>OY728166.1:533180362-534380362 GCA_963277665.1 Viscum album
GGACTTTTTAGTTGGGCCTTGGGTTTCTTCATCAATGATATGGGTATACTTGATAACTTAGGTATATGTATGGGCATATACCTAAGTAGTGTTGTCAGTTGTTTGAATTCACTGTGGTTTATCCTTTGTGGATTTTGTGAGACCTTGAGGGTCTCGGTGTCCCTACTGAGTGTCGTTATACTGGCCCCTTCATGGGCTATGTCAGCACATTGTGGTGTTTGGTGCAGACAACGGACAATGCTGACTGAGGAAGAGGGTACCCGGACTTGAGGTTTCTCAGGGGTGGACATTAGATGAGGTGTACCGAAAGAATGATCATTCGAGAGTTATACATATCATTCAAGTAGGATCCTTGGCGGGTGTTCACCTGACCTGTTTCCAGTTTTACTTGTAATTTTTAGTTTACTTGTACTTTATAGTTGGGCTTGTATTCTGGCCCCTTTTTCATTCATTACACACCCTGTTTACTATATAGTTTCACTTTGTTCTTGTATCCTACATTTTTACATAGTTTTGTGATTTTATAGACTATAAAGGCAATGCCTTCCCAGTTTTAGGGAATACCCCTTTTAGTGATAGTCTCCAGCCCCTAGCCTATGGAAGGAGGTCATGAGGTAGTTACGACACGGGCCCTGGGGGACGGGTCGTGACAGTGTTTTACTCTACACCAAGATTATTTGGCACTATAAGAACCACCATATTATCTTTTAGTGTATGAAATACCATCACTACTACAAAAATGGGCAAGGTAAGCGCCCCCTTATATCAGTTCTAAGAAAAATCACTGATAAAGGTTACCCTGTATCAGTGCTAAAATTTTAGCCCTGATATAGAGTTTCTTTTTGAGCGCTTTTTTAGGGCTGATAGAGGGCCTCTTTATCAGCACTAGAAAATCGCTGATAAAGAATCACTCTATTAGTGCTAAAATTTTAGCGCTGATATAGGGTAACCTTTATCATCACTAAAAAAGCACTGATAAAACGACCCGTTATCAGCGCTAAAATTTTAGCGCTGATACATGAATGATTTATCAGTGCTAAAATGTTAGCGCTGATGAAGGTAGTCTTTAACAGCACTGATAAAACCTTAGTCCATTTTTTTATAAAGTTGGTCGCACAGTGACCTCGTTTTATTGTGACCTAAAGCTTTCACGGTACTGGAACCCTAAGACTCTCCTATGCCTCTCGCTGAGTTCGTGTTTTCGGACCTCCGCCTCCCTCGCTTCTCATTTCCAGACCTCCACCGCCCTCGCTTCTCATTGCCGGACCTCCACTGCCCTTGTTTCTCATTGTCGGACCTCCGCCGCCTGCAACGCCCTCTTCGGTTTGCCGGACCTTCACTGCCCGCAATTCCCTCTTCCCATTTCCGGACCTAGGTTGGCTTTAATCTCATTTATTTGGGTTAAATCTTTATGGTTATGGTGTTTAATTTCATCCTTAGGGACTTTCCTTAGTTCAGTTGGTGGTTTCATTCTGGTTTTGTTACGATATCAAGAAATAGGTAGGTTGTTCCATTAGTGGACATTGGTTTAGGTGTTTAATATGATTTATTTGGTTCTAAAATGGTTTTATAAATTGTCTGGGTTGTGGGAAACATGTTTTCCAATTTTGTTTTTGTGCGTAAGGGTTTGATAATGATTTGACTATTGTAAATTTTTTCTTGTCATGTGTGTTTCTATTATTGAAAGTGTGATTGTATAAAATAGATATAATTTTATATAGGGGTGGAATTGAGCACAATGGAATCCTAGTTATCTTGGTGGGTAGACTAGGTCTAGTATATTAGGTGAATTAATCAGGCTGATGATTGGTCTCCTTTATAAGGATATACATAACACCTCTAACTAAACATTCACGTGCTAGGGATTGGAGGCTCAAATAGGACCTTCATGTCTAAGAGATGTGATCACCAAGAGTACAAGGATCCTAGGATCCTAGTAACCCTAATACCTTAGACATTTTATATAGTGCTCATACTATTCTTACCATTATCTTGTCAGGTTCACTTTCTCTTTTATTTCAAAGAATGTTTTATTTAAATTGTATCTTCCTTTTTCATAAAAAATAACATGTTAATGTTTATCATAATGTCATTACATGGAATCTATTTTTGTTGTGTCCTACTAGGTATGTTGTCTCACACCTTATATACACCCTCAAGTTTATGTAGACCTTATTATGTTTTACCCAGTTAAAGGAAAGGTTCCCTTGGTGGTGATGGGGGATATATGTGCTAGTAGTTTCCCTTTTGGTGACTATTATTGGTTGTGGAATGGGGATTCTGACCCTCATGTTTCATGGAGGCTTGGTTGTATTGTTGGTTCCATTAACGTTTTTTTTGTTATTTTGGTTTTGGTTGAAATTTTAAAATGTATATCCCCTATTGCAGTGTTATCTTGTGGTCTATTATATTGTGAAATTCGGTTATGATATGGTGTTTGATTATTATGTAATAATTATGGGTTTTATACAGGAAAAACCGATTCCCAAAGGTATTACTCAATGCCTAGGCACTAGTTACAACACATGGGGATTGGTAATTCCCTTTTGACCTTCCCACATGTTGGGTCAGCTGTCAAGTGGGATGGAAACCTGGCCTAGTTCATGACAAGAAGTCTACACCATAGTATGGTTGTCTAAATCCTTTCTATACCGTGTCCATGGGAGGTTGCAACGTGGTATATTTTTTATAGTCTTAAATTCCATGAGCACCATTTTATATTCTTTTTCACCTACACAAATCTCATTTGAAATCTTGATTCTTTAAGGCTTACAAGAGTCATTTTAACTCCTCCAAACTCCCTTCTTCTCAGATAGAAGCTCCTATAGATGCGTTTGGTTTCTCTCTGATAAGGGTATCTCTCATCGATTGGAAATCCACTATCTCCTCTTATATCCTCTTTATAGAGTGATAGATCATCATATTTTTAGTGAATATAATATTCTTTTTTATGAATCATGAATATAGGTTAGACTACTTGATCTCCTACACCTTCATTATTCATTTACAGATCCCATTATGGGTGTTAAGTTGGGTTGATCACAAATTAAAGGAAGGTGGTTCCACAATGTTTCTTCCACAAAATTGAAACTTTTTTTCTTGATTTATTCAATATGAATTATAAAAATAATTTACTATGATTTGAATTAAAGTGGATTTTATTTGTGATATTAGAGGCATGTATTTTTGAAATAAATCCCCTTCTTAGTTGTTTTTTGTGTCATGGAATGATTTTAGAAACTATATATTTTAGTGGGAATATTTTATAAAATAATTTTCCTTGATTTAATAAAATAGATTAGAATATAATATGATTTGAAAAGGGAATATATTTTATGAAAACCTATGATTTGGTTTTGAAATGAAAATTCATGTTGAAATCTAAAATTGGGTATTTGAATGTAATAAATGAAATTATTTTTAATGATTGATTTTCCCATGTTTGGTTGATTATTTGATTTGAAGTATATGAAGCCAGGGTATTTAGTGGTAATTTGGATAATAATGTTAGGATATAATCTCCTAGAAATAGATTTATGATGAAAATACTAACTTAAACATTCTAGGACATGAATTTTCCCCCAATGGGAATTTGAGTCCCGATGACCTAAGTCATGGGATGTGCTCACACATTGAGCCAATATCACTGATTGAGTTGTGTGAGGATCATATTACTTGAAACTAACATACCATAGGGTTTGATACATGTTACTATGATATAATTTATTTTTATTACATTAAATTTATTATAGAACTATTTTGTTCATGCCTACTAATTTATATAAGAGTTTTATATACATTGTTCATTTAATTCAGTTTTTATATATCTTCCATATTTTTTATTATGAAAGTATGTGATGTTGGAAATATGTAAATACAAAGATACCATATTGGTACATGTTACTAAGAATTATGTGTGACTATATACTTATTATATTTTCTTATTATTTCTTACACACCACCACTTGAGTCGAGTAACCTGATTGAAATCCATATTGGTACTTTGGTTATGATGTGGATATGGTTTTTTTATGTGTTTGTGACATGTGTATGTGTGGATATATGGGTACTTAGGCATGATGATATTGAATGTAGGGTAGAGACCTAGGAGTGGTAGATGTATCATTCTTGATTATTCTTGTGTTTGGTCTGGGGTGATTTGAGAAAACTATAATGAATCTAAAGTAATTTTATTTAATGAAGATGAATAAATACTAATGGTTAGGCTCTATTAATCAATATTTTTATAAGGAAGTGGTTCTCTTATACTGTATCTAGAGGTCTTTTTTGTGTACATCAACCATAAATACTAATATTTGAGATTCAAATAGGATGACGATGAATAAATATTGGATGGATGTGAATCGTTTAACAATAGAGTACGAGAACGGAGTGAAAGAGTTCATCATGTTTGAAAAGGACCAAGCAAAGGATCCTTCTCAAATACTTTGTCCGTGTTTACATTGTTGTTATTCTAGACTACTTAATCCAGAGGAGTTGGAAGAACATTTTATATGTCACGGAATAGATCAGAGTTATAAATATTGGAATAAACACGGAGAAAAGGCGAATGTAGCTACTGGCTGGATAAAACTGCGTTTTATGGATTATCAGATATAAATACAAATATGGATAATGAAGAATACCATATGGAGGATGTGATTACAAATGTCAATGATGATGAAGATCGTATTGAGGAAATGACAAAGGAAATTCAAGATGAACTCCGTGATTGCCCAAAATTGTTTGAGAAGTTAAAGAGTTGTGCAAAGATGCCATTGTATGCTGCTTGAACTAAGTATACAACATTGTTAGCAGTACTGAAGTTGTATAAATTGAAAGAAGGAAACAGATGGAGTGATGTCAGTTTTACGGAACTACTTGCTCTCTTGAATGACATTCTCCCGGAAGATAATGATCTCCCAAGACGGACATATGAAGCTAGACGAATGCTACGCTCTATGGGAATTATTTCTGAAAGAATACATGCCTACCCAAAAGATTGTATATTGTTTCGCAAGGAGAAAAAATCACATAAAAAATGACCAAAGTTTGGTGCTTCTTGATACAAGAAAGATAAATCCAATCCTATGAAAGTTGTATGGTACTTTCCAATCATTCCAATGTTTAGGTGTCTATATGGAAGTGAAGAAACTGTAACATAATTTTCATGGCATGCAGATAAAAGAAAAAAATATGGGTTATTACGTCATCCTGAAGACTCTCTTCAATGGAAGAAAATTGATCATGAGTATCTTGAATTTGGAAAAGAGCCAAGAAACCTTCATCTTGCATTATCTACAGATGGAGTGAATTATTTTGGTTTTCAAACCAGTACTCATAGTACATGGCCTATTATGTTGGTAAATTATAAATTGTCACCGTGGTTATGCATGAAGTTGAAATTCATCATGTTATCTATGCTTATATCAGGACTAAAACAACTAGGTAACGATATTGATGTTTATCTGGCTCCTTTGATCGAGGATTTGATGTTATTGTGGGACTCAGGTGTAATGTTGTATGATGCTTATAAAAGTGAATACTTCAAGTTGAGAGTGATGTTGTATGGGACAATAAATGATTTCCCTGCATATGGAAAATTTTTAGGCTATAGCAGTAAAGGAACTCAAGGGTGTCTTGTGTGCGAAGAAGATACAGAATCAATTTGGTTGAAACATTCATCGAAATCTGTGTTTATAGGACATCATATATTTCTACTTTGTCGGCATAAGTAACGATATTGGATGACATCATTCAATGGAAGTTCAGAAAAACGCACAACACCATATCCACTAACAGGTGATCAGCTATTTGAGAATGTAAAAGATCTGAACACTGTTTTTGGTAAACCCTTTTTGAAAAACCTTACAAAAATCTGTTAGAAAAAGAGATCATTTTTTTTGAATTACCATACTGAAATTGTTTGTACGTCAAACATTTTCTTGATGTGATGCATGTAGAAAAAAATGTATGTGACATTGTTATCGGAACGTTTCTAAATGCCCCTGGAAAAACAAAAGATGGAATTAAGGCAAGGTTGGACATGGTTGACATGGAAATATGAAAATAGTTGGCTCCCGTGAAGGGTGAAAATCGAATCTTTCTTCGTCCAGCTGCTTATACTCTTTCTAGGGTAGAGATATATCAGTTTTGCAACTTATTCAATGATGGAAAAGTTCCAGAGGGGTACTCATCAAATATCAAGAACATTGTTTCAATGAATGATTTGAAGTTAAAAGGTTTGAAATCACATGATTACCATGTTTTTATTCAAGATCTAATTCCTATATATTTACGTTGCATTTTTTCCAAGAATGTTCATCATACATTAACCAAACTTTGATTCTTTTTCAAAGCTAAATGTAGTAAAGTTTTAGACCCGGGAAAATTTCCAGCTATTGAAAAAGAAATTGTAATCATATTATGTTAATTAGAAATGTTCTTACCATAAAAATTATTTAATATTATGGTTCATTTGATGATTAACTTGGTGAGAGAGATTCGACTTTGTGGTCCTGTGCACTATAGATGGATGTATCCTGTTGAATGTTATATGAATATTTTTAAAGGGTATATCAAAAATCGAAGTCATCCAGAGGGTTGTATAGTGGATCGATATATTGTTGAGGAAGCCATTGAATTTTGTATAGAATACCTATCTGATGTGGAAGGAATTGGTCTTCTGAAATCTCATCACAATGGATGCTTTGAGGGTAAGGGAATTTCTGGAAGAGAAGTTGTGACAATCAGTATTATAGATCGGGAGCATACTCATCTTTTTGTTTTTCATAACAGTTGGGAGGTTTCTCTATATATTGAAACTCACAAAGAAATTCATAGGCAGTTGAATCCATCAGGGGCTGAAAAATGGTTATCAAATACACATAATCTCCAGTTTATAGAATGGTTTTAGGACTATATTTTTAAGGAGTTGGATGAAAATCCAAATTCAATTTCAGAATGACTTCGATGGCTATACACTTCTCAAAGTGTGTATGTATTATCTTACAGTGGTTATGTAATTAATGGTTATACATTATATACAGATGAACATGATGATGATATTACCATGGAAAATAATGGAGTTACACTAGTGGCTGAAGTGATGCATGTTTCTGGTAGTAAGGACAGAAATCCAATTTATGCAAATATGTTATACTTTGGAATTATCAAAATAATATGGGAGTTGGATTATATGACTTTCCAATTGCCGATTTCTCAATGCAAATAGATTGATAACAATAGTGTTGTTAAAATAGATGAATGAGGATTTGTGAAAGTTGATTTTAGTAAAGAAGGGTACAAAGATGAATAGTTTATAATGGCATCAAAATTTGTACATGTTTTTTATGTTCCAGATCCCACAAACTGAAAGTGGCCGATTGTTCTGTTATCGTCCAAAACTACTGAAGGTTCTGATGAAATTTCATTTCAGGATGATCCTTTTAGTGGTACGTCGCAATCATTTCAGATCGGTCCTAATGCAGATGATGTTTTGTATGTTAGAGGAGACCACAATGAAGGGATTTGGATAGTCGATAGAGGTTTCATATCCCTTAAACCTTTGAAAAAAATAAATATATTTCAGTAAACAGGTTATATTTTGTTTGTAATATAGATCTTGTTATGTCATGTTATTATATTATCATTACTGATTTTTTGTAATTTGAATTAACTGTTCAACCAATTTTGCAGATAATGACTTCTGCACATTCTGGTGCTCCTACCCTTGTGGCTGAACAAGTCTCTCAAGCTGCTGTTGTTGTGGCTGCTGCTACTCCTGCTGCTCCTGCAGCTCATGCTGCTGCTGCAGTTGCTCCTGCTGCAGCTCCTATTGCTCCTGCTGCTCCTCCTGCTGCGGCTCCTACTGCTCCTACTGCGGCTACTGCTGCTTCTGCTACTGCAGCTCTTGCTGCTCCTAGTGTTGAGGTCCAAAAACCATCAGAACATGCCATTGATACCATTCCAGATGAACATATAGATGATGTTGTTATCAATGAAATGGCTGGGAATGAAGGACCGACATTTCAAAAAACACAGGTGTGTCGTAGTTTGACGGTGTTAGCCAAACATTTTAAGGCGAAAAGCAAAGGCATCAAATTTGTAGTCGGATGGAATGCACGAGGACAACATTTGAATCCCAACAATGATATTTTTTGCATCTACATTGGAGTTTTCACTCAGAAACGTCTGCCGAATGACATAGATTCATGGCACCATGTTGTGTCCGGGTTGAAGGCTGTGATCTGGGAAGAAATTACGGTAACATTATGAATTTATTTCTTTAATTTACTAGAAAATAAAATAATGAAACAATGTCTTACTCTTCTCAATCTATTGAAGAGTACATTTATAGTAGACGGTCTACATAAGGATTATGTAGTAAGGCTTTCAGAAAAGATTCATCGAGGTTTTTGCACTATTTTAACAAGATTCCACCTGAAAGATTCTAAATGTAAAATAAACCCACACCCACCCATTATCAACGCTCACCTGATATCCCAAGAAGCATGGGATGGATTTATTGGCTGTCATGGGGATGAGAAGTTTCAGGTACATTGTGGGTGATAATACGTTGTTTGAGGATACCTATATTCATCACTTTGATTGTCAATATTTCATTTATGAAACTGAAACTCTGTACTGAAAATAAGGAATGTGCATCAAAACCAACATACCCCTATCGTAAAGCAAGGATGGGGTAGAGTTCATTAGAAAAGAAAATGGTACATATTTTAAATTTACAGTAATATTGTTAGGTTCCAATAAACAATATCATAATTATCATTCTATGTTTATATGTAGATTGATGAGTCTAAAACCAAATGCACTTCCATCCCACGTCATGTGCTATGGAAGGAGGCACCTGTGAACAATGAAGGGAAGTTAGTAGATGAGAACACACAGAAAGTGTGTGAAATATTTTTATGTATAACATGAAGATAAAAATATTTGTTTAAAATTTATATTATATAAAATTAATTAGTTATTTTCCTATATCCTACAGTCACAGGAATCAGCTACTCCTGTAGCAGATACAGAACTATTATCAATGTATTTGAAGTAGCCAGAAAAATATGGTCGTGTCAGAGGTGCAAGGTTTGGGGTGATACCGCAAGTATATTTTGAGAAGAATAAAAAATGGATGATACAGATGACCACTATCACTCAAAGGGTCTCTCTTTTGTTTAAAATGGACACGATTTTACGTGAAAACAACAACTGACCTACGAAAATCTGACCAAACACATTCGGATTGTGTTGATCCTTTAGGATAATGATCCACGGGTCCTTCGTGATGAGTAAGAGTCAACCACGCCTCAATATGAGGCACGTTGTGATCGCTATCACTCAAAGGGTCTCTATTGATTAAAATGGACTCAATTTTAATTGAAAACAACAATAGACCTATGGAAATCTGACCAAAAGCATTCGGATTGTATTGATCCTTTAGGAGAACTATCCAAGGGTCCCTAGTGATGTGTAAGAGTCATCCCCTCCTCATTCCGAGACACGGTGAGGCCGGTATCACTCAAAGGGTATCTTTTTTTTAAATGGTCACAATTTTAATTGAAAACAACAACTAACCTACGAAAATCTGACCAAACACATTTGGATTGCCTTGATCTTTTATAAGAACGATCCAAGGGTCCTCGGTGACGTGTAAGAGTCATTTCTGCCTCAATCCGGGGCACTTTGGGGTCGGTACCACTCAAAGGGTCTCTCTTTTGTTTAAAATGGACACGATTTTAAGTGAAAACAACAACCGACCTACGGAAATCTGACCAAACGCATTCGAATTGTGTTGATCCTTCAGTAGAACGATCCACGGTTCCTTTGTGATGTGTAAGAGTCATCCCTGCTTCAATATGAGGCATGGTGTGACCGCTATCACTCAAAGTGTCTCTCTTTTGTTTATAATGGACACAATTTTAATTTAAAACAACAACTGACCTACGCAAATCCAACCAAACGCATTCAGATTGCCTTGATCCTTTAGGAGAACGATCCAAGGGTCCTTAGTGATGTGTACAAGTCAACCCCTCCTAAATATGAGGCCTGGTGTGACCACTACCACTCAAAGGGTCTCTATTTTGTTTAAAATGGACTCGATTTTAAGTGAAAACAACAACTGGCCTACGAAAATCCAACCAAACACATTCAGATTGTTTAAAATGGACACAATTTTAATTGAAAACAACAACTGACTTATGGAAATCCAACCAAAATCATTTGGATTGCATTGATCCTTTAGTAGAACGATCCACGGGTCCTTTGTGACATGTACGAGTCAACCCTGCCTCAATCCGAGGCACAGTGTGATCGCTATCACTCAAAGGGTCTCTCTTTTGTTTAAAATGGACACGATTTTAATTGAAAACAACAAATAACCTACGGAAATCTAAACAAACGCATTTAGATTGTGTTGATACTTTAGGAGAATGATCCACTGGTCCTTTTTGATGTGTAAGAGTCAACCCCACCTCAATCCTAGGGACGGTGTGACTGCTATCACTCAAAGAGTCTCTCTTTGGTTTCAAATGGACACAATTTTAATTGAAAACAACAACTGACCTAAGAGAATTTATACAAACACATTCGGATTTCCTTGATAATTTATAAGAATGATCCATGGGTACTTTGTGATGTGTAAGAGTCAACCTCACCTCAATATGAGGCACGGTGTGACCGCTATCACTCAAAGAGTCTCTATTTTGTTTAAAATAGACACAAATTTAAGTGAAAACAACAACTGACCTACGAAAATCCAACCAAACGCAGTTGGATTGCCATGATATTTTATAAGAAAGATACAAGGGTCCTTAGTGACATGTATGAGTCATCCCATCCTTAATCCGAGACACAGTGTGGCCAGTACCACTCAAAGGGTCTCTATTTTGTTTAAAATGGACACGATTTTAAGTGAAAACAACAACTGACCTACAAAAATTCGACCAAACGCATTCGGATTGTGTTGATAATTAAGGAGAATTATCCAAGGGTCCTTTTGGATGTGTAATATTCAACCCCAACTCAATCCAAGGAATGGTGTGACCGCTATCTCTCAAAGAGTCTCTCTTCTTTAAAATGGACACAATTTTAATTGAAAACAAAAACAGACATACAAAAATCCAACCAAACACATTCTTATTGCCTTGAAATTTTATAAGAACTATCCAAGGGTACTTTGTGATGTGTAAAAGTCAACCCCGCTTCAATATGAGACACGGTGTGGCCAATACCACTCAAAGTGTCTCTATTTTGTTTAAAATGGACACGATTTTAAGTGAAAACAACAACCGACCTACGGAAATTTGACTAAACGCATTCGGACTACGTTGATCCTTTAGGATAATGATCAAAAGATCCTTTGTGACATGTAAGAGTCAACCACACCTCAATCCAAGGCACGGTGTGACTGTTATCACTCAAAGGGTCTCTCTTGTTTAAAATGGACCCAATTTTAATTGAAAACAACAACTGACCTACGAAAATCTGAAAAACCGCATTCGAATTTCCTTGATATTTTATAAGAACAATACAAGGGTCCTTGTTGATGTGTACAAGTTATCCTCGCCTCAATCCGAGGCACGGTGTGGCCGGTACCATTCAAAGGGTCTCTCTTTTGTTTAAAATGGACATGATTTTAAGTGAAAACAAAAACTGACCTACGGAAATCTGACCAAAAACATTTTAATTGAGTTTATACTTTAGGGGAATGATCCAAGGGTCATTTGTGACATGTAAGAGTAAACCTCACCTCAATCCGAGGAACGGTGTGACCGATACCACTCAAAGGGTCTCTCTTTTGTTTAAAATGGACAAGATTTTAAGTGAAAACAAAAACTGACCAACGGAAATCCAACCAAACACATTTAGATTGTGTTGATACTTTAAGAGAACGATCCAAGGGTCCTTTGTGACGTGTTAGAGTCAACCCCAACTCAATACGAGGCACGGTGTGACTGCTATCACTCAATGGGACTCTCTTGTTTAAAATGGACACAATTTTAATTGAAAACAACAACTGACCTACGAAAATCTGACCAAATTGATTTGGAATACCCTGATATTTTATAAGAATGATCCAAGGGTCCTTGGTGACAAGTAAAAGTCATCCCCCACCTCAATCAGAGGCACGGTGTGGCTGGTACCACTCAAAGGGTCTCTCTTTTGTTTAAAATTGACACGATTTTAAGTGAAAACAACAACTGACCTATGGAAATCTGACCAAACACATTCAGATTGTGTTGATCCTTTAGGATAACAATACAAGAGTCCTTTTTGAAGTGTATTAGTCAACCCCGACTCAATATGAGACATAGTGTCACCACTATCACTCAAATTGTCTCTCTTTAGTTTAAAATGTACACGATGTTAAGTGAAAAAAAACAACTGACCTACGGAAATCCGACCAAACACATTCGGATTGTGTTGATACTTTAAGATAATGATCCATATGTCCTTTCTGATGTGTAAGACTCAATCCCACCTCAATATGTGGCATGGTGTGACCGCTATCACTCAAAGGGTCTTTTTAGTTTAAAATGGACACAATTTTAATTGAAAACAACAACTGACCTACGAAAATCTGACCAATGCATTAATATTGCCTTGATCTTTTATAAGAACGATCCAAGGGTCCATGGTGACGTGTAAGAGTCATACCTACCTCAATAAGATGCACGGTTTGGCCAGTACCACTCAAAGGGTCTCTCTTTCTTTTAAAATGGACACGATTTTAAATGAAAACAACAACTAACCTATTGAAATCTGACCAAACGCATTCAGATTGTGTTGATCCTTTAGGAGAATGATCCAAGAGTCCTTTTTGATGTGTATGAGTCAACCCCGCCTCAATCTGAGGCATGGTGTGACTTCTATCACTCAAAGGGTCTATCTTTTGTCTAAAATGGACACGATTTTAAGTGAAAACAACAACTGACCTACGAAAATCCAACCAAACACATTCAGATTATGTTGATCCTTTAGGAGAACGATCCACGAGTCCTTTTTGACATGTAAGAGTCAACCCCACTTCAATCCGAGGCACGGTGTGACCACTATAACTCAAAGGGTCTCTATTTTGTTTAAAATGGACACGATTTTAAGTGAAAACAATAACTGACCTACGAAAATCTGACCAAACACATTCGGATTGCCTTGATCTTTCATAAGAACGATCCAAGGGTCCTTGGTTACATGTAGGATATATCCCAACCTCAATCCAAGGCATGGTGTGGCCGGTAACACTCAAAGTGTCATTCTTTTGTTTAAAATGAACATGATTTTAAGTGAAAACAACAACTGACCTATGAAATCTGACCAAACGCATTCAGATTGTGTTGATCCATTAAGAGAATGATCCACGGGTCCTTTGTGACGTGTATGAGTCAACGTCACCTAAATTCAAGGCACAGTGTGACCACTATCACTCAAAGAGTCTCTCTTTTGTTTAAAATGGACACAATTTTAATTGAAAACAACAACTGACCTATGAAAATCCAACCAAACGCAGTCGGATTGCCTTGATAATTTACAAGAATTAAGGGTCCTTGGTGACGTGTACGAGTCAACCCTGCCAACCCCCTGGACCACCCCCACCCCCCTGGACACCAATTCACCCCCCAGACACCCTCCACCCCTCTGGACACCCCACCCCCTGCAAAGCCCCCGACACCTTGGACACCAGCCCACCCCCTGGAAAGCCCCCCGGACACCAATCCACCCTTGGACCACCCCCACCCCTGGACACCAATCCAACCCCACTCCTCGGGACACCCCCACCCCCTGTAAAGCCCCCCGCCACCTTGGACACCAGCCCACCCCCTGGAAAGCCCCCCCAGACACCAATCCACCCTTGGACCACCCCCTCCCCCTGGACACCAATCCACCCCTATGGACACCGCCACCCCTTGTAAAGCACCCCCTAACACCTTGGACACCATCCCACCTCCTGGAAAGCCCCCCCGGGCACAAATCCACCCCCTCAACTGCCCCCACCCCCCTAGACACTAATCAACCCCCTAGACACCCCCACCCCTCTGGACACCCCACCCCCTATAAAGCCCCCCGACACCTTGGACACTAGACCACCCCCTGGAAAGCCCCCCGGACACCCCTACCCCCCATTGGACAACTACCCCAAACCCTTGAACAGCCCCCCAACCCCCTTAATTCCGAATTGAATTATTTATGTTCTTAATTAACATATGAATTATGTGTTAATTGTGTATTGGTATACTGTTGTATGGGTATTCTTGTTCTAATTAGCTTATGATTTATGAGTTAATTTTGTATCGGTATACTTGCTTTAATTAGCTTATTGAGATGCTGATTTTTTTTGCAGGTGTTCAGGTGTGCTGCTGCAGATTTTTTCATAGCAGTAGAGAGGGCATTTATCAGCGCTAAAAAGCACTGATAAAGGATAAGTTTATCAGCACGAAAGGATCGCTGATAAAACACTCATTTATCAGCACTCTTTTATCACTAATAATGGGTTGTTTTATCAGTTCTTAGTAAGCACTGATAATGGGTACCCCCTTTATCAGCGCCAAGCTTTACTGCACTTTTTTAGCGCTGTTAATGCCCGTATTTGTAGTAGTTTATTCTTGGCTATTGTTGAACACAATTTAATGTTCAAGTGATGGAATTCATTTCACTCAACACTGAGTATATATTTTTTTCAAATTATAAATGAACTATGTTTTGATTATGTTATATGAAACCCCAAAGGAAGCATTCACTATGCGAACCACTGACTTGTCGTATGTTAGACGCAAGAGAGACCTTCCTTGATTGCTTGTGTTGTATGTGATACCGAGGTTCACTAAACAATGAAATATTACTAAAATATTATTATTTAATTGGATATAAACTAGATGTTATGAATTTTATTAACCATATATTTAATTTTATAACATTATAATTCATCATACACATTTTCTAGAACATGTTCTGAGAACCAGATCAGTTTTTTCAGATAAAATATGTATTATTCAAGAAATGTAGTTTTGCCGCCTTTTAATGGCGCACCCATTTAAAATATAGTTTTTGAAATTTTTATAAGGTAGATATGATAATATTAACTTCTTCATGAGAATCAGGACATAAAAATTTACTTTTTATGAATTTTTGATATTTTCCTGATAAAATTCAAATTTTAATGAACAGTGAAAAATAGTACATTTTAACTCGAAAGTGACTTTTTATATAATTTATTTGTATTGTTCGATTATATTTTTAATTGGTTTTCAAGATTTATTAGATTATATTTTTGTCTTTTAATCCAATTTTGGTCATTTTAGGTAATTTAAATTTTAAATTGGACATAAACACATGTCAATCTTTTGATAGTTATTATTTCTTTAAAACCCACTTTTTGGTTTTGACAATTAGAATTAATTTTAAATTAATTAATGAAACTTCTTAGTTTTGAATTTTGAAAAATTTATTCAATATTTGGAAACATAAGGTTTTAATTTTGCACATAGGTACTTTTAATTTTGGACATTATGAATAGTAACTTCAGTAAATATTTTATTTACCATGGTTAAAGAGAAAATCTAGTAAATAAGGGTAAAACAAATATTATAATAATATTAAACTACCCTAAAACATATCCAAATTCTATTGGATGAAATATTTCAAAACATGGGAATCCTTGGGTCAATATTAGGACCCTATAGATTCCCATGGATGTGAAAATGACATATAATAAGAATTAACTTAAAGTAAAGATAATAATAACATAAACATATATCTTTTACTATATAGATTATAGTATTGGGGTATATAACTAATCCCAATGCATATAAATTCTCATTATAATGATAAAAAAATTTGCTACATCATGATATTTTATTTATAATTTTTATACATTAGAGAAAAATATTTATTTATGACATAATTCTGATGTAATGATTACCTCATTAATGAATGATTCAAATAAATGAATTTATAAAAATTACACTAAATTAAATTTGAAAATTTTGTTTCCATTCACAAAATTTTTGGATTAAATTAACATATTAGGTATGATTTAATTCCATTGGTTCAAAGTAATCAGGTTGTTGTGAATTTGTAAAAAAGTCATGTATGAATAGTGTCCAAAATTGACATAATTCATAACTGAAAACATAAAATAGTTTATCAAATGAAATTAAATTCATAAAAATATAATATTTGTCAAATGAGTTAATATTTGTCCAAATATTTCATAAATAATGTTTTTGAGTCTTATGACATGATATGGTAATTAACATAACCCACAATGTGTAAATAACATGATACCACAATAAGATTAAAAAGGGTAAAATAATGTTTAATCCAAAAAGATAAAAATAAAAAAATATTTAAAACCTATATAAATATTATTTGATGATGGTTATTCGAACCAAAATAATATTATATTATAAATAAATAAGTTTTGGACAATTTTTAATTGAAATTGAATTTATAAATAATTAATATTTTTAGAGTTTCCAAAAATGCCCCCTCCTCTCTTATAAAAGGGAAACTCCTCCATCTCCACTTCAATTAATTTTGAGCCTTTAATATCAAAAAAACCCTGACCATTTCTCTTATCAACTTCCCTAGTCACATATTAGATGTTTTATTCTTCTCAAAATACTATATCTACTTCCCTAAGAGGTAATTTAAAGGAGGCACATCGAGGAAGTGGTAATCTGTTCAACCGATTCTTTCAAATTTCATTTTTCTTATACATCCTCTTAATTATCTGTTTCATTACAAATTAATAACATTAGTATCACTCATATAAAAATATGTTATTATAAATTTGAAAAAAAACTATTTAACATTCTTTCCATCATACGGAAAATGAAATCAACACGCAGGCATACATACGGCTTACCATCTCCACATCGTGGTTTGATCTATTTTTCACCACCACCTTAATTGGATGAGTATAATGGTGTAAATAACAACTATATATGATTGTTAAAACATGATACTAATTCTTATATATTATACACTATCCACTCAAATACCATTCAATAACTGTGGTATCGATATCATCGCTTGTGCGTACGTACAACTTACCGTCTCCTCGATGCGATTAGACTCATTATCCATGTTAACCATTAAAGAATGATTATAAAGTATATATAATAAATAATAATGAAATATATTAAATAATAATTATACTATATATATATATATATATTTCAATTACTTACTTCCATTCAATTTAATAAGAAAATGAAAACAACGTTGATGCGTGCGTATGGCCTACCATCCCCATGAACGGTGTATTCCATTTATTCTTTCTATATATTATATATATAGATTAATATACTGAATATATATAATATATAAATCATGTTTTACATTTTAGGAATTAATAAATTCCTTATATAAGTAATAATATCAAGAATAAAAATTCAAAACATGTATGATAAATAAAATGATTATTACCCAAAACGTTGCTTCAACATGGAATTGATAAATTAACGGCTAATGTAAAGTCGTAAGTGAATCATATACGATATAAAAAATATATTTATGGTTCTTTTATAGGTTAATAATATGTTTAAAACCGCTATAAAGGAGTTTCAGACACATATGGAAGAAATCATACCTATGGTAGGGGATAATTTTTCAATCTTATTTTTATCCGAGATTGTTTATAGGTAAGTATTTACTCGGGTATATTTATCATCCAACATTTCTAAAAAAAATCATAATTTTTTTTCTATTTTTCTATGAATGTTTAATTTCATTTTTACCCATTTTTTCTTTTACTACATAGTATGGAGGGAATCATTCTCTTGATTACCATATGGGGTACTTTTTTACATTTCTGGTAAAAGTATAAGGAGAATGTTATTATTAACTTATACAGATTGAATGGATTTTTATGGTTACATGAAACCTTATTTACATGAATCTTACTCTACAAATTTTCAGGTTTATTTTCAACTATATTATTTTCTTTTAAAATTAAATGGAATTTTGCTAAAAGAAAATGTTTTTGAAGAAGAATGAATATTTTCATCAAAAACAAAGTTCAAGTGTTTTGTCAATATTATTTTCCATCTAAGATGACATATGGTTATTTTTATATCCCTATAATTACATTAATTTTATTTGTTTTATTATGGGGTTTTTATGAAATATATTTATTTTATATGGATCATTATGGAATGATGATTAAAAACCCATTTTATTTCATGGGTTATGCTATGAAGAATTATTTATGTTTTTTTGTGGCACATATAAGAATGATTTCATTATGAGATGGGTGGGAAATATATATCACTGTAATGCATTAGGTAATGATTTATATCTCATGAGATATACATTACCGGATGAAAATTAATTTCGGTTCAGTGATATAGGGATGGAATGGCAAGTAAATCTTGTTCAGTAATAAATGGTTGAAATGGAATGTAATCCTTGTTCAGTAATGGACTTCATCAACTATGATGGTCTTAGCGACAATTTCATGGATACTATGGAAATAATATTATGTTCTTATTAGTTTCCCACATTTAAATTTTTTATACCAATGTTATTCTATCATGGATAATGTTCCATTATGATATATGCCATACGTACTTCCAATATTTATGTTATGACTCATGATTTTGATGTTTAAACATTATGATCATATTCTTAAGTACAAATTTTTATCATTTGTTTTAGATTCTCTATGTTTACCCTTAATAATCATTTGATCTAACCCTATTTATGTTTTCTTTTCCCCAGGATATAAAGAATGTTTTTAGGTACAAAAAAATGGGAAGATATCAATGGGAGTTGTTGAAGATCTTTCACAACGATAATTTATTATTTTCTGAGTTTCCAAAGACACTAAACCGATATAGTCCTTGGGAGTCTTTGTGTCTTGTATTAAGTATTCCTCAAAAGTAATGAATTTTCCATTTACGTCAAGCTTGGGTCTCTATAATTAGTATCAGCCTGAAGGACCAGGCTACCTTTAAAAAATATGATGGGAAATATTTTGTGAGATCCCAAGATATATTTCTAATTTATGTATAGGGATGTCCCTAAGGTTAAGTATAAAAACATTTTACAGTCCTATAAATATGATAATGATCATTAATAACCTATTATTGGACCTTAGATGTTATATATTGAAAATACCCCCTAGATTTTGTTGTTTTCCTAGTATGATTTTTCCCTATCACACTATTCATTTTGGGTTTTAGATAATTGTTGGAACCCAAAGAAACCTCGATAATGTGGGATGTGATGGGAAATGAAATGATTATCCTTCAAAAAATCCAAATATTTTTGGATCTCGAATAAATAATATTTCTTCTAGGAACACAAATCCTGTTAGGCTCCCAAATGACCCAATGTAGGAACAACGTTCTCTTGAATCTTTCTTAAGGAAACATCCACCTTTATTAAGTGGAATTAATGATGCACTAGTTATAGAAAAATGTATTTGTACCATTGAAAATATATTTTTCATTACTATTATTTGGAACGTTAAATGGATAATTTGGGAACTTATTTCATGGAAGCTAAATAGAATCTAAGGTTGAAATTTTTCAAGAATATGAGGCAATATGATATGATTGACTCCATAGATTGGTATGGGTTCAATAAATTATTTTTCAGTATGTACCTTCCTTGTATTCTTCTTATAAAAATAGATATTGTAGTTTTTTATCTACTCAATGTTATGATTAGGAAAAAAAGATGGAATTAAATTGAAACTATAAAAATTCAAGAGAAACTAAAATTATATTTTCTTTATGCTCAATGTGTGGAAGGACACATGGAGGAAATTTCTTTAAGGGAAATGATAAAAGTTATGTGTGTGGGAAATGTGATGAGTGAGCATTTTACTGCCAAAGTAATGGGAATAAACATAAATCTTCAAATAGTTCACCTCTTACTAATTAGGGTTACAAGTGAAAGGAAATGGGGCACTATGATAAACAATTCCCAAATTCAAGGTTCATGGATTATTATCAGTGCCAACATCCTTTTAAGGCCAAAGACAAAGGCAAATCACTTGCAACCACTATTGGTTATATTGAGTATGCAAAAGAAAGTGGTGTAATTATTAAGTGTTTATGAAATGGGATTCCAAAATAGTGTTTTTGAATCTCTATTATAGTATTCTGGAATATTTAAATATCTATATATTGGTCTATTGTGGTTTTCCATAAGTATATGGTACTAGTTACCATGAAAAGCAATTGAAATGTCTTTGGAAAGCACATGATATGCACTTAATGAAGGAATAAATATATTATGAGACGTTTGATAGTATTAATGGCCTTATGAATTATACAAGGAAAAAGTGATATCATGGTTTGAGTATATATAATTTTATGGATTTTTCTATGTTGAAAGAGTTAACATTTGTCATCATTCATGTTTTTTTAAGGTTCTATGGTATTTCATGTTTCAAAAGAATACATAATTAAGGTATTGAAATGTTTGGAATGTGACAACTGAGAACTACCTAATAAGATATGGGAGCCAAATGTTAAGTAGATTTAGTTCACCTCTTTTTAATGATTTTATATTTTATGTTTTTGGAAGGATTTTAATTTTGTCCATTTGTGTATAGTATAAATTATATTCTGTTTGAAGTTTGTATTGTCACACTATAGATTGCCTTATGAAGATTTGATTACCTGTGATAACTTTTCTTTTGAGACAGATGAAATATCCTATAATTCTATTTCATTATCAGATAACACATCATTAATGACAAATTAAACATCATTTCTTTAAATAAGAGATGAAGTGGAAATTTTTTAAGGCATGAACAATAATGATATTGTAATAAAATCAAGTAAGTATTTATTCGCATGAAAAATTATTCAACATTAGGAAAAGGATCTTGAAATCAAAAATATTATCCTAGTACCTTCTTATCTGATGAATCAGATGGTCCATTAAACCATAATATATTTACAGAATTCTGGTAGTTAAATTTCTCCAAACCCTATTCTCTATCACTATCCATTAGAACTTCAAGGTTATATCTCTCTTTTATATCCATGTTTTCACTTCCTAGCTATGTTCTCCTATGTGAAAGCCCTGTGTGAGATACTTTTGATAACCTTTATTTTTCTAAGTTTCCTTTTAAAAAAAAGTTTCTATTTCCCTTTTTATTATATGGGTTTCCATGAATGAAACTTTCAAGTAGTAAACAATTTATAACACTGATATATTTTTATGGTGAAATTTATTTTAAGAGGGGTAGAATTTAATACCATAATGTTTTATGAGATAGATTATTTTTAGTATCTTTTATGTCTTGTGTTGTATGCTACACCCATATTATATTGTTCTATACACACCACTGTATTAGCTTGGAGTATATGCAACACTATTCTTTTCTTGTGTTGAACAAAATTTCATGTTCATGTGATAGAATTCATTTCGCTAAACACTTAGTATAGATTTTTTTCAATGTATAAATTAATTAATTTTTGATTATGTTATAAGAAAAACTAAATTAAGCTTGTACTACACAAAACACTAACTTGTCTTGCATTACATGTAGGACATACCTTCCTCGATAGCTTGTGTTGTAGGCGAAAACAAGTTTCACTGAACAACAATATATTATTAAAATATTATTATTTATTGGGATATAAACTAGTCATTATGAATTGTATTGACCCTATTTATAATTTTACAACATTATGATTCAACTTACAGATTTTTTTACAACATGGAATGATTATAAGATTAATTTTTTCTGATAAAAGATATATTTTTCAAGAAATATAGATTTACAACTTTTTGATGGAGCGCCCATTTTAATTATAGTTTTTTACTCTTTTATAAGTTTAATTTGACAATATAAACATTTTATAGTGAATCAGGACATAAAAATTTACTTCTGTTGAGTTTTTAGTATTTTTATAATAAAAATGAAAGTTTAAAGAATGATAAAAAATACTGCATTTTAACTCGAAACATCCTTTTTATCTCATTTATTTATATAGTTAGGTTAAATTTTTAATCGGTTTTAAATTTTAATTATATTATATTTTTCTATTTTAATCAAATTTTGTTCATTAAAAGTAATTTAAATTTTAAATTGGAAATAAGCACATGTCAATCTTTTAATAGTTATTATTTCATAAGAACTCTCTTTGTGGTTTTGCCCAAGGATTTATTTTTAAATTAATTAATGAAACTTATGTTTTTTGAATTTAGAAACATGGGTTCCATATATGGAATTATAAGGTTAAAATTGGGTAAATAGGTACCTTTCACTTTTGGATATTATGAATAGTAACTTCATGAAATATTTTATTTACCATGGCTAAAGAGAAAATCTAGTAATATGGTAAAAAATATTATAATAATAATATTAAACTACCCTAACACATATACAAATCCTATTTCATGAGATATTTCCGACCATAGGCATACTTGGGTCAATTTTGGGATCCCATGGATTCACTTGGATGTGAAAATGAAATTTTATAAGAACGAATTTAAGTTAAAGATAATTATAACATAAAATCAAATCTTTTAATAATTCTATTTTAATATAGGGTTATATAACTAATATCAATTCATATAAATAGTAATTATAAATATAAGAAGATTTCATACATCTTGATATTTTAATTATAATTTTTATACATTATATAAATATATTTATTTATGACACAATTATAGTGTAGTGATTACCTCACTAATGAATGATTCAAATAAATGAAGTTATAAATGTTACAATAAATATAATTTGAATATTTTTATTCAATACACTAATTTTTTTGATGAAATTGACATAATTTTTATGATTTAATTTCTTTATTTCGAATTAATCATTCTTATATGAATTTTTAAAAACGTCAAGTATGAATAGTGTCCACAATTGACATAATTCATAATTTTAAACATAAAATAGTTTATCAAATGATATTAAATTCCTAAAAATCTAATATCCAGAAAATGGTTAATATAAGTTCAAATATGACATAAAAAACTTTTATTGGGTCTTTTTTACATGATATGGTGATTACATTAACCAACAATGTGTAAATTACTTGATATCATAGTAAGATTAAAAATGGTAAAATAATGGTTAAACAAAAAAGATACGGATAAAAAAATATTTAAAACATGTCAAAAAATTATTGGATTATTTTTATTCAAACAAAAAACATCTTATGTTATAATTAAATATGTTTTAAACCATTTTTAATCAAAATTGAATTTATAATAAATTAATATTTTGAATTTTTCCTAAAATACCCCCATCCTCTCTTATAAAAGGGCACAACATACCTCTCCTATTCAATCCATTTTGAGCCTTCAAGATCACCCAACTTCCCTAGTTACAAACTAAATGTTCTGGTATTCTCAAAATACCAAATATAGTGCCCTAAGAGAAATTTAAAGGAGGCACATTGAGGATGAGGTAATCTCTTCTACTGATTATTTCAAATTTCATTATTCTTCTACTTCCTCTTAATGAGTTGTTTCATTATAAAGAAATAATATTAGTATCACAAATATACTTATATGTTATTATAAATGTTAAAAAAATCTATTTCACCTTTTATCCATTCAACAAAAAATGAAATCACCACGTGTGCGTAAGTACGGCTTATCGTCTCCATGTCATGGTGTAATCTACTTTCCACCACCAGCTAACTTAGATGGGTATATTAGTGGAAATAATAACTATATATTTTTATTATAACATGATACTAATTGTGATATATTATACACCATCCACACAAATTCTATTTAATAATAATGAGAAAAATATCGTCGCTCATGCGTACGTATGAATTACCATCTCCACGACAGGAAGAGTTTCATTCTCAAAGTTAAACATTCCAGAATGATTATAAATTATATATAATAAATAATCAAGAGATATATGAAATAATAATACTAATATATATATATATATTTCATTTACTTACATTCATTCAATTTAATATGTAAACGAAAACAATGACCTTGCATACGTATGACCTACTGTCTCCGTGAATGGTGTATTCAATTTATTTTATCTATCTATCATATATATTTTTATAATGAATATATATAATATATAAATCATTTCTTACATTCTGGAAGTAAGTAAATCACAATATATGTAATAATATCAATAATAACAATTCCAAACATTTACGATAAATAAAACGATTATTACCCTAAGAGTTGCTTTAACAAGAAATTGACTAATGAATGGGTCATATAAAGTAGTAAGTGAATAATATTTGATGTCATAAATATTTTTATGGTTTCTTACAAGTTAATAATATGTGTAAAACAATTATATAGAAGATTCCGATACAAACGGAAGAAATATGACCTAATTTAAGCGATAATTTTTCAATCTCATTTTTATCTGAGATTGTTTATACGTAAGTATTTACAGCGGTATATTTGTCATCCATGTTTCCTAAAAAAATTCATAATTTTTTTTCAATTTTTATATATATTTTTAGAGTAATTTTACTAATTTTTTACCTTTACTAATTGTTATGGAAGGAATCATTTTTTTGTTTACCATACGAGGTACTTTTTGACTTTACTAGTAAATTTATGAGGATAATGATTTTTTAAATTATACGAATTAAAAGGATTTTTATGGTTTCATGATTCCTTATATCTATGAAGATTCATATACACTATTTCATTTTTATTTCCAACTAAATTATTTCCTTTTAAAATTTTGTGGCATAGTGAGAAAAGAAAATGTTTTTGAAGAAGAAATGATATTTACCTCAAGAACAAAGTTCAAGTGTTTTATCAAAATTATATTCCATCAAAGATGACATAGTATAATGTTTTTATCCCTATTATTATAATGATTTGATAATTTTTATGAAGGATTTAATTTAATGAAATCTATTTATTTTATATGGATTTTGATGGAATGAGTTTTAAGAAACCCATTATATTTCATGGGTTTTTCTATGATGAATGATTTATGTTTTTCTGGCACATATAAGAATGATTTCATTATTAAATGGGTGGGACCTATATCTCCCTCCAATTAATTAGGTAATGATTTAAATCTTATTAGATAGAAATGACTGGAACAACATGTAAATATGGTTCAGTAATACAGGGATGGAATGAAAAGTAAATCTGGTTCAGAAATACATGGATGGAACGACAAGTAAACCTTGTTCAGTAATGGACTTCATCCACAATGATGGTATTGTAAGAAATACCTTGGCTACTACAAAAATCATATTATATGATTTTTAGTTTTCCACAATTACATGCTTTATGCCAATGTTATTCTACCACGGTTAATGTTCATTTATGATCTATTCCTCATGTAATTCCACGATTTATGTCATGACTCGTGATTTTTATGTTTAAAATTTATGTTCATGTTTTAATGTTCAAATGTTTATGGTTTTTTTATGTTCTCCACATTTACCCTTAATGAGAATTTGAGCTCACCCTTTTTATGTTTTATTTTCCCCGGGATATAAAGAATGTTTTTAGGCCAAAAAAGGATAGATTTTATGTGTGATGTTGAAGATCTTTCACAAAATTTTATGATTATGTTTAGTGTCTCCAAAGAAAATAAACTAATATAGTATTTGTGCATCTTTTTGTGTATTTTATTAAGTATTCTAAAAATGTACTGAAATTTCCATGTAGGTCATGCTTGGGTCTCTACAGCCCAAAATTCTAGCATAACCACGCTAGTATTATGAAGATATATTCATAAGTTAGAATGTGGAATTGGTAAGGAATTGAGAAAGGTATAACCTCCTATGTTGTAACACCCCTGAGATTTTATGAGATATATTTTTTAATTTTTTTTTCATATCTTCTGTTGTATGATACACTAAGTTTATCTTGCACTATACACAACACTGTATTAGCTTGCAGTATACGCAACCTTGACTTGCCTTGAATTACACACAATCGCGACCTTTCTCTATAGCGTGTGTTGTACGCAATACAGGGTTTCACTAAACAACGATATATGGTTATAATATTATTATGAAATACCTATTATGAATACTATTAACTAAATTTTTAATGTTATAACATTATTATTTCATCTTACATATTTTCTATAACATGGTATGTGAACAAAATAAAATTTATCAGGTAAAATGAGTATTTTTAAAAAAATGTAGTTTTGACGCCTTTTGATGGCGCACCCACATTAAATGTAGTTTTTGACATGTTTATAAGTTCAATTTGAAAAAATAAATATTTTATTTTGGAATGAGGATATTAAAATTTACTCTGGATAAATTATTTATCTTATTCTGATAATTTTCATATTTAAATGAATAGTAAAAACAGGCTGTATTTTAATTAAAAACAAATTTTTTCATCATAATAATTTATATGGTAAAATTATAATATTGAATGGTTTTAAAGTATAAATATAATATATTATTACCATTTAATATAATTTATGTCATTATCATTGATTTTACATTGAATTCATAGGAAAAATCAGTTCAATCTTTTGCAATGTTTTAACTTTTAAAACTCGTTTTCTTAACAACTAGATTAATTTTAAATTAATTTATGAAACTTTTGTGTATTGAATTTATAAAAATGGATATCATATTTGGAATCAGTGGGTTAAAATTATGTTAATAGGATACTTGTTATTTTTGGGCATTATGAATAGTAACTACGGTAAATTTTATTTACCACAGTAAAAAGTAAATCAGGTAATTAAGGGTAAATATAATATTATAATATTACTGTAACACTTGTATTAATATAATTTGATGCTTATATTTCGTCCTAAGGCATATTTGGGTAGAAATGGAATCCATTGGAACCCACTTGGGGGTGATTAAGACCTTTAGTTTATTTTATTTATAGGAAAGTGAAATATGTCTCACTCAACTTTAATAATTAAAGTATTTTTAATATAAGTTTATACAGAATATAAATTCAGTTATAAATAATTATTTGAAAAATAAAATGTTTTTCTTTATAATTGTAATTTATTTATAATTTTTAAGAGATATTTAATTACCTTAATAGCTTATACATTTATGATGCAAGAATTATTTATTTAGTGAAAAATAAGTAATATAGTTTTTTATTGAAATAGTAATACCCATTAAAAGGCTCACAAACATGACCAAAACATATTTGTAGTGTATATATACACCATAATCATCCAATTACTGAATATATGACCATTGGGAGTCTTATATAAGTGATTATGACACTTATGTTATTTTATTTTAAATGATGTCAAAGTTTTCACCTTCACAATTTATTAAATATAACATTTTAAATGATCGATGTTTTAGAATATAAATCCAAATAAAAGTATTATTATGAATTATATAAGACTTATCTTAATCCTAGTATTTTACTTTCAATTTTTATGAAAAAATACATATATTTAATAATTATACAAAAATGTTGTAGAAATTATTTTATTAAGAGAAGTATCAAATAAATGGTTTTAGAAATAGTAAAATAAATATTATATGTACTATTTAATGTTCTCCACTAATTTTATAGATGAATATGACATGTTAAGAACCTATTAAATATTTTATTTTGAATATATCCTCTGTGGGGTTTTTATTTAAATTCAAAAAAATGAATACTGTCAAAATTGACACTATTGTTATTTTATAAAAATAACATATTATTAAATTGTTTAAAAATCACAAGAATATTTAAAAATTATAAATTGAAATTTATATTGTCGTAAATTTCATAAAGTATCCAATTATTGAAAATTAACAACACATAAGTGATTATTTATAGCCATTTAAAATTTAGAATTTTATTACCAAAACTAAAATTAAATAGATTAAATAAGGAAAAAACAAAATGATAAGGTTTAAAATAAGATAAAAACATGTATAAATTTGATTTGTTGATGAGATTACGAATATATCTAATCTAATATTCTAATTTATTCATTTTTGGATGTTTTTATGTGGGGTTTGAATTTATATTAAACTAATATTTTTAAAGATTCCAAAGGTTCCCCTCTCCTCCCTTATAAAAGGGCACCTCCTCCCTCTCGTCTATACACAATTTAGAGCCTTAATTCTCGGCCAAACCCTGCCCATTTCCCTTCTCAAATTCCCTAGAAACATACTAGAGGTCCTAGCCTTCTTCAAAGACAATTTTTAGTGCCCTAATATGAGTTTTTAAAGAGACGTGTCGAAGAAGAGGTAATATCAGTTTCCGATTCTTTCAAATTTATTTCTTCTTCTACCTCCTATTAATTAGTTGTTTAATTATATTGTAATAAAATCAGTATCACTAATATACTTATATATTATTATAAATATTAAAAAACCCCATTTCACCTTCTATCCATCCAATGGAAAATGAAATCACCTTGTGTGCGTACGTACGGAATACCGTCTCCACGCTGTGGTGTATTCTGTTTTCCACCACCACCTTACATGTATGGGTATAATGGTGTAAAGAATAACTATATATTATTATTATAACATCATAATAATTATATAATATTATATAATCCACTCCAATTCCATTCAATAAATATTGGAATGATATCATCGCTCGTGCGTACGTACAGATTACCGTCTCCACGACGCGATGAGATTCATTTTCCATGTTAACAATTCAACAATGATTATAAAGTATATATAATAATTAATCATGAAATATATTACATATTAATGATACTTAATTTATGTATATGTTATTTACTAACATCTATTAAATTTAATAAGGAAATGAAAACAACGTTCATGCGTACGTATGGCCTACCGTCTCCATGAACGGTGTATTTATTTCAATTTATCGATCTATTATATATATGTATATTATGAATATATATTATATATAAATCATGTTTTATATTCTGTAATTATGTAATCATGATCTATTAAATCATATGAATAATTACAAGTCAAAACACAGACGACAAATGAATCGATCTTACCCAAAACGCTCCTTAACATGGAATTTACAAAAGAACGAGTAATATAAAGTCATAAGTGAACCATATATGATATCATAACAATGAATATGATTCTTTAATAAGTCAATGACATTATTTAAATCATTATATAGGAGGTTTGGATATGTACGAAGCATATTGGACCTAGGGTAAGGGATAATGCTGCAATCTCAATTGTTTTCTATCCGAGATTTCTTATACGTTAGTATTTACTGGGGTTATATTTATCATCCATGTCCAAGTTTTATAAAAAAAAATTCATGTATGTTTAAATTCCTTTTTACCAATTTTTTACTTTTACTACATGGTATGTAAGGAATCTTTCTTTTGTCACTATACGAGGTACTTTTTGACTTTTCCGGCAAAAGTACGAGAATAATGTTTTTTTAACATATACGGCACGAACAGATTTTTACGGTTTCAAAAAGCCTTATTTTCAGGAAGATTAATCTACAATATTTCATGACTATTTTCAACCAAATTATTTTCTTTTAAAATTTCATGGCATTTTGTGAAAATAAAATGATTTTGAAGAAGAAAGGATATTTTCTTCAAGAATTCATTTCAAGTGTTTTTTTAAACCAATTTCCATATAAGATGAAATTATTTCATATGTGTATGTTTCAATTATAATGTCTCTATTATTTAAATGGTTTCAATTTTCATAGGATGAAATTATATCCATTTTATTTATATGGATGATGTTATGATGGGATGTTGTTTATGAAACCAATTTTATATATTGGGTAATGATGAATGATTTTTGTTCATGTTGTGGTACAAGTAAGAATGATTTTATTATGAGATGGGTGGGACCTATATATCCCGCTAATTAATTGGGTAAAGATTTATATCTCATGAGATAGACATGGATGAAACGAAAAGTAAATCCGGTTCAGTAATACAGGGCTGGAACGACAAGTAAACCTGGTTCAGTAAGGGACTTTTTCCCCTAAGATGGTCTTGGCAGAAATGCCTTGGAAACTATGGAAATCATATCATGTGCTTAATGTTTTTCCCCAATTACATGGTTTATTTACAAGATATTGTATCATGATTGATGTTCTTTTATGATCTATGCCTTACTTACTACAATGTTTTATGTCACTGCTCAAGATTTCGATGTTTAAACATTATGTTCATGTTTTTTTATGTTCAAATGTATATGGTTTGTTTTATTTTCCCCATGCTTACCCTTACAGAGCATTTGAGCTCACCATTTATATGTTTTCTTTTCCCCAGGATATAAAGAAAAGTTTTAGGTAAGGAAGCAAAAGGGGATGATTTTTATGGGAGATATTAAAGATCTTTCACCATGATTAGAAGATTATATTCCGAGTTTCCAAAGACACTAAACTATTATGGTCCATTGGTGTCTATTTTTATTATGTATTAAGTATCACAAAAAAGTAATGTAATTTCCATGTACATCAAGATTTGGGTCTCTACAGTTTGTATCAGAGGAATGGTTTGGTCAACCTTTGGAAACTAGGATGCGAGAACTTTAGTGAGATCCCTAGAGATATTTCTAAGGTATGTCTAGGGATGTTTCTAAGGTTAAGTATAAGTATAGGTTATAGTCCTAGAATTATGGTAATGATATTAGAATTAAACCTAGTACGTTATATATGGAAGGTACTCCCCATTTATTATGTTTTTTCCCTATCATGATGTTTGCCTCACACTATTATTTTTCGGTTAAGACGATGGCTGGAACCCGAAGGAACCATGTTGATCAATGTAATGGAAGATTCAATTATTGTCCTCATGAACAAATCAATGTTATGGGATATGGAGTGCACAATATTATTTCTATACTTACACAAGCTATGAATAATTCTAGACTTCCAAATGAGCAGGGAAAGGAGCAACATTATGTAGAATCCTTCATGAGGTAGTGTCCACCGTCATTCAGCGGGTCTTCTGATCCATTAGTGGTTGAAAAATGGATCAGTACCATTGAAAAGATATTTTCAGTTCTTCAGTGTTCTGAGCATTATAAATTCATCTTATTAGTATATCGTTTGAAAGGCGATGCTGATCAATGGTGGAATCTTATCAAGAATACGAGGCAAAGAGATTAAATTGAGTCCACGGAATGGGACGAGTTCAAGAACTTATTTTTCAATAGGTACTTCCCTCGTATTCTTCAAAAAAAGATGGAGAAGGAGTTTCTTGAACTTAAGAAAATGGATGATGAATCTGTTGGTATATACGAGGAAAATTTTACAAGTCTTGCAAGGTATGCATCTGGATTTATCATTCAACCTGAAAGTAAAGTTGACCGATTCTTCAGTGGAATAAAACGAAGTCTTCGAAGGGAATTAGCTATAAGAGACTTCAGCAGCTATAAAGAAATTGTGAATTGTGCTATCAAGGTAGAATAGGAAATTGGTGTTACATATCCATCTCATGGTTTTGACAAGAAACGAAAGATGGAGTTCAAGGAAAAATCTCAGAACAATGGTGAAAAGAAGATGAATGTTACTTTATGCTCAAAGTGTGGAAAGAAGCATGGTGGAGATTTTCTAAAAGGTACTAGAAAATGATTCAAGTGTGGAAAAGAAGGTCATAGAGCAGTTGAGTGTCTAAGTAATGGGAAAAAGGTAACTAAATATTTGAATAGAGAAAAGACTACAGAGAATGATCCACCATCACTTTAATGCTTCAAGTGCAAGGAAATTGGGAATTATGCTAATCAATGCCCTTATCCAAGGGTTAATGATGATCAATGCGAGAAACCTCTTAAAGAAAAGGACAAAGGGAATTCACATGCGATCACTATTGGAAATGTTGAGTATGACAACAATGTAGTGGAATGATTATGTGTCTATGTAAGGAGATTCCAAAATAATGTTGTGGAATCTAATTTATAGTACGGTGAAATATTGGAATATCTATGTATTGGTATATTATGGTTTTCAATAATTATATGGTACCAGTAACCATGAAAAGAAATTCAAATAATTTGGAAAGCAGATGATATGCGCATAATAAAGGGATAAGGAGAAAATAAATTGTTTGATAGTCTTCATGAGCTCATGATTGATATATGGACTAAGAGATATCATGGTTTGAGTATATAGAATTTTGGGGATTTTGCTATGTGGAAAGATTTAACTTTGACAGCACTCATGTTTTGACTAAGGTTCTATGGTAATTCATGTTTCAATAGAATACATGATTAAGGTATTCACATGTTTGGAATGTGACCAAGAAGATATATATTATGATATATGGGGATACATGATGGTATTCACATGCTTATTATACAACCATTCTAGTAATCATTCTCTTTATACTATGAGTTTGGAAGGAAGTATTTTGGATAAGTATTTAGGTTGGAATAGATTATGTTGGACATAAGTTAGTATTGTTTAAAGCTAGATCTTTTTTCAACATTATTGATGGGATATTATAAAAGGACAACCTGTAGGACAAGCGATAACCCGTCGCATCAGACAAGGTTGCGGGAATCGAACCCACAACTGACATGTGAAATGCCTTTATTACCTACCACTAGCCTACAGGAAGTCCCTGGTTATTAGAAAGTAGTTTAGTTTTATTAAGCGGTATGATAGATGAAGTATAAGTCCATTTTTGGAATGATATACGATAGATGGACTTATGTATATAACTATTGCTAACCTTTTGTTTGAGATAGATGGAATGACCCATCATTCCATCACATGATATGCTAACACTTCACGAATGAAAAATTCAACTTCATTTCTTTAAGATATGAAGTGGAAATTGTTAAAGGCATGAACAACGGTGAGATTATATCGAAATAAAGTAAGTATTTATTCTAATTAAAATTCTTCAAATTTAGGGAAATGATCTTGAAAACCAAAAATGTTGTCCTAGTTCCCTTATATCTAACAAATCAAATGCTACCTTAGATCATCACAAATTTATGGCTTTGTGATTGTTGGCTTTTTTCATAGCCTTGTTCTCTACCACTCTCTATCAGAACATGATGGTTAGATTTCTCTTCTATATCCATACTTTCAACTATGTTCTCCTACGTGGAAACCCAGTGATGATTAAATTTGGGTAACAATTATGTTTCATACTTCACTTTTTAAAAATTAAGTTTTAGTATTCCTTTTACGATGTGGATTTTTATGAACAAAACATTCAAGTAGTAAAAAATTTATAACCCCGACAAATTTCGAGGGCGAAATTTATTTTAAGGGGGGTAGAATGTAACACCGCGAAATTTTATGAGATATATTATTTTTAAATTTCTTTCATATATTATGTTGTACTATACATCAATATTATCTTGCACTATACTCAACACCGTAGTAGATTGCAGTATACGCAACCTTGACATGGCTTGCATTACACGCAATCACAACCTTCCTCGATAGTGTGTGTTGTACGCAATACCGGGTTTCAATAAACAATGATATATGGTTATAATATTATTACGAACTAGCTATTATGAATAGTATTAACTACATTTTGAATGTTATAACATTATTATTTAATCTTAAACATTTTATAGAACATGGTATGTGAAACAAATAAAAGTTTTCGCGTAAAATGAGTATTTTAAAAAAAATGTAGTTTTGTCGCTTTTTGATGGCGCACCAACTTTAAATCTAATTTTCGACCTGTTTATAAGTTCAATTTGACAAAATAAAATTATTCTTTTGAATGAGGATATTATAATTTACTTTGGATAAATTTTTTATATTATTTTGATAACTTTCATATTTAAATGAATAGTAAAAACACGCAATATTTTAATTTAAAAAAACTTTTTTCATCGTAATAATTTATATGGTTAAACTATAATATTTAATGGTTTTAAATTATAAATATAATATGTTTTTACCATTTAATATAATTTATGTCATTATCATTTATTTTATAATGAATTCATAGGAAAAATCATTTCAATCTTTTGCAATGTTTTAACTTTTAAAACTAGTTTTCTTAACAACAGGATTAATTTTAAATTAATTTCTTCAACTTTTGTTTATTGAAATTAGAAAAATTGATTCCATATTTGGAATCAATGGGTTCAAATTATGTTAATAGGATACTTTTTATTTTTGGGCATTATGAATAATAACTATGGTAAATTTTATTTACCATAGTAAAAGGTAAATCGGGTAATTAAGGGTAAATATAATATTATAAAATTATCCTAATACTTGTATTAATATAATTGGATACTTATATTTCGTCCTAAGGCATATTTCAGTCGAAATGGAATCCATTGGAACCCACTTGGAGGTGATTAAGACATTTAGTTTATTTTATTTATAGGGAAGGGAAATATGTCTCACAAAACTTTAATAATTAAAGTATTTTTAATATAAGTTTATACCGAATTTAAATTCGGTTATAAATACTCATTTGAAAGATAAAATGTTTTTATTTATCTTGGTAATTTATTTTTAATTTTTAAGAGATATTTAATTACCTTAATATCTTATACATTTATGATGTAGAAATTTTTTATTTAGTGAAAAATAAGTAATATAGTTTTTTATTGAGATAATAATACCAATTAAAAGGCTCACAAACCTAACCAAAACATATTGGTAGTGTATATATACACCATAAGCATCCAATTACCGAATATATTACCGTTTGTAGTCATATAAAAGTGATTATGACACTTATATTATTTTATTTTAAATGATGTCAAAGTTGACACCTTGATAATTTAATAAATATAACATTTTAAAAGATGGGTGTTTTAGAATATAAATCCTACTAAAATTATTATTATGTAATATATAAGATATATCTTCATCATAGTATTTTATTTTCAATTTTTATGAAACAAATAAGTATATTTAATAATTATAGAAAAATGTTGTAGAAATTATTTTATTAAGAGAAGTATCAAATAAATGGTTTTACAAATAGTAAAATAAATATTATATGAACTATTTAATGTGATAAACTTATTTTCTAGATGAATATGACATGTTAGGAACCTATTAAATATTTTATTCTGAATATATCCTCTATTTGTATTTTATTTAAATTCAAATAAATGAATTGTGTCAAAATTGACACTATTGTTATTCTATAAAAATAAAAAATTATTAAATTGTTTAAAAATCACAAAAATATTTAAAAATTATAAATTGAAATTTATATAGTCTAAAATGTCATAAAGTATCCAATTATGGAATTAACAACACATAAGTGATTATTTATAACCATTTAAAATTTATAATTTTATTACCACAAATAAAATTAAATAGATTAAATAAGGATAAATAAAAATGATAAGGTTTAAATTAAGATAAAAACATGTCTCAATTTTATTGGTTAATGAGATTAAAACCCTATCTCATCTAATATTCTAATTGAGTCATTTTGGGAGGTTTTTATGTGGGTTTTGAATTTATATTAAACTAATATTTTTGAGGATTCCAAAGGTGCCCCTCTTCTCCCTTATAAAAGGGCACCTCTTCCCTCTCCTCTTTACACAATTTAGAGCCTTCATGCTCGGCCAAAACCTACCCATATCCCTTATCAACTTCCCTAGAAACATAATAGAGGTCTTTACATTCTTTAAAGACCAAATTTAGTTCCCTAAGAGGAGTTTTCAAAGAGACGTGTCGAAGAAGAGGTAATATCCGTTACTGATTCTTTCAAATTTATTTAATCTTCTACCTCCTCGTATTTAGTTGTTTCAATATGTTGTAATAAAATAAGTATCACTAATATAATTATATATTATTATAAATATGAAACAACCCTATTTCACCTTCTATCCATCCTACTAAAAATGAAATCACCGCACGTGTGTACGTACGGAATACAGTCTCCACGCTGTGGTGTAATCTGTTTTTCCACCACCACCTTACATGGATGAGTATAATGGTGTAAATAATAACTATATATTATTATTATAACATCATAATGATTATAATATATTATATAATCCACTCCCATTCCATTCAATAAATATGGGAATGATATCATCGCTCGTGCGTACGTATGGATTACCGTCTCCACGACGCGATGAGATACATTTTCCATGTTAAAAATTAAAGAATGATTATAAAGTATATAAAATAATTAATCATGAAATATATGACATATTAATGATACTGAATTTATGTATCTGTTATTTAATTACATCTAATAAATTTAATAATGAAACAAAAATAGAGTTCATGCGTACGTACGACCTACCGTCTCCGTAAATGGTGTATTTCTTTCCATTTATCGATCTATTATATATATGTAAATTATGAATATATATTATATATAAATCATGTCTTATATTATGTAATTAAGTAATCATGATCTAAGAAATCATATGAATAATTACCAGTCAAAACACGGATGAAAAATGAAATGATTTTACCCAAAAAGCTTCTTAACATGGAATTTACAAAAGAACGGGTAATATAAAGTCATAAGTGAACCATATATGATATCATAATAATGAATATGATTATTTAATAAGTCAATGTCATTATTTAAATCATTGTACAGAAGTTTCAGATACGTACGAATCATATCAGACCTAAGGTAAGGGATAGTGTTGCAATCTCAACTGTTTTCTATCCGAGATTGCTTTTATATAAGTATTTACCAGGGTTATATTTATCATCCATGTCCAAGTTTTATAAAAATGTTTTCATGTATGTTTAAATTAATTTTTACCCATTTTTGACTTTTAATACATGGTATGTAAGGAATCTTTTTTTTGTTACCATACGAGGTACTTTTTGACTTTTCCGACAAAAGTATGAGAAGAATGTTTTTTTAACTTATACGGCACGAACGGATTTTTAAGATTTCATAACGCCTTATTTTCATGAAGCTTAATCTAAAATATTTCCTGCATATTTACAACCAAATTATTTTCTTTTAAAATTTCATGGAATTTTGTGAAAAGAAAATTATTTTGAAGAAGATAGGATATTTTGCTCAAGAATTCATTTCAAGTGTTTTATCAAAACCAATTTCCATATAAGATGATATTATTTCATATGTTTATGTTTCAAGTATAATGTCTCTATGATTTACATGGTTTCACTTTTCTTATGATGAAATGATATCCATTTAATTTATATGGATTATGTTATGATGAGATGATGTTTATGAAACCCATTTTATACATTGGGTAAAGATGAATGATTTATGTTCATGTTGTGGCACAAGTAAGAATGATTTCATTATGAGATGAGTGGGACCTATATCTCCCTACAATGCATTGGGTAAAGATTTATATCTCATGAGATAGACATGGCTGAAACGGCCAGTAAATCCGGTTTAGTAATACAGGGCTGGAACGGCAAGTAAACCCACTTCAGTAAGGGACTTTGTCCACTAAGATGGTCTTGGAAGCAATGCCTTGGCTTATATAGAAATCATATAATGTGATTAATATATTTCCATAATTAAAAGTTTTATTTCCAAGCTATTTTATCATTATTGATGTTCCATTATGATCTATGCCTTACGTACTGCCATGTTTTATGTCACTGATCATGATTTCGATGTTTAAACATTATGTTCATGTTTTTTATGTTCAAATGTATATGGTTTGTTTTATTTTCTCCATGCTTAACCTTACTGAGAATTTGAGCTCAACCTTTATATGTTTTCTTTTCCCCAGGATATAAAGAAAGGATTTAGGTAATAAAACAAAAGGGGAATACCTTTATGGTAGATATTGAAGATCTTTCACCACGATTAGAAGATTATATACTGAGTTTCCAAATACACTAAACTATTACGGTCCTTTGGTGTCTGTTTTTGTTATGTATTTAGTATTCCACAAAATTAATGTAATTTCCATGTACTTCAAGCTTTGGGTCTCTACATATGTGGTCTCCAAATCTAGCCACAAGGAATTTGGAAGGGCCCAGTCATTCGGAATGGTGGCCCCATTTACTGATCTTACACTACAATTGATAAATCATGGCCACCACTAGGATAGATAAATTGATGCATCGTCTAGTGTATAACTGAGTGAACATAATGAATGTTGAGGCTCTCACATTACTATATTCCCATAATGGTAAGTTACACCTATAAGGCCCCAACCTTAAACATTACTTATTATTGAATTATATGAATAATTCATATTGAGGATATTTTCAGGTTTAGGGTTGTAGAGAATTAGGACATAACTATTACATCTAAAAATATTACAAAGTAGACACTTCTAATAAGTTTTCATAAAATAAAAACTCTTAAAAAGAAACATGTCTAGTTCCATATTTTAGTCAGCCTCACATTACCTTGATCCCATCCTTGACCCTATTCAACTTTATATCCTGTGAAAAACATTTCAAAAACTTGGGTTGAGCATAAACGGCTCAGTAAGGGATACACAATGAAGGAAAACTTTTAGTTTTTTTCAAGACAACCAGTAAATCAATAATACATTTTCAATGTAATACTTTTCACCTTTATGAAGAAGAAAAAACTCTTCATTGAATAAAAGATCATTACTTACCCTTTGGTAACCAAAAGATTAACATAAAACCCATATAAAGAACACATAACATATAAAGGTATCTTGGGACATAAACATACTTAAATGGAATAACCTATGGCCGACTTCCACACATATCACTTAATGAAATAGCCATACGGACGACTTCTATACCCAATGCATTGGAGGTTATAACGTAACCACCCGTCCTGGTATTCACGACACCACCCGTCATATGTTTTATCACGTAACCACCCGTAAAATGTCCAATTACCATCATTAAACATAAAATATTGAAAATATAAACATTTCAATAACAAAATTTCATTTTCAATCACAATAAGTAATTCTAAGATATTGAATTAATCAATCCATTTTGAAAAACCATTTAAAAGAGATTTTTGAATCAAAGTGTCCCATACCACTTCGAAGATTTTACTCGAATTATAATTTTAAAACGTCAATGTCCATATAAATAAATACTGAAAAACATTTTGAAAACATGGACATTAAAGATAAATATTTAGAATAATGAATCTTTAAAACATTTAAAATTATATTTTTGTTAAAGAGTTTTTAACAAAATGAGGGACTCTTGAATACAAATAATTTCAGAATAACATTTAATCCGAGCTTTATAATATCATGAGAATAAAGGGATTCATGATATAATATGTCAAAGGACCGTATACACACCATATAAGAGTGAATTGGTGCATAACAACAATTAAGTCTCAATGGAAATGTAAATTGAGATAAAATCCATTATAAAGATGGTATCCTTAAATTAAGGATAAATCTATCACATAATTATGTGTGAGAAATATAAATACACCCAATATAAGTGGATATGAAGTGTGAAAAAATCAGATGCCATTCACACATATTCATAGGATTACATGTTCAAGAAGAGTAAGTTGAACCCAAAGAAATCTAAATTGGGTTAAGACGTTCCCTTGTAAAAATTCAACAGCCTAACGACGTCACTTCAAAATTCAGAAAATGAGTTTATGAGAGAGAAAATGGTATCTCATCACTTGGACCTAAAATTTACATAAATAAGGATATATAAGAACATATCCGAAAATAATAGTATGTGAATTAAAAGACATAACAAAATAAGTCTTTTAAAAAGAGGAGGGTGAAAGGTTCCCTTACCGATTTGGGTAACTTTCGAAACATACACCCCATGAAAGAAGGACTATACAACATTGATGTAAATACTAATAAACGAAATTATGTTACACAAATATTAGAATAATGGACAGTACATACACCACTCAAAAAGAAATACTGGCAAATGTAGCATGAATCTCATGAAAACACAAAGTGAGATAAAAAGCCCCTTACAAAATTCCAGCAGCCTAACGGTGCCAATCAAAACTTCCAAAAAGGATTGATGAGAGAAAATAGGGTCTCTCATCATATGAACATAAAAAGTACAGTAATAGTAATATAAAATAACATCCCAATCATAAGAAAGAAGTGCTTATAAGGAAATACATAAAATAGTGTACTTAAAAAGAAAGAGAGGGGTATGATCCCTTATCTCGTGTCCGACATGACTCGATCATTCTTTAATATCATGAATAATAAAATTTTATAAATTTATAATTTCTTAAGGACCTAATTTAGAGATTATTATTCAGTTAATATCACATATTATAATGTTATAATAATTTGTTAATAAAGTGTGTTCATATCAGACGTTTTTGTCGATGTTCGGTACAAGAGTAAAAATCAAACTTGTTGGAAAAGAATTTTCCATGTAATTATAGGTACATAATATCCAGAATAGTATTGATGTTTTAAATATCATATATATCCATTATATATTCATTTTATTCTATTACATAGCATTTGGAGATAAAAAATTAAAATCACCGTTCATGGAGATGGTAGGCCGTACATACGCATTAACGCTACTTTCATTTTTTGTCATATTAAATGGAATTAAAGTTAAAAGAGTGATATATATATTATAATTCCAGAATGATATCCATAATTTAGATGTAATATATTACATATATATCCATTATATATATGTACTTATAATAGTACATAACGTTTGGAGATAAGAAATGAAATGTACCGTTCATGGAGACGGTAAGCCGTACGTACGCATCAACACTACTTTCATTTCTTTGGCACATTAATAGAATTAAAATAGATGATATGTATATATATTATAATTCCAGTATAATATATATGTTATATAGATCACATTTTTTCATCAATTTCATTCTTTATACATTCCATGTATTGCATGAACGAGTCACATCACTTGAGGGGGCGGTAGTCCACACTTCCTCAAATGAAATTATCACATTTGTACAACATGCAAAGCATAAAGGTATGAATTAAATATAAAATACAGAAACATATAGAAAACATAAATAACATATATATCATATATAAAATATAGTGACATCATAATGGAAACCATGGAAGGTGTTAAGAGAAGATTGAACAATCATCGTTTCGTGAGGCAGAAATTCGGCATCCACAGAAACAATATGTTCTTTAACCATTAGACAATGGTGTGTGTATGTGTAGCTCAAATACTTAATATAAAAACATCCTAGTATATTGAATATACTGGTTTTGTTATAAAATAAAGGAATAAAAAGAGTTTAGAGGGTCGGAGAAGCAAAATAAAACAAAAGAACACAAGGGAAGACATTATCTTTAAATCGGGTAACTCTCTTTGATTTGAGCTCAAAGGCTTCCTTGGAAAGGATTATGCCCAAAGTGAGGCTTCAATGATGAAGAGAGGGATGTGGAGATATTAAATGGGCAGGGGTTGGCCGATCCAAAGGCTTGATAGGTGTGTGTAAGGTGGTAGAGGTGGGGCCTTTTATAAGAGGAGAGGAGGGGCACTCTTGGAAAGTTATAAAATATTACTTTATTATAAAATGCTTTACGGATTTTAAAGGTCCCAAAAGGATATATTTTGAGTATAAGGTGATAAGGTTTCGAAATCCACCCATAAAATAGGGTTGTGACAAGTGTAGGTATAAGATTTTACATTATCTTTTCATTTTATTTAAATCGTTAAATAATGAGGTAATCACTGCATCATCACGGTGTCATAAATAATTTAATTTATTTAGTGTCTAAAAATTATAAAAAAATATTATGATGTAGGAAATTATTATAGCTTTCTAATGAATATTTATAGTAAAAAAATATGACTTGTATAACCCCATATAAAAATTGTTTTAGTAAAACAAGACATGTTTGTGACATTTTAATTTTAACATTAAATAAAAGGGTATTAATGTCATTTTCCAACCAAAGTGGCTCCATGGGGTCCCCAAGTTGACCCATGGATTTTTTTTGTCGGACATGACACATCCAATGAGGGTAGGACATGTGTCTAGGTCATTTTATATTATTACAACATTATTTTTACCTTAAATTACACTAATTAACTCTAATCGTGATTAATAAACTTAAAAGTTACTATTCGCCAAAAAAATTATTTTGATCCCATTGAACCACATTTTACTTATTAATGACAACCATTTAAGTTGGATTTTTGAAATTCAAATCACCGAAGTTGAAAAGTTTCATTTAAACGAAAAATAAATTTCTTTAACTACCACTTAATGGTTTCACTATTCATAAAAAATTTATGTTTTTCAGAAAATTACCAAAACTTTACCCTAGGCTATATTTCATATTCCAAATTAAAAAATGATTTCTATTTTACAAAATTCAAAACATATAAGTTAAATTAATTAATTTAATAATTAATTCCCGCTGTTAGAGCAAATATCGTGTTTTTATGAAACAATAAGTATCAAATGATTGACACTAGTTTAAGTCCAATTTCAAGATGAAATTAATTACAATGATCACTATTGGATTTAATGGTAAAAATATATTCTAATTTCACTTTAAAGCCAATTCAAAAGATAATATAATCATATAAATAAATTAGATTAAAAAGAGGTTTTGAATTAAAATACAACATTTTTCACTATTCATTAAAAAAATGAACTTTGTCGGAAAAATACCAAAAACTTACACAAAGTAAATGTTGATGTCCTGATTCTAAAGAAGAACTTTATTTTGTCAAATATAACACATAAAATTGTCAAAAATAGGATTTAAAAGAGGTTCTCAATCAAAAGGCGGTTAATCGACCTTTTAAAGAATATAAGAATGTTTACACTTAAAATTGGATTCATTCTCCTTTTTAATCCTCTAACATTTATTGTAAAAAGTAAAAATATTTGAATAACATATATAATAATTTTGTTGTTAGTTCTGTTCATTCCCGCCATTACAACGGCTAGGGGTTAACTACCATTTAAAATAATATTATTTTATAATTAGAGTGCAATGTAAGATTCCCAAGAAACTCGTTTTTGCGTATTGGGTATGCCATCGAGCAAAGCATCCCCTTTAATGTAATATTAATATTTTACTCACAAATATGTAAAAATATGAAAATTTCATATTCTTTATTTACCTGGGGTGTTACATCCTTCCTCCCTTTTGGGAATTGCTTCCTCGCAATTTTAAAATTGGGCTTGGAAACTTCATTGAAAATCCCACATCGGAACAAGAGTCAGTAAAACTATCACTTTAACATAAATAAAGATACGTAAAAAGGTGTAGAGACCCGATGCCCGACGTACATGGACATTACATTATTTTTGTGGAATACTTAGTACATTACAAAAACACACACATACAAGGACCGTAATAGTTTTGTGTCTTTGGAAACTCAGAATATAATATTCTAATCATGGTGAAAGATCTTCAACATCTCCCATAAAGATATTACCATTTTTTTTACCTAAAACCTTTATTTATAACCTGGGGAAAAGAAAACATAAAAGGGTGAGCTCAAATGCTCAGTAAGGGTAAACAAAAGAAATATCAATCACATCGTATTCATATGAACATAACGTTTGGGAAATCTTAACCTGCAAAAGAGATCATAATATCATAACATGGGATAAATCATAGTAGTGAAATGTAATACCAATAATCATAACTTAAAACATGAAACTTTGTGGCATACACCCATAATCATAGAGAATCATTTCTTATTAGTCAAGACTCATTGGCAAGACTATCTTAGTGGACAAAGTCCATTTCTGAACTGAGTTCACTCCTCATTTCAGTCCTGTTTCACTGAACTGGTTTAACCTGCCGTTCTAGCCATGTCTATCTCATGAGATATAAAATATTTACCCAATGCATTGGAGGGAGATATATGTCCCACCCATCTCATAATGATACCATTCTTATGTGTGCCACAAAATCATAAATCATATATCATTGCATAACCCATGTAATAAAAATGGGATTCTTAAACATCATGACATCATAAAGCAATTCATACAAGATAAAGGAATTCATAAAAATAATTCCATCACAACATAATAAAATCAATTTAATAATGGGGGTAGAAACATAACCCTATATTATCTTAGATGGAAAATAATTTTGATAAAACACTTGAACTCCATTCTTGAGGAAAATATCCGTTTTACTTCAAAAACACCTTTCCTTTCTTAACATGTCATACAATTCTAAACAGAAAGAAGTTGATTAAAAATAAACTTGAAAACTTGTGAAGGAAGATTCTTGGAAATAATATTTTTAAAATCCATTCATGTCGTATAAGTTAAAAAAACATTCTTCTCTTACTTTTGTCGGAAGAGTCAAAGAGTACCTCGTACGAAAAACGACAAAAGATTCCTTTCATATCTTTTACTAAAAACTCACCGAAGGGTAAAATTGAATTTAAAAATTTCTAGGTGGATGGAAACAATATTACATATTGAGGGAACATGGACGTGGATGATAAAATACACCCCAGTAAATACCAAAGTATAAACAATCTCGGATAAAAATGAGATTGTGATATTTTCCCTTACCTTAGGTCCAATTTGCTTCGTAAGAGTCCGAACCTCCTGTATAATGATTTAAAAAATGTCATTGACTTATTAAAGAAAAATATTCATTTTTATTATATCATATATGGTTCACTTATGACTTTATATTACCCATTCTTATGTAAATTAATGTTAAAGTAGTGTTTTGGGTAAAATCATCTTATTTATCGTACGTGTTTGGACTTGTTGTTCTTGATGTTATTATTACTTATATCATGATTTAATTACCTCCAAAATGTAAATAATGATTTATATATAATATAAATTCATTATATATCCAGAATATATAAGCATTTATAATAGTAAATAACATATGGAGGTAAGAAATGAAACGCACCGTTCATAGAGACGGTAAGCCGTACGTACGCATGAATGCTACTTTCATTTCTATTTATTATTTTAATGGAATTAAAACATTATTATACATAGTTATATTATAATTCAAGTATAATATCATATATAATATCATTAAACACATCCTTTATACATCCTATATAAGGTATTAAAGAATCATATCACTTTGAGGGGGCGGTAGTCCGCACTTCCTCAAATGAGATTATCGTATTTACCGACTATGGAAACCGTAAAGGCTTGATATAATTGGGAATTAAAGAAGAATATAGAAATCATAAACATAATATATATTATATATAAATACAGTTCCATCATAATGGCCACTATGAGAGGCGGTAGGATAAAATCGAACAATCATCGTTTAGTGAGGCGTTAGTTTGCCATCACAGAAACATTATATTCTTCATCCATTAGATAGAGGTGTGTGTAAGTGTAGTTCCAATACTTCTCATAACAACATCCTAGTATATTTAGTATATTTTGTTTGTTACAAAAGAAAGTATTAAAAAGAGTTTAGGGGTTGGAGAAGTAGAATAAAAGAAAAGAACTTAAGAGAAACTGTTACCTTTAATTTTGGTAACTTCCTTTGGTTTGAACCAAAAGGAATTCTTGAGGAGTCTTCTGCCTAATGTTAGGTTTCAAGGGGGAGGATAGGAATGTAGGGAGCTTAGTTGGGAAGAGTTTGGACGAGCCAAAAGGCTTGAGAGGTGTGAAGAATTGTGTATAAGTGGTCTCCTTTTATAAGGGAGAGGAGGGGCTCTTTAGGAAAGTGTGAGAACATTATTTTATTATAAACTTATCTTCGGTTTTAAGAGGTCCAAAACACATTAATGTCGAAGGTAAGATGAATCATATTCGAAATAAAATCATCCAATTAGAAATGGACAGGTTTTGGATGATATTTTAAATATTATAATCTTATTTATTTAAATCATTTATTAATGAGGTTAACACTACATCGTTATTGTGTCATAAATAATTTAATTCATTTGATTTCTAAAAATTATGAAAAAATACCATGATGTATGGAATCTTTATAGATTTCCAAAAAAATATTTATAGTCGAAAATATAACTTATATAACCCCTTATAAAATTTAATTTACTAAAAGAGTTTTGTTAAAGTCAATTTTGTCTTTACATTAAATTAATTAATCCAAATTGTCCTTTTCACTACCAAGTGGCTTATTGGGGTCCCCAAATCGGCCCAAGGATGTCCATGGTCGGCCAAAACTCATAAAATAAGGTTAGGAAAAGTTTCAAGGTAATTTTGAATTATTATAATATTATTTTAAACTTGAATTACCCTATTTACCTTTAACCGCAGTAAATAAAAATTACCGTAGTTACTATTCATAATGCCCAAAAATAAAAAGTAGCTTATTAACATAATTTGGACCCACTGAATCCAAATATGGAATCCATTTTTCCAAATTCAATACACAAAAATTACAGAAATTAAATTAAAATTAATCCCGTTGTCAAAAGAAAACGGGTTTTTGTTTAAAACATTGCAAAAGATTGAATTTATTTAACCTACGAATTCAAGGTAAAATAAATACTAATGACATAAATTATATGAAATGGTAAAAATATATTCTATTTATACTTTAAAACAATTCAATATTATAACTTGACCACATAAATCATTATGATGGAAAAAATTGTTTTTAATTAAAATATAGCGTGTTTTTACTATTCATTAAAATATGAAAGTTATCAGAAAAATATCAAAACTTTATCCAATGTAAATTTTTATATCCTGATTCAAAAGAAGAATTTTATTCTGTCAAATTGAACTTATAAACATTTCAAAAACTAGATTTAATGTGGGTGCTCCATCAAAAGGCGGAAAAACTGCATTTTTTGAAAAGTACTTATTTTACCTGAAAAATTTATTTTGTTCTCATACCATGTTCTAGAAAATATGAAAGATAAATAATAATGTTATAAAATTCAAAATTTAGTTAATAATATTCATAATGGCTAGTTTATAATAATATTATAATAATATATCGTTGTTTAGTAAAACTAAGTATTGCGTACAACACATGCTATCGAGGAAGGTCGCGATTGCGTGAAAAGCAAGCCAAGTCAGGGTTGCGTGTTGTTCAAGAATCCTTCGTTGTTTCGTATAATAGAATCCAACCATATTTTATTTATACATTTAATATATATATATATATATATATATATATAAACACACTCAATGTTGCGTAGAATGACTATTATGAAACAAACTTGAAATTGTGTGTAACATGATCCAAGAATAGCGTTGCGTATACTGCAAGGTAATACGGTGTTGCGTATAGTACAATGTAATATTTTTGTGGTGTATAATAGAAGATATCAGTGAAATTAAAAGAATATTTTTCATAAAATCTCAGGGTGTTACATTCTACCCCCCTTAAAATGAATTTCACCCTCAAAATTCGTCGGGGTTATACATGGTTTACTACTTGAAAATTTCTTTAATAGAAACCCACATCGTAAAAAGCAATACCAAAACTTGGCTTTAAAAACTGAAGTATGAAATGTAACGGTTACCCAAATTAACTCATCGCTGGGATTCCACGTAGGAGAACATATGTGAAAATATGGATATGGAAGAAAAATCTAACCATCAAGTTCTGATGGAGAGTGGTAGAGAACATGGCTATGAAAAAGCCAACAATCACAAAGCCATAAATTTGTGATGATCTAGGGTACCATCAAGTTCATCGGATATAAGAGCACCAGGACAACATTTTTGGTTTTCAAGATCATTTCCCTAAAGTTGACGAATTAAAAGAAATACTTACATGATTTTGGTACAATCTCACTATTGTTCGTGAATTGAACAATTTCCACTTCATATCATAAATAAATGAAGTTGAATTTGTTATTCATGAAGTATTAGCAGATCATGTGTATAATGATGGTTCATTCCATCTGTTTCAAACAAAAGGTTAGCAAAAGTTATAAGTCCATCTTATGGTGAGATTAATCGTATATGGTTCCAAAAATGGACTTATACTTTATTTATCATACCTCTTAATAAAATAAAACTACTTTCCACTAACCAGGGACTTCATGTAGGCCAGTGGTAGGTGATAAAGGCCTGTCGCACTTCAGTTCTGGGTTCGATTCCCATAGCCTTGTCCGACGCGATGGGCTGTCGCCCATCCTGCAGGTTTTCATTTTTCTAAAACTACATTACTATAACATCCCATCCATAATATCAAAAAAATGTTTTATCCTTAAACAATACTAACTTATGCCCAACATTATCCATTCCAATCTTTAGGCTTATCTAAAATACTTCGGTCCAAGCTCAAAGTATAAAGAAAATGATTATTGAAATGTCACATAACAATCAAATGAATGCCATCATTTATCCCCCATATATCATAAGATATATCTTGTTGAATACCTTAATCATGTATTCTCTTGAAGATTGAATACCCATTGAACCTTAGTGAAAATATGAATTCAGTTAAAAGTTAACACTTTCCACATACCAAAATCCTCAAAATTCTATATACTCAAACCATGATATCACTTAGTCCTTATATCAATCATGATCTCATGAATACGGTCAAACATTTCATTTTTTCCTTATCCCTTCATTATGTACATATCATCTTTTTTAAAAAAATATCTCAATCACTTTCCATGGTTACCAGTACCATAAAATTATTGAAAACCACAATAGACCAATACATAAATATTCCAATATTCCATGATACTATATACAACATTTTTTTGGAATCCCATTACATAAACACTTAATCATTCCACCACATTATTGTCATATTCAAAATCGCCAATGGTGATCACATGTGACTTCCCTTTGTCCTTTGCCTTAAGCGGTTTCTCATGTCGATCATCACTAACCCTTTGATTAGGGAATTTATTAGAATAATGCCTCATTTCCTTGCACTTGAAGCATTGAAGTGTAGTATGTTCATTATGTGTATCCCTTCCTTTGTTTGCATCATTAGAAATCTTCTTCCCATCATTGCGGCATTCAAATGCCCGATGACCTTCCTTTCCACATTTAAACATTTACTTGTCCCTTTAAGACAATCTCCACCATGATTCTTTCCACACTTTGAGCATAAGGAAACATTCATCTTCTTTTCACCATTATTATGAGATTTCTCCTTGAACTCCATCTTTCGTTTCTTGTCAAAACTATGAGATGCATAAGTAACACCAACTTCCATTTCTACCTTGATAGCACAACGCACAATTACTTCATAGCTACTGAAGTCTCTTATAGCTAATTCCCTTCGAAGAATTGGTTTTAAGCCACTGAAGAATCGATCATCTTTACTTTCAAGTTGGATGATAAATCCATATGCATGCCTTGCAAGTCTTGTAAAATTCGCTTCGTATATACCAACAGATTCATCATCCTTTTCCTTTAGTTCAAGAAACTCCTTCTCCATCTTTGTTCGAAGAATACGAGGGAAGTACTTATTGAAAAATAAGTTCTTGAACTCACCCCATTCCATGGACTCAATTTCATCTCTTGGCCTCATATTATTGATAAGATTCCACCATTGATCAACATCAGCTTCCAAGCGATACACTACTAAGATGACTTTATCATGTTCAGAACATTGAAGAACTGAAAATATTTTTTTAGTAGTACTGATCCATTGTTCAGCAATAAGTGGATCAGAAGACCCACTGAAAGAAGTTGGACATTTCCTCATGAAGGACTCAATAGAATATTGTTCCCTTATCTTCTCATTTGGAAGTCCATAATGATTCATACCTTGTGTAAGTATAGAAATAAGATTTTTCACACCATCTCCCATAACATTTGTCTGTTCAGGAAGACAATCATTGCATTGTCCATTACATTGATCAACACGGTTCCTTAAGGTTCCAGCCATCGTCTAAAACCCAAAAAGAATAGTGTGAGAGGCAAAAATCATGCTAGGGAAAACAACACAATAAAGGAGGAGTACCTTCAATATCTAACATCTTGGGTTACCGTAATTCTAGTACTATAACCTATACTTATACTTAACCTTAGGGACATCCCTTGACATACCTTAGAAATATCTCTAGGGATCTCACTAAAGTTCTCGCATCCTAGTTTCCAAAGGTTGACTAAACCTTTCTTCTGATACCAACTGTGGAGACCCGAATCCTGACGTACATGGACATTACATTACTTTTGCGGAATACTTAGTACATAACAAAAACACACACACACAAGGACCGTAATAGTTTAGTGTCTTTGGAAACTCGGAATATAATCTTCTAATCGTGGTGAAAGATCTTAAACATCTCCCATAAAGATCTTCCCCTTTTTTTTCTTACCTAAAACCTTTATTTATATCCTGGGGAAAATAAAACACAAAAGGGTGAGGTCAAATGCTCAGTAAGGGTAAACAAAAGAAATATCAATCACATCATATTCATAAGAACATAATGTTTTGGAAATCTTAACCTGCAAAAGAGATCATAATATCATAACATGGGATAAATCATAGTAGTGAAATGTAATCCCAATAATCATAACTTAAAACATGAAACTTTTTGGCATACACACATAATCATAGAGAATCATTTCTTATTAGTCAATACTCATTTCCAATACTATCTTAGTGGATAAAGTCCATTTCTGAACCGAGTTCACTCCTCGTTTCAGTCCTGTTTCACTGAACCGGTTTAACCTGCCGTTCCAGCCATGTCTATCTCATGAGATATAAAATCTTTACACAATGCATTGGAGGGAGATATAGGTCCCACCCATCTTATAATGATACCATTATTATGTGTTCCACAAAATCATATATCATACATCATTGTATAACCCATGTAATAAAAATGGGATTCTTAAACATCATGACATCATAAAACAATTCATATAAGATAAAGGAATTCATAAAAAAACTCCATCACAACATAATCAAATCAATTTAATAATATGGGTATAAACAGAACCCTATATTATCTTATATGGAAAATAATTTTGATAAAACACTTGAACTCCATTCTTGAGGAAATTATCCTTTTTTACATCAAAAACACTTTTCCTTTCTTAACATGTCATACAATTCTAAACTGAAAGAAGTTGATTAAAAATAAACTTTAAAACTTGTAAAGGAAGATTCTTGGAAATAATGTTTTAAAAATCCATTCATGCTGTATAAGTTAAAAAAACATTCTTCTCGTACTTTTGTCAGAAGAGTCAAAAAGTACCTCGTACGAAAAATGACAAAAGATTCCTTTCATATATTTTACTAAAAACTCACCGAAGGGTAAAATTGGATTTAAAAAATTTTAGGTGGATGGAAAAAATATTACATATTGAGGGAACATGGACTTGGGTGATAAAATACACCCCAGTAAATAAAAAATTATAAACAGTCTCGGATAAAAATGAGATTGTGATATTTTCTCTTACCTTAGGTCCAATTTGCTTCGTAAGAGTCCGAACCTCCTGTATAGTGATTTAAATAATGTCACTGACATATTGAAAAATCATATTCATTGTTATGATATCATATATGGTTCACTTATGACTTTATATTACCCATTCTTATGTAAATTAATGTTAAAGTAGTGTTTTGGGTAAAATCATCTTATTCATCGTACGTGTTTGGACTTGTTGTTCTTGATGTTATTATTACTTATATCATGATTTACTTACCTAAAAAATGTAAATCATGATTTATATATCATATACATTCATTATATATCCAGTATATACAAGCATTTATAATAGTACATAACATATGGAGGTAAGAAATGAAACACACCGTTCATGGAGACGGTAAGCCATACGTACGAATGAACGCTACTTTCATTTATATTTCTTATTTTAATGGAATTAAAACATAATGACACATAGGTATATTATAATTCCAGTATAATATCATATATAACATCATTAACCACATCCTTTATACATCCCACATAAGGTATTAACGAATCACTTCACTTTGAGGGGGCGGTAGTCCGCATTTCCTCAAATGAGATTATCATATTTACCGACTATGGAAACCGTAAAGGCTTGATATAATTGGGAAGTAAAGAAGCATAAAGAAACAATAAACATAAGATATATTATATATAAATACAGTTACATCATAATGACCACCATGCGAGGTGGTAGGATAAAATCGAACAATCATCGTTTCGTGAGGCGTTAGTTTGCCATCACAGAAACATTATGTTTTTCATCCATTAGATGGAGGTGTGTGTAAGTGTAGTTCCAATCCTTCTCATAACAACATCCTAGTATATTTAGGATATTTTTATTGTTACAAAAGAAAGGATTAAAAAGAGTTTAGGGGTTGGAGAAGTAGAATAAAAGAAAACAACTTAAGAGAAACTGTTACCTTTAATTTTGGTAACTTTTTTTGTTTTGAACCAAAAGGACTTATTGGAGAGTCTTCTGCCTACTGTAAGGTTTCAAGGGGGAGGACAGGGATGTAGGGAGCTTATTTGGACAGAGTTTAGACGATCCAAAAGGCTTGAGAGGTGTGAGGAATTGCATATAAGTGGTCTCCTTTTATAGGGGAGGGGAGGGGCTCTTTAGGAAAGTGTGAAAACATTATTTTATTATAAACTTATATTCGGTTTCAAGAGGTCCAAAACACATTAATGTCGAAGGTAAGATGACTCATATTCGAAATAAAATCATCCAATTGGAATTGGACAGGTTTTTGATGATATTTTAATCATTATAATCTTATTTATTTAAATCATTTATTAATGAGGTAAACACTACATCATTATTGTGTCATAAATAATTTAATTCATTTTATGTCTAAAAATTATGAAACAAATACCATGATGTAGGGAATTTTTTTATCTTTCCAAATAATATTTATAGTCGAAAATATAACTTATATAACCCCTTATAAAAATTAATTACTAAAATAGTTTTGTTAAAGTCAATTTTCTCTTTACATTAAATTCATTAATCCAAATTGTCATTTTAACTACCAAGTGGCTCATTAGGGTCCCAAATTCTGCCCAAGGATGCCCATGGTCGGCCAAAACTCATCCAATAAGGTTAGTATAAGTTTAAAGGTAATTTTGAATTATTATAATATTATTTTAACCTTGAATTACCCTATTTACCTTTAACCGCAGTAAATAAAAATTACCGTAGTTACTATTCATAATGCCCAAAAATAAAAAGTAGATTATTATCATAATTTGAACCCACTGATTCCAAATATGGAATCAATTTTTACAAATTAAATACACAAAAGTTGTATAAATTAAATTAAAATTAATCCCGTTGTTGAAAGAAAACGGGTTTTTGTTTAAAACATTGCAAAAGATTGAATTGATTTAACCTACGAATTCAAGGTAAAATAAATGCTAATGACATACATTATATTAAATGGTAAAAATATATTCTATTTATACTTTAAAACCATTAAATATTATAATTTAACCACATAAATCATTATGATGGAAAAATTTGTTTTTAATTAAAATATAGCGTGTTTTTACTATTCATTAAAATATGAAAGTTATCAGAAAAATATCAAAACTTTATCCAATGTAAATTTTTATATCCTGATTCAAAATAAGAATTTTATTCTGTCAAATTGAACTTATAAACATGTCAAAAACCAGATTTAATGTTGGTGCACCATCAAAAGGTGGCAAAACTGCATTTTTTGAAAAGTACTTATTTTATGCGAAAAAATTATTTTGTTCTTATACCACGTTCTAGAAAATATGTAAGATTAGTAATAATGTTATAAAATTCAAAATTTAGTTAATACTATTCATAAAGGCTAGTTCATAATAATATTATAATAATATATCATTGTTTAGTAAAACTCAGTATTGCATACAACACACACTATCGAGGAAGGTCGCGATTGCTTGAAATGCAAGCCAAGTCAGGGTTGCGTGTTGTGCAAGAATCCTTCGTCGTTTCGTATAATAGAATCCAAACATATTTTATTTATACATTGAAAATATATATATATATATAAATATAAACACACTCAATGTTGCGTAGAATGACTATTATAAAACGAACTTTAAATTTTGTGTAACACGATCCCAGAATAGCGTTGCGTATACTCCAAGCTAATACGGTGTTGCATATAGTACAAGCTAAACTTGGTGTGGTTTATAATAGAAGACATCAATGAAATTAAAAGAATATTTTTCATAAAATCTTGGGGTGTTACAAAAGGTCTCCCGAGTTAACCCATACTAGGATTCCAAGTATGAAAATATGGATATGGAGGAGAAAACAAAGGGTCCTGTTCTGAGGGAGAGTGATAGTAAACATGTCTAAGAGAAAGTTAACCATAATAAAATCACAAACTTGTGATGGGATAAATGGTATTTGATTCCCCAGTAGGAAAAATTAACAGAAAACATTTTTGTTTTAAGTTACCTTTCATTGAGGAATTTATATATGAGCTTAACTAAAAGATAAGGAAACATACTTACTTGTCATGTTGAATTTCAACTTTTACTAGATTTCTTACATGAACTCATATTTTCTCCAAAAGACGAGTATTTAGGATGACTTGTTCACATTAATAGAGCTATAATGAACTTCTAGAGAATCACCTAATCCACAAAAGAGAACTATATATTTCCCATGTCTTTAGACGAAATCCAAAACCAAAATTGTTAGTATGAGATAAGATAATCCACAAAAGTATAATCCTTTATAAAAAGAAAATCTATTCGTAATCTCCAAAATTTGTCCAACGAAACCCAAAGTTCAACGAAGACAATAAGTAAACCAAACTAAGATTGAAACCCAAATATTTGAAGGATTTAACAACATAGTCTTCCAAGTTAAATCATATCATTTATCTTCAAGCAACATCAGTTGCTCTTAAAGTCTCGTATTGAAAAGTAATTATCCTAATCACATATCCTCCATGATAGGTTAAAAATTTCCATAGATAACCCAAAATCAACTTACTCTTAATTCATATAATCATCTTACTAAAAAGAAGTAGTCAAACTAACCAGGGACTTCACGTAGTCCAGTGGTAGGAAATAAATACCAGTCGCACTTTGGTTGTGGGTTCGATTCCTGCAGCTTTGTCCGATGTGACGGATTGTCACACGATCTGCGTGCTTTCCTTTTTCCAAAACTATATAATTCTTAAAACATTCCCCAAAACGAGATAAAATCTTCAAAAATAATCATAACATATTTTAACCTCAATTTTATCTCACGCCTTTCATTTTCCATCATAATATATAATAACCCATAATTACCTCAAAAGTAAGGATCATATAAACCCTAATGGTTACCTTTATAATTATTACCTGAACATCCACATTGATTGGTCATCTCGTACATGATGCATTACAGAACATACCAAGGTTCAAGTGGTTGATCATGATTCCTTGATAGTTGTTTTAGAACAACCATGAGTTTCCTCATTGAACCCCCCATTTCATCCAGTCTCTTAATCAGAGAACCACCACAGTTTCCTTCAAACCTATTGTCACTTTGGTGCCTGCTAGATCCATCCATTCACTAAAAACCGAAATTTTAGTGTGAGTATATCAACAAAACCAGCATGTACTAATGAGGAAGATAAACACTAAGATATACTTACTCATTCACTTTATCTAAAAACTATGACTCTTTCTGAAATCCTAGCCATTATGGTAATGTCACTTATGCTTATATAATACCCTAACCTCCAAAGTTATCTAAACCGACCTCTGATACCAACAATAAGGCCCCGACCTTAAACATTACTTATTATTGAATTATATGAATAATTCACATTGAGGATCTTTTCAGGTTTAGAGTTTTATAGAATTAGTACATAACTATTACATCTCAAAAGATTACAAAGTATCCACTTCTACTATGTTTTCATAAAATAAAAACTCTTAAAAATAAACATGTCTAGTTCGATGTTTTAGACAGCCTCACAATTCCTTGATCCCATCCTTGACCCTATTCAACTTTATATCCTGTGAAAAACATTTCAAAAACATGGGGTGAGCATAAAAGGCTCAGTAAGGGATACACAAAGAAGGAAAACTGTTATTTTTTTTCAAAACAACCAGTAAACCAAGAATACTTTATCAAATTAATACTTTTCACCTTTATGAAGAAGAAAAAACTCTTCATTGAATAAAAGATCATTACTTACCCTTTTGTAACCAAAATATTAACATAAAACCCATATAAAGAACACATAACATATAAAGGTATCTTGGGACATAAAAATACTTAAATGGAATAACCATACGGTCGAATTCCACACATATCACTTAATGGAATAGTCATACGGCCGATTTCCATACCCAATTCATTGGAGGTTATAACGTAACCACCCGTCCTGGTATTCACGACACCACCCATTATATGGTTTACCACGTAACCACCCGTAAAATGTACAAGTACCATCATTACACATAAAATATTGAAAATATAAACATTTCAATAACAACATTTCATTTTCAATCATAATAAGTAATTCCAAGATATTGAATTAATCAATCCATTTTCAAAAACTATTTAAAAGATATTTTTGAATCAAAGTTTCCCATACCACTTTGAAGATTTTAATGGAATTATAATTTTAAAACGTTAATGTCCATATAAATAAATACTGAAAATCATTTTGAATACATGGAAATTAAAGATAAATATTTATAATAATGAATCTTTAAAACATTTAAAACGATTTTTTTGTTAAAGAGTTTTTAACAAAATGAGAGACTCTTGAATACAAATAATTGTGTAATAAAATTTAATCCGAGCTTTGTAATATCATGAGAATAAAGGTATTCATGATATAATATGTCAAAGGACCGTATACACACCATATAAGAGTGAATTGGTGCATAACAACAATGAAGTCTCAATGGAAATGTAAATTGAGATGAAATTCATTATAAAGATGGTATCCTTAAATTAAGGATAAATCTATCACATAATTATGTGTGAGAAATATAAATACACCCAATATAAGTGGATATTAAGTGTGAAAAAATTAGAGGCCATTCACACATATTCATAGGATGACATGTTCAAGAAGTACAAGTTGAACCCAAAGAAATTGAAATTGGGTTAAGACGTTCCCTTGTAAAAATTCGACAGCCTAACGACATCACTTCAAAATTCATAAAATGAGTTGATGAGAGAAAAAATGGTATCTCATCACTTGGAAATACAATTTACATAATAAGGATATATAAGAACATATCCCAACATAATAATATGTGAATTAAAATACATAACAAATTAAGTCTTATAAAAAGAGGAGGGTGAAAGGTTCCCTTACCGATTTGGGTAACTTTCGAAACGTACACCCCATGAAAGAAGGACTATACAAAATTGATGTAAATACTCATAAACGAAATTATGTTACACAAAGAGTAGAATAATGGACAGTACATACACCACTCAAAAATAAATATTGGCAAATGTAGCATGAATCTCACGAAAACACAAAATGAGATAAAAATCCCCTTAAGAAATTCCGGCAGCCTAACGGCACCAATCAAAACATCCAAAAAGGATTGATGAGATAAAATAGGGTCTCTCATCATATGAACATAAAAATTACAGTAATAGTAATATAAAAGAACATCCCAATCATATGAAATATGTGCTTAAAAGGAAAGACAAAAAAGAGTGTACTTAAAAAGAAAGAGAGGGGTAAGATCCCTTACCTCGTGTCCGACATGACTCGATCGTTCTTTAATCTCCTGAATAATAAAATTTGGCCAATTTATAATTTCTTAAGGACCTAATTTAAATATTATTATTCAGTTAATATCACATATTATAATGTTATAATAATTGGTTAATAATGTGAGTTCATATCAGACGTTTTTGTCGATGTTCGGTACATGAGTAAAAATGGAACTTGTTGGAAAAGAATTTTCCATGTAATTATAGGTACATCATATACAGAATAGTATTGATGTTTTAAATATCATATATATCCAGTATATATTCATTTTATACTATTCCATAGAATTTGGAGATAAAAAATTAAAAGCACCGTTCATGGTGATGGTAGGCCATACGTACACATGAACGCTACTTCCACTTTTTTTCATATTAAATTGAATTAAAGTTAAAAGAGAGAGAGAGAGATTATAATTCCAGAATGATATTCATAATTTAGATGTAATATATTACATATATATCCATTATATATATGTACTTATAATAGTTCATAACATTTGGAGATAAGAAATGAAATGTACCGTTCATGGAGACGGTAAGCCGTACGTACACATGAACGCTACTTTAATTTCTTTGGCACATTAATGGAATTAAAATAGATGATATATATATATATTATAATTCCATTATAATATATATGTTATATAGATCAAATAAGTTCATCAATTTCATTCTTTATACATTCCATGTATTGCATGAACGAGTCAAATCACTTGAGGGGGCGGTAGTCCACACTTTCTCAAATGAAATTATCGCATTTGCACAACATGCAAAGCATAAAGGTATGTATTAAATATAAAATATAGAAACATATAGAAAAAATAAATTCCATATATATCATATATAAAATATAGTGACATCATAATGGACACCATGAAAGGTGTTAAGAGAATATTGAACGATCATCGTTTCGTGAGGTAGAAATTCGCCATCCACAGAAACAGTGTGTTATTTAACCATTAGACGAAGGTGTGTGTAAGTGTAGCTCGAATACTTCACATAAAAATATCCTAGTATATTGAAGATACTGTTTTTGTTACAAAAGAATGTAATAAAAAGAGTTTAGAGGGTTGGAGAAGCAAAATAAAACAAAAGAACACAAGAGAAGACATTACCTTTAAATCGGGTAACTCTCATTGATTTGAGGTCAAAGGCTTCCTTGGAAAGGATTCTGCCCAAAGTGAGGATTCAATGACGAAGAGAGGGACGTGGAGAGATGAAATGGGCAAGGGTTGGAAAGAAAATGGCTTGAGAGGTGTGTGTAAGGTGGTAGAGGTGGGAGCCTTTTATAAGGGGAGAGGAGGGGATCTCTTGGAAAGTTATAAAATATTAATTTATTATAAAATGATTTTCGGATTTTAAAGGTCCCAAAAGGATATATTTTGAGGATAAGGTGATAAGGTTTCGAAATCCACCCATACAATAGGGTTGTGACAAGTGTGGGTATTAGATTTTACATTATCTTTTCATTTTATTTAAATCGTTAAATAATGAGGTAATCACTGCATCATCATGGTGTCAAAAATAATTTAATTTATTTAGTGTCTAAAAATTATAAAAAAAATATTATGATGTAGGAAATTATTTTAGATTTATAATTAATATTTATAGTAAAACAATATGACTTGTATAACCCCATATAAAAATTGTTTTAGTAAAACAAGGCTTGTTTGTGACATTTTAATTTTAACATTAAATAAAAGGGTATTAATGTCATTTTCCAACCAAAGTGGCTCCATGGGGTCCCCAAGTTGACCCATTGATTTTCTTGGTCGGACATGACACATCCAATGAGGGTAGGACATGTGTCTAGGTCATTTTATATTATTAACACATTATTTTTACCTTAAATTACACTAATTACCTCTAATCGCGATTAATAAACATAAAAGTTACTATTCACCAAAAATTATTTTAATCCCATTGAACCACATTTTACTTCTTAATGACAACCATTTATGTCAGATTTTTGAAATTTAAATCACAGAAGTGGTAAAGTTTCATTTAAATGAAAAATCAGTTTCTTTAACTACCACTTAGTGGTTTCACTATTCATAAAAAATTTACGTTTTTCAGAAAATTACCAAAACTTCACCCTAGGCTATATTTAGTATTCAAAATTCAAAAATTATTTCTATTTTACAAAATTCATAACATATAAGTTACATTAATTAATTTAATAATTAATTCCCACTGTTAGAGTAAATAGCGTGTTTTTATGAAACAATATGTATCAAAAGATTGAGACTAGTTTAAGTCCAATTTCAAGATGAAATTAATTTCAACGACAACTATGGAATTAAATAGTAAAAATATATTCTAATTTCACTTTAAAACAGATTAAAAAGATAATATAATCATATAAATAAATTAGATTAAAAAGAGGTTTTGAATTAAAATACACCATTTTTCACTATTCATTAAAAAATGAACTTTATCAGAAAAATACGAAAAATTTACACAAAGTAAATTTTGATGTCCTGATTCTAATGAAGAATATTATTTTTTCAAATATAACACCTAAAATTGTCAAAAAGTGGATTTAAAAGAGGTTCTCCATCAAAAGGCGGTTAATCGTCCTTTTAAAGAATATTAGAATGTTTACGCTTAAAATTGGATTCATTCGCATTTTTAATCCTCTAACATTTATTGTAAAAAGTTAATTTTTTTGAAAAACTTATATAATCATTTTGTAGTTAGTTCTGTTCATTCATGCCTTTACAACGACTAGACGTTAACTACCATTTAAAATATTATTTTTTTATAATTAGAGTGCAAGGTAAGATTCCCAAGAAATTCGTTGTTGCGTATTGGGTACGCCATCGAGCAAAGCGTCCCCTTTAAAGTAATATTAATATTTTATTCACAAATATGTATAAATATGAAAATGTCACATTCTTTATTTACCTGGGGTGTTACAACACCCACTTAGAAACATGGCCAAGAAGGCCACTAGTCGAAATAATTAGTCGACATTAGTGATAAGCCCCCATCCCCACTCATGATACTTACCCTCTTCTAGAGTGGGCTATTAGGTACCCACTTGCCTACATGTAGTTTTGGTAGTATAGGCCCTAGGTCTCCACAGATCGGGATCTAGACCATTATGCTTAATAAAGGCACTAAACCACTCATCAAAAGGAACGACTTGCTTTGAAAAAGGATTGATTTCCTTCAAAATTTACTTTTTCTAAATGATGAATTTCATAGCCAAAGGAGGAGTTCTTTATTCTCCTTGACAAATAGAGGAAGGTGGTAGGAATACATCGTACATATAACCAACAATATGGATTCCCTAGATTAACCGGATTTCCCAATGACTGATTCTAACCACCCTGTGGGTTAAATGAAAGGTATTGGTGTCTGGGATCCACCTACCCAATATCTATGAAATAAGGGTAGTGGGATGGTGAGTGTATATCTGAGATACCCAATAACTGTTTTATAATCCCATGATCAGTAACTCGGTTCGAAATTATTCGCAACTCTCATAAACTCAAAAGGCCACCCCTAATCAATTCCAAATAATACTCTAGAGAAAAGTTTATGCCTGGATGACTAGCCATGTTGCTTGTTAGTTGTAGCATTCAATGTAATCCTCCTATAAAAGTAGGTCATCTTATCTGGTTTCCACTACATCTCCTATAAATTACGAGGTGTGTAGCTCAACAAGGACCTAGAGGGAATATCTCTATGAAGGTACTTCCCCTGGAAGAAATCAAGGCCTTCAGGATATGTGTGTTAATTATACAGGCATCCGGCTAATCGACTGGATTTGGAAATGGGCCAGTTGTATCATACAATAGACCAAACTCGAAATATGGAATCCTGTTTGAAGCCGGGTATTACCTTGGACTCACAGTAAGAAGATTTTCCAGATATTGGGGTAATGGAAAGACCCAAATGTTGTCATCAACCAAAGCTATCATATTCATTGACCTTTCATTAACAACATAAATAGGGTAAATAATAGCAGCCTCAAAAAGAGCTATTACATCAGCGATATCCTATGAAAGAACCATTTCATCCTGCACAGAAAGTTGTCAAATCCCACAAAAATTTAGTGCAATAAAAAATGTTGGATAAAGTCTACAAATGTTAGCTAAAGGACTTAAAGGAGTTTCTGCATGAGGGGCTTCGGATAATACTACTGAAAATAGAATGCGGTAGCCATTTACCACATGATTCATGATCCATATAAGAAATCCCCACATGCTTCATTATATGTCGAGATAATCCCTTAAAACTATTCTTGTACATGGAAGCATTATATATCATACAACTATGGTATGTTAAATACCAAAGAGGCACTAACTTGCAGAGTGTTGGCCAGTGAACAGAAGAGTTCACGTAAAGAAGAAACTACAACCAAGGCCTCTCCAAGTCCATATTAAAAGTTGTTGTTTAAAATTTTATGTTGTAGTTATTATGATTTAAAATTCAAATTCACCAGTTCACATTTGGTGTGCAGGACAGACAAACCACTTAGCGTTATCATATGTAGAGTTGCAAATTTTTGTTTTAAATTTCACAAGCTATTCGTGAAACCCAGAATCCAGTTTTTGGGCAGAATAAATTGTGAAGTGTTCAGTTCACGACATGTACGAAGCAGTTTACAAATACGAATTTCTCAAAATAGATGGTACATGAATGTAGAGAAAGATGCGGGAGAGTCAAGAGCACTTTTCACCTTGATAAATGGTAAAAGAAATGACATGGGACCCTATATATAGGTGTGATCCCCTCATTCTGAACCTATATATTATAATAAGAATCAATTTTTTTCAGGACTACTTCTAAATCAAAAAATTCTCCTCTTCATTCTGAACAGACCCTATTCTAATGGGGGAATTTGTAGGGGCCTAAAAACATCACAAATGAAAGAAAATAATCCTTCAATCACTTTGATGAAGGAATAAAGCATTGTTACAAGTCTAGTAAAGCGAGTGGACTCAAATTGAGTTGAAACTTTTTGAAGAAACAAGATAAAACTGAATTTCTAAATGATTTTTAAGTCAACGTCATTCCATCACCAGGAAGGGTTTGTGGGATGCATGAACCATAAACCATATGTATACGGAACAAACTACGAGGAGTTTTCCCACAGAGCGATGGCAGACAAACCCAAGATGTCGTGAACTTCATTATTATGTTTATTATTCATGCAAAGGCCATCCATATACCATCTCGCAAACTCAGCAGTTCACGGACAAAAAAAATTGAACGGTTCTACGAACCATGACTGACGAACCACAGCCTCTGCAAAACCTGGTTGACCGAGTATTTAATGGATCGTGATATCTATTAATGGGATTTTAAAAATGGTTTCACCAGCCCATATATGTGATTTCCCCAATGATATATAAAAGGAGAATATAAGGAATTGAGAGGGGACAGATGAAGAATTCATAGACCTAGAGATTGGAAGAATGAATATGCAGAGGATTCTGGCTTCATTCTTGAATCATCAGAAGATTCCAAATCTCAAACCATGTTTCTATGGGTATAAAAATCAACGAACCATAAAAGGAAGGAAATTAATAATAATGGGAAGACTGTAGACCTAATTCTTGTAATCAAGAACCACACATTCCTCATGGATGGACTCCCAACAAATGACAAGTTCTTGGACCCTCGTTCATATTAGTGTTCCATATAGCATATCACTATGTGGATTAATCCATGTGCCACTTACTAAATTATTACACAGATGGAACCCGAAGAGGCGTGGTAGACCACATCCTAGACTATGTACTACTGTGGTCCACGGTTGTCCTTGCCCATGCCCATATACTGCTTTGGTACGTGGAAAACCCCTCTACCTATATACCACTATGGTATGCATAGCTCCCCCAATACCAAATAATAATACAATACACGGAGTGGGGAAACAATGAGCGTTCTTCCCTCTGGCTATAACCTCACCTCTTTATTACCATCCATTTCTCTACAGGCCATCCATGAACCAGCCCCCAAGCATTAGGAAAAAGCCTTATCCAAATCCATTGGCCCCATATGCTTAGATAATTAGGCACATCAGCATGCCCCTTTGAGTCTAGATATCCATAGTATGCGGAGTCACGAAGGCTCTACCCACAATGTTTCGGACTCCAGGGATGTCTATAATTCTACATTCACATGGTAACCTAGAGTCCAACCTTGTGACGCTAACATGAACCTTTCCATTATAAGGATTAAGGTTGATCACTTTCTTTTCCATTAAATAGGAAACAATGATTAGTCGAAGGAATCAAGTTTTCTTCTCCTTCTGACGAGTGGCAATGTTCCTCCCCTTTCCCAGAATGAGTTCTTGGGAACTCTGACTAAGGTAAGTGCCCTATCATCCAAGGGACTCGCCACATGACCTCTAATGTCATCCCACATTGAATGGTTTATTGCCATGAACCCTCTTCCCTGGTCACTAAGGCCTCTTCCACCGTAGGCCAACTGTCTCCCATTAGTGGGAGAGAATGTGTGTGGTAGGTTGGATCTCTCACATCCTCTTGTTTCTCAAACCGCATATGACTCATATGGGCATAGAGGCTTGTGATGATCCCAACATCCACCAAATAGACCCATCTTAAACTATGTGAACTTAGATTCCTATTCAAATGATGATACATAGGATGTATGCTTGATGGACCGTGCTCAAAAGTGTGATTTTCCAAAAGGGATCACCCAATAACATTCCCTCAAATGGGAATCTCCCATGCATAATCCCTATGATTCCAGAACTACGTGGTCTCTGATTCATCTCCTGATGTTATATAGGAATCCCATCTTATGGGTTCGATCCCAACATCAAGTCACCTTCTATCCCACTTGGATGACGATAAACACTATAGTGACTTATTTCATGGCTTAAGTCAGTATCACCTTTGCAGAATCAAATTCACGCATGACAATGATGATCCTATGAACCAAGGGTAGCCTATGGATACACTAATTGGGAATTAACCATGGATTCATGAACATATAAACATGAACTGAATCTATAAGAGAGTCCCAAAATATGCATTAATCCCCTCCCAAAGGTTGCAATGAGCCCAACCTCCCATCCTCTTGACCAATGAAGTCCTTAAATTTCATTGGCCAAATCGCCGTCCAATGAGCACATGGCATGGGAAAGTAGGTCCATGAGTCATGGATATCATGGTCATTGGGTGTCTCATTCTCCATGAATAAACCCATTGGCGGCCATTCTAGGATGCTATATGCTAAGAAGACGGATTGCACAAATACTTGATCCCATGTAATCGCCCGTTGGGACCATTTGACTGTGGCACCTCATTCACAATAGAGAAGGGATAAATTGTATAGTGCCTGTGGGGTAAATCCAATATCCCCATAAAGGATTACAATGTCGATCAACCCAAAACAAATATGGTGAGGTGAAAGTATCTATAATAATGAACAAATGTCTGTCACCCGTCGAACCATTTTTCATATTCCCCCACTACTCACCCATGTCACCTCAGAGGCGAAACCGATGTGATAGAAGGAATAATAATTTTATCAAATTAAATTAATGGTGTCTCTTATGTTTTGAAATGTTATATATGTATCTACTTCTTCATCCAAGACTACAAATTGCTTGGATCCTTCATGAAATCTTATATTATATACCATAAATATAATCTAATTATCAAGTCTAAATTTATGAAGTATGGGATGATAAATTTCATGACTCATTATGTACATGAGTATATTCCAAGCAAACTATCTAGTAACATATAATGTGTGACACATAGGACATGTCATGTATATTAGAAAAGATGCCCTAGTGTGTGCCCATTATACACATCAACCATCCTATATGGTATTACAAGTATTATACTATATTAGACAATTCATGTATGTCAATACCACATCGATAGTGTAACACCCCAGGTAAATAAAGAATATGTCATCTTTATATTTATCCATATTTTTGAATCAAATATTAATATTACTTTAAAGGGTATGATATGCTCGATGGCGTACCCAACACGCAACAACGAGTTTCTTGGGAATCTTACGTTGCACTCTAATAATAAAATAATATTATTTTAAATGGTAGTTAACATGTAGCCATTGTATTGGAGGGAATGGATATAAATAACTAAAATTTGATTATATATGTTTTTAAATGTTTTTACATTTATCCAATAATGGATAGAGTCTTAAAATACGGAAAGAATTCAATTTTAGGCGTATATTCCCTAGTTTTCACTAAATGATCACTTATCACCTTTTGATGGTGAACCGTCATTAAATATAGTTTTGTTCACTATTAAACATTATTTTGGACCAAATAAAACTCTTATTAAGAATCAGGACATCAAAATTTACTTTGTGTAAATTTTTGGTATCTTTCCGATAAAGTTCATTTTTTTAATGTATAGTGTAAAATGTTGTATTTTAATTCAAAACCTCTTTTTAATCTAATTTATTTATATGATTAGATTATCTTTTGAATTGGTTTTAAAGTGAAATTAGAAAATATTTTTACCATTAAATCCAATAGTGGTCGTTGGAATTAATTTCACTTTGTAATCGGACTTAAACTAGTATCAATCTTTTGATACTTATTGTTTCATAAAAACACGCTATTTGCTCTGACAGCGGGAATTAATTATTAAATTAATTAATGTGACTTATATGTTTTGAATTTTGTAAAATAGACTTCATTTTTGAATTCGGAATATCAAATTTAGCTTAGGGTGAATTTTTGGTAATTTTCTGAAAAACTTCAATTTTTGATGAATAGTGAAACCACTAAGTGATACTTATAAAGACTGATTTTCCGTTTAAATGAAATTTTTCCATCATTGTGTTTTGAATTTCAAAAATCCGACATACATGGTTGTCATTAAGAATTAAAATGTGGTTCAATGGGATAAAAATAATTTTTTGGTGAATAGTAACTTATTAAGTTCTTAATCGCGATTAGTGGTAATTAGGGTAGTTTAAGGTATAAATAATGATTTAATAATATGAAATGACCTAGACACATGTCCCAAACATATTGGTTGTGTCATGACCGACCAAGAGAAGCCATGGGTCAACTTGGGGACCCCATGGAGACACTTTGGTTGGGAAATGACATAAATAACTTTTTATTTAATGTAAAAGTAAAAATGACACAAACATAATATGTTTTACGAAAACAATTTTTATATGGGGTTATAAAGATCAGATTTTTGATTATAAATATTCACTGGAAATATAAAAATATTTACTACATCATAGTAGTTTTTTTATAATTTTTAGACATTAAATAAATTAAATTATTTATGACATAATAATGATGCAGCGATGACATCATTATTTGACGATTTAAATAAAATGGAAAGATAATGTAAAATCTATAAACTAAACATGTCCAAAACCAATTGGATGAGTGGATTTCGAACACTTATCACTTTATCCACGAATTATATCAATGTGGGATCTTTTAAAACCGAAACACATTTTCAAATAAAGGAATATTTCTTACTTTCCAAAAGTGCCCCTCCTCTCCTCTTATAAAAGGCCCCCACCTCTACCTCATTTCACACACTCCTCAAGCCTTTGGATCGGCCAACCCCTGCCCATTTACTCTCTCCACATCCCTATCCTCATCCTAGAGGATTCCCTTTTGCCAGAATCCTTTCAAAGGAAGCATTTAGGCTCAAATCAAAAGGAGTTACACTTTTAAAGGTAATTCATTCTCTCTTGTTCATTTGTTTTATTTTTCTTCTCCAACCCTCTAAACTCTTTTTATTTACTTCTTTTGTAACAACAACAGTATCTTAAATATACTAGGATGTTGTTATAAGATTTATTCGAGCTACAATCTCACACAACTACATCAAATGGTTAAAAAACATACGGTTTCCGTGGATGGCGAAATTCTGCCTCCCGAAACGATGATTGTTCAATACTCATTTAACCCCTTCAAAGGTGGCCATTATGATGTCACTATTTTTATATATGATATATAATATGTTTATTTTTTTCTTTAAGCTTCTGTATTTTTCATTTTGATCATACCTTTATGGTTTCCATTATGGGTAAACATGATATCTTCATTTAAGGAAGTGCGGACTACCGCCCCCTAAAAGTGATGTGATTCGTTAATGCCATATGTGGGACGTGTAAAGGATGGATTTAAAGTTATTATATATTATGGTATACTGGAATTATAATATACCTCTATATCATTATTATTTCTTTCCATTAAAGTATGAGATAGAAATGAAAGTAGCGTTCATGCGTACGTACGACTTACCGTCTCCATGAACGGTGCATTTCATTTCTTATCCCCAAATGTAATGTACTATTAAAAGTACATGTATATAATGGATATATATAATTAATGATATATATAAATGATGAATATAATTCTGGAATTAAAATATACATACCTCTCATTTAGTTTTAATTCCATTAATATGACAAAGAAATGAAAGTAGCGTTCATGCGTATGTACGGCTTACTGTCTCCATGAACGGTGCATTTCATTTCTTACCTCTAAATGATTATGTAATATTATAAATACATGTATATGCTGGATATATATGATATATACGATATCCAAATCAGGAATTTAATTCTGGATATAAAGAACTTTTGACCACACGAACAACATGTAATTGTAAGAAGTCAACTTTCGACTTAAGAACCAAATATTGACAAAACAAACATTATTAACTTAAATGGTTAAATAATGTTTATAACATGGCAATAAGTGATATAAAAGGAATAATGAACTTTAAAAAGGTTCTTAAGGAAGTATAAATTAACTCAAGTTTATTATCCAGGACGTTAAAGAACGATCGAGTCAAGTCGAACCCGAGGTAAGGGATCCTACTCCTCTCTTTATTTTTTAAGTATACACTTTTATGCCATTCCTTTTAAAGCTCATATTTCTTGTTATTGGGATGTTCTTTTATATTACACTTACTGTAATTTTTATGTTCATGTGATGAGAGACCCTATTCTCTCTCATCAATCCATTTTGGAAGTTTTGAGTGGCACCGTTAGGCTGCCGAATTTTCATAAGGGATTTTTCATCTCACTTTTATTCTCGTGAGATTTATGCTACATTTGCCACAAATTCCATTGAGTGGTGTATGTACTGCCCATTATTCTACTCTTTGTGTAATATACTTTCGTTTATGAGTATTTACATTAATGATCTATTGTCCTTCTTTCATGGGGTGTATTTTTTGAAAGATACCCAAGTCGGTAAGGGAACCTTTCACCCTCCTTTTTTTAAAAAAGACTTCTTTTGTTGGGTCTTTTAATTTACATATTGTTATGTTGGGATAGGTTCTCATATATCCTTATTGATGTAAATTTTATGTCCAAGTGATGAGATACACTTTTTATCTCTCATCAACTCATTTTGATGTGATGCTGTTAGGCTGGCAAGGGAACTTTTTAACCCAATTTCGATTTCTTTGGGTTGAACATGTAGTCATTGAATATGTCATCCATTGAATATGTGTGAATGGACTTTTATTGTTTTACAGTTAATATCCACTTATATTGGGTGTATTTATATTTGTCACACATATTTTTGAGATTGATTTGTCCTTAATTTAAGCATACCTTCTTTATAAGGGATTTCATCACATTTGACATTTCTATTGAGGGTTCATTGTTGTTATGCACCAATTCACTCTTATATGGTGTATATACTGTCCTTTGGAGTATTATATCATGAATCCATTTATTCTCATGATATTATAAAGTTCTGACTAAATGTTATTCCTCAATTATTGTGTTCAAGTGTCTCTAATTTTGGTAAACCCCCTTTAACCAAAATGTCATTTTAAATGTTTTAATTATTTGTTCTTATTAATATCCAAGTTTTAAAAATGGTTTTAAGGATTTATTTATATGGATATTAATGGTTTAAAATTTTAAGCTTCAAGGTGGTATGGGACACTTTGATTCAAAATCTCTTTATTAAATGTTTTAAATGGTTTTGAAAATGGTTTTGATAAAAGATTCTATTATGATATATTGTGATGTGGAAATGTTATCATTCTTTTATATTGGTTTTATGTTTTATGATTTTAAATTGGTACTTGGACATTTTAACGGGTGGTTACGTTATAAACCATATGACGGGTGGTGCCGTGAATACCAGGACGGGTGGTTACGTTATAACCTCCAATGCATTGGGTATGGAAGTCGGCCGTATGGCTATTCCATTAAGTATGTATGGAAATTGGCCGTATGGCTATTCCATTTAAGTGATATGTGTGGAAGTCGACCGTATGGTTATTCCACTTAAGTATGTTTATGTCCCAAGTTACCTTTATATATGTTATGTGTTCTTTATATGGGTTTTATGGTAATCCTTTGGTTACAGAAAGGTAAGTAATGATACTTTTTTTTTCAGTGAAGAGCTTTTACTACTTCATGAAGGTGAAAAGTATTACATTGATAAAGTATTCATGGTTTACTTGTTTTTTTGAAAAAATAACAGTTTTCATTCTTTGTGTATCCCTTACTGAGCTCCTTATGCTCATCCCAAGTTTTTGAAATGTTGTTCACAGGACTTAGCGTGGAATAGGGTCAAGGATGGGATCAAGGGAAAGTCATGCTACCTAAAACACGGAACTATACATGTTTCTTTTAAAGAGTTTTTATTTTATGGAAATTTAGTAGAAGCGACTACTTTGTAATCTTTTGAGATGTAATAGTTATGTCCTAATTCTCTAAAACTCTAAACCTGAAAAGATCATCAATGTGAATTATTCATTTAATTCAATTTTAAGTACGGTTTAAGGCTGGGGCCTTATAGTTGGTATCAAAGGTCGGTTTAGATAACTTTAGAGGTTAGGGTATTCTCTAAGCACAAGTGACATTTCCATAATGGTTAGGATTTCAGAAAGAGTCCTAGGTTTAGATAAAGTGAATGAGTAAGTATATCTTAGTTTTTATCTTACTCATTAGTACATGATGGCTTTGTTGATATACTCACACTGACATTTCTGTTTTTAGTGAATGGATGGATCTAGCAGGCACCAATGTGACAATAGGTTTGAAGGAAACTGTGGTGGTTCTCTGATTATGAGACTGGATGAAATGGGGGATTCAATGAGGAAACTCGTGGTTGTTCTAAACCAACTAGCAAGGAGTCATGATCAACCACTTGAACCTTGGTATGATCTGTAATGCATCATGTATGAGATGACCAATCGATGTGGAAGTTCAGGTAATAATTATAAAGGTAACCATTATAGTTTATATGATCCTTACTTTTGAGGTAATTATGGGTTACTCTATGATATGATGGAAAATGAAAGGAATGAGATAAACTTGAGGTTAAAATATGTTATGATCATTTTTGAAGATTTTATCTCTTTTTGGGGAATGATTTGAGAATTATATAGTTTTGGAAAAAGGACAACACGCAGACCGTGTGACTACCCGTCGCGTCGGACAAAGCTGCGGGAATCGAACCCACAACCAATGTGAGACTGGTATTTATCGCCTACCACTGGACTACGTGAAGTCCCTGGTTAGTTTGACTGATTCATTATAGTTATATGATTTTATTAATTAAGAGTACGTTGATTTTGGGTTATTTATGAAAATGATTAACCTATCATGGAGGATATGTGATTAGGTTAATTACTTTTCAATACGGGACTTTAGGAGCAACTAATGTTGTTTGGAGATAAATGTTACGATTTAACTTGGAAGACTATGTGACTAAATCATTAAAATGTTTGGGTTTCAATCTTAGATTGGGTTACTTTGAGGATTTTTTATGGACAAATTTGTTTATCGGATGGTCCTCGTTGAACTTTGGATTTTGTTGGACAAATTTTGGAGATTAAGAATAGATTTTCTTTTTATAAAGGGTTATCCTTTTCTGGATTATCTGACCTTGTACTAACCTTTTTGGTTTTGGTTATGGTTAAGGTCTAAAGATATGGGAAGTATATAGTTCTCTTTTGTGGAATAGGTGATTCTCTAAAAGTTGATTATAGTACTCTTAATTTGAACAAGTCTTCCTAAATACTCACCTTTTGGAGAAAATATGAGTTTGTGTAAGGAATCTAATAAAAGTTGAAAGTCAATATGATAAGTGATTATTTTTCCTTATGAATAAATTCCTCAATAAAATGTAACTTAAAACAAAAATTTTGTCTATTAACTTTTCCTACTGGGGAATCGAATACCGTTTAACCCATCACAAGTTTGTGATCCTCTCATGGTTAACTTTCTCCTAAACATGTTTTCTATCACTCTCCATCAGAACATGACCCTATGTTTTCTCCTCCATGTCCATGTTTTCATACTTGGAATCCTAGTATGGGTTAACTCGGGTGACCTTTGTACTTATCTTTCTTTATTTTAAAGTGATTGTTTTACCGATCCTTGTTCCGATGGGGGACTTTCAAGGATGTTTCCATGCCCAATTTTAAAATTGCGAGGATGCAATTCCCAAAAGGGGGGAAGGATGTAACAACCCAGGTAAATAAAGAATATGTCATCTTTATATTTATCCATATTTGTGAATCAAATATTAATATTACTTTAAAGGGGATGCTATGCTCGATAGCGTACCCAACACGCAACAACGAGTTTCTTGGGAATCTTACGTTGCACTCTAATAATAAAATAATATTATTTTAAACAGTAGTTAACATGTAGCCATTGTATTGGCGGGAATAGATATAAATAACTAAAATATGATTATATATGTTTTTAAATGTTTTTACATTTATCCAATAATGGATAGAGGCTTAAAATACGGAAAGAATTCAATTTTAGGCGTATATTCCCTAGTTTTCACTAAAGGATCACTTATAACCTTTTGATGGTGAACCGTCATTAAATATATTTTTGTTCACTCTTAAACATTCTTTTGTACCAAATAAAACTCTTATTAAGAATCGGGACATCAAAATTTACTTTGTGTAAATTTTTGGTATCTTTCCGATAAAGTTCATTTTTTAATGAATGGTGTAAAATGTTGTATTTTAATTCAAAACCTCTTCTTAATCTAATTTATTTATATGATTAGATTATCTTTTGAATTGGTTTTAAAGTGAAATTAGAAAATATTTTTACCATTAAATCCAATAGTGGTCGTTGGAATTAATTTCACTTTGTAATCGGACTTAAACTAGTATCAATCTTTTGATACTTATTATTTCATAAAAACACGCTATTTGCTCTGACAGCGGGAATTAATTATTAAATTAATTAATGTGACTTATATGTTTTGAATTTTTTAAAAAAGACTTCATTTTTAAATTCGGAATATCAAATATAGCTTAGGGTGAATTTTTGGTAATTTTCTGAAAAACTTCAATTTTTGATGAATAGTGAAACAACTAAGTGGTACTTATAAAGACTGATTTTCCGTTTAAATGAAATTTTTCCATCATTGTGTTTTTAATATCAAAAATCCGACATACATGGTTGTCATTAAGAAGTAAAATGTGGTTCAATAGGATAAAAATAATTTTTTGGTGAATAGTAACTTATTAAGTTCTTAATCGCGATTAGTGGTAATTAGGGTAGTTTAAGGTATAAATAATGCTTTAATAATATGAAATGACCTAGATACATGTCCCAAACTTATTGGTTGTGTCATGGCCGACCCAGACAAGCCATGGGTCAACTTGGGGACCCCATGGAGACACTTTGGTTGGGAAATGACATAAATAACTTTTTATTTAATGTAAAAGTAAAAAGACACAAACATAATATGTTTTACAAAAACAATTTTTATATGGGGTTATAAAGATCAGATTTTTGATTATAAATATTCATTGGAAATATAAAATGATTTAATACATCATAGTAGTTTTTTTATAATTTTTAGACATTAAATAAATTAAATTATTTATGACATAATAATGATGCAGCGATGACATCATTATTTGACGATTTAAATAAAATGGAAAGATAATGTAAAATCTATGAACTACACATGTCCAAAACCAATTGGATGAGTTTATTTCGAACCCTTATCACCTTATCCACGAATCCTATCAATGTGGGACCTTTTAAAACCGAAACACATTTTCAAATAAAGTAATATTTCTTACTTTCCAAAAGTTCCCCTCCTCTCCTCTTATAAAAGGCCCCCACCTCTACCTCATTTCACACACTCCTCAAGCCTTTGGCTCGGCCAAACCGTTCCCATTTACTCTTTCCACATCCCTATCCTCATCCTAGAGGATTCCCTTTGGGCAGAATCCTTTCAAAGGAAGCCTTTAGGCTCAAATCAAAAGGAGTTACACTTTTAAAAGTAATTCATTCTCTCTTGTTCATTTGTTTTATTTTGCTTCTCCAACCCTCTAAACTCTTTTTATTTACTTCTTTTGTAACAACACCAATATCTTAAATATAATAGGATGTTGTTATAATATTTATTCGGGCTACACTCTCACACAACTACATCAAAGGGTTAAAGAACATACGGTTTCCGTGGATGGCGAAATTCTGCCTCCCGAAACGATGATTGTTCAATACTCATTTAACACCTTCAAAGGTGGACATTATGATGTCACTATTTTTATATATGATATATAATATGTTTATTTTTTTCTTTAAGCTTCTGTATTTTTCATTTTTATCATACCTATATGGTTTCCATTATGGGTAAACACGATATCTTCATTTAAGAAAGTGCGGACTACCGCCCCATCAAAGTGATGTGATTCGTTAATGCCATATCTGGGACGTGTAAAGGATGGATTTAAAGTTATTATATATGATGTTATACTGGAATTATAATATACCTCTATATCATTATTATTTCTTTACATTAAATTATGAGATAGAAATGAAAGTAGCGTTCATGCGTACGTACGGGTTACCGTCTCCATGAACGGTGCATTTCATTTCTTATCCCCAAATGTAATGTACTATTAAAAGTACATGTATATAATGGATATATATAATTAATGATATATCTAAATGATGAATATAATTCTGGAATTAAAATATACATACCTCTCATTTAGTTTTAATTCCATTAATATGACAAAGAAATGAAAGTAGCGTTCATGCGTACGTACGGCTTACCGTCTCCATGAACGGTGCATTTCATTTCTTACCTCTAAATGATTATGTAATATTATAAATACATGTATATGCTGGATATATATGATATATATGATATCCATATCAGGACTTTCATTCTGGATATAAAGAACTTTTGACCACACGAACAACATGTAATTGTAAGAAGTCAACTTTCGACTTAAGAACCAAATATTGACAAAACAAACATTATTAACATAAATGGTTACATAATGTTTATAACATGGCAATAAGTGATATAAAAGGAATAATTAACTTTAAAAAGGTTCTTAAGGAAGTATAAATTAACTCAAGTTTATTATTCAGGACGTTAAAGAACAATCGAGTCAAGTCGAACCTGAGGTAAGGGATCCTACTCCTCTCTTTCTTTTTTAAGTATACACTTTTATACCATTCCTTTTAAAGCTCATATTTCTTGTTATTGGGATGATCTTTTATATTACACTTACTGTAATTTTTATGTTCATGTGATGAGAGACCCTATTCTCTCTCATCAATCCATTTTGGAAGTTTTGAGTGGCACGGTTAGGCTGCCGAATTTTCGTAAGGGATTTTTCATCTCACTTTTATTCTCGTGAGATTTATGATACATTTGCCACAAATTCCATTGAGTGGTGTATGTACTGCCCATTATTCTACTCTTTGTGTAATATAATTTCGTTTATGAGTATTTACATCAATGATCTATTGTCCTTCTTTCATGGGGTGTATGTTTTGAAAGATACCCAAGTCGGTAAGGGAACCTTTCACCCTCCTTTTTTTAAAAAGACTTCTTTTGTTGGGTCTTTTAATTTACATATTGTTATGTTGGGATAGGTTATCATATATCCTTATTGATGTCAATTTTATGTCCAAGTGAGGAGATACACTTTTTATCTCTCATCAACTCATTTTGATGTGATGCCGTTAGGCTGTCAAGGGAACTTTTTAACCCAATTTCGATTTCTTTGGGTTGAACATGTAGTCATTGAATATGTCATCCATTGAATATGTGTGAATGGACTTTTATTGTTTTACACTTAATATCCACTTATATTGGGTGTATTTATATTTGTCACACATATTTTTGAGATTGATTTGTCCTTAATTTAAGGATACCTTCTTTATAAGGGATTTCATCACATTTGACATTTCTATTGAGGGTTCATTGTTATTATGCACCAATTCACTCTTATATGGTGTATATACTATCCTTTGGAGTATTATATCATGAATCCATTTATTCTCATGATATTATAAAGTTTTGACTAAATGTTATTCCTCAATTATTGTGTTCAAGTGTCTCTAATTTTGGTAAAACCCCTTTAACCAAAATGTCATTTTAAATGTTTTAATTATTTGTTCTTATTAATATCCATGTTTTCAAAATGGTTTTAAGGATTTATTTATATGGATATTAATGGTTTAAAATTTTAAGCTTCAAGGTGGTATGCGACACTTTGATTCAAAATCTCTTTATTAAATGTTTTAAATGGTTTTGAAAATGGTTTTGATAAAGGATTCTATTATGATATATTGTGATGTGGAAATTTTATCATTCTTTTATATTGGTTTTATGTTTTATGATTTTAAATTGGTACTTGGACATTTTAACGGGTGGTTACGTTATAAACCATATGACGGGTGGTGCTGTGAATACCAGGATGGGTGGTTACGTTATAACCTCCAATGCATTGGGTATGGAAGTCGGCCGTATGGCTATTCCATTAAGTATGTATGGAAATTGGCCGTATGGCTATTCCATTTAAGTGATATGTGTGGAAGTCGACCGTATGGTTATTCCACTTAAGTATGTTTATGTCCCAAGTTACCTTTATATATGTTATGTGTTATTTATATGGGTTTTATGGTAATCCTTTGGTTACAGAAAGGTAAGTAATGATACCTTTTTTTCAGTGAAGAGTTTTTACTACTTCATGAAGGTGAAAAGTATTACATTGATAAAGTATTCATGGTTTACTTGTTTTTTTGAAAAAATAACAGTTTTCATTCTTTGTGTATCCCTTACTGAGCTCCTTATGCTCATCCCAAGTTTTTGAAATGTTTTTCAGAGGACTTAGCGTGGAATAGGGTCAAGGATGGGATCAAGGGAAAGTCATGCTACCTAAAACATGGAACTATACATGTTTCTTTTAAAGAGTTTTTTTTATGGAAATTTATTAGAAGCGACTACTTTATAATCTTTTGAGATGTAATAGTTAGGTCTTAATTCTCTAAAACTATAAACCTGAAAAGATCCTCAATGTGAATTATTCATTTAATTCAATTTTAAGTAAGGTTTAAGGCTGGGGCCTTATAGATAGGGTAGTAGTGGTCTTTGACTATATACTGACTATGTCCCACATTCAATGTACATCATATTACATGTCGAGTATTCTTCCGCCTTTGGTATTTTCTAAATATTTTCCACCATGTGTTACAATTGGGCATATTATTGTTCATTTATGAGTTATTTTTTATACATAAAGCTATTGAATGAATCTATTTTTCATCATAATATTTCATCCATAGAATATGAGAATATAAGTTTCTCTAAATTCATAAGGATGTTGAAGAATAAAGAGGGGGAGATAATTGACACCGAAATAGGTTTTGTAATGCCATGTGGGAAAAAATTCTATCATGTGGATCATCTATATAATAATTAGTGTAGGTAAGCTACCCCCCTCATATAGTGAAAATATTGGATCCTTTACTTATTTATTGGTTACCTCCCTTGATTTATGTTCATTAAACATGACATGGTACAAGTCCTCCACAAGGGTTGGTACCCCCTCGACCGTTGTTATATATTTAGCAAGGTACAAGCCCCTCATTGCTACAACAAGATAATATAGAAATTAAGGGAGATAGATAGTGTGGATGATTTTGGATTTTGAGTGCTCTAGGTAATTTACTATCTGTTTTAATCATGTTATTTCTAAACATATGATCTATGAAGATTGATGATGTAATAGTCTTTGGTTATATCTTTTTCATAAATCATATATGGGTTTTTCCTATTGAGATGAGAAACTACCTAATTTTTATACTGTTTTCTTAAGGATTCCTTGTAATTATATTGATACTCAATCCTACACTGTGATTATTTCCAAAAATACTTTTTAATTATAGATGACACATTGTTTAGTAGAAATTATGGTGGATGGGATGCTGTTACATTAAATACCTACGTTTCATTTATTATTGGTTAGTCTCATGTTAGTGTTAGTGATTTGTGAATATTATTTATATTTGGGTTTTTACTATAATTTTTTTATTGTGTTGTCCCTATTACTTTTCCATGATTTATTGAAATTTTTAATATTATTTTGTTGATATATTTATCACTATAACTTGAATGTTATCCTATGGATTCTAATTTATATAGGTTTATATTATTATATACATTATCATAGGAAAGTGTGGTTTTATAAAATATTGTAGGTTAAGGCCTCCCATATGTGAGTTATGGTTTTTTACACTCTTTTATAGTCTTTAGCCTATTGGTGGCCGAATTGAGGTGATACACTTTTCATACTGATAGATCATAAGGGAGTTCTGATTTGTCAGGTCATATTAGAATTATATCAAATTAGTTTGAATCTAAATGATATATTTTAGAATTAGTAGCTTATAGGTATTTGTTTGGGATACATAGGGAAATATTTTTAAATTATTCTGAGTTTTGTAAACAGAACATAGATCCATGTAATTGGTATTGGTGACAGATATATCCTTTCAAAGGGACTCTAATAACCTATTAGTCCACTCATATGTCTAATAAATTAGTTGAATTGTTTGGATGAGATGGTATATAGATCATGTATCATGTTATTTTTTTCATTCATAGTCCTTTTGAGTTATCACATCAAAATGTTCATCCGTAATCATGGGTTTTTTCATAATATCCCCCATAAACAAGTAGAAAAACATTTGAGTTATGGTTTTACTGAGTATGTAATGTTGGTTCAACCTCTTGTCTCTGACTACTTGAGAAATGAAACTTCAGTGTGTGAATATGATAGGGACATTTTCCCCCAATCGGTTGATCCAAGTGTTTATCCCCCACCTATTAAGTAGAGACTTAATGCTCCTACATCATATATTTTTTCCCTACAGTGTAGGATGTGTGTTCTTCATGATTTTCAGATATAGTGGCATATTAGTATTCAAGGTGAACTAAATCCTTCATAACCAAAGGATTGGATGGATTCTATTTCCCATTTCTTCTTTCTAGTCCAAACACATGATGACCATATGGTGATATATTCCATGACCATCTATAAGAAAGAGTTGTTTCCTAGTAATCATTTATCATGAAAACTAATGATATGTTTTCTATACCCCAGTCAATGTTCAAGCGCTTATTCATAGATGATTATTATCTAGTGAAAATGATAACTGTTCAATCTCAAGAGATTTTAAATCACTAACAGGTTAGAATGGAAGTGTCTCATTATTATATAAGGTTCATGAACCTCATGAGGAACTCTTCAGATAAGATCCTTGATTTTTATCTTTGAGATTCAAATTATGACCGTTTAATTTGATAAAAGATTTGTGATAAGACATTCACTTAGGTATTCACACCTATGTTGACATTTTGGAGTGTTATATGGTGATTAAGTGTTTTCTACAGGAGTCACAATCTAGTGATGGAGATGGGATTGGATTTTCAAAAGTATATTAGTTAGAAGTATCTAGCCAAATACATTCCATTTGATTATTGTTAGTGTAGAGGAGATTCTGTTACTTTGATGTATCCTCTTTACTTGGTTTTGATAATTATAATACATTGAATTTAATCGTTGGGATAATTATTAATTATCATGTATCTTATTTTTTTATCATAATTGAAGTGTAATTATTATTAATTTTGTAATTAGATATTTTTTATATTATTTAAAGTTAAATTTCATATTTTTTTGTTTTCAAGTCTGGTATTCCCTTTACATAGTATAAAAATCTTCATACTATCATTAAAAGAACCTTTTTTATGTTATATAACATACTGAACATATTGAATACCTTTATGTAACATAAAAAAAATTAAATTGATGTGCCTTCTGAATTCTCTATTTTTCAAGACATGGATTATAGAAATATTTATTTACCTTTACATAGTTCATTCTTATATTAAATTTATTATGAGAAATGAATTGATGATCTACCTTTACATATCATATAAAACTTAATATTTACCCTTATAACTCAAAATTTAACACTTTAACTTTTTCTTAATATGAATCTTACCCTTATGTAGCATATTATATTCACTGTTTCCATTATTTATGTTTTCCCACATGAGAAATGATCTTTACACCATTGTTTTATATATCAATTTTTGTTTATCTGTCATCGTTTTTTTTCTCCCATGTAACATTTAAATGGTTTTCAGAAGTGTAAAAATTGGATACTGATTCATATTATCAATATATTGATCATTATACACAACAAATCATTTAAATTAAGAATCATTTATTATGTGTTTGATAACTATTTTCATGAATATTTTGATATCTTGATTTTCTTTATGTTTATAAAGGTATTTTAATTATGTAATCAGTTTTTGAAAAAAAATTTAATTATAACCGTCATATTTGAATTAATTTCTAATATTTTTATTAAGGAATAAATATTGGAAATATTTCTTAGAATATAAGTGAAATTTCCATGACTAGTTAACTGATATATTTATTTATTTTATACTCTAACTATTTCATGTGATTTTTTATGATTTTATTCAACTTCCTCATGATGATTATCATTGCTGGTGTTTTATAGAGTTTTAATTAAAGGAATTATCAGTTTTTAAGTCATCTAGGAATATAAACTAAAGAAAGAAGTATGAAATATGAGAATATGTGAGATATAATTGAGAAAAAAATTATTTTCATTTTAAATTTTTATAATGTTTTAGATAATTTCATTGTTCATAAATTGTTGTTGAAAAAGTGATGAGGCCATTACGGTTCACTTGTAAATTTGGTTATTCATATTCAACTATGAAGGGATGAAGAAATGTTCTCTAATCTAGATTTAGTTTTCCCACATCTCTCTAGTTTAATATTTCTATCATTATGAACAATATATTATTTTTTTGTAATGTTTTTTTCCAGTTATAACACAACTAAAGCATGGATTTAATCATAACCAAAAGTGGGTGTCTTGTTTATTCTCACATGAACTAAATTAATAAACACATATGTTATGCTTGAAGCTGATAAAAGGCCTAGGTTTTTCATGACATGGAAATATACTGGGTTTTTATTTTACCCCGGAAATTCATATGTTTGGTCTGATCCTTTTCAAAATATTAGCATTATTCTAAAACTACAATACACTTTATTTTATATTATTTTTTTAACATCCATTCCCTCACAAATTGGAATACGAGGAGGCAATGGGTGTCACTGGCCTTTGGTGAAATCCCAATGACACCAAATAATTGAAATAAATGTCAAGGGTTTCAAAAAGAATTTGGGATGATTTTTTCGTTTCAAAATCATACAATCAATCCAATGTAACCACAACCAAAAAACCACTATGTGATGCATGAGTACAATGATATATAACATAATTTATTACCAATAGAAAATAAAACCAAATTACAACCATGAAGTATATGATATTACTAAACGAAAAAAAAATAAAAAAAAACAAATACAACCAAGACATCCAGCAGCAACTCCCAATAAGCATAATCAACCAACTCAAAAATCTATGACCCAAGTATCATGATGCATCACTAATGAACATGGATACACATCATTTACATGTGTCTTGATATATAAATCTAAAAATTCAAAAAAGTTACCAATATGGGGTGAGTATAAAATCAGTAGGAGTTTTCCAAATGACTTCCCAAGCCATACCACTAGGGTAGAAAAAATAAGTACATTTATATAAATAAGTTTAAAAAAAAATTGAAACCTTTATATCAAACGCCAAACCATTAATATGAAAAAAAATATTTCCATGGAATGTAACCAAATAGGTCTCTCAAACCATATCACAATCCACTTGGAATAACACATTCCCTTTCACACATCCACACATGAATATCTATGTTAGAATTAAAAACTCATTAGAGATCTCTCTTGTATCTTCCAAGTATTCACAAGATAACTATATACTATGTTCTACAATGACACAATACCCTTCCACATGGTCACATTAGTGAAAATGAACACACACCAACCCTTTATACCAAATAAAATTCCGAATAAATTGTTCCAAAACATTTCATTAAAACTATGCTTTTATTGAAAATATTTCAAAAATATTTTTCCATAAATCAAAACCAAACACCCATTTTAAAATAAAAAATTTAAAACCATGTAACCAATTATACTTTCCACAATTAACTAATTTTTACAAAATCACAAACTATCATTATAGTTGGTTTCCACCAACTTTTCACATCAATTTCAACATTCAATTTATTTTATTAAATAAATTTTAAATCAGTAATTTCAAATCTAACTAATAGGAGTCTATATTTAATCCAACTACCTTGTAATATTTAGAGAAAATAAAGAATGGAAAAAATTCATCAACAAACTTGGTTGAAAATATTTAAAATATCCTTCGATATTATTTCCTTGTGGGAAAAAAATATAATCATTAATTCTATCACCCAATATGAATCTATCCCCAATAGACTATATTTATAAATAAAATTGAGGGGTGAAAAAGAAAAATATGGAATACCACCAAGAGTGAGCCTTTACGATGTAATTTGGCCTCTGGAACATGAACCTTTTATAACATATAACTTCTAGATAAATAAGAAGGGTCTCTCCATCCTTGGGAGGGAGATGAAATTTAGTTTGGTTTAAAATAAGCTAAAAAGAGTTTATTAGCAAGTAATTTAGTTTAGATCTACAGAATTTGATTTTATTTTTTTAATTTTCATGTCTAGGGTGAGCGATTAAGAAACATTATTCACCAATAAAGTGTTAGTCACTACCTACAACACCCCTCACATGGTTGGATCACACGATTAGAAAAAATATGTTCCAACTATGTTAAACCCCATAGTCTAACATCACACAGTTTTTTCTGGTTAGTCGTACAGTTGGTCCAAACCAGGCACATAACCAAGAACCTACCTAGTGCCCAGTATTTTAGTTGCATGGCTTTAAAAAAGGTGTTTCATGGTTTCAACTAATCGTAATCCTCTAGAAAATCCAAAAAAATTCTATAACATCCAAAACATAACCCAATTACTTTATATAATTAAATTACATAAATAAGCTGTTAATTACCAGAAAAAGGAAGTGAAACATTATCCACATAATTTTTATTATCTCCCCAAAAAATAAAAAACCATCATTGAACTAAATGATTTTGGTTCGTTGCTCGACCATTTCCTTTTTCAGTTCCCATGTTTCTTTTCAAATATGGCCTTGATGTCATAAAACCCACACTAAACCAATGTTTTCCCCATTCATGACTTTCTATTACCTAGTCATAATTTTCAATTGCACATGAACCAACATTGTATCCAAATATTGGCCTACATTATCCCATAAAATCACATGGGAAGGATCAATTTGATAGTTTCTCAATTGAGATACATGAAACACGTTATGAACTTAATTGAACCATGGTGAAAAAGACAACAGATATACCACCTCCACAACCCGTTCATGAATCTCAAAAGGTCATATGTATCAAGGAAATAATTTTACCTACAACTCAAAACAATGAATTCCAATCCTTAAAGAGATTCATAAGAACACATGATCTCTCAAAAAGTATGAAAACTATCATCGATGATGATCTTCATATGATTTATGATCACTTGAGGTATCCCCATCATTTTTGTAGATCAACTCAATCATATTCATTGGATCTTGCACCAGTATTTGTCCAACTAGTGAAGTCTCACCTATTTCCACCCAAAAATGTAGAGAATAAAATGGATTCCAATACAATTCTTCCAAATGAGCCATTTGTTTCAAGGCTTGATAACTATTGTTATATGAGATCTCTACTAATGGTATAAGATCCTCACATAAGCCACAAAAATCTATTACATAATCCCAAATCATGTATTAAAACATTTTTATCATGATTTCAGATTAAAAATCCTTATAAGGATGATATGTCAAGATCATGGTAAACTAATTTCCAAGGGTTTGTTGTAAGGGTTTTCAAAAATGAGTTGTAAACCCGTTATTTTTTTGATACTACTGAAACCAGTATTCCATTCCTATTTACCAATTATTTGATCTATATTTTATAAAACTCCTATATTATATGATATTACTAAATAGGGATGAAATGGGCCAATTTTCTGATCTAATCAACCATCACCTGTATACTATCATGTTTTTAGACCAACCATGGTAGACCTCTTACAAAATCCAAATCTATTTTCTACCATTTTGGAATAGTAATACATAATGATTGCAATATACCCACTGATCACTATTCCTCTTCTTTAACCTACGGATGAGTGAGGCGCATAGATAACTTACCTTTTCTGACATTATTATTACATTATTGTAATGATAAATAACATAAATGGATGGAAAAACCGGATACAAAGGTTTAGTATCTTGGGAAAATTAGGAACAATAAAAAAATTTACATAATAAAACATAAAAATTTATTTAATTCATTATTCTCTAGATTCATATTGGATATCATGTTATCCTTAATACAAGTATTCACATGAAGATATGCATCAAAAAAGGGGTGAGTTAAAATCCTAGTAAAATGATGAATAAGATACAGAAAACATGGTGAGAATAATCATAAAAATGAAAACACAAGCATGGGATAATCTAATTAATCATTAGAGTAAACATTAGATAATGGCATAGATTTTTTTATAAACATAAAAATAAAAAAGCATGTCTCAGTGGTAAAATACCACACATAGTTTTGATTAAATAAAGCATCATGTTCATGCATATTTCATTTTATCTCATGAGATACATCTCATTACCCAAAAAATTAGAGTGTTATTTAATTTCAGGTTCTCATTATTAATCACAACATTTACATGCACTATATAATTCCAGGTTCACCCAACATATCAAAACATTCACATTATCATGCATGCTATATAGATAATATATCAATATTGGACAAAAAAATTACCCAGGAAAAGAATTTGGTGCATTTTACTATAATAAATTAATGAATAAACATTTGGGTTCCCCAAATAAATAGGGAATAACATATGTGGTATAAGAATCATGAATCTTGAGTTAAGAAGAAATAATCTCTAAAGAAGTAAAACTTTGGTTTTTTGACGGCATAGTTTTTTTTTGGAAAATATTTGAATTTTTCATAAAACTTTATTGGAGATTTTAATATCCAAAAAAGTAAAGGGAATTAAAAAATAAAATTTATTTATGGAAAATTAATGTAAAATCAATATTAAAATGCATTAAAAGAGGGAAAATCCAAGGAATGAGAGTTGGGATTGAGAATTCCCCTTACCTTATGTATGAATGATTTCTTCAATTTAATATCATGTATAATAAAATTAAATTAGTTAATTAATTAATAAATAACCTATTATAAATATATTTTATTTATTATATATTTACTATGTCCATTTATGACATTTTTTATGATTTATAGAGTTCAATTTTATCATTCATGGGAATTTTATTCATGGTTTTCATGATCGGTGCATTTTCTTATACGTATTGAAGTTCTTGTACAATGAGAATTATTATCCATAATTGAAATTATATGTTATAAATGAACATAAATAAGTTTAAATGATCTTATATATCATTTTTATATGGTATGAGGTTTATTTATTAGATTCAAGGTCATTGAATATGATTGAATTAGGTTTGGCAGTTTTACAACAACTATGAGCTTATATCAGCTTTATTTATCATCATGTTTATATATTGCTTCGAAAAACAATTATATATATTTTAATATGTATAATTTTTTTATTTAAACATAATTATGGTTTTATGACTAGTCTTGAATGTTTTAGTGAAAAATAAAAAACACATCGTCTATTGTGGTGGTAAATCAAGACACCACATATAATATTTTCATTTAAAAAATTAAAGGGAACAGACTTGGAGGTGAATTTTTTCATATAAAAAATAAAATTGACGTATATAAATTATAATGTAGCTATAATACCTCTTGGATAGGTTGAGTTGAGGAGTGGAGAAGAAAATAATGAAAATAACAAGAAAATAAGAAAACAGATGGTTTTACGTTTTAAATTTTTCATCCTTGAGAACCACTATAGAGAAAAGGGTTGGGCCTTTTGATTAGACCAAGGGATCTTGGATGAGGGTGAGGGGCTTGGGAAGAGGAATTGATAGAATTTTTATGATTTTAAAATCTTATATGGCGTGAGGATTGTAGGTGGGGGGTGTGGCATTTATAGTGGTGGAGAGGGGTGTTTTATCATTATTTTATACATTAGTTTATTATTATATCTCAAGACTATGAATAGATTGTGAATTATCACTAAATATATTAACATAAATAAGGATAGTTCATGATTATGGTGTTTACATCAGTGATGACTAAATGAATAGTATATTTAACTTATAATGTATATATATTTTAAATTACTATATTTCACTATTCCCAAAATAATCATGTATTTTAGAAAATTAAATTAATCATCCTACACATTTTTTGAAGATTATAACTAAAAATGAACTCCATTTTTTAAAAATAATTTTATAAATATGATAAAATTAAAAATATTATAATCATCATTTCCTTGGAAAATATCAATTTCTAAATTATAACTCATTTTAGAACACTTTGAAAATTTTATTATGGTATTATAAAATTATATTAGAGTAATAAAACAACAGAATAACAGTTTATTAATATATTTTATGAAAATAAATTTTCTTTTAAACTGATTTATTAATAATAAAATTATATGTAAACATTTATGTTTTATAAAATACCAACACTTATTTACTAATTTTAAAAATATTAATTTAATAATACTATTATATAATTATATCATATTATCATTTATAAGACGCATAAATTTTATTTATTATTTCATCTATTAGGTTAATATTCTATTGGATGATTTCCTATTCGTAATGGTCACATTACTATTCCAAATGTAATGTTACTATTCCATTGGTAAATGTTCATTAACTTCTAGAAAACCCATTTATTTCATGAATTATTTCTTAAATAAATATTTATTGTGTTCTAGAAGTTATTTTATATGGTTTATAATAAATGAAATAATTATAAGAATCGAATTTACATTTATAAATTTTTTTACATTACATTCTTCCCCATTAATGAAGTTTCCCCTTGGAAATTTTGTTTCACCTTCTAATTTGAAAATATATAATGGTACTTATCCTTCATCATTTTCTCTAGTTTCCATGTTTCCTCATCGTACTAATGGTTCTACTATAGTACTTTGACCAAATGAGTAGTCTTGTTTTATAGAACATTATCTCTATGAACCAAGATATTTACTGGCTCTTCCTCATAAGAGAGAAGTTCTGTTAAAATGTACCACCTCTACATTCAATACATGTGGGGGATCTAGTGAGTACTTATTCAAGAGGTATACATTAAATATATCATGAAATTGATGCATTATAGGTGTAATCTCCATTTTATAGGCTAGAACTCTGAGATGATCATGGATATCGTAGGAATCAATGTACCTAGGACTCGTCTTTCCTTTCTTCCCAAATCTGATAATCTTATTTCACTGAGATAGGTTGCGGAATTCCTTGTCCCCAACATTACTCTAGGTACCTTCAACAATTGTCTACATAGCTCATCTGTCAACTTTGGGATGCCTTGGTTTTTATACTATATGGTTTTCACCTTTTCCAAAATTGTATAGACTATTTCAATTCAAAGTATCATGAATTCACTAAATTCATCCCATAAAATTGGGGTTATATATCATTTCCCATAATTTCCTTCAAATGGAGAAATTTTTAGGCTTGAGTGGAAAATTTTATTATAAGAGAACATGGCCAGATAAATATCTGGGTCTCATCCTCTTTTTCAGTCCATAGAACATGCCCTCAACATGTATTCTAATGTCTAAACAGTCTTATCAGATGTTCCATCATTTTTGGGATAATAATCCACACTGATGTTCATGTCAGTGGTTAGAGAAATTTGGAGACCTTTCCAGAAAATAGATGTGAATCTCAAATATTGACCGGTTACAGTCGATAGAGGCACTCCATGCATCCTTACAACTTCTCTAACTAATATCCATGCAAGTTGGTCGAGTGATAGGTCCTATCAAATTGTGATAAAGTGAGTTGTCTTTGTAATACGATTCACAATAACCCATATATAATTTTTTCGTGTGGATGCCTTCAGAAGTCTTGTGACAAAGTCGATGGTGATGTTTAATGATTTTCATGTTGATATAGGTAATGGTTGTATCCTCCCCTTAGAATATTTTTTACTCGTTCACTTTTTTTCATATCAATCAATTTTCTGTATATGCAATGATATCCGACTTCATATTGTCCCCCCCAATAATTCTATCGATGATCTCTATACATATTTGTATTAACTTGGTGAATAGTGAATCTAGATTTGTGTGACTCATTTAGAATATCCTTGCTTATATCAATATTTTATGGTAATCATAGTCATGCCCCAAATATCATGACCTCATCTTCATCAACATTAACCTCTAAGGATTTCCCCTTTCTCATAGCTTCCACATTCTTGTAAATACCCAGATCATTTCTTTGAGCCTCCTTTGTTTTCTCCATAAAGACTGGATGAGAATTCATTTTACTTAGGATTGATGATATTCCTTCCTTACTGATTCCCATGTCTGTCCTTTTCAATTCTAAGATGATTGGATCCTTTTCAATCCACATCACTGATAATCTTGCAGGATCCTTTCTACTTAGAACATCTACCACATTATTCTATTTTCTAGGATTTTAGTGGATTGAGTAGTCAGAATATTTGATGAGATATAATCATATTCTAGTGAATATTAATCTACTTCCATGTGAATATATATTTTAGGCTCTTATGATTAGAATATATTTCACAGTTCTCCCCATATTGATAATGCCGCCAAATTTTTAATTCAAATATCATTGCTACCATCTATGGATCACGTGTGGGATAGTTTTGATCAAGAATTTTCAAATTCATCAAGAATAAGATACCACTTTATCATATTTTATTATTACATATCCTAGTACCTTCTTTAAAGAATCACTATATACTACAATGAGTTCCCCACTTTTCAGAAGTCTGTGTACTATCATGGTGATAAGACTTCGTTTTAACTTTTTGATGAAATTTTCACATTCAATGGTCCTTATAAACGTTTTTCCATTATGATTCATTTGGGTTATAGTTTTTAAAATTATGATAATTTAATCACAATCCTCTGGTAATACCATTCTTGACCAAGGATACTATAGATCTCTGTTATAGATGTTTTCCTTTGACACTCTTTCCCGAATGGCCCAAGGGACTCTTTTTTATTTATTTTTGATAACACCCCTTTCAAGGGATGAGGGGGAACCCTTACAAGGCACATAGACTTAGGTGATTAAATTTCATGTAGGCTAGAGAGACATTACATGACCCGAAGTTATTAGGGAATTCATCTAGACTATAACTACAAGGAACTTCCCCTTCCCAACATCTGCATTATGTTAGTAGCTCTCCACATTTTCATGGTTGTCTGGCTAAGTATCCTGTGCAAGCATAGGCTGGTCCTGATGGTGTTTCCAAACCCTATCATTCTTTACAAATCTATTTGCTTCTCCAGTGTGTGTGCCTACTTTTAATCCTTCTATGGGGAAAATCATTTTTTATAGAGTCCATATGGGGAAACTTCATGTGGCCCGAAGGCCTTGAGGTGGCCCGAAATCCATAAAGGTGGCCCAAAATCCCTACTGACCCGAAGGCCTTGGTGGTCCAAAGGCCTCAAGGACTCCAAGCCCAAATCGGGGGCCCAAGGAGAATAGTTCCTAGATGAATAACAACTATAGTAACTACTACAGTATTGATTCAACACTGTAGTAGTACCCCCAGAAATATGCCTCCGCCTGGTTTTGAACCTGGGTATCATGGATGCACATAAGGATACCTCACCAACTGGGCTGAGGCTCATGTGCTCCTAGGACACTCTTCAATTTCCTTTATCTTATAAGGGTCCACATATATTCTTTTTTCGGTGATGAAATTCTCCAAAATTGATAAATCATCAATCTAAAACTCGCTATACATTGCATACGGTTTCTCCCTTCACATGTTGTTTAGCACAATATTCAAATGCTCCAGATCTTCCTCACTTCTCTTAGAGTATATGATCATTTTATTGATAAATTTTACTATAATTTTGTTAATGTAATATCTAAAGACACTATTCAACAAAACCATAAATATTACTGATTATTTAGTGAGTCAAAAAAGAATCACCATGAACTCAATGTGTTCATTCCATATTTGAAAGGTTGTATTGGGAATATATTATTTCCTCACCATTAATTGGTAACATCCTAACTGAAGGTCCACCTTAGAGAAATTTTAGTCCCCACAAACTTGAATGAAAAAGTCATATTTCCCTAGAAGTTGATACTTGTTTTTTATAATTTTTTGGAGCTCATGATATTTAATGCAATGGCGCATTGATCCATCATTCTTCTTGATGAAGAAGACTGGTTCACCCCATGTTCATGCACATGGGAATATAAAACCATTGCCTATATTCTCTTAAAACTTCTTCTATAGTTCCCAAACTCAATGGATTCCATTCTATATGGTTTATTAGACATAGGCAGTTATCTATAAATAAGTTAAATTTGAACTCAATATCTTGGATATGTGAAAGTCTAAGAAATTATTCAGGGATTTCATTAGTGTAGTCCCTCACATTGGTAATGTATTCAAGAATGATTCCCTCTTTTGTCACAATCATTTGATCTATATATCCTTTCTCAAAATTCAATAATATCCACACTTGAGATGATGATTCTAAAAGAGATTCATTTCCCTCCTTAAACTCATACAAATCTATATAATTCCCCAAGATATGAAGAGTGATCTCCCTTTCCAGAGAGCTAATGTTGACTTTGTTTAAATATATCCAATACATAGACAAAATAGAATAAAACTCCACCAAAGGATGTAAGACCATATTTTCTAAGAGGTTCATTCCTCAAACACTAACCTTGGAAGAGTTATATACTTTTAATGTTATAATTATCTATTTTATGTTCTCACATATAACTCAACCTCCATATTTTGAGGTGGTGTTTGAATAGTTCTACTAAACATGTAATATATAAAAGAATTCATAGAACTATAATAAAATAATATGTTCAATATTCATAAACGAATAACCATCATACCTATCACCACATAATTTTTAGACTCCAACACAATAGTAGTAATGTAATATGATTTCCCACACACCTTTTTCTTTGGTGGATGCGTACGTTGATTAACCTCTTGGACTTCATGGTTTAGTGTATTGGCTTGCATAGTGCCCTTGATCCCTATAATTAAATCATTTAAACATGGTTGATTCTATCATTTCCTCCATCACATTAGCTAACTTATTTATGTCTCCAAGACAATCATGATCTTGGTGGCCTTCTCATCCACATGTATAGAATTTCCTTTTCCCTTTTAGGTAGATACTATAATGCTTCATCCCACATTTTTTGACATGTGAATGATCGGGTTTTCATTCCACCTTTCCAATTCACCCCCATCTTGAAACTCCATATTTCATTTCTCATCACCATATCCATTAGACCATTATAAAAACTCCATCTCCACTCTAAGAGAACATCTAATAATTTCTTGATAACTCCCAAAGTATCAAAATGATACATTATATCTAATGTGTGGTTTTAAACCTCTAAATAATCTATTAATATTTATGTCATTGTTGATTACAAAACATGATTTTTACCTTGAAATAATTGTGAAATTTTCTTTGAAGGGAATGAAATATTCACCTTCCTTTTAATTTAGCTCTATGAATTCACTCTTCATCGTTGTATGAAGAGTTGGAGAGAAATACTTGTAAAGAAACATTATGTTAAATTATTCCCACTCCATATATTAAATTTCAACCTTCAACTTGGTGTTGGTAATAAATTCACACCATTGATCATCCTCTCTATATAGATGATACAAAAGATAGAATCACCATATAATTCATAGAATAGTGGAGCACAAAAAATAACTTCTCAATCGAGTTGACCCACTAATCTATGACTAGTGTATCATAAGATCCTTTAAATGTTGGGGTACATTGCCACATAAAATAATCGATAGGAATTTTATCCCTCTTGGGTGAGGAAAGATGTTCCAATTTTTTTAGGTTATTATTAATATCCTAGGAAATCTGGGTAATTATTGCCATAAAATTTTGAACTCCACCTACCAATGAATTTGGGATGTCATTCCAACAATCACCAAAATTTCCCTCAAATGGGGGTTTTTCCTAGTTTCTCCTATTTTTACCATTTTATATAATAGAAAAGATTTTAATAAAACTTATATAAACAATCCATGAATAAATAAATTATTCCTTGGTGAAATGAACACTAAATCCATATATTTTGGGATCCAATTGTTTATAGTTTTCCCAAGTAAAACTTCTTTGTGGATTACTTATATGGAATATCATACAAAGGGGTTTTATACAGGTTCTCTAAGCCTAATTCCAAAATTAACTAAATGGTTCTCTAATACCGAATATAACAACCCTGCCTATTCTTACTTGATTATTACATAATTTTAAATAGAAACATCATAAAATGTTACACAACCAAGATCTAAAGATTTATTATATTGGGTAAATTATAAATATACATGACATTTATATAATGAAACATAAACAATATATTGAATTCATTATTGTCCATATTCATAGTAGCCCTCATGTTATCAGTAGTATAAGTATTTGAGTGAGAATATAAATAAAAAAGGGTGTACTAAAAGCCTTGTATGAGGAGGAATAATAGAAATAAAACATGGGGGAGAATAATAATAATAATAATAATAATAATAATAATAATAATAATAAGAACATAAGAATGATATTCTAATCATAATCATGATAGGAAAAATTATATAATGGCCTTGAATGTGTAAATGCATTAAAATGAAACATCATGTATTAGTTGTCAAACACAACATAATAACTGTACAATTATAGCATCATGTTCATGCATATTTCACTTTTTTAATTATATACATAACATTACAAAATGACTTGGAGTCTGAGTTCACCTGTCACAACATAAAATTTACATGCGCTATATAATTCTGGGTTCACCTATCATATCATAGCATTTACATTATCATGTAGGACACATTGAATGTATATCAATTTTGGATATGATATAAAACAATGAAATGAATAGGTTTAATTTCACAAGAATAAATTCATGAATAAAGTTTTTGGTTCCCAAAGTAAACATGGAATAACAGAATTGGAATAACAATCCTCAATCACGAGTGGAGAAGAAATAATCTAAAAATAAGTAAAACATGTGTTTTTAGAAGGAATAGAAATTTTTTAAAAATATTTGAATTTTTCATAAAACCATGTTAGAAAGATGTATATAATTGAAAATAAAAGAGAAGAAAAAAAATGATATTTAAGTAACATTAAAGAAAAATCTATAATGAAAATGGAGTGAAATAGGGAAAACCCAATGAATGAGAGTTGGGTTTAAGAATTTCCCTTACTTTATGTACGAATGATGTCTTCAATTTAATATCCTAGATAATAAAATAAAATAAATTAATTAATAATCCAAATCCAACTACACATTTAGTTTATTTATTATATTTTTATTATGTTAATTTAGGGCCTTTTATTGGTTGTACTATTCAATTTCATTGTTCTAGAGTGTTTGTTTTCATGGTTTTTATGTTTGATTCACATGTTTATATGTATGGAAGTTCATGTACAATGAGAATGATTATAAAAACTTGAAAATATATTTTATTTACGAACATAAAAAATAAAAAATTATCTTATATATAATTTTTAATATGGTATGATGATGATTTATTACATTTATCTTTAATGAAAATGATTTCATTAGTTTTGGCAGTTTTACGACCATTGTGAGTTTATTTCACCTTATTTAACACCATGTTTATATATTTATTCTAGAACATTATATAACTCATAATACGTATAATAAAATTTTATATAACCATAATTATGGGTTTATGAACAAACTTGAAGGATGTAGTGAATAATAAAAATGCATCATCAACGATGGTGGTAAATAGACACACCATGAATGATATTTTCATTTTTCGAAAAATAAAAGGGAACACATTTGAAGATTAATTATTTCATTAACATGATAAAATTATAGTATATAAAATATAATTGATTTATCATGCCTCCTAGATAAGTGGAGGTGATAAGAGGATATTTATTGAATTAAATTGAATAGAAAAAAATAAAACAAGTTTTTTCCTCTTTAATCTCTACTCCTTGAAAACATCCTTAGTAAAAGGGTTTGTAATTTTTATGAAAACAAGGGATCCTAGACAAGGGGAAGAGGATTGGGAAGAGTGTTTTTAGAATTTTTATGATTCTAAAATCATTTATGTGGTGATGATAAGAGGGGGTGATGTGTGGTATTTATTAGGTAGGAGAGGGTTTTTTTCTCCTTATTTTATTCATTATTTTATTATTTTGGCTCAATGATGTGAATTGTTTGACAATAATCACTAAATATATTAAAATAAGCAAGGATTATTCTATTTTGTGGTGCTTACATCATCTATAAAAATAGGAAAAGTATATCTAACATATAATTTATATATTTTATAAATTACCGTATTTCACTATTCAAGAAAAATTTGATAATTTTAGGAAAATCGAAAAAAATAACCAAACTAATTTTTGAGGATTAAAATTCAGAGATGGACTCCATTTTTTGAAAATAATACTCTAAATATGAGAAATTTTATTTTTTATTAATACTATCATTTACATGGAAATAACCATTTTAAAATTATAATTGATTTTATAACACTGTGAAAAATTATTTGTTGTCTCATAAAATTAACTTACAGTCATAAGATAATAAAATATTAGTTTATGAATCTATTTTATGAAAATAAATTTTCTCATTAAATCATTATATTAAAAATAAATTCATAAATAAACATTTTTGTTTTATAAAAATTCCAACACATTTTTAATAACTTTTAAAATATTTATTTACATATAATATGATATAATTATACCACATTATCATTTATAATATGAATATTTCTAAAATATAATTTAATTTATGATGTAACTATTCTATTGGAAAATTTAATATTCCTAATGGTCAAAATAATATTCCCAAGTAAAAGTTACTATTCTATTTTTAATGGATCCTTAACATATAGAAATACATATTATTTCATTAATTAGTCATTTATAATGATTATATTATGGAATTAATGTGATTTTATATGGTTTATACCATATAACATAATTATAAGAAGATCATTTCAATTGATAAAATTTTGGATCATTATGAGACATCATATAACAAACCCATCATCCTTTATTTTCATCCAAACCCCCTAAAATTGTGTTTTTAGATCCTTATTCATATTTTCCATTCCTGGATGAATATCCCATATTGAAGGTGGTAAGAAATGATAATTTGTTCCTATCAACCCATATGTCTGACCATCTAATCTTGAAAACACACGAGTGGTCCCTTGTCTATCTTTCATCCGACAATGAACTCCCTACCATTAAGTTTTGACCTCAAAGAAACAAATTTTGAATTAAATTCTTATATATCATTAACCTTATCATCCAAATCAAGAACAAATTAAACTAGGAAGAATACCACACAAGAACTATTGTCTTCACAATCTAAGTGCATGTTGGATATCATGGAAATAATATTCCACTAATCTAAATCATCTTTTACCAACATACAATATAATATTCTGAAAAATATATCTACCTCTGAATTTACAATTTTGAGTGAAGAAATCATGTTATAGTCAAACATTTTGTGATACTGAATCCCTCTTCTTTATCTCAGATTCAAATCCCTTTATGATAAAATGTGTTTCAAGATTTTATGATATGTACACACCGTGAATTTCTCACAAAAGAAGTAACAATTCCAAGGTTTTACATCATGAACTACTGGCCTAAAATCAAAATCATGTATCATGTAGTTCTTCTTATAATACTATTACTTTCATAAACCATAAAAAATAACATGGTCTCCCTACATGAGAACATATCCCAACCCAGATCCTGAAGCATCAAAATACACCACGTAACACTATCCTTATACTGAAAATATCATGATTCATGCTAATGTAAAAAGAACATTTATCTCAGGAAAATAATTCTATCATTCTACATTCCATTTTAATTGAACACTTTTAATATTAAAGGTTTTTATTTGAGAATAAAGTCCTGGAAATCCATGAATAAAATGTCAGTAACAAATAGGTTGGACATAAAATCAACATATATAAAAGATATTCTTTGGTGGTTTCCATGAGTCCACAACCTATATCATTCATGGATCCATATAAAACCATTTTTAGATATTACATGTCCAATTAAACTTACCTCTTTTATCTAGAATAAACAATTTAAATGTTTTTCATAGATGATGGTCCCTTAAAATAACCAACACTATTTCTAAGTGTCTGTCATGCTCAATCCTTATCTGAGAAAACAATAATATGTCATTCGAAAACACAACCACAAATGAATCTAGATACCTTTTAAATTTCCATCTCATTAATTCCATAAATAATTACAGTTAATTAAGAAGACCAAAAATCATAACCACATACTTGTAATGTCTATATCTACTCCATAAATATGTCTTTGGAATATCCTCATTAAAAAACTACAATTAGTGATATCCCCATTCAAATTAAATTTTAGAGATCTAGTAAGATCCCCTAAATTGATCAAAAATGTCATCAATGTGTTTAAGTTGAATATTATTATTTATTTTAACACATTTAGACTTATGATAGTCCTCACAATGTTGAAGAGTTCCATTATCATTTTTACAAAAAAAAACTGGTGCTACCCACTGAGATGTACTAATCTGAATTGAAATTTTTATTTACAAGTCTTACAAATAAACATTCAAATCAATTAATTCTGTTGGTTTTATGTGATAATATAGAATTGACATAGGATTAGTCCCTGGTATGAGAACAATCATAAACTTCAATTTTCTTATGGGAGGAAAAGATGATAAAATATCAGGTAACAAATTCTGAAACGAGTCAATAATTGGTGAAAAGTAACTATTTTAGATCTCTTACACCGATGAAAAGATAAAAGATTCCAAAATATAAAAGATTATTCCAACTATAAGTGAATTAAGGACTGTTGAACATTTAATTAATTTAAATCACCTTTAAGGACTTTTATGGTGTCATCATCAGTTTTAAAACTAACCCTTTTGGTATAACAGTTGATGGGTGCTTTTTAAATTGTCAACCAATACATTCCTAGGATTATGTCATAGACATTGATCTTAAGTACAATGAATTCCCAAATCAATTCAGCTCTTTTTATTCTTATATAACATTATTTTTACATAAATCATAAACATACTAATTGACCAATAAGTTTATGAAATTTTAAAAATTATTGAACCAACTCAACCTGAAATCCAAGAAGATCAATATAATGAAAATAAATAAATTTATGGGATGAAATCTAATCAAAAAAAATCTTTCATTAATGTATAATTAAAATTATTCTTACCTAGCTTCATGGATGGTCTAGATTGATCATTCATAATCATTTTCTCAACTCCGTACAATTTCTTACTCACTACACTTTGGTCTTTATTACTCTATTCATATTACAATGATTGGGGAGTTGTGGTATTCTAAGAATCACCATGGATTACATGGTTCTACAAATTAAAATTATTTTTCTTCATTATCCACTTCAAAGAATATGACATATCTGAAACATGATATTGATATTTATCACCCACCTTAGAGAACTATGATGATATCATAAAATATTCCCCATTTGGTTGCAATTTTTTCGTGCCCTGGGTGGTGTCGTCCAATTTCGATTCATGTGATATTTTTTTTGAAAATATCAATCCTTTTTATTTGGAATAGGAGGAAGATTCAATGACCATACCATCATAATCATTGCCATACCTATACCATAAAATAGGTGTATCTATTCATATTTTTCTATGCATTAATGTTTCCAACATTTACCACATTTATCAAAATGATTCATCAAATCACATTACCTGAGATTTATCTTTCTACCATTATATCTCTATAGAATATCTCAAAATAATACATTATTCAAAGCATGGAAATATTCAAGTGAATATCTGGCCTCAACCCCAATTCAAAAATGCATACCTTCAATGATTCATTTCCTACAACATTTATTTTAAATTTACACTCAATTTATAAGTTTAGGCACATACTCTATCACTATGCGTTTCTCATTCATTTAACTAAAAAATAATATAATTTTAACAATATTAAAAATGTTAGGATAAAAGTTTTTGTTGAATTATTCTTCAAAATACCCCCATGGAATTATTTGTTCTAATTTAGTAGAAACTTTTAAATCTCAACATTAGCATGCAAGATCCCCCAGAATGTACATTTACAACATGAAATTTAACTCAATAGGTGTGATTATGTAATTAAACATTTAATTTATCATATTCATCCACAATTATACATTTTCTAGTTCTGAATCCCCCTAAAAGATTCTTGGATTCTTATTTAAGAATTGAATTGAATAATTTACATGGTTCATCCCTTTTATTCCCTCTATCCATAGCCAAAAAATAATAAAAGATATTATATATCAGCTATTCGTTCACCTATGGTTTTGGTGAAACCACATTTTCAGGAGCCTCTTCTAGTTGGTTTCAATGACACCTACCATGTTCTATTTCCCATATCCAACGTAAAATTCCATTTAGTCACACTCTCTATAATTTTTTTGTCTTAACTATTTATAATTGACCACATCACACATATCAAAACATGTAATTCAAAAATTTCTCATTTTTTCACTAAGAATCCATTTTTTAAAATTCAACCACACTCTTTCAAAATCAACACATTTTTAAATATTTTAAAAAATCATCTATTTTTTAACAAAAAATATTAGCCATTTCCAAAAATGAATTATAAACTCATAATAGAAAGTTATTAATATCAATGCATTCCATGATTATCTCATCATATAAACACATGATAATGAGGTTACATCACCTAGATGTGTCTCAAAACACTCACGTACACAAATTCCCTGGTAACATGATTTTCATCATAAATTGGATAGAAAAAACTCTTCACTCTCTAAATTTCAGGTTTCGACAAACCTAATCCTTGAAACCAATACTACTCAAGCACTAAAAAAATGATTTTAAACTCCAAGACCAAACAAAGTGATACTATTTTTTCCAAAATAAATTTATATAGTCCAAGATAATACAATTTGTAAAATCCTTCCCCTCACCCATTGTCTTGGGAATAGGTGGTCAGTGTTACTGGACATAGGTAACATCTCCAAGACACTGGAGGCAAAAAATAAATTCCAAGGTATTCATAAACTATTGGGAGATGATTTTCCTTTGAAAATAAAATAAACAAACCAAAGTAACAATAACAAAACAACCACTATATGATGAATAAGTATAATAAAATACAACTCAATCAAGTAATAACTGACCATAAAACCAAACTATAACCCTGGACCATATTAGAGTACTAAACAATGATCAAAACCCAAAAAATGTTATGCATGGAATCGATAATAATCTCCATACATGATCCTAGATCCATCATAATAATCCATACCAAATGTATTATTATACATCAATGAAGAACCAGGTTACCTTTCCATTTCCTATGTCTTTCTATACAACATCTTCGAACACAAAAAAGTTCACAATTAGTTGGCAAGTATAAAACACATTCAGATATCCCCAATGACTTCCCTACTCACGCCACTTGGATATAACAAGTTATCACATTTAAATGAAGTTAATAAATATTATGTAATGAATTTTATATCAAACCCAAAACCATTTCTATAAAAAATAGTCTTCAATTTAATGAAACAAAGCATGTCTTTCAAAACCTTTCATAATTTATTTGAAATAAATCATTCAATCGCACCCATCCACTTTTCCACACATGCATTCCTAGGTGACAGTTCCATACTCATGGAAAATATCCCATCAATCTAATAATTCATCAAAGGGTAACAATATTCCATGTTACATAATAGAACACGACCTGTCTATAGGGTCACGTCTATGAATATGAAGTCATTCCCACCATTTATTCCACATACCATAACAAACAAATTTTGAAAAAACATATCCAGAAAGAAAAATATTATTATTAAAATCATTTCGAAAATCCTTTTACATAAATTAAAACTAAACACCCATTTTAAAATAATCATTTTAAAACCATGTAACCAATTACACTTTCTACAGACAACAAATTTTCATAATTTGAAAAACCCTAACTAAAGAGGGTTTCCACAAACTATTAAGCTAAATTTCAAAATTAAATTAAATAATGTTGGACTCCTCATGTATTAATAATGTTTTAATAATTACAAATCCTATTACTGTTAATTAATCTCAATCTTAATTGCACATCTTGCTAATTCTCTTCAATCTCAATAATAACTACACATCATATTTTAATGATAGCAAATCTTATTAATGTTAATTAATATCTTTATTATTTACGGTTCTTATGCATGATCACAAATTTCAATTATATTATCAAGCCTTTATATTTATGTTTCACCTTCTCTTACTCTCTAATGATTAAACTTAATTCATATTCTGCATATTACTGTTTAAGTATAAATACAGATATTTGTCTAAGTATAGACACACCGTGACCCAGACACCGTGAAGGTCACACCGTGACCCAGACACCATGGAAAACACACCGTGAACCAGACACCATGAAGGACACACCGTGACCCAGACATCGTGAAGGACAAACCGTGACCCAGACACCGTGAAGGACAAACCATGACCTAGACACCATGAGCTACACACCGTGACATGGAGACACCATGAACCACATACCGTGAACCACATACTGTGAAGCACATACCGTGAACCACATACTGTGAAGACTATACCGTGAAGAAGACACCGTTTACATAATCACTGTGACACAGTTTCTTAACTTTTTGTCAATATTAATTAGATAATGCTAATGGTCATATTTGATGTTTTTAATGAAATTAATGTTATTTAATGATAGTTGTTGGCATGTCAGGAAACCATATCTCATACTTATGAAAAGGGAATCATTCTTACTGCCAAAACTCATGGAAGATAAGGAATATTGAGATACAGTACAAGTGAAAAAGTGTGACGATACAACATGAAGAACTTACATACGCCCAAGAGCATTGTGCTGAATGAGAAGAACAATCCTGATCAATAAAGAGATTGCAAGACTTTCAAAGAACTATCATGAGTGCAATCCAACACCACTGAAGACCACACGACGAATCAAGAGATCATTTTCACTCCTGTGGAACACAAGCTGAACTACGACACTCTGTTTTTCAACAGAAAAACCAGAGAAGTACTCAGAATCATTTCTGTTGAATCCAATGAGTCCGGAGATGCATTGCTAATCACTAGAGCTCTCTAAACTCTTATATGTTCTCTATAAGTGATTTTTTTATTTACTTTAGAGTAGTGTGGTGTACTCTGTATATCTCACACATACACAATGTATCATGCATTGAACTGGAGGATATCAAAATCCTCACTCCAAAACTCTTAACTCTTGTTTACCCACGACAACTGTGGAAGAGGTCCTTGTGTGGCCCGGTCTTTGTTATGTTTCCGAAGAAGAACTGTGGTAGAGGTCCCTGTGTGGCGTGGAAAGTTTTGTAAACTATTGTTAACCCCGATCCAGGGTGTGGACCACATTTATATTAATTTGAGAGGACTAAGTCTCGGCTTGAGACTGAACCTCTTGTTATATCTTCTGTGCATATTTAGTTTATGTTTAAAGTGTACTACATATATCTTTTATATTCCGCTGCTATTTCATTGAAATAGAAAACTATTTTAAAGATACTTTGATGGTTAAATTAGCATGTTTTTACACTTATTTTAGATCAGTACGTTAGTTTCAAAATATAGTTTAATCTTGTGGTTAAATTAACTGAGACCTAATTAATCTTTGAGAAGCTAAGTGATCATTTACAATCTATATAAATTCACTATAGTTTAACTTGTTTTATAAATTGGGGGATTTTAAATAGAAAATATTTTAACAGAAATTTTAATTGGAACTCAATTCAACCCCTTCTTGAGTACCCACTCTGACCAACATTTGGTATTAGAGGTTTTGTTTTTGTTAAAGGATTTTTGAAATACTCTGTTTTTCAACTGTGATTTTATTTTCATCTTTAAAGATCTTAAATTTCTGTTATATCTAAATTTTTATCTCTTTAAATTTATGTTCTAAAATCTAGTTATAGATAATATACTAGAGGGTGATGTACTAACATGCCACCTTTCTTCAATGGAACAAACTATGCTTAGTAGAAATTGAAAATGAAAATTCATTTAGAAAGCATGGGTTTTGATATCTAGACTGCTATAGAATCACAATATAAAATTCCAGAAACTGAAAGAACAACTTGGGATGAACCTACAAATACTTCTTATAATAATAATTATAAATCTATGAATGCTTTGTACTGTGCTTTATGAGATGAGGAATTTAACAGAATTTCTACTTGTAAAACTGCTTTTGAATTTTGGAATAATTTGGTTGTTTCTCATGAAGGAACAATTAATGTTAAAGAAATGAGATTAAATACATATACTATTAAATATGATAATTTTAAAATGAAGACTGATGAGCCCATTTCTGATATGTATCTTAGGTTCAATGAGATAGTCAATACAATGAATTCACTTGGTAAAGTTGTTCCAGCAAAGGAACAAATTATGACAATATTGAGGTGTCTACCAGAATGATGGAGAGGCACATCTATTTCAATCAGAGAGACATGTGACATTGCTGCTCTACCTATCAAAGAACTCATTGGTAAGCTTATGATGTATGAGGAAGAACTCAAGGTGAATAAAGAGGAAGAGGATGAATCAAGAAGGAAATCAGTGGCTTTCAAGACTACTCCTTCAAAAATCAAGGACAAAGAAAAAGCTCAAATACAAACTGACAGTTCATAAAGTGAAAGCTCGGACTCTTACAGTGATGCTGAAATGGCTCAGATTGATAGAAGGTTTAAGAAATTTTATAGGAAGAAGAAATTTTTCATAAAATAAAATTACAAGGGAAATTATGACAATAAGGGACATTGGAATAAGGACTAGAAAAATCCAGATTAAAGTGATGATGTTATATTCTATGAGTGAAAAAGAAAAGGAAACATTAAAGAAGACTGTCCAAAGCTAAAATTCAAGAAGAAATATGATTACAAGGATAGTAAGTACAAGAAAGCTATGAAGCCTACCTGGAGTGCTTCTGAAGATAGTACAAGTGAATCTGAAATGTCTGATTCTGAGAAGAATCATGCCAACATGTGTTTCATGACCCAGAGATCTCAGGTAACTTTAGATACTTCTGTTTTAAATTCTTATTAGTCTGGAGATGATGTAGACTCTGATTCTAATTCTGAAAACATGACTAGTGTGGAATTATTTGAATAATGTAATATACTGGAAGAGACATGAAATGAACTTAAGGATAAATACAAATCATTGAATAAACATCATGCTCTCACTACAACTGTTAAAACCGAACTTACTATCGAAAAACAGAAGAAAACTCAACTTTTAAAAGAGAACACTGAACTGAAAATATCAAATGAGTAACTTAGAAAATACTTAGAGAAGTTCACAAATGGAATGGATACACTAACTCAAATTCTAGGAAAGGAAGTGGCACGTAAATACACTACTAGAATAGGCTACAAACCTGGATAGAGATAGATTACTAAGAATAGATTTATTCCTAAATCTAGATAGAATACTGCTAGTTCTAGTTCTGTACATTCATATGATTCAACTAGTTATTCACATAGTTATCAATCAAATAGAGTTTATCTATCAAAATATTTTGATTCAATAAATTATATAAGACCCATAACACAAATTTGAGTACCAAAAGCATTGATTGAAAACCTATCTGAACCCAAGAAGATCTCAGTACCAAAATCATTTTCTATCTAAATTTGTTTTGTATGAAACCTTCTTGAAGAGTTCCCACAAGAAGACATGATATTTGGACAGTGGATGTTCAAGACATATGTCTGGGGATTACTCATGCTTCAAGAGTCTAATAAAGGTTGATGGAGGCTATGTCACCTTTGGTGATAATTATGAATGAATGATCATCGACCTAGGTCAAATTGGTAACACGAATTCAGTTTTAATTTCCAAAGTTTTTTTTTGTTGATGGAATGAGTTATAATCTGTTAAGTATATATCAATTGTGTGATGATGGTTTTAATGTCAAATTTGAAAATGATTCTTGTAATGTTTTTAATTCTAAGAATTTTTTAGTATTTTTTGATTTAAGAAAAAAAATGTGTATGTTGTGGATTTAAATTCCTTAGCTAAGCAAAATGTTACCTGTTTAAATGCTTTTCATAATGATTCTTGGCTTTGGCATAGAAGATTAGGACACTGCAATATACATTCACTTAGAAAAATGACTAGGAAGAACTTGGTTAGAGACCTACCTAAACTTGAGTTTCCAAATGACAACGTGTGTAATCCTTTTCAAATGGGAAAACAACATAAAATCTCTTTCAAACCAAAGAAAGAAGTTTCAACTTCTCAACCACTCGAGTTGGTTCACATGGATTTGTTTGGACCATCTAGAGTTTCTAGTTTAAATGGGATGAACTATGTCTATGTCTTAGTAGATGACTTTTTTAGATATACTTGGGTATACTTCTTAGCTCACAAAAGTAAATCTTGTTCTTACTTTATTAAATACTCCAAGTCTGTAGAAAATCTTAGTGGACTTAAGATTAAAACTCTAAGAAGTGATCATGGTCGTGAGTTTGAAAATCAAGACTTTGAATCCTTTTTCTCAGACAATGGCTATAATCAGAACTTTTCTACTCCTAGAACACCTCATCAGAATGGTGTAGTAGAAAGAAGAAATAGAACCCTTCAAAAAATAGCTAGAACTATGCTTAATGAGTATGATCTGCCTATTTATTTTTGGGCTGAAGATGTAAATACAGCTTGTTATATCATCAATAGAGTCTTGATTATACCTATTCTTAAGAAGACTCCTTATGAAATTTGGAATAACAAAAATACTAAAGTCAGTTACTTTAGAGTCTTTGGTTCCAAAGTCTTTATTCTAAATACAAAAGATAATCTTGATAAGTTTTCTTCTAAGAGTGATTAAGGAATATTTTTAGGATATTCTTTAACCAGCAAATCTTATAGAGTTTTTAATAAAAGAACCAAATGTGTGGAAGTATCTATTCACATCAATTTTGATGAAACTGATCCACATGAGCCTAAAACCTCTCTTAAAAATCTTGAGGAAGATTTGAGTGTTCTGGACCTTAATGATAAATCTAATGAATCTGCTATAAAGACAACTAGTTCTGGACTTATTCCAAAATATCCTCTTAATGAACCTGAGCCTAGAAAAGAACCTGAAATTTCTAGTCCTACATTTACTAGATCAACTAGAATTATAAAGAATCATCCTTTAGATTCTGTTTTCGGAAATCTGGATAGAGGGACACAGACTAGAGCTTCTCTTAGAAATCAGGTTGAACATCATGCCTTCTTGTCACAGCTAGAACCTAAAAACATTGATGATGTTATTAATGATGAATTTTTGGTGATTTCCATACAATAATAACTCAATCAGTTTGAAATAAATAATGTTTTGAAACTAGTAGAAAGACCTAAGGACACTTTCACCATAGGCACCAAATTGGTGTTTAGAGATAATGTAGATGAATCCGGAAACATAGTTAGAATCAAAGCTAGGCTAGTTGCATAACGCTATAGTAAACAAGAAGGAATTGACTATGAGGAGACTTTTTCTACGGTAGCCAGATTAGAAGCTATTAGGATCTTACTTGCTTATGATGCACATCTAAAATTCAAACTATATCAAATGGATGTCAAGAGTGCATTCTTAAATGGATATATTTCTGAGGATGTTTTTGTTGAACAACCACCTGGATTTTCAAACCCTCATTTTCCAAATCATATTTTCAAATTATCAAAAGCTTTATATGGTTTAAAGCAAGCTCCAAGATCTTGGTATGATAGATTAAGTACTTTTCTAATTTCTAAAGGTTTTAAAAAAGGTATAGCTGACCCTACTCCTTTTATAAAAAGAATTTATAATGTTTTTTTAGTTGTACAAATTTATGTAGGTGATATTATTTTTGGATCTTCATGAAATTCCCTATGTACTGATTTTTCTAAAATGATGCAAAATGAATTAGAAATGAGTTTAATGGGAGAACTCAAATTTTTCCATGGATTTCAAATCATTCAAAATGATGATGGAATTATTTTAACTCAATGTAAATATACTAGAGATATTTTAAAATGATTTGGATTGGATAGCACAAAAAGTAGTGACACTCCCATGAGTACCACCTACAAGTTAGATCTTGATGAAGATGTTAAATCTGTTGATCAAACCACTTATAAAAGAATGATTGGAATTCTACTCTACATGACTGCTAGTCGTCTTGTTATTATGTTTTGTGTATGTATGTGTGCTCGTTTTCAAGCAAACCCTAAAGAGTCACATTTAAATGTTGTAAAAAGGATTTTAAAATACCTCAAGCATACTCCCAATTTAAGACTATTCTATCCCAAAGGACAATAATTTGATTTAGTTAGTTATTCTGATGTTGATTTTGCTAGATGTAAGTTAGATAGAAAAAGCACATCTGGAACATGTCACCTTTTAGGAAAGTCACTAGTATTATGGTGTAGTAAGAAACAAAATTATGTTTCATTATCTACTGTAGAAGCTGAATACATAGCTGCTGGAAGTTGTTGTGCCCAAATTTTTTGGATGAAACACACATTACTAGACTATGGATATCAATTCAGACATGTCCCAATAAATTTTTACAACACAAGTTCTATTAATATATCTACGAATCCGGTTTCTCATTCTAGGGAAAAAAATATTGATGTAAGACATCACTTTTTGAGGGATCATTATCAAAAAGGTGATATCACTTTGGAATTCATTAGTACTGAATATCAACTTGCTGATATATTCACTAAACCATTAACTTCTGAAAGATTATACTACATCATACAGGATATTGGAATGATTAATCATAAATAGATATCTTACTAATCTTAATGTTTAATACTTTATTGTATTTTACTTTACGATTTCATGCTCACTGTTTCACAGTTACTGTTTCATGCATACAGTCTCACCGTTAAGATCTTGTGCTCATGGTCTGTTAACTCACTGTCTCACCATGACTGAACAGAATGGTCACTGTCTCGCTGTGACGACCATGAACTGTCTCACCGTGATGACTGGTTTTCATCACACCGCAATTCCTACTCACGTTCTCACCGTGAAGATTACTTATATTCTTATTTTAACCCGTATCGTGGTAATTTTTATTTCGCTGCTATTTGATTTCCTGCGTTTTTGTTTTTATGATGTTTGACATTCCCAAATGATAAAACTTAAGGGTTTTATTTGATTCCTTACCTGAACTCTCTCCTAAATCTTCTCACTCTTGAAAACCTTCTCCTCTCTTGCCCGAACCTTTATTGAATGCCAAGGATGAACCGTCCGTCTTCACCCTCGTCCGAGAAGCGCCGCTCTAAGAAACAGAAGAGAATAACGAGGATAGCTCCCGAAGGACCTCTAAACCCAAACTTGGTAAGCCGTACTGTTGTACCGGAAAAAGAGATTTTCCCTGAGTGGTTGCTGGCTAGCAAGTCGTTAGTTGTGAATGTTTTATGAGAACAAGGATGGATTGAATGGTTCTCTGGACAAAATAGAACGATTTACCCAAGGATGGTATCTCAATTATATCAATATGTGAAGTTTTCCTTTGATTTTGGAGAAAAATTTATGGTGGCCAGCTGGATCAATGGTCAAAAGTGTTCTTTCACCTCGAGGATGTCGGTTGCATGCATACGGATTCCTCATGAAGGAGTTTGTGAAGACTACCAGAGAGACCCTCCTCCATAATCTGATATCTTCAATCTAGAAAATTCCTTGGAAATTTTAACTGGTAATGGCACCAAGCGAAGGGCCATAGTTACAGAATTAGATGGAGAAACTAGGCTTCTATTCAAATTTGTTCATAATTTGATTACCCCGAGAAAAGGATATTTTGCTGTAATGAAGTATCAGAATGTGTTCCTGATTCACCTATTGAAGAATGTCTATAAGATCAATCTATGCAAATATGTTATTAACCATATATGTGAGATGATTAAAGTCACTTCCAAATCCACCCCCTTGTTTTACTCAAGGATGATTTCAGCCATGCTAGTTGCCAAAGTGATGGTTACACCAAATGAAGAAAAGATATAGGACTGTGATTTCTGATTATCCAAGCCTATCATCAGAAGGATGAAGATTAGCTGGAACTCCTAGAAGAAGCTGTGGGTTGAAGATAACGATCAACTTTATAAAAAGTTTAATCATGTTGATTACCCAAGAAGGCCTAAGAATCTATACATTCCTGGTTTGGAACCAGATGAAGTGGCTGAGTATTCAAAAGAAGAAGAAGAGGAAGTGACAGCTATAGTTTCACCTAGAGAAGAAGCTGGAATGCCTCTAATGGAAACAACTCTTGTTGAAAAAGAAAGGATTGTTGCCCCTACTGTTGTCCCTGCTGAAATGCCTCAAGGAGAGGAAGTTGTTGTTGTTTGGAGAAAAGAGGAAGCTCCTGCTTCTAGTGAGGATTTCAATCCAAAAAATCATCCTACAGCTGCAAGGAAATTGGTTTTTCCTATTTTAGAATAGTAAGAAACCATAGAGACAGATCCCATTGAAGAGGATCTCCTTGTTGAGAAAGAAGTCAATCTGGAAGCACAACCAGTGGAACAATCGGTTCCTGAGATAATTTCCTCTACTGAAGAGAGGATGGAAATTGCCTTTCAGCTAGAAAGGCAAGAGTTTGCTGAAGATATTAGAGATGATCCTATGGATCTTGACCATGTTTCTGAGCCTATAGTCTCTGAAATGAAAGCACAACTTGAGGGGGAGGAACCTCAGAACCTTGAGATTGTAGAGGCTGGATCTGATGAACCTTCTCAACCTGCTATCACATATTCTATGTACACCTGTTATGTTTTCCCAAGATTTTATGATGTGAATGAGTCAGAATAAGTGACTACAACTAGAATGGATATTTCTTCTGTGTTTCAACTAATGTCTGTAGCTCATCCAGAACCAGTACCAAAACCAGAGCCTCAATCTGAATCAGAATCTGTGTATGAAGATTACTCTGAACCACAACCAGAACCTACTCCACTACCTTCACCTGCAATCTTACCCGAGAATCACTCCTTTGTGACTAAAGATGATCTGAATGTTTTTGGAGAGACTCTGTTAGCTGGAGTTGAGAAGATATTATCCACTCAACCTCATCCAGTGACTCAACTGAGTCAAGAAGATGCATCAATTCTCTTGGAAAATATTATATTGCATATCCAACCAAGGATGATCTGAGAAATTCAAGAATTCAGAGTGGAAAATAAGCTACTGAGTGCTGATGTTTCAAACCTGAAAAGTATGGTAGAAAAAATTCATAATGAGTTGTATTTGAGATCAGAGTCTACTCTTATTTCTGCCTCTGCACCTGTTGCTTCTTCTCCTAAGCCAACTGATTCCACCCTTGCTAGGGAAATTGTGTCTCAAGTGCATCCATATCTACTGTCTTTTGATGAAAATATTGGAAAAAGTCACACCAAGATGTTGGAACGCATGAGGGAGTTTGTAGAAAATTTGATTAATCTCACAGATGAGTACACTGGGTGCCTGCAAAAAGTTTTGAAATAGCTCAAAGTTCTATCCATAGCTATAAAATCTTCTCCTGCTTTAGGTCAAACTTCTGTTCCTCCTTTGGATGATTCTCTACTGAGATCCATAATTAGGGAAGAACTTTAGAATGATTTCAGTGGCTTGGATCTCTCTTCTTTGTCATAAGTGGTTAAAAATAGTGATCGAGTATTGGATTTGGTTAGAATTCATTCTAAGATAGCCAATGATTCTCAACAGGAGATCACCATGAAAATAGATTTTTATCTCACCCGTATTTTCACTAAAAGTGATATAAAAGATCACCTTAGATATCTTGTGGAAAACGTAAAAATCCCTCATGTAACTCAATCTTTTATAACTCAAGTTTAGAAGCTTACAGAGTTCACCTGACTATTGGAAAAATTTATGGAGAATAACGAAGATTTTGAAAAGGCTATGCAATATGGTGGAGAAATCATTACTGATTTCATAAATCTTTTGAAGCCATATCTTCATGTGCAGAGTACTCCTATAGTTGCTCCAGCTGCTGCACCCCTTAGACATGGTCTGCCTACCCTTGCCTCCACTACCATGTCAGTTAGTCAAGATCTTTCTTAGATCTGTACGGTCATTCTTGAACAACCACGGCCTAGATCTTCTACTACTCCTACTTTGGCTCCTTTAATTTTTAAAGGTCCACCCTTACCCTCTTTATCTACCACCTCTATGCCTTCTTCTACTTTAGCACCAGCTCCTGCTGCTGATAACAGCAAGGAAAAGTTGGATCCTTGAAGAATCCAGGGACTGTTTTCTTTTTGATGGGATGTCATTTGTTGTTTACTGTTTGTATTTATCTTAGATGTTATATTCTAAACCCCTTTTAATGACAAATGCAGTGTTTCATTTCATTTTCTCTACTTTTTGATAATCCCAAAAGGGGGAGAAAAACTACAAGTATCCGTACTACAATGAGATATGTTACAGTTAATTTATATTTTGACTATACATTATTTGTGATCATCAAAAAGGGGGAGATTGTTGGACTCCTCATGTATTAATCATGTTTTAATAATCACAAATCCTATTACTGTTAATTAATATCAATCTTAATTGCACATATTTCTAATGCTATTCACTCTCAATAATAACAACACATCATGTTTTAATGATAGACAATATTATTGATGTTAATTACTCCTTATTATTTACAGGCCTTATGCATGATCACAAATTTCACTTATATTATCAAGCCTTTATATTTATGTTTCAACTTCTCTTACTCTCTAATGATTAAACTTAATTCATATTCTTCATATTACTATCTAAGTTTAAATATAGATATTTTTCTATGTATAGACACACCAAGACCTAGACACCGTGAAGGACAAACTGTGACCAAGACATAGTGAAGGACAAACCGTGACCTAGACACCGTGATCTACACACCGTGACTTGGAGATACCATGAACCACATACTGTGAACAACATACTGTGAATCACATACCGTGAACCACATATCGTGAAGACTATACCGTGAAGAAGACACCATTTATATAATGACTGTGACACCGTTTATTAACTTTTTATCAATATTAATTAGATAATGATAACGGTCATATTTGATGTTTTTAAGGAAATTAATGTTATTTAATGATAGTTTTCGGCATGTAAGGAAAACATATCTCGTACCTATGAAAAGGGAATCATTCCTACTACTAGAACTCGTGGAATATATGAAGATTGAGATGGAGTACATGTGCGAAAGTGTGATGATACAACAATAAGAACTTACATACGCCCGAGAGCACTGTGCTGAGTAAGAAGAAAAATCCTGATCAAGAAGAAGATTTCAAGACTTTCAAAGAACTCTCAGGAGTGGAATCCAACACCACTGAAGAACACATGAAGAATCAAGAGATCATTTTCAATCCTATAGAACAAAAGCTGAACTACGACACTCTGTTTTTCAACAGAAAAACCAAAGAAGGACTCAGAAGCATTTCTGCTGAATCCAACGAGTCCGGAGCTACATTACTAATAACTAGATATCTCTAAACTCTTATATGTTCTCTCTAAGTGATTGGTTTATTTACTTTCGAGCAGTGTGGTGTACTCTTTATATCTCACACATAAACACTTTCTCCTGCACTGAACTAGAGGATATCAAAATCCTCACTCCAAAACTCTTAACTCTTGTTTACCCACGACAACAGTGTTAGAGGTCCTTGTGTGGCTTGGTCATTGTTTTGAGTCCCATGAAGAACTTTGGTAGAGGTCCCTGTGTGGCCTGGACGGTTTTGTAAACTGTTGTTAACCTTGATCCAGGGTGTGGATCACATTTATATAAATTTGAGAGGACTAAGTCTTGGCTTGAGACTGAACCTCTTTTTATATCTGCTGTGCATCTTTTGTTTATGTTTAAAGTATACTAAATATATCTTTTATATTCCGCTTCTATTACATTGAAATAAAAAACTATTTTAAAGATTCTTTGATAGTTAAATTACCAATTGTTTACACTCATTGTAGATCAGTAGGTTAGTTTCAAAAGAGACTTTCATCTTGTGGTCAAATTAACTGAGACCTAATCTATCTTTGAGAAGCTAAGTGAACATTTACAATCTGTATAAATTCACTACAGTTCAACTTGTTTTATAAATTGGGGGATTTTAAATAGACAATATTTTAACAGAACTTTTAATTGGAACTCAATTCACCCCCCTCTTGCGTATCCACTCCGACCAACAAATAAATTATATATATTTGAAATCAAGACGTATATTTTTAACTGAAAGTATTCAAGAGTGAAACCACCTACCTCATAAACATAAGAAGAAATGATTAAGGAAATAAATTCATCAACAAAAGATGATTAATAATCCATAAAACATCCTTAAATAATGTTCCTATTAAACAGATTAACCATATATCAACATTATTTTCATCAAGAAACATGAATCTATCACCAATGGACTATATTCTTGAATCTAAGAGAAGGAATAAGAATAAAACTAAGGATATACACTATGAAAAGACACTATAAAAGGTATCCAGCCTCCAAAACACAAATATTTGCCACAGAATCACTCCCAGATCAAGAGAAATTTTCTCCACAGCATTGGGAAGAACAAGAAATACAATTAGAGGTGGATTAAGCGAAAATGAATGGATTTGGGTGTAAATATAATTATATTTCAAAAATCATGATCTAATATTTAATGTTGCATGGTTAGGGAACCTGGTTAAGAAATCCTTGTGCCAACCATGCATTAGCTACAACCTCTAACACTCATTGCATGTTTGGCATACATGATTAGAAAAACCATGTGATAATCATGATAAACCCCTTCATCCAACTTCACATGGATTCTTATGGGTGGTTTCATGGTTTGGCTAAACCATGCACATAATTGTGCATCTACCCAGTGCTAACTATTTCAATTTAACGGTTTCTATCAAGGTGTTTCATGTTTAATACTAAGTATTGACAAACTAATAACCTCATAGAAAGAACCCAAAACATTCCAAAACTCTTCCAAACCTCCTAAAACATATCCAAATTTCATTATATATTTAAAATACATAAATAGACAGTTAATTAAATAAAATTGAGGTTGTTAAATTGTTACACTTATCTTGAAGAGAATGGTAGTTAAAGATCAGTAGATATAAAATTATTGAGATCTAGAATTCTATAAAAACATTTTTCTCAATCTCATTAAAATTTTTACACTCTTCACACAAACTCGTATTATATTTTTTTATTCATTAACTAATAAATAATTTAATTCATAGAATTAAATTCATTATATTTATTACTAAGATAATTTTAAAGGAAATAAAATTCTACCCCTTCAATTTTCATTCAATATTTTAAAAAAAGAATTAGTATCAAGGGTCACCCATTATTGCTCAAATTATATAGTTTTTTTAAATAATTTATTGCCTAAATTTTTCAAACATAATTTTTTTTATCTAAACTATAATTTTTTTGGAGGTATTTTTTATGATGGATAAACCAAAATAAGAAATATCATGACCCACAACACCACCCCAAACCATCTACTGGATGTCCTCTAGACTCACAATGAAGCTAGAGAGTTACCCTTGAAGTTCACCTCCAATGGGTCGTTGGTTGGTGACTAGAAGAAAGGGTATTAAAAACACAATAAGGTGAATTACTATCTATATAAAATTTATGAACTAGAGATAATATGGATACCCCCATTCAATACCACATCATATAAAATAAGTCATTATCTCATGAAAATTAAAAAATCACCATATAAAATACAAAAGAATCTCTTAAAAGATATAGTACCGAAGTATACTTTTGTAGAATCATCCACAATAAATTTTTACTCCTAATTAATATGGTTCAAATCCATCACCAAAACCTACCGGATTACCTATAATAAAGTTTATATATATGTAGGGTAATAATAACATATATACCCAACAAGATCATCCTCATGACCTCTCATGAAAATATGATATGATCATATTAATCCTCACGTTGAAAAGTATAAAAATATATAACATTCGATGTTGCGAATTACCCATTCCTATTCTCAAAAATATCCACTCACCAATAATTTCACACAACATAATATATTAAAATAAGAATAAGATAAATATAGATTCCCCAAAAACACATCCCCACTGGTTTTCCACTCTCATTTGAAAAAATTTTAGTTTTCAACTACATACCATCAATATCATCAAACTAATAATAATGGAAAACCATGATATAAATCCACACCAACCAACACATTATATCAATAATAAAAACCAAACTCTCAAAATATAACAATCAATCCAACCATACATCACAACCCAATACCATACGTACCCATAACATTATAAGTTCATAATAGTAGGGTATCAAGGAAATGAAATACAACAACCATGTGTCAACTTCCATCCATTAACATACCCAACGAGATAACATTGATGAAAACCTTTTAAAATATTTTCATCAATGGGAGGGGTTTGGAAGAGGGGTACCCATCCATTAACATTTACCAACCGAGACATTGAAGAAGACACTCAGAACCTAAAACCTTTGGGAATAGTAATGTTTATCTGACCTGTTGGGAAGAGTATAGAATTTAAAATAAAATAAGAGAATATATATCCCCACACAAACCCATACTAGGGGCACAAACTAAAAAATAATACTATTTTCCACTATCATCACCCAGAATCGATCACATTCCACCAACAACATCCACTAACAGCATCCGTTGTTTTCATTACCATACCACAAACCAACACTACACTATAAATAAGTATATAAATCAACCATATATAGTTTTATATTAATTAGTTTATTTATCCAATTCTAGGTTTACCACTTACCAACTGTAATAAGTACATTATGGAAACCATTTCCTTTTTAATGGAAAACCACTCAAATATCAACATCCCAATTTATTATTTCTATTCTATTACATTTTTAATATATATCATTTCCATACTTAATTAATAACCCAAAATAACCTTATTCCAACCAAATTATAAGTTCTATTTTTTTATTTAATTCCATTTCATATCATATATCGTTTCGAACAATGTCTCTCATCATGTCATCTTGAACTACAACACATACCATTTTTGTTGAGAACCAAAACCAGCTCTTTCCTCATTCAACCAAATTAATTACCAATGTCCAATACCTCGATACACACATAAACCACATACCATAGGCACACTTTTTGAGTAACAACAACACCAACCTCTACACATATACAATATATGGGCAATAAAAATGCCAATTTAGTAAAAATTATGTAAAAATACATTATATATATAAATTTAATTATTATTAAATTATGTGAGATGATTCATGAATTTAAGAAAAAAAATAACATTGGGTTCATTAAAAACAATTCAAAGAATCAAGGGGATCAAAATAGTTCATAAACATGAAATTATTCTCCCTCTATGGGGTTTGGGTTCTATTGAAATATTAATGTTCACACCACACATCTTTTCCTTATAATATCTACATCTATGTTCATTATAAACAGTATCAGATGATCATTAATTATTTTTGAAATTATATATCACCATAAATGATAAATTAAATTACACAAGAATATATCTAGAAAATAGTGCATTACTTCCCTTTTCATTATTCATATTTCATCTAATTTATCTCATTGTGTGATTTTGTACTAAAATATTAAAGAACCAAAAGCATGATAATATCAATGTGAAATAAAATAAATGAAATATTCTTGAATACATTAACTTTTTTATATAATTATAGAGAACACCACTCATAATGGGAAAACCAAGGAATCAAACACCACTAAAACAAATAGTAAACTCACTAGAACCAAAGCAAGAGAAGGTACTATCTAAAAAATATTGATTTTGAAATACAAAAATTGAGGAACTATTTATAGTGAATCTCCATAATAAATTGACATTTAATATGAGGAAAATAGGATAGAATAATACCTCAATTAATGATGGATTGATTTCAATGAACCAATACATTCACAATCTCTAACAAGGCGGCTACGGAATAGTCATAGACATAGGATTCAAATAGTATTTGAGATAATATATTAAAATTAAAACTAAGAAGATGTTAACTATCTATTTATAAAGAAATCATAAATTCCCCCACCCTAGTGTATTGAACTCCCACTGTGTCTTACTGACCATTGGTAAAAGAAATATTATATTCTCCTAATGTTTTAGTCTCCGATCACCTACCTTAAACCCATGTCAAATAATTGTTACTTACACTATTCCCTAAGCAATTCTGTGTTGTAATATCTTTACCAATTCCACCTTAGCACCCAAAATTTAATAACATGGTTTCACACATTTTCATTTCCCATACCTCATGTGAAAATTGGTGTGTTCATCCTTCTCTCATGTCTATGCCAATATGCTAAAAAATAGGTTACCCTAGGAATTTTTACTTCCCTATATTACATAAGTGTATTATATATGAAAATTTTATTACACAGTGAGTGTTTTAGACATCATGGTGAAACATCACCCATAAAGCTAAACAAAAATTGATACCTTGATGCGAGCTCTACCCTGACACTAGGACCCTAAGATAATTACCCTAGTCCAAGATCCATCCAAATGTGATAGATCAATCTGTACTTCCCTTCTTAAACTCTCACCCAAAATGGTAGCTCTCTCATTTTGGGGTTATTGTAACACATGGGTGATACATCCATCTAAAATACCAAATTAAATTGTCACTCTATTCATTTAACTCCCTATAATTCACCACATAACTATCTATGTAGTTTAAAATGCCCAAACATATAAAATGTTAAACAAAAATTGGAAAACAATTCTTTTTCTACTTAAAAAAACACAAAATAGACATAACTATACCAACTGTTACCGCATGGAGTCCCTGAAGATGGAAAAAATCATCTTTAGTCACCTAGAACATGTCTAAACATCCTATTATCACCCCTAATATCCGAGAAAACTAAAATAGAGTGATCATGAAATGTAATCACTTACTTAAAATACCACTCCAATAATTCACTTCCTTAATAATATCAAACCAACCTATGATAGAAAAATGAATTTTGAATAATCACCCCATTTTATACCTCTCAATGAACTCATTATATTAGAACTTCAAAAACAGAAAAAATGAACATGTTTTTTAAACACACTCTTAGGGGTGATACATCTAAAAGGGGAAAAAATAATATGAAAGAACCACATAAAGTAAGAAAAAATAATCAAATTTATCAACATAAAGTAACACAAAACATCCCAAAACAATATCAACCATTTAAAAAACATTTATTATTGAGCTCAGATCTATGACTCTCACTCCTAAATGCTAAAATTTAAGACATTATTTTACCATAAAACACGAACTGAAGGAAAAAATAATTATCTCAAACATTAGATTCTACATATGTTCCAAGATCTCTATAGGTCACTGTTCAAATGTAAAATCATTATTGACACCCAAATATACCTTGTTAGTGATGTGTGAATTATTATAAATATATTATAGGAGATGAAACAGAAGGAGAAAATCAAGTGTCTAGATAATATGTGGGGGGGGATTTATAACATATATTCAATATCTCTAATATATTTTAACATCTCTAACAGTCTAACAAACTACAGAAAAATATTACTCCCATTACTAAAATTTCACTTCCCACTATGTGGAGGAACATTCACAAACACATGATATCAGAAATGAAAAACTAAGTGTCTCCTCCTTCAATAATAATAGGACTTATAATAGTCATGATCTCCCTCCATCCACTCTTGAATCACCTAGATATTATCATTCTTACTCTATGATGGTTTTTCATTAAGGAAAATTATCACTCAGATCCATGATAGGATGAAAAACCTCCCACGGAAAACAATATGATGATACTCATTCATAGAATCACAATGATTGGAATGGTATCACAACACCTCTAACTCTATGTTACCCCTATAATAATCCTCTATAAAAAAATTCGTATTACACTACAATCTATTTAAAAAAATCCTCTTCCATTAACGTTCTAGGAACTAAGGTTCATAGCAAGTACATCTCCCATTCCTCTCTTTCAATCTTTAGATTCCTAGACAACATTTTCTTGTAAAATTCATCCGAGTACATTAATAACCACATTTCTATACCTAGGGTATTGAATATATCAATTTAATAGTTTTGGATAAAGAAAGTCCACCTCTACTAAGAACGTTATAGGTTCCACTAAGAGAATACATTATGAAAACTAATGTGTTTCATGAAGACCATAATGTTCTCCATAATGAATTAATGGATTTACAACTATAATGAAAAAACCTAGTTGTTTACTCATGTTTGGGGATATATTAATTATAATCATGGGGATGCAGCTACCATGACCTTTGTGATATCACTACCCTCTACTACCTCAGAACAGATAAAAAACCCACGAAATAAATATTACAAAAGACCTAAAACATTATTACTTCCTTTAGATACTAAATCATGGGAGAATCTATCAATTTATTCATTAGGTAATCATAAAAATATGGAATAGATCAACCCATATGAAAAAATTCCAATTCTTCGACAGGGTTGTCATGGAGACTATGACTTGAGTGATCCCATCCAAAAACCTCTAACAATAACTCTCGTATCCTAATAATATGTGGAACTATTCTATGTTTTAGGCTAATACCTATGAAACAGTTACCTCAATTGTTGATGAATCAACTTTCACTCATCATTAGAACACCACATTTCCAATAAAGTTCATCTCCAATGTCTGAAACATTCACAGGGATATCGTACCATATATTAGGTGATGTTAGTGAACCTATAAGAGAAATATTGGGTGTTCTAAAATATCCAAGTATGATTTCATGTATATGGATGTTTAATCTATTAAAAACCCATAAAATGGCACAAATCACTTAATAAAGAGTTCATGAGTCCCATAAACACAATGGGTGCCTTTGTGACACTAAATAAAAGTACTAGAAACTTTATACTCTCACACTATCAATGAGAAGAGTTCTTGTGAATATCGTTCTATATAACACCCATCGAATGATACCTAAATCATAGATAAGTATTAGAAGACAAGTTTTCCTTCAACTAATCAAAAAAATTCTATCTTCAGAAGTTGATAGTGATTCATGATCATTAATTGGTTTAATTAATGAAAATCCACCTGAAAAATCAAATCACTTTCTACCTTCTTGGAAAACAACACTATGGAACCCCATTGACATACACTATTTTGAAAAAATCCCTTATACATCATATCATTTACCTGGATTCTCATTTACTATTTCATTGATGATATTATCCAATATGGATCCATTAAAATCAATGAACCTCAATCTTTTATTATTATCCCAAACATGATGTCATGTCTAGGGGATGGGGTCACAACTTCCTTAAGGAAAACATCTGAAAAAACTCAAATATATCACAGAACTCTACATCTTGGTACCCCTCCAGATTCATGGTCAAAGATTCTATTTGTTATTGTAATAGTTCTAAGAACCAATGGACCATTTAATGATATCTGTAACTAGAAAACACTATATTTTGTGCCACCATACTTGAAATAAAATCCTCTAATTAAATAAATCTATAACCACCTATAATGAATTTAGCCAATCCATGCCTAGGATAACATAGTATAATTTATTTTATAACAGGAGGAAATCACCATAAGACTATTGTTACTTAATATTAGGTGACATCCTTAACACACATAAACATTCTTGAATGAGCACCAACAAGATTAGTTACTATCATGATAATTAGAAGCCTCTCTGAATATAGTCCCAGAAAACATGTTAAGGTAGTCGAGATAAATGAGTGAAATGATCCAAAATCAAACTAGGAATAATATTTAACAGATGAAAATAATATTTTATATTACATGATCTATGGACAATATATAATTTCCACTCTATTGGAATGTAATTTTATATTCCAATATACATGTCCCCGCTGGTTTTATCCTTTATTTCCATGCTCTAGACATGGTTGTTAGGGATGAGGGACATCATATGGATGACCCTTACCACATATGATTCCACCTAAAGGAACATAAAAATACTAATTTTGATAATAATGAAATGTGGATGGCCCTGAATACTGAAATAGTGGGTAAGGAATATTATAATGAGGCATATTTAGAAACTAACTACCCATTTAAAAAATAATTCCCCTTGATGGATGGGAACAACCTATGTTGATGGATGTGGTCTCCATAATTGAAACAAATAAGAAAAGGGCCCAAAATAGATTTAAGTGAGCTAATGGATCTATAAAATTAGAGGGTAGAGAGTTGGGATTGACTCTAAACTGGTTGAAACACCAACAATACCAAAATCTAAAATTACTTTTACATAAATTTACCCTAAAAAATTTCATGCCGACCTCTCAAAGAATGCAAGATTGATCACCTATACCTTATTATGTACCTTTATATACATGGGAAATCTAAATGGGGTGATTTAATTTTTGATTTTAAGACTCTGAGATTTTATGAGATAGATTATTTTTAATTTCATTTATGTATTTTGTTGTACACCACAAAATTATTAGATTTCTCTATACGCAACACAGTATTAACTTGTAGTATATGTAAGACTATTCTTGGGTTAAGTTACACAAAATTTCATGTTCGTTTGATGGAAATTAATTTACAAAACATTGAGTTTATATTTTTTTCAAAGTATAAATGAACTATTTTTGGATAGTGTTATACGCAAAACCAAAAGTAGCTTTCACTACACACAACACTGACCTGGCTTGTGTTACACGCAAGGGATACCTTCTTCAATAGTTTGCATGGTATTCAATAACGAGTTTCACTAAACAGTGATTTATTATTATAATATTATATAAAGTAGATTATAAGAATATAATTAACCATATTTTTAAATTTTATAACATTATCTTTCATCTTACACATTTTTTAGGATATGGTATGAGATCAAAATCAATTTTTCAGATAAAAAAGTATTTTTCAAAATATGTAGTTTTACCACCTTTTGATGGCGCACCCATTTTAAATCTAATTTTTGATAGTTCAATAAGTTAAATTTGAAAAAATAAACTTCTAAATACGAATAAGGATATAAAAATTTACCTTGGATGAATTGTTAACATTTTTCTGATAGCTTTCATATTTTGATGAATAGTAAAAATATGATACATTTTACATTAATCAACATTTTTCAATGATATAATTTATATGATAAAATTATAATATTGAATGGTTTTAAAGTAAAAAATATAATATATGTTTAACATTTTATATAAGTTATATCATTAGCAATAATTTTACATTGAATTCATAGGTAAAAATATTTCAATCTTTTGCTGTATTGTAACATTTAAAACCTGTTTTCTCAGCAACAGGATTATATTAAAATTAATTACTACAAATTATTTGTTTTGAATTTAGGAAAATGGATTCCAGATTTTTATTCAGGATGTCTAAATTGTGTAAATAGTAAACTTTTACTTTTAGACATTATGAATAGTAATTTTAGTAAATATTTTATTTACCGTGGTTAAAGGGTTAATCTGGTAGATAAGGATAAACAAATAATATTATAAATACCGTAAAACATGTGTTAACCCTATTGGATGATACATGTTCAACCATGGGTATCCTTGGGTAGATTTAAGGGCCCCATGGAGACACTTGTATGTGAAAATGATATTTCATTAAATTTTATTTAATGTTAAGGAAAATATAACCTAAACATATATCTTTTACTAAAACAATTTTTATATGGGGTTATATATGTGATATATTCAACTATAAATATTCATTATAAATACAAAACTATTTTCTACATCATGATATTTATTATGTAATTTTGGACATTATATCAATAAATTTAATTATGACACAATAGTGATGCAGTGATTGCATTATTAATAAATGATCCACATAAATGAATTTATAAATATTAAAATAAATGTAATTTGGTTATTTTTTTCCAACGAATAATGTTATAATTAAATTGGAATAGTATGTATGAGTTTAATACTTTGGTTCTAAGAAATTATTTTGTAATGAATTTTTTAAAAAAAAGTCAAATATGAATAGTGTCCCAAAATTGACATAATTCATAACATAAAACATAAAATAGATTATTAAATGATATTAAATTCCTAAAAATATAATATTCGTCCAAATGGTTAATATAGGTCCAAATATTTCAAAAATAACTTTTTTTGGTCATTTGACATGATATGGGAATTACATTAACCCACAATGTGTAAATAACAGGATATCAGAGTAAGATTGAAAATGGTAAAATAATTGTAAAACAAAAAGGATAAGGATACAGAAAAATATTAAAAGCTAGAAAAACATTATTGGATTATAGTTATTCAAAAAACAATCATCTTATAATTTAATTAAATAAGTTTCAGACAATTTTATGTTGAAATTTAATTTATGATAAATTAATATTTGGAGAGTTTTCTAAAGTTCCCTCTCCTCTCTTATAAAAATATTCATCCTCCCTATCCTCTTCAATCGATTTTGATACATAAATATTTGAAAAACCTAAAAATTTCTCTTATAAAATTCCTATGTTACATTATAGAGGTTCTGTTCTTCTCAAAGTACAAACAATAGTGACCTAATAAGAAGTTTAAATAAGGCACATCGAGGAAGTGGTAATCTCTTCTACCGATTTTTTCAATTTTATTTCATCTTATACATCATATTATTTAGTTTTTAATTTTCAATTAATAACATCAGTATCACTCATATACTGATATTTTATTGTAAATATGAAACATCCCTATTTAACATTTTATCTATCCTACAAAAAATGAAACCACCGCGTGTGTGCACGTACGGATTACTATCTCCATGTCGTGGTGTAATCTATTTTTCACCAACACCATACTTGGATGGTTATAATTGTGGAAATAATAACTATATATTATTATTATAACATGATACTTCTTAGTTATTATACACCATCTACTTCAATATTGTTCAACAACTATGGGAAAGATATCGTCGCTCGTGCGTATGTACGGATTGACATCTCCAAGACGCGATTAGATTATTTCTCCATGTTAACCATTCAAAAATTATTATCAAGTATATATAATAAATAATAATAAAATATATGACATAATAATGATATTGTGTTTATGTATATATAATTTTCATTTACTTACTTATATTCAATTTAGTAATGAAACAAAAACAACGTTCTTGCGTACGTACGACCTACCATCTCCATGAACGATGTATTCTATTAAATTTTTTGATCTATTTTATATATTTATATACTGAATATATATGACATATAAATAATATTTTTCATTTTAGAAGTATGTAAATCAATATTTATTTAATCATATTAATAATAAAATGTCCAAACATGTACGATAAATGAAACCATTATTTCCAAAAAAAAATCTTTAACCTAGAATTGACAAATGAACAGGTAATATAAAGTCATAAGTGAATCATATTTGATATCATAAATATTAATATGGTTCTATTACAAGTTAATAATATGTTCAAAAACAATATACAAGAATTTCATACATGTACATAAGAAATTGTTCCTAAGGTGAATGATAACTTTTCAAATATCATTTTTATTTGTGATTGGTTATTCGTAAGTATTTACTGGGGATATATTTATAATCCAAGTCCATGTTTAATAAAAATATTTTCATAAATTTTTTTCTATTCTTATATTTATGTTTAAATTCATTTTTTTACATTTTTGACTATTACTAAATGTAATGGAAGTAATAATTATTTTATTTACCATACGACGTATTTTTTTGGCTTTTTCTGGTAAAAGTACAACGAGAACATTTTTTTAACTTATACCACATGAATGTATTTTTATGTTTTCATGATGCCTTATTTTGATGAAGCTTCCTCTAAAATATTTGAATTTTATTTTCAAGTTAATTATTTTCGTATAAAATTGCATGACATATTGTGAAAATAATTATTTTGAAGAAGAAAGGATATTTTCCTCAAGAACAATGTTCCTGGGTTTTATCAAAGTTAATTTCCATATAATATTATATAGGGTTATGTTTCTATTCCTATTATTATTTTAATTTGACTATGTTATGATGGAATTATTTTTATGAAGTCCTTTTATCTTATATGGATTATGTTATGATGTCCTGATGTTTAACAATCCCAGTTTATTAAATGGGTTTTTCTATGATGTATGATTTATGTTTTTTTGGAACACATAGTAATGGTTTAGTTATGAGATGAGTGGGACCTATATATCCCTGCAATTTATTGGGTAAATATTTATATCTCATGAAAAATACATGGCTAGAATAGAAAGTAAATTCAGTTTAGTAATACCAGGATGGAATGACATGTTAACCCAGTTCAGTAATGGACTTCATCCACTATGATGGTCTTGGCAGCAATGCCTTGGCTACGATGGTAATCATATTTTGTGATTAACTATCTACACAATTATATGTTCTATTCTAATTCTGTTCTATCATGGGTAATGTTCCTTTATGATCTATTCCTTACGTGTTGCCAAGATTTATGTCATTGCACAAGATTTTTAATGTTTAAATTTTATATTCATGTTTTTAATATCAAAAGTTCATGGATTGTTTTAGGTTCTCCATGTTTACCATTACTGAGATTTTGAGCTCACCCTTTTTGGGATTTCTTTTCCCCAATATATAAATAATGGTTTTAGGTAGGAAAACAAAAAGGGTAAGATATCAATGTGAGATGTTGAAGATGATTCAGCTTGATTAGAAGATTATTTTATGGGTTTCAAAATACAGTAAAGTAATACAGTTTTTGGTATTTTTTTGGGTCATGTATTATGTATTCCAAAGAATGAAATTTAATGTCCATTTATGTCAAGATTGGGTATCTATAGTTGGTATCGTAGTGAAGGTTTATTCAACCTTTGGAATATAGGATTCAAAAACATTAGTGATATCCTTAGAGTTATTTCTAAGGTATGTCCATGGATGTACCAAAGGTTATGTATAACTATAAGTTATAGTCTGAGAATTATTATAACGATCATGAAAAACCTAGCATTAATCCTAATATGTTATAGATTGAATGTACTCCCCCTTGATTATATTTTTTTCCTAGTATGATTTCATCCTCCCACAATATTCTTTTTGGGTTTTAGAAAATGGTCAGAAATAGTTGGATTTATGTTAATGGAGAACATGATGAACAATGGAATGATATTATCCCCCAGAAACCAAGTGAAATGGGAGTTGGAAGGTGAAACATCATTATTATTTTTAATCATAAATCTCATAATATGATGAATAATCAAAACTTTGGTGAGTTTCCTAAAGCAGCTAATAATAGAATGATGGAGTATCATAGTGATCGTAGAGGAACGAAAGTTCAATTTTCCTCATGTAAATAACGTGGGAAGAGACATCAAGGATAATGGTTCAAAAGAACTGTAAGATGATTTGGATGTGAAAAATAAGAACACAAATTTAGTAATTGTAATGGAAAAGATTCCATTAACACAATGGAACGTGATAATGGTATTAATAAGAAATCAACAATAGTTAAATGCTTTAAATGTTGAATGTACGGGCATTATGAAAATCGATTAACTAAATAAAAATCTCATAGAGAGAATAATCATGGTCGTATGGGTAGTATTTATGTTTTTGATGATGAAGATACTATAAATGATATATGAGATAAAAGAAGTGTTGAGGAATAAAATGATGATGCTCGATTAATGGTTTAAAGAGGAAGTAGAATGATTGCATGTTTATCAAGAGTAATGTTTTATAAGTAATTTAATGGTACTATGGAATAAAGAAAAATTTAATGATTGTTACATTATTTTTTTCTATAATTATTTGAATGTATATGTTAAATGGTATCGGTAACCATGATTTTTTATTCAGATATATTTGTAAGGAACGTGATATGCGTAAAATGAAGGGATTAGAAGATAATATATTTGATATTATTAATGGGCTTCTCACTGGTAAAAGGAAAAAGTGATGCTATGATTTGAGTATATTGAATTTTTGGTATATTTGGTGTATGAAAAGAGTTAATTTTGATAGAATGCATGTTGTCACTAAGGTTCTACAATAATTTATGTTATTATAATATTTCAAGAGAATATATAATTAAGTTCTTCAAATGTTTGGAATGTGACCAACAAGATCTATCTTGTGATATATTAGGGATTAATGATGGTATTCACGTGCTTGTTATATGAAATTTTTTGTAATAGTTTTCATTATAATGTGATATTGGAAAGAATTATTTTCGATAATCCTAACAGTTGGAATGGATTAAGTTGGACATCAGATAGTATTGTTTAAGGATAAATTTCATTATATTATTTATGGAATGTTATAATAGTACAGTTTAAAAAAGGACATCTTGTAGGGCAGGTGACAACCCATCACATCAGACAAGGCTTTGGGAATCAGACCCACAACCATAGTGCAACATGCCATTATCACCTACCACATACCTATAGGAAGTCCATCGTTAGAAAAAATGTGATTTATTTTTTTAAGTTGTATGATAAATGAAGTATAAATTTATTTTTGGAACCATATATTAGTAAACACATCATATATAGACTTATGTATATTTAATAACTTATGATAACATTCTTGTGATAGAGACATATGGAATGACTTATCATTCTATCTCATGATCTTCTAACACATCAATAAAGAAAAAATTGACTTCATTTCATTAAATAAGAGAAGAAGTGGAATATTTTCAAGTCATGAACAACGATGAAATTGTAGCACGATCAAGTACGTATTTATTCTCCTGAAAAAATTTAAAGGTTACAGAAAGGATCCTGAAACAACAAAATTTTATCCTACTACCTTATTATTCAATGAATCATATAGTCCTTTAAATCATTGTAGATTTATGTATTTCTGGTATTTAAGTTTCTCAAAACCTTATTCTCTATCACTATCCATCAGAAAATAATGGTTATATTTCTCTTCTATATCCATTTTTTCACTTACCAACTATATTGTTCTATGAGGAAACTCAGTGATAAGTTAAATTGGGTAACCGTTGTGTTTCTAACATTAATTTTTAAAATTATGTTTTAGTATTCCTTTTTACGATGTAGGTTTCTATGAAAAAATCATTCATATAGAAAGCCATTTATAACCACGATGAATTTAGAGGGAGAAATTCATTTTAAGGGGGTATAATGTGACAACCAAAGATTTTATGAGATATATTATTTTAAATTTTTTGACGTCTTGTGTTGTACGCTACACCAAGATTAGCATGTGTTATACACAACACCATATTAGCTTGTAGTATATGCAACACAATTATTGGCTCGTGTTATACACAATTTCAAGTTCATTTGATAGAAATTATTTTAAACAATATTTATTATATATTTTTATCAATGTATAAATGAAATAAGTTTGGATTATCTTATACAAAATTCCAAAAGAAACGTTCACTACACACACCACTGACATGGACTGCATTACATGCACAAGCTACCTTCCTCGATAGCTTGGGTGGTACGCAATAAAGAGTTTCACTAAATAATGATACACTATTAAAGTATTATATAAATTAGTTGTTATGAATATAATTAACCAGATTTTTAAATTTTAAGACATTATCAATCATCTTACACATTTTCTAGAACATGGTACGGGAAAAAAATCAATTTTTCGAATAAAAGAAGTATTTTTGAAAAAATGTAGTTTTATCGCCTTTTGATGGCGAACCCATTTTAAATATAATATTTGACACATTTATAAGTTAAATTTGAAAAAATAAAGTTCTTATTTTGAATAAGGATATGAAAATTTATGTTCGATTAATTTTTGATATTTTTCTAATAACATTCATATTTTGATGAATAATAAAAATATGAAAAATTTTACTTAATAAAAACATCATTCATAGAGATAGTTTATTTGGATAAATTATAATATTTAATGGTTAAAAAGTATAAATAGAACATATTTTTACCATTTAATATAATATATATCATTATCATTAATTTTACATTCATGTCATAGGAAAAAACATTTCAATCTTTTGCAATGTTTTAACTTTTAAAACTCATTTTCTCAAAAAAACTTGATTAATTTTAAATTAATTACTAAAACATATGTGTGTTGAATTTGGAAAAATGGATTCTATATTTGCTATCAGGAGGTCCAAATTGTATAAATATGTGAATTTTATTTTTATACATTATGAATAGTAACATTTGTAAATATTTTATTTACCTTGGTTAAAGCATAAATCTGATAAATAAGGGTAAAAAAGAATATTATAATAACCCTAACACATATACTAACCCAATTTAATGATTCATGACCGACCATGAGAATACACGGGTCGATTTTGGGACCTAATGGAGCCACTTGTATGTGAAAATAATATTTAATTACTTTTAATTTAATGTTAATGAAAATATAACCTAATCATATATCATTTAGTAAAATAATTTTTATATGGGGTTATATAAGTGATATATTCATATATAATTATTAATTAGAAAGATAAAAATATTTTCTACATCATTTTATATTATCTGTAATTTTTGGATATTATATAAATAAATTTAACTATGACACAAGGATGATGTAGTGACTGCTTAATTAATAATGGATTCCAATAAATGAATTTATAAATATTAAAATAAATGTAATTTGGTTATTTTGATGACATATAAAAATTTTATGATGACATTTACATACTAAGGATGGTTTTAAGCCTTTATTTTGATGGAATTAGTTTGTTATAATTTTTTTGAAAATTTCAAATATGAATAGTTTCAAAAATTGACATAATTCATCACTTAAAACATAAAATAGTTTATTAAATGATATTAAACTTATAAAAAACATGATTCGTCCAAATTGTTAATATAGGTCTAAATATGTCATAAATATTTTTTATTGGTTTATTTAACATGATATGATAATTAAATTAACCCACAATGTGTAATTAGCATGATATCACAATAAGATTAAAAATGGTAAAATGAGTTTTGGATCATTTTATGTTGAAATTGAATTTATAATAAATTAACATTTTGAGAGTTTTCTAAATTGCTCCTCTCCTCTTTTATAAAAGGGAACCTCCGCCCTCTCTTCTTCCCTCCGTTTTGAGCCATAAATATCTGCCAAAACCTACCAATTTCTCTTCTCAAGTTCCCTAGTAACATTATATAGGTGATGTTATTTTCAAAATATCATCACTGGTTCCCTAAGAAGATGTTTGAAGGAGGCACGTCGAGGAAGAGGTAATCTATTATACTGATTCATTTAATTTTATTTATTCTTATACTACCTCTTCTTTAGTTGTTTAATTATAATGTAATAACATCAGTATCACTAATAAAATTATATTTTATTATATATATATTAAGAAACCATATTTCACATTCTATCTATCCTATGAAAAATGAAATCACCGTGCGTGCGTACGTACAGATTACCATCTCTACGCTGTGGTGTAATCTATTTTTCACCACCACCTTACTTGGATTGGTATAATGGTGGAAATAATAACTATATATGATTATTATATCATGATACTTATTATATATTATACACCATACACTTCAATACCATTTAACACTGATGGGAATGATATCATCACTCGTGCGTACATACGACTTACTTTCTCCACGATGTGATGAGATTATTTCTCCATGTTACCTATTCTAGAATGATTATAAAGTATATATAAAAAATAATAATGTTATATATGATATAATGCTTCCTGATATATATATATATATGTCATTTAATTACTTCCATTAAATTTAATAAGGGAACAGAAACAACGTTCATGCATACGTACGACCTACCGTCTCTATGAACAGTGTATTACATTCGATTTATTGATATATTATATATATTTCTATACTGAATATATACGCTATAAAAATCACGTTTTAGATTATGTATGTAAGTAAATCATGATCTATGTAATCATATGAATAATAAAAAGTTCAAAAGCGTACGATAAATGAAACAATTATTATAAAAAATATTGCTTTAACATGGAATTTACAAATGAACGGGTAATATAAATTCGTAAGTGAATCATATATGATATCCTTAATATTATTATGGTTTTATTACAATTTAACAATATGTTTAAACCCACTATACATGAGTTTTGGACCTGTACAGAAGAAATTTGACTTATGGTAAGGGATAACATTTCCAATCTCTTTTTTATCCAATATTATTTATTCATAAGTATTTACTGGGGATATGTTTATTGTCATTGTCCATGTTTAATAAAAATATTTTCATGAAATGTTAATTATTATTCTATATATGTTTAAAGTAATTTTTACCGATTTTTGACTTTTACTACATGGTGTGGAAGGAATATTTCTTTAGGGTACCATACAAAGTATTTTTTTACTCTTTTGGTAAAATTACACAGAGAAAATTTATTAATCTTATATAGTATGAATAGATTTTTACATTTTCATGACCCCTCATTTCCATGAAGACTCCTCTACACTATTTCATGTTTATTTTCAACTAAATTATTTTCTTATAAAATTGCATGAGATGTTGAGAAAATAAAATGTTTTCGAAGAATAAAGTATATTTTACTCAAGAAATATGTTCTATTGTTTTTTCAAAATTATTTTCCTTCTATGATTATATGAGGTTATGTTTCTATCCCTATTATTTCCTTGATTTGATTACATTATAATGGAATTATTTTTTTGAAGTCCTTTTATCTTATATAGATTATGTTATGATAACATAATTTTTAAGAATCCCATTTTATTATATGGGTTACGCTATGATATATGATTTATGTTTTCTAGAAAACATAAGAATGGTTTCATTATGAGATGGGTGGGACCAATATCTCCCTCTAATGCATTGGGTATAGATTTATATTTCCAGAGATAGACATGGCTGGAAAGGCAAGTAAATCTGGTTTAGTTATACATTGTTAGAATGAAAAGTAAATCTAGGTTAGTAATACTGGGCTGGAATGAAAAGTAAACTCGACTCATTAATGTAATTTGTCCACTATGATGGTATTTGCAGCAATGACTTGCCTACGATGGAAATCATATTTTCTATTTAATGGTATGCCACAATTACTAGTTTTTTTCAATGTTGTTCTATCATGGTTAATGTTTTTTTATGATCTATGTTTTATGTACTACCATGATTTATGTCATTTCTCAAGATTTTGATATTTATACTTTATTTTCATGTTTTTACATTCAGATGTATATGGATTGTTTTATGTCTTACATGTTTACCCTTAGTAAGAATTTGATCTCACCCTATTAATGTTTCATTTTACCCTAGATTTAAAGAAAGGTTTTAGGTAGGAAAATAAAAATTTGAAGATCCTTATGGGAGATGTTGAAGATCTTTCACTATGATTAGAATATTATGTCTTGTGTTCTCAAAGACACTAAAATAAAATGGCCTTTGGGATTTTGTTTGTGTCATGTATTACGTATTCCAAAAATAGAAATGTAATGTCCATGTACGTCAAGATTGGGTCTCCGAAATGATAGATGGGAATAACTCCTCCTCAGGGATATTCACTCTAGAATTATCAATAGAAAATTGGACCAGGGTGAGTGGGGTATCCCTTTTTCTAAAATATTACTAGTGTGCCACTCCACCTCCATTATAAAAGGAAACCTCTCCAACCACTTCCTCACACATCTCAAGCAACATTTACTCAACCAATCAATGCAAAATTAGCTCCCAATCATGCTTAATTTTGTATTTTAATAACCCTTGTGTGAAAAAAATCCATCCAAGGAATCCCTTTGGTTCAAACAAAAAGGAGTTTCCCAAAGAAGTGGTAATATTCTTCCTCAGTGTCCTTTCATTTATTTTCATTCTCCACCCCATGAAATCTTATTATTTCATTAATAAAAAAAAAATATTTTATCCCAAATATACATGGAATTTTTTTTACAATAAGGGTTTTATCTACACTTAAACACATCCCCATCTAATGGGCAACGAACATTCTGTTTGTGTACGGTAAACTACCGCCACACGAAATAACAATTATTCATTTTACCTTCTATCGCCTTTAAAAGTTATACATTATGATGAAAATATATTTATATATTATATATATGATATATATAATTAATTTATTCGTATTTATTCATTTTATAACACATTACTTTATTCTCTCCATTATGTGTAAATAGAATGACATCATGTGTGGAAGTGTGGACTACCGCCTCCTCAATGAAATGTGATTCAATCACACGTTGCATGGAATGTATAAAAGAAAATTTTAATTTAAAATTTGTGACATAAGAATCATATATATAATATTAATTACATAATTACCATTTATTAAATATAATATATTCAATTTTCATTATTACAATTTCACACGCTCTAAAAGTGATAGTGTCGTTCATGGAGTTGTGTACTACCCCCTCCTCAACACTAGGATATTCATTTTAAATCACAATAATATTATATATAAGAATATATGATGAAATAATATTTTATTTATCAAATAATTATAATTCAATAAATATTATTGTTACTTACCTTCTTTCCATTAAGATCATTTTGAAATTGTAACATTGGAAATGCATATATACGACCTACCATATCTATGATTGTAATGTTCATTCATTTTTCTCAACCTTTTTTAATTATTGATTTTAAAACTATAAATAATGTATAATTATGATAATTATATCATGATTATTATTCTAGAGATGATTATATAATGTCCCATCCTACCATAGTCAACCAACCAAAGTTATTTTTAACACAACAACAGAATTTGGTTAAAATATCCGACTCAAACATAATTGTTTAAGTAGTTTCATACAACATGGAAATAAGTGAATTAAATGTAATAATAAACTTGGAAACGGTAATAAATCTAGTTATTAATTAACATAAGTTTATTATCTTTGAATATAAAGATACATGCGACATGTATAACTCAAGGTAAATGAATTTCATCTCACTTTTTTTATCAGTGAGATACATGTCATGCTCACCACTATTTTATTTTGTGTGGTCTACCTAATACTCAGGAATTAATTCTATGATTATTATTATTAAATTTATGGGTATTGTCAAACCCATTATTTGTTTTTTAAATTTTTTTTGGTTCCAAATTTTTTTACGAGTATTTTTAATGTTTTCATGGAAAACAGTTTTGAAATGGTTTTCACAATTCATTATAAGTTTCAAGGGAAAAGGGCTTCTAATTGTTTTCAAGAATAAATTATATGTATTCATGTTTGTTGTTAAATAAAATAGTTTTCAAAATTTTTTATTATTTACAAATAATTTTCAATGAATAATTATATTTTCATCAATTAATGTTTTTAAAAGACCATTCATAATTACTTCCAATCTAAGATGACATCTGTTTATCTTACTCATGTGTATCATGGGAATGATTAAACGGATCCATTCATATTATTTCTCTAAATGGTTTATTAATTATGGAAAGTTATTTATCAAACTTTTTTCTCTTGCATAAGTTATATCTTTATTAAATAGATATTTGTTTCATGGGTTACGCGTTGGATAAAATGATAATGAAACTTTTATCTTTTTACACATGTTATGATATGTTTAAATGTTTATGAAACCAATTTAATTTAATGGTTTATGATAATTTTTTTTATTTTCTGGAACTTGTATTGATGATTTCATTATAATATGGGTGGGGCCTATATTTTAATCCAAGGAATTGGGTGAATATTTATATTTCATGAGATAGTATAAGATGCTCTTGAGAGTGCTCCCATACTTCTATGATAACCATGGTAGTAGAATATGACTACCAATATGGTATTAGGAGTGAATTCATTCTACAGAGATGGTTATACGATTGAACCATGACTACCAAGATTGTATGGGGAGTGAACCCAAACTAAAAATATAGTTTTAAAATTGATTATTTAGATATTAAGGATATCCTATTATATTCTAATGTGTTTTACATAATTTCATTTATTATTCCTTTGTTATGATTTATTAGATTATGTTCTTTATTTCATTATGATTCAAGTCTTCTGAACTGAAATTTTTTTTTAAATTTTTATTGTTTAAGATATTTGATGGCTATTGTATGATCTTCTATTTATAATATCTTTTTTGTCACAACCTTGTGATCTTGTTTATGGTTACATGTCCACCATGTTTACTATTACTGTGTATATGAGATCACACCTTTTTATGTTTCCTTTCCCATAAGATATGAATATATGTATTTTTTTATGTGTCTGAGAAGGGTTCTAGACAAGAAGAACCTAGTGGTAGATAATGTATATCACTTATGTACACGTGTTCATGATTACATATTCCTAAGACACAAGGCTAATACAGTATTTGGGCATATCATTTTGTAATGTTTTTGGTATTCCACAAAAGTAATTTAATGCCTATTTACCTTAAGATTGGTTCATTATACATCACCAGTGTAAATTTCCCAAGAACCACTCTCTCTATACTATATGTTACAATACCACTTTATCATGAACTAATCCCAACCCCATAAACTATTACCCCTCCTACGATGGTAATGATTGTTGTGGGTGACCCCCTAATCCTATTATAATTGTTCCTTAGTTGGATACAGTCAAAAATTTTATAAAAAAAACAATGTGAGAAGTTTCCATCTATATAATAGTTAATTATTTGAGATTAGACATAACCCTTAAATGAATACCACATTATATAAAATAAACCATTATCCAGTGATAATAAAAAAATGTATAAAAGTAAATAAAAAATGTGGAAAACGTTACTTTACTAAAAGACTCTTAGGTGACATCACCCATAGAAACACTCCACTTTATGCTAGTGTGATCTATCTTGTTCACCAAAACCCTCTATATTACCTAGAAATAAAGCTTACGTACGGTGAATAAAACATGTATACACAGTAGGATTTTATTCATTACCTCAATTAAAAATATGAGATGAAAGTATTATTGATATAGTGATCATGTAGAGGGAAAGATAAGAACTTATGTTGTAAACCATCCATTCATAACCTCACCAAGGTCTACTCAAAAAACATTGTACAAAATGTAAGAACAGAATATCAAATGAATATAAATATTGTCTCCTTTCGTCAACATTCCCACTAATTTTCATCAATAACACCCCAATTAATGATGTCATATGATCCCATCCATTAGATGTCTTTATCCTCATTATAACAATAAATCTCATCTCTCAAATAATTCTAACCACCACATCATAACTTTTAGTAATACCAAAACTCAATATATATTTATCATTCAAACAACACATAAACACCTCATCACATCTGAAGCCATTGTATAAAAAGTTCATGGAAGTAGGGTATCATGAACATGAAGTAAATAATCCATTTTTTCTCCTCTTATTAGGTATAACCCCCAATTAATAACATCACCTCCAAAAATAATATATACTGACATTGATGGGAGATAATGCACAAGGGGAAGTTATCCATCCTCCCACACCAACCTAGATATTAGAGAAAATACCAAACACCTTTGGATATCGGTAAGATAATTTGACTCGAGATGGGTGTGTGTAATAATCATTTAAAAATAAGGAAATATATATATCCACATACAAAATGATCCTGTGGGTTCACACTAAGTAACAATACAACATCCCAAAACAGTAACCATGATGCCAAAAATTTCTACCAATAACAAAAAACATACACTATCCATTATTTCCATTACTAAACAGATACCCAACCCATAACTATTGAAAAAAACTACCACATCATTATGATATTATTACCCATTAATTTTTTATTAATCCAATTATGGGTATACCATTTACCTATGAAATTAAGTCTATTAAGTCAAACATTTACCATATTTAATAAAAATCACTCACAACCCAACACCCGTATTTTTTATTCAATTTTCATTGCTTTTTATTCATACCTATTTAAATAATTTAAATATTTTACTAATAACCAAATATTTCATTATTCTAACTGAATTCCATTTATGATATGTATTTTATTCCTTTTAAATCATACCTATTTGTTTCTATCAATATATCACATAATAGCATCTAGTAATGCCATGAATACTAATTCATACATGCACTAACACCATCCACTTCCTATTTTAACTAAACTCACCACCACTTCCCAACATCTTATCGACACACACACCACATTCCATGGGAGCTTCGAAGAGAAACTACACTAACTTCTGAGTATATATAATATAATGGACAACAAAAACAACACATCATAAAAATTATACGAACAACCAATTGTATTTCCAAGATTTATTATCATTTTATTATGTGAGGTGAATCTGGTGTTTTTCTATAAAAACAAGAAAATTATCATATAAAAAATCATGATAGGATGGGGGTAAGAATAATAGAGAAAAATAAAATAATACTTTAATTAAGGGTTTCAGGTCCCAAAAAAAATATTTACTTTTACACAGTATAACATTCTATTTGATTATATACCTTTTTTATTAAAATATTTATTCTTATCCAATATTTCTTTATGGTGTGGTCTTCACCTTCATTTTGTTTTACACAAATTTTATATAATTTAGTGTTTTTATAAAATTTAAAATATATTTTTACTGATTATATTAGTTTTCTTGTTAATTTGGTTTTAAATTTTTAAATATATGTATTTTTTGTTAAAATATATTTTCAATTATTTATTTATTGTTTTCCATTTAACATATAGTTGTGTAAGTAATTATTATAAACCACATTTTTTATGTTGTTGAGAATAAATCATAAAATCTTTTTCATTGTTTTTATTTATTTATTTAATTTTATTTTTTTCATAAAATATTAATTTTAATTGTTTTTATTTTATCATTGTGATTAATAAATTTATTGTTTCTTTTGTTTGTAAATAATTAATTTATCTCTTTTTAATTTTAAATTAATTTATATTTTTATGTTTTTTAATTTTAAATTTAGTTTATAGTTTTTTTATATTTATTTTTTAGGTGAATGGTTTTTTTGGACACATAAGTTACAATGCTAATGAATTATCACGTGATATTAAGATACTCGTATGGATTGATTAAATATCCCCAAATAAGTGGCCACTCACCAAGTTTTTAATTTAAACTATGAAGGTTATCCAACCTATCATTCCACTATTTTCAACTAACTAAGTAGGGGATCCAAAGTAACCACATCCTCCCCCACAAAGTCATTTTATTAACTAAAAGATATGTAACAAACTTACCTCCCCTATGGAATATAATTGAGGGTTATTATCACAAAAGTGACTATTTACTAAGGAATGCAGAATACAATGTCCAAGATATCATAAAATTATTCTTAAACCTACCACCTAAGAAACAAACCTACTGCATAGTAACATAAACCTACCACTCAAGGATTTTCAACTTTTCATTCCTATTTAATTTACTAGCTGTACTTGGGAGGGAAAACTGAATTAAGTTCTGGAGTATGTTCTAGTCCATTGAAATGTGAATCAACGGTAATAAATCGATTTAAACTAGTTATGCGAAGAATATGTCCCAATTATGAAATAAAACTAGAACTTGGGATTTCATAAAATGATGTTGACTATGTTAGAGGACGAACATAAGGTCAAACTTAATATGAAATTGAGAATGATGTCATCGGATGTGACGATGAGGTTTCTTTAGATGAATAAGATGATTACCATGTCTAGTTCTCTGTGAGAATGAATTTGAGACTATGTTTCATCCAAAACTATTGATCCTAATTCCAAGGTGATGGCCCCTATGAGGATCTTAATTCCTTTTATGTACAATGATATTAATCAAGAAGGTGAATCATTTGTTAAATCTTATACTATGAATATTCAATCTATATTAATCTTGACGGATCAATTTTGGTTCATGTTATGAAGATGAATGATATAAATTCAATTATTTAAATGTGGATATGAAATAGGATGACTAAGAAAGTGTTTAATTAGGGCTCATAAAATATTAATTTTGATGAATAATAATTGTAGATAAAAGATGTTTTTCAAAAATAGATATCCAAACCCAATTGAACAAAGCTGGTATGATGATGAATTTTTTCACTGGATTCATATTCCCTTGAGTAGGTCTAAGAATTGACGATTTAAGGGACTCAACACATCCAATGATAAAGTTAAAATTTAGTTTCCGGGAGTATATAATGTTTTTGATGAAATTAATGATTGAATGTCATTATTTATATGTTTTTAATACGAGTGAATACCTTCTATATAGGTCCGTCAGCAAAAAATTTTGACTTTTGGAAGGGTAGATCATATGTTTGAAATTAAAAAATGATAAAAAGATTAGAATTAAAATTCAAGAGAAGTACCTATTTTTATGATTAAAAATAAAATATATAATTGATAAATATTTAGAGAGTGTATTTTTCATGAAATTTAAGAGTGAGAAATATAACTATGTGTCTATTATAAGAAACATATAAGACTGAATAACCAATGGTTTCAAGTTGGATGTTCTCCCTTTGATTTGGTCATCATGTGATAATTTTTTCCAAAGTATATTTTTAGGGAATCACGGATTAGTCATTAATTCTATCATTCATTCATCAGGAGATCACATAGATTAGAGATTTGATAATATATCTTGGATCATGTCATGATGCAATATATTGAGGATGAAATTGTTCTCACAATACAAATTTACTCTTATCCTCTTCTTGGGTTCATGATTTTTGTTCTTTCCATATATAATTATATATATTTGAGAATTCTGATTGTAATAAGATGAAATACCAAAATAAATTAATCTTTTTTAATTAAAATTCATAAGTGAAAAATCATATTTCTCTTTTCATTAAATTTCAGGTATCATTTAACATTACTCATGAAGTGACATGTTACAATATTGAATCAATAAACCATTGATCATCGACTAAAGTTATGAAAATTAGAAAAAGAAGATTTATCTTATTTAAATAATGAACATAATAATTCTAATTTTTAGAGAAATGGAACAAGAATAAAAAATATTATTAATCTATAAAATTTCACCAATGTGAGAGCTCAATGAATCAAAAAAAATTTCTTGAAGAATTGAGTGATTTTAATTAACTTGAGTTGGATCAATATTCATTTTTATATAGGTTCAAAATAGGTTAAAGACCCTAATTTCATCAATTATATTATCTCACTTTATCTTTTTTTAATACGCTTCCTCCAAAAATACTCTATGAAATATCAATGTCTTCACAATTCATCTTTCTTTCCCAAATATTTCATCACCTCATCGATTTAATTATTTTTTTTATAGTTTTTAGTCCTTTTATTTTGTTACAGTCATCTTAGTCTTCCTTATAGATATGGCACCCACTCAGTATTTTATGAGGTAGTTATATTAGGTTTTTATAGATAATTAATTTTACTAGGCCGTTGTTTACTACTACAGATATCATAAAATATTGGTTTCGTTTTCAAGGATTTTTTATTGCTATGTCTTCAAACATAAAAAATTAAAAAATACGTTAGAATATAATTATTTTTTTCAAAAAATAATTTTCTATATATATATATATTAATTCTATAATTTTTTTTGATATTACTTAGTTTATTTTTTATGAAATTTATTTGTAATTATTTATTATATAACTGAAATATTGACTTCTCTTTGGATAAATCCATTTACTATATAAATGAATAAAAATTTATATTCCATAAAAAATAAAAAAATCAAAAAATATAAATATAAGAAAGGGGATTACTATTATAAATAAACAAGATCATAAACTATATATAATTAAAGGAAAATTAGGATATTCATTTATGGGGGTGTATAAAAATTCACATGCTGTAGCTATTGTATTTCTCCATAGTTTACATATTTAATGATTTTCATAATGAGGATTATATTTCATTAATTAGAGAAATAAAAAACATAGTGACCCAATTTTATTTTCAAGGGATCAATGAGGATGAAATTTGAATGAGAGTGTTTCAATATTTCCCACAAAAAAAAGATGTAAATTACTTTTTTAGGCCAAGATGAGAACATGTTCAAAACATGGGAAATAATTGATTATTTTAATCATAAAATTTTACCAAAGGAGATTAAAATTAAAAATTTGGTATAAGATCACTAGTTTATATCAATATAATGGAGAGGTCTTCCATGATTTTATGGAAAGATTTAGGGATGTTTTCATGATTCTATAACATCATCATATCTCATCCTGTGTCCTTATAGAATATTTTTATGATGTATTTTCCAATATAGGTAAAATTGAAGTGGATAAATCATATTGTGGGAATTAAAATGATTGAATTAATAAATATATTATTCAAATATAACGAATATTTGAACTATGTACAAAAATGGGAATTCATTGGGAATGAGAGTGAATAGAGGGTAAATAAAACAATTTTAGTTATTTAAATGGATAATTAGTTTATATAACTCATAGAACAACATAAATTACTATGGAATAAAAATTAGAAAAAAATTCATTCATGTGGACTATAAAAATCATAACATTTAAATTAAAGTGTTGCTTTGTTCAGTGTTGGATTTTTTAAAACTGTTATATTTTTTTTATAAAAATTTTCATGACTTCTCAACATCAAGAAAATGTAGATTTTTTAAGATAGTGTTCTATGTTTCAATCTAAGATACTTAATTTTCAACAAAAAAACTATAGTTATAAAAATATTCCAATCATTTAATGTAAAGGATTATGAATAACAAGACAACCTATATTTGGTTTCTCTCAACATCCTAAAATGAAATCTCATAACCTAAAATGGTCTAAATCACTTACTTTTTTATGATGTTTTGATAGAAAAATTCTTCATATGAATTATAAATTGGTGATTTAGAATAACTCTTAAGAGGATAAATATTAAATAGAAATGAAAAATATTTAAACTCAATTAAATCAATGGCAATAGAGTTAGGTGGTAGCGAAAAAATAAAGCTTACAAGCATAAAAAAATAGAAACACCAAGATCACGTAATTGTTTTTGAAATAAAAAGTTGTTTAAAACTTAATAGGTAGCTCAAATTTACCCAAGGGTATCTCAAACTTGAAAAATGGGTTAATCTGTGAGTAAAAAGCTTCATAAATCTAAACAAGGAAGTGAGGGAAGAAATCATAAAAATGAATGCGATTTCACTATTCCACATAAACGCTAGCTGAAAAATATTTGAAATTATTTACAATGGGATGGAGAAAATTGTTGAATATTTTTTGAACAGATCATCTATAATTTTGAACAGTGTTAAACCCATCGATTTTCCTAGAAAAAAAATATCAAAAAATAACTTCTATAGTTCCTTTGGATTTTGAACAACCTCCAAGTAAACATTCCTTTCGTCTAAGACTTTATTCACATTCCATAATTTCTCAAATAACTCAAGAAAAATATTTCAAAAAGAAAAATCTATATGAATTTTATACTTATAGATCCACTTAAGAGTGTAGTATTTTCCTTAAAAATATAATTATTCCAAAACATAAGGATCCCAATAATTTTTTCATTCAATGAACCATAGGGAATAGTTCCCCAATTAACTATATTAATTATCACGGGGCTTATAAAAACGTCAATAATTGATCATTTTTCCCCAACAGAGGTTAGAAGTGATTCCAACCATAATTTTTATTCCAATTTTTAGTCAACCAATCCCTTACTCATCCCATACGAATAATTGAATACCTATTATTTGGATTTAGAGTGTTATTTTTACGGGCTTACATTATAATTTTAGATATAAAATGTGATGCTAAATGTCTCTATAATATTGGGTATGACATTGTTATACATTTCATGAATTTTCATATATATATATATATAAGGGTCAAATGTTCTAAATTTTTTAAAATAAAAAGGGTAATTTAGTGTTATTAAAAATGACAAGGAACATTAATATGGTGAGAACAACTCAAAATTGGAGTTTTTATAATCGTAAATCACATTAAATCATCAAGAATAATTTTACCAAACATCCATTGTTTAATAAATTCCAATAGAAGTTAAAAAATTATGTTTCGTATTTGTTGATTCTTCACAAAAAGATATTTTTGATATCATTCCAAATATAGAAATCAATTTTCCTCCTCTATGAAGTATAAATTGTGGATGAATTTTATATATTTGGACTCAATTTTTTTAGAAATATTTTTTTAATATCCATATACAAATAATCTTTAAAAAAATTATAGGATTGAGGGATAGTTATTAATAGAATTGGAATATTTTTCTTTGAAAAACAACTTAGGATCTGACCTGGAAATTTATAAGAGTGAGTTGTTTACTTTGGACATTTTTGATGAAAAATGTAAAAGTAGTTATTAAATTAAAAAACATGTTTTGTTATCAATATCATTTTAACAATCATATATAATAAACTAGACCTCTTAGGTGCATGATTCTTTCCCCTAATGAACAAGCACTCAATTTGAAGGTAAAACCTCTCCCACAACACCTCAAAATATTAATGTTTTACTAAGAATTCAACACTAAATGTTATTATTTCTACTTAAATTAATTGAATCATATAGAAAAAATTAGTTTTTGTTTAAAATTTTAAAACTAAAAAAGTTTTATCTTTAGTGTATATCAAATGGATTAGTCCTTCATTCTTCACTCATAAGATTAAAATGATCCTAGAACACAAACCAAGAGTTTATAGTCAAGTGAGATTGTATCCAAACCTGAAATAAGTTATATGAGATAAATAAATGAAGCTTTTATATGATAAAATTATCAATTCCATTTTCTTATGGTTCTTGAGTTAGTATAGTTTAGATAATTAAAATTAATGGTGGATTATCTATTATTACAAATGAAAATAATGAAAAAAATCATGTTCAAAAACTAACTAAATGGATATTATTTATATCTCACATATAGCTTAATTAAGCCACAATAATGTCCATTTTTATATTAACTTCTTTTATCAAATTATTTAAACAATTGTTGGTAATAGGTTGTTTAAAATTATAGATGGTTATTTTAGTAACAACAAGATCCTTGTGTCCCAAATAGAGAAAGAGAAATAAACTTTCACAAACCCATTTTTAGTACTTTCCTACATAATAATTATATTTTGATTCTGTGGTTTAAAAACCACAATTCAATGGTTTAAGATGGATATGTTTTCTAAAATGATAGAGAGGATCATTATGGTTCTTATGGATTATTTTTTTTATCTTCATTTTCACGTTTTGGAGATATTTAGAAACTATAGAAATGGTTTTAGGGATGTTTCACGATACCCACATAGTTCATAATTTGGATAAATGATAGTTTATATTCATACCCGAATGGTTTTTGAACATAATGTGTTTAAGTGGGAAATTGAGGTTGAAAAATGAGAAATATAATTTATTTATAAATTTATTCCTCATAAAAATAAAAATTTCTTATTACTATTTATAGTGAATTAATGTTTTTATATGAGGCTTATTAAAAAAATAAAAGAATCACAAAATTCCTTGTGTTCATTGTTGGTTAAATATACACACAATATCTAGGATGATATTTTTTTAGAATCTTTTAATTTTATTATGTAGAAACACTGTAACACCCTGAGATTTTATTAGAAATATATTGATTGTATGTATTATTTTATACACAACAACAAAATAATCATTCACTACACACAAAACTGTCTTGGCTTGCATTACACGGAATAGGAACCTTCCTCGACAGTTTGCATTGTACGCAATACCGAGTTTCATTAAACAACGATATATTATTAAAATAATATATAAACAAGCCATTATGAATACTAATACCCACTATTTGAAATTTTATATATTTTATCTTTCAAAATGGACTTCATTTTGGGTTTTGGAATATCGAAATTAGCCTAGGGTGAATTTTTTGTATATTTCTGAAAACTTTCAATTTATGATGATTAGTGAAAAACAATGAGTTATTGGTTAAAACCGACTTTTTATTTAAATAATCATTTATTTTATTTAAATTTATTTTAGGTCAAAAAAGATAGATAATACCTATATAAGTTCAACGTAATTCATGGGATTCATTTTATAATAATTTTAGATATATAAAATTTTTATTGAATTCTTACTGTCTTTTACCCACCTTATAGTGTAGTTTGTTATTCAAACATTTCATCCATTGGATGGGTATGATAATGAGTATAAATGATAAAAATAACAAATATGGCATTATTATTATTCTGTATATATGATATACCATCCAATTATATACAATTTTAATATCAAAAGAATGATATCATCGCTTCTACGTACGTACGGTCTACCGTCTCCACAATGTGATGTGACTCGTTCTACATGATCTTCATTGAATAATGATTATATAAATGAATTGAATTAATAATTATGATATATATTACAGTAAAACCATTCTGTAAATGAGGTTTATATAACCTAAAAAGAGGAATAAGAATTCATTTTACAAAACATGTATAAGAACATAAAGTAATGAACACCCGAATAACAAGTAGCAATGAAATATTACTAATAAGAAGATAAGAATATGACCATATATGATATCATAAAAATTAATTTGATTCTATAATAAGTCAATGAAATTATTTAAATCATTATACATGAGGTTCAAATATATACAAAGCATATCAGACCAAAGGTAATGGATAACTCTTCCAATCTCATTCTATCCGAGATTTTTTATTCATAAGTATTTACTGGGGTCATATTTATCATCCACATCCATGATTCCTCAATATGTAATATTATTTATATCCTCCTACAAATTTTTAAATTCAATTTTACCCATTTTTGAGTTTTTAGTAAAATATATGAAAGGAATCTTTTGTCATTTTTAGTACGAGGTACTTTTTGACATATTCAGCCAAAGTATGAGAAGAATGTTTTTTAACTTATATAACATTAATTGATTTTTTTGATTTCATGGAAAATTATTTCCATGAATCTTCCTTTACGAGATTTCAAGTTTATTTTCAATTAACTTATTTTAGTTTAAAATTGTATGACATGTTGAGAAAGGAAAAAAAATTGAAGTAAAAATGATATTTTAATCAAGAATGGAGTTCAAGTGTTTTATCAAAATTATGTTCCATCTAAGATAATATAAGGTTATGTTTATATCCCTATTGTTAAATTGTTTTGATTATGTTATGATGGAATTATTTTTATGAAGTCCTTTATCATATATAGATTATGTTATGATTTCATGATGTTTAAGAATCCCATTTTTATTACATGGGTTATGCTAAAATGTATGATTTATGATTTTTTGTCACACAGATGAATGTTATCATTATACGATGCATGAGACCTATATCTCCCTCCAATGGATTGGGTAATGATTTATATCTCATGAGATAGACATGGCTGGAATTACAATTTAATCCAGTTCAGTGATACGGGACTGGAATGAGGAGTGAACTCAGCTCAGAAATGGTCTTTGTCTGCTATGATAGTCTTGGAAATGAGTCTTGACTATTATGAAATGATTCCTATGATTATGTGTAAATGCCACAAAGTTTCATGTTTTATGTTAGGATTATTTGGATTATATTTCACTACAATGATTTATCCCATGGTATAATATTATGATGTCTTTTGCAGGTTACGATTTTAAAAATGATATATTCTTATGAATATGATATGATTGATATTTCCTTTGTTTACCCTTACTGAGCATTTGAGGTCACCCTTTTTCATGTTTTATTTTTACCAGGTCTGAAAGAAGGGTGTTAAGTAGGGTATTCCAAAAAGGGAGTCTAGATATGATGAAATAAATGGGAAACAATGTAGGTGTTTTATGAATTGGTTGTTTATGTTTCCCAGTTTCTAAAGACACTATAACTATATCGTCCTATCATGGTTTTGCTATATGTTGAAATAATTATGCTTCAATTCTGAAGTAATAACAATGTATGTAAATTATGGGTCGTTATAGTTGGTATCAGAGGAAAGTTATAGTCAACATTTGGAAACTAGGATGTGAAAGCCTGAGTAAGAACCCTAAGGATATGTCTAAGCATAGAACACAATATTAGTGTTTTAGAAATGGCCATGAATAAGATATGATAAGAACTAAAGTGTGAAATTTTATTCTTGATTACGTGGTTTTCCTATAATGATTAGTGTTTCTCACACTATGCTTATTGGGTTTAGTCAGTGGCTGGAACCCGAAAGAACTGTGTTAATGTTGAATGTGATGAGCAATGCGATGATTGTCCCCTTGAGCAACCAAACGTTACGAGAGCATGAATACAAAATCTTGTAGCCATGCTCACACAACTTTCTCAAGATATGAATCATACAGGACATCCAAACGAGCAAATGAAGGAGAAAAATTCTGTTGAATCCTTCATAAGGCAGCGTCCACCCTCATTCAGTGGGTCAACTGATCCAATAGTGGCTGAACAATTGATCAGTACCACTAAAAGGATATTTTCAGTTCTTCAATGTTTTGAAAATGATAAAGTCGTCTTACCAGTATATCATTTGGAAGGTGAAGCTGATCAAAGGTGGAATCTTATCAAGAATACGTGGCAAATAGACAAAATTGAGTCCATGCAATGGGAAGAGTTTATGAACATATTTTTCAATAAGTTCTTCCCTCTTATTCTTCTAACAAATATGGAGAAAGAGTTTCTTTAACTAAAGAAAAAGGATGATGAATCTATTGGTAACTACAAATTTTTTTTACAATACTCGCAAGGTATGCTTCTAGAATTATTATCCTACCTGAGAGTAAGATCAATCGATTCTTTAGTGGCTTAAAAACAAGTCTTCAAAGGGTGTTAGACATAAGGGACTTCAATAACTATGAGTAAATTGTTCAATGTGCTCTAAAGATTGAGATGGAGATTGGATTAAACCATCAGTCATATGGGTTTGATAAAAAGAGGAAAATGGAATTCAAGAAATTTGAAGACCACATTGAAAAGAATATGAGTTTTCCCTTATACTCAAAGTGTGGAAAGAAACATGGAGGGAATTCTATTAAAGGGGAAAGTAATTTTTTAAAATGTGAAAAATAAGGTCATCAATAATTTTAATGTCGCAATGACGGGAAATAAATTTCTATTGATGCGAAAAAAGAAAAGGCTACACAGAATTAACCTCCTACACTTAAATGATACAAGTGCAAGGAAAATGGGAATTATGATAATCAATTCCCTAATCCAATGGTTGATGATGATCGATGTCAAAAAACTCTTAAGGCCAAAAATAATGGAAAGTCACATGCAATTTCTATCGACGATGTGGAGTACGATAAGGAAGTAGTGAAAGAAAAACTAATCATCCACTCTAAAGTAGCAAATGTTTTATTTGATTCTGGATCCACCCACTCTTTTATTTCTGAAGAATTTTATAATGGTATTTTCGTATTATCACACCAATTGGATGTTGAGTTAGCTGTGACAACCCCTAATGGCACAACAGTCGCATCAAAAGTTTACAATTCTTCTCTGATTGATGTTTTTGGGAAAATCCTTCCTGCAAATCTTGTGATCCTTCTTGTAGTGTAATTTTTTGTGATTCTTGGCATGGATTGGCTTTCATTATATGGATCTCATATCAATTTCCAAATAAGGGAAGTCACATTTCATATTCTAGTTCAATCTATGATCATCTATTGATGGAAGGATGAATATAACCTTCCAGTATAAATTTCTTCCATATTATGGGTCTTGATTCCAATAAATGAAGGTTATTTCTCTCAAATGGTTGGTGAGAAACTCACAATTAAGAATATGCCCATTGTACGTGAGTTTGATGATGTCTTCCCAGAGGAATTTCACGGTCTTCCACCAAATCGTGAAGTTGAGTTCTCAATAGAACTCATACCGGGTCCTACACCCATTTCAAAGATACCTTATAGAATGTCCCCAATTGAGTTGTAGGAATTGAAGAAGAAAATCCAAGAGAATGTTGATAAGGGATTCGTACACACTAGTGCATCACCTTGGGGATCACCTGTTCTGTTTTTTAAGAAGAAAAATGGATCAATGAGACTCTGCATTGATTATCGAGAACATAACAAGATCACTTTCAAGAACAAATAACCTCTCCCACACATTGATGACTTATTTTACAAACTACGCGGAGCTCATTTATTTTCCAAGATTGATCTTCATTCAAGGTATCATCAATTAATGGTCAAAAGAGAGGATATACTAAATATGGCTTTCCATACAAGGTATGGACACTATGAATTTATAGTGATGCCATTTGGTCTTACTAATGCCCCTTCTATCTTCATGGATATAATAAATAGAGTCTTTACAGACTATCTTGATCAATTTGTGGTATCCTTTATAGACAATATTCTTATCTATTCAAAGTGTAAGGAAGAACATGAAGATCAATTGGGAATTGTATTAAAGAACCTAAGAAAGAATAATCTTTATGCCAAATTTACCAAGTGTGAATTTTGGCTTCAAAATGTTTCATTTTTGGGTCACATAATATCAAAAGAAGGGATATCTGTGGATCCAGAAAAAACAGAGGTTATCGAAAGATGGTCTAGACCAACAACAGTAACTGAGATCTAGTGTTTTCTTGGTTTTTCTAGATATTGTCGACGTGTTTTGAATTATTTTTCATGATTATTTATTCCACTTACCAGGTATACTCAAAAAGGAGTTAAGTTCGTTTGGACGGAGGACTATGAAGATAATTTCAAGGAATTAAAAATAAGATCATCTAGTGCACTTGTGCTTACACTGCCTTGTAGTGGAGAAATATTTTTTGATCTATAGTGATTCTTCCTATAAGGGATTGGGGTGTCTTGTCATGAAAAACGATATAGTGATAGCTGCTTATGCCTCACGACAGTTGAAAATCCATGATCAAAATTACCCAATTCATGATTTGGAATTAGCTGCGGTAATATTTTCATTGGAGGAATTATCTTTATGGAGAAAGGTGTGAAATTTATACTGATCAAAAAAGTTTAAAGTATATTTTCACACCAAAAGAGCTAAATATGCTCCAAAGAAGATGGTTGGAGATGATTGAGTATTATGACTACTCAATTCATTACCACCGTGGGAAAGAAAACAAGGTGTCATGTGCATTAATCCGACAACACCATGCTAGATTATCCATGATGAGGATAACAAAAGATCCAATATTAATGGATTTACAAAGGATTTATCTTGGAATTATAATGGAATGGGAAAAATCATATCTTTCTCAAATGAATGTTAAACCATCTATATATGTGAAGATTAAATAGACACAAAAAGAAGATGTAGAGTTTCAAAAAAAGGTGAGAAATGTTCCTAAATTCCACATTGATTGTGATGAAATAATAAAGTTCTAGAATCGGGTTTATGTTCCTCCCATACCAGAATTAATGAAGGAAATATTGGATGAAGCTCATAGTTGTTCATTCTTTATTCACCCTGGAAGAATGAAGATGTATAGGGACCTGAAGGAGTACTTTTGGTAGGATGACATGAAAAGAGATGTTACTGAATATGTCTCTTGATGCTTGGTTTGTAAGCAATTTGAAACTTAGAGACAGAAGTTTAAGAGGATGTTACAACCATTACCCATACCAGAATGGAAATAGGAAAACATAACTATGGACTTTGTCACTGAACTTCCTAAAAAATCGAAAGGCAATAATGCTATTTGGGTTATTGTTGATTGTATTACAATGTCGACACACTTCATTTCTATTAGAGAATATTTCTCTTTTGCTCATCTTTCATGTATATATGAGAAGGAAGTGGTAAGATTACATGGAGTACCACTTTCAGTTATATCTGATCGGGGTCTGAGTTTTACCTCAATGTTTTGGTGAAGTCTTTAGTATACTCTAGATATAGATTTGAGTTTCAGCACTACTTATCATCCTCAAATCGATGGCTAGTCTGAGAGGACAATACACACTCTAGAAGACAGGTTGAGAGCTTTCTATATGGATTTCAAATGTGGTTGGGATCAACACCTACCTTTGGTGGAATTTTCATATAATAATAGTTTCACTCCAGTATTTAGATGGCTCTGTATGAACCTCTCTAGAGAAAGAAAATCAGAAATCAAACTTGCTGGGATGATTTTGGGGAAATAAAGCTATTAGGACCTGAACTTGTTGATGAGATGGAGGAAAATGTCAAATCTATTCAACAACACAAAAGATGAGCTCAGAGTCGACAAAAAAGTTATGCTGACAATCGATGTAAAGACCTAGGGTTTGAAGTGGGTGATAAAGTGTTCTTAAAAATACTTCCTTAGAAGAGAGTAATGAGATTTGGAAAGAAGGGTAAGCTGAGCCCTAGGTACATTGGTACTTTTGAAATTCTGGATCGTGTTGAGAAGGTAGCTTACCGATAGGCGCTTCAACCGAATTTATCTCAAGTTCATGATGTGTTCCTTTTATATCTCCTGAGAAATTACTTACCTGATCCTTCACATGTACTAAGATCAGAAGTTGTACCCCTGGAGTAAGATCTTTCTTATGAAGAACAACCAATGGAGATTCTGGATCATAGAAAAAAAGTCCTACAGAACAAGACCACTTTCTTGGTGAAAGTTTTATAGAGGTACCACCAATTAGAAGAAGATACATGGGAACTTGAGGATATTATGAGGGAGAGGTATCCTCATCCGTTTGTTATGAAGTGATGAATTTCGAGGGAGAAATTCTTTTTAAGGGGGGTAGAATGTAACAACCTAATATTTTATGAGAAATATTTTGTTTTTATGTATTATATTATATGAAATAACAAAGAAATCTTTCACTACACACAACACCGTCTCAGCTTGCGTTATATGCAAGAGAAACCTTCCTCGATAGCTTGCGTTGTACGCAATACCGAGTTTCACTAAACAACGATATGTTATTAAAATATTATATAAATAAACCATTATGAATAGTAATACCAAAATTTTGAAATTTTATAAGTTTTATCTTTCAAAATGGACTTTGTTTTTGGTTTCGGAAAATCAAAATTAGCCTAGGTTGAATTTTTGGTATTTTTCTGAAAACATTCAATTTTTGATGAATAGTGAAAAACACTGAGTTATTGGTTAAAACTGAATTTTTATTTAAATAATAATTTATTTTATTTACATTTGTTTTAGGTCAAAATATATACATAATACCTATATAAGTTCAATGTAATTCATTGGTGTCATTTTATAATAATTTTAGATATATAAAAATTTTATTGAACTTTTTACCGTCTTTTACCCACCACCTTAGAGAATTTGCAAATTTACATAAAACGTAATTTTACCACTTCTATGAGTGGAACATCAAAAATACCAGATGCATGGCTTATATCAGTAAGTAAAATGTGGTTTAATAAGATAAAAATAATTTTTGGTGAATAGTAACATTTTACTTTTATTTACCACGGTTAAAAGTAAATAGGGTAAGTAAGGGTAAAAATGATTTTATTATTAACCTAACACACTGTAATAATTCTATTTTATATGTTTAATTAGACCAAAAATAACCTTAGGAATAAAATATTACCCTTTAGGTCCACTTGGATCAGATTAGGACATTTATTATTATTTAATTAAACAAGAGTCAAAAGTGTTAAAATCAAAGATTAATAATTAAATAATTTTTAATATAGGTTTATAAAAAATATAAATTAGACTATAGATATTATTTATAAATATGAAAATATTTCCTACATAATGGTATTTTATTTATAATTTTTAGACATTAAATAATTTAATTTATTTATGACACTATGGTGATGTAGTAATTACCTTATTAACGAAATATTAACATAATTGATATTATAAATACAAAAATAAATGTAATTTGAGAATTTTTATGATATAAAATAATTTTATAGGTACGTATAACATATTATGGTTGGTTAGATGAATTTTTTTGAAGTACTAATGCTGTTATGAATTTTGAAAAAACAAAATACCAAATAATGTCAAAATTGACATAATAGGGTTTTTAAAACAAATATTAAATTATTAGTTGATAATATATTCTTAAATTTCTAAATATCGGCCAAAATAATTATATAAAAATATATATGACATTAAAGAACTAATTGGGGTTCGATTGGCAGTTTATAGTATGTTTATTAACCATATAATGTAAGAATACAAGAAGACATTGTAAATGTTAAATTATTTAACTTAGAGTTAAATCTAAATGATAAGGATAAAATGGTAACCTAAACATGTCTGAAACCTATTGGTTGAAATTATTTAGACCCATACCTACCCTATATTCTAAATAAGTCACTTTTGAGCCATTATAAACCTAATATGAATTTATTATACAATAATATTTAATGTTTTTCCTATGGGGCCCCTCACCCCTCTTATAAAAGGGCACTCCCCCTTCTCTCTAATTCACACCACCAAATCCATTTGGATTAGATAAAATCTGCCAAAATACCCTTTCAACTATCCTCCCTTCATCCTAGAGGCCATACTTTAGTCATAAATCCATCCTAGGGAGCCCTTTTGATGAAATCAAAAGGAAGAACTCGATGAAGAGGTAAATATCTCAGCACCTTTTTCAAGTTCCTTTCTTCCTCCACTTCCTCCATCTTTTTTTACATTATAAAATAATATCTCCTGTATCTTCTATATACTGTGATGTTATTATAAAACTTTTACAACCATATTAGTTATTTTTTCCATCCTATGAATGAAAAAGTCACTACAAGTGCGTACGTACGGCTTACTGTCTCCACGCCGTGGTGTAGTTTGTTATTCAAACATTTCCTCATTTGGATGGGTATGATAATGATTATAAATGATATAAATAACAAATATAATATTATTATGATTCTGTATATATGATATACCATCCAATTATATATGATTTTAAATTCAAAATAATGATATCATCACTCGTGCGTACGTGCGACCTACCGTCTCCACGATGTGATGCGACTCGTTCTACATGATCTTCATTGAATAATGATTATATAAATGAATTGAATAAATGAATATGATATATATTACACTAATTTAATTCTGTAAATGAGGTATTTATAACCTAAAAATAGGAATAATAATTTATTCGATAAAACATGTATAAGAACATAAAGCAATGAACACCCGAATAACAAGTAGCAATGAAATATTACTAATAAGAAGATAATAATATGACCATATATGATATCATAAAAATGAATATGATTCTTTAATAAGTTAATGAAATTATTTAAATCATTATAAATGAGGTTCGGATACATACATATCATATCAAACCTAAGGTAAGGGATAACTCTTCCAATCTCATTCTATCTGAGATTGTTTATTCGTAAGTATTTATTATGGTCATATTTATAATCCACATCCATGTTTCCTCAATATGTAATATTATTTATATCCTCCTAATTTTTTTTAATCCAATTTTATCCATTGGTGAGTTTTTAGTAAAATATGTGAAAGGAATCTTTTTCCATTTTTAGTACGGGGTACTTTTTGACTTTTCCATCCAAAGTACGAGAAGAATGTTTTTTTTAACTTATACAGCATGAATGGATTTTTATGATTTCATAGAAAAATATTTACACGAATCTTCCTTTACAAATTTTTAAGTTTAATTTCAATTAAATTCATTTAGATTAAAATTATATGACATGTTGATAATGGAAAAATGTTTTTGAAGTAAAAAGGGTTTTTTCCTCAAGAATTAAGTTCAAGTGTTTTATCAAAATTATTTTCCATATAAGATAATATAAGGTTCTATTTATATCCCTATTATTACATTGATTTGATTACGTTATGATGGAACTATTTTTATGATGTCCTTTATCATATATGGATTATGTTATGATGGCATGATGTTTAAGAATCCCATTTGTATTACATGGGTTATGCTATGATGTAGGATTTATGATTTTATGGAACACATAAGAATGGTATCGTTATGAGATGGGTGGGACCTATATCTCCTTCTCACACATTGGGTAAATATTTATATCTCATGCTATAGACATTGATTTAATGACAAGTTAATCTAGTTCAGTGATACAGGACTGGAACGAGGAGTGAAATCAGTTCAGAAATGGACTTTGTCCGCTATGATAGTCTTGGCTATGAGTCTTGACTAATATGAAATGATTTCTTATGATTATGTGTGTATGACACAAAGTTTAATTTTTTATGTTACGATTATTGGGATTACATTTCACTACTATAATTTATCGGATGTTATGATATTATGATCTCTTCTATTGGTTATGATTTTCAAAATGATATGTTCTTATGAATATGATATGATTGATATTTCCTTTGTATGCCCTTACTAAGAATTTTAGCTCACCCTTTTGTATGTTTTCTTTTCCCCAGGCCAGGAATAAGGGTTTTATGTAGGATATACCCAAAAGGGACTCTAGATATGATGAAATAAATGAGAGACGATGTAGATGCTTTATAAACTAGTTGTTTGTGTTTCGTAGCTTCTAAAGACACTATACATATACGGTACTATCATAGTTTTGTTATATGTTGTAATAGGAATGCTTCAATTCTGAAGTAATAACAATTAATTTAAAATATGGGTCATTATAAACACACTTAATCACCTATCATCATTACACCTGACCAGAAATTACATTCTGAAATTATATATATTTATAGTGATGTGGTTGTTGGAGCTATTTTAGGAAAAAGGAAATATAGGAAATTACATGTGGTGTATTATGATTGTGGGTTGTTTTATGATTATTAAATGACCTATAAAACTACTCCGAAAGATTCTATGGCTTTGTTTTTTTCACTGTATAGTTTTATGTAGTATCTACCAGGTTTCAAATTAATTATCTTTACAAACCACACTTCATTGAAGTATCTGATGCTAAGGAAAATGCCAAACTTATACTCTTCATGTGGAATCATTTTTTCTAGGATTTTGATTTGAAAATTAGAGATAATCTTAGTGTTGAGAATATTATTACAGATTATATACCTATGTTTTTAACACAAGGTTTCATCGAAAGGAATGTTAATATGGAAGAATATATACTAACTTAGGACAAGGTGGTGGATTTGTTTTAATATCTTATTAATAAATCTCTCATTAAAAAGTTAATTAAACATTTCTAAGGGATATATAGAAGTTATAATTATAATAATTTAAGTCTCTTCTTTAATGATTTTGTCTCTTATTTATGTTTTTCATAATCTTGCAGTTTGATCTTGTTTGGGTTCATACTTTTTCCTCAAAAGTTATTTTGAAGTAAAAAAATAATTTTCAAACAGTATATACTTATGTTTTGTAGTTATAAATGTGAAGATCCTATAGATATTAATGTTTCGATTCCTAATTAAAATTTACTCACAATTTCAGTCATGTGATCTTCTTGGTGTGTAGATATTTCTAGTTTCGTAGTAGTATGAGTTATGGTCAAAGATGTATCATTTAATCAAAGGAAGAAGTTAATTTATGAACTCAATTTCAATCTATGTGATTATCCCTAACTATTTAGGATGTGTGGTTTTTTTGAGGTGTCTTATAAAGGATTAAATGTTTTCTATTCTATAAATTTGTCACTTCTATGCTTGGGGAGGTCATCATGGAGAAGAGGGAACGACTCAATAATTCATCCATGGTAGATTTTATCAGCCTAATTTATTTTATAAATTCATCAGTATATTTGTGGGATATGGTAAGTGATAAGGGATAATAAATTTGGTAAAAATTAAGAGCTAGCTAAGAAATGGTTTTTGATATTTGATATTTTTGATGTTTGGGGACTAGAATTTTTGGAAACTTTCCATATTCGCATTGGAATGAGTATATTTTGGTAGTTATTAGTTATGTTTCCAAGTGGGTTGTGGTTGTGTAATTGAAAACTAATCAAGATAATAATATAATAGAAAAATTAATTTTTTTTACACGATTTGGATTTCCATAAAATTCATTATTGATAATGGAACTCATTTTTTAAAATTTCCAATTTATTTATTTCATAGAGAACTATTGATGTACTAATATAACAGGAACATCATATCATCCAAAATCTAGTGAACAGGTAGATATTTAAAATATGAATCTTATTTTTATTTATTAGTATGATATATATAATTCTATATAGGATTGACCATTTAGAATATATGAATAAATAAAGGACATCCTGAACAACAATTAAAACCCCAATTGGTAGCTCTCTATTTAGGTTGTTTTTTGGAAAATATTTGTATTTTCTTATAGAGTTAGAACATAATTCATAACAGGTTTTTATGGATTTGAACTCTAATTAAAATAATTTTGTATAGGGAATACTTCTGGAGTAGATTGATCAATATGAGATTAAATGATAGTCCTTTGATAATGATATGATATTTAAAGAGGGGTATAAATATTTTATGGATTCCATCAACGAAAATAATCAATTCAAGATAGGGCATAATGTAATTATGTTCAATTATAGAGATAAACTATTTCCTAAAAGATTAAATCCTAAAGTTAAATACATTTTACCATTATTAGAGTCCTTGTAATTGGGGTTATGGAGCTTATATAAGAAGATAACATATTATTTTTTGTTAATATTTAGAGGATTAAACACTATTTTGAAGAGAATATGATGGTTTTGGATTCCATATTTATGTAAAACTAATATTCTTTTAAATTCCATCTATACATTTTTTTACCGGAGGAAAATCATGACTTTATGTTTCCCCATGTAAAGTTTTGTTTAATTAAAATTTTCTCTCCTTATTGTGTGTCTCCATTAGATGATAAAACATGTTATTTTATTTTAATTTATATATTTTTAATCATGATTAATTTCTAGTTATTTTAAATTAACTGGATATATTGACCATGAAGTTATGTGGTGGTAGTTGGGTATAGTTATCATAAAATATCATTATGTAGAAGGTTATATAACCTTGAGAAGAGGGAACGATTAGTTGAGAAATTTTCATACCAGTGGTATATTTATTATCAACACCAATTCCAGATTGATCTTCTAGTTACAGAAAACTATGTAAAAATTTATTAATCTCTATCTCTGGTAATATTATTTATTGAAATTTAAAGTCAATAAATATATTATGATATATTCATTTTTTAGGAATATAGAGTTTCAACAAAGAACTATTTCATTGGGTTAAAGAGAAGCTGAGAATTTTCTTGTAGAACAATGAGAAAATATTTTACATATATTGGGAGTAATTATTTTAATATTTTTAATCCCTATGAGGGTTTCATGGAAATACACTAAATGAAAATAATTACGAAATTTTTTCTTACAAGCTGGAATATGTGCTAAATCACTACTAGTCACAATCATTCAATAAATTGCCTATGTTTATTTATCAATTAAAATTATCTTTATATTTTCCTTTAAAAATAAATCATGAACTCATTTATATAATGAAAAAATCAAGAATTTTTTTTCTTAGCCTACTAAGATGTGGTCCTTAGGGATTTTTGTGTAGGTTTTTTTGTTTGAGTGTTATAGGGAAAAATGTTTTTGGACATTCCTATGACCCATATTAATATAATCTTTTTAGTGATATATTACTAAAAAAAATTATCATTTTTTATTTTTCCACATTAGGTTTCCACAATGGGGATGTTATTTGATTTTATGTCTTTTCTAGATTTTTTTAAACTACGATTCATTACCATCCCAAAAAACCGCTTAATTTTTTTTTCGAATGATGCGAGTTTTGTATTTTAACTTAATCATTTTCACTAGGTGAAAATATTTTATTTAAATATATGTCTGTGATTTCAACTTGAGGATATTAATAATTATTACCTCATGGATTTATTTAGACAATTCATTTTTCTTTACTAGATGGATGAAATATTTTTTATTAAACTTTTAGGAAAATTTTATGCAATAATCATTTAATTTTTAATTTTTATTTATAATTTAACTCATAAGATATGAATCTAAATGGATTTTGAAATGAAAATCCTAATCCATAATGAACTCTATATTCTTTTATTGTGTAATCTTTATTCATTTACTATTGTATGGGTTATTTATTCCACCAATAAATTATCACTCAACACCACTGAACAGTGTGCATATTTGTGATGATTTCTTAAATTATTTAAGCCTTTTATCCCAAAGTCAATGTAAAACTTGTATATTTTGTTGGATTCCAATCCAACTGTGATAAATTCACTTTAATTATTTTGTTTTAGATCATTTTTTATAATAGTAACCAATTTTACAATGATGAAATTTATTTTTATAAGGTATTAACACATTCAACATAAAACAATACATGGGGTGATATCATTTTGAACATAAATTATTCTTGGAAATACATTTTTTCCATTTTCATATTTAATTTATACTATTGAATTTTCAATAAATGATTTTTTTGACGATAAGAAAAATATTATACATGGGTAATTTTATTTGGTTTTCACTTTGATTTAATTGTCCAAAAACATTTCTATAATTTAAAGTTGTTTTATTTTCCAATATATATTTCTATTTACTAATTTATTAATTTTGTTAGTTTGGTGTTAAATTATTGAATATCTTAATTTTTTATTAAAATTTATTTTGAATTAGCTATAAATAATTATCTCATTGACTTATAGTTGAGTGAGTAACTATTGTAAACCATTTTATTTTATTTTTTCTATTCATAAATAATGGAATTTTCTTCCTTTATTTATTTATTTTCATTTTCATATATTTCATAAATTGTTTATTTAATGTGTTTTAATTTTACTTTTGTGATTTAAGAATTTATTATTAATTTTATTAGTAAATAAGTAATTTATATTTTTTTTGTTTAATTTAATTTTTAATTTTAATTTTTTTTATGTTTGAAAATAAATTCAAGTAATTAATATTTATTTTTCAGGTGAGGATTTGTGGCTATAACATAAGTGACCATGACAAATAATTATGCTGGAACTGCGTGATAGAATTGAAATCAGTTTACATATCATAAATGAAGGCGATGAACCCTATATTCATAACTAACTATATAAATGAAATCCATCCTATAATGCCTCAATTTTCAATATACCAAGTGAGGGATCCATAGATACCACAACATCATTCACATAGTCAGTTTAGTGACCTGAATCCATGAAATAAACCTAACACACATAAAGAATAAAATTGAGGGCCACTATCACTTATGTGACCATGTGATTTGGAATTTATTATACTTAATCAAAGATACCATTAAATTTATCTACATCCTAACAAGTGATAAAAAACCTAATATGTGTTAAATTCAACCTACCATGTGAAAAATTCTAACCTACACTACATGTTTCTTTAGCACATCCTGCCTACAAGAGACAACCAAAGTATGTTCTGGAGTAACATTTGATCCATTGAAACATGAATTTAAGGAAATGAATCCATTAAAACATGTTGACTAAGAAATAAGTCCCAATGATAACCCAGAATCATAACTAAATCTTTAGGGACATGACATAGACTATGTCTATGGCCCAAGGGAAGGATGAACTTAATCTAAACAGAGAATGAGGCCACCAGATGTTATGATCAAGTTAGACCAGATGAATAATGAAATATCCCACAAAATTTCATCTTTATAATTAAGTTAGTTTTATGATTCTTCCAAATTCATTCGATCATAATACCGAGGAGATTGACCATTTTGGGGATCTCAACGATGATTCTATACAAAAAAACATGATCTAGAAGGTGCCTCAACAATTTAAGATTTTATTAAGATAATTTAAGTTTATCTAAGATTAGATGATCAATTTTGGTTCATTTTAGTTATATGATGAGGATTTATGTATATATTTGAAGGTTATTGTTGACGATGATGATTATTTATCAATTGATTTGGAGCTGATTGAAACCAAATATTGATGAAAAATTATAGGATCATAGTAGTAGTTGACCAATGTGTATTTCCAATCCTGATTAACTAAAGCCTCTATAATGAATAATTTGTTTTTTGGATTCCCTTTTCCTTATATAGGTCTGAGAATCGACGATGAAGTGGAATTAACACACCCTAATCTATTATTGGGAATTAGTTAAAGGGTGCATACCGATTGATTTGTTAAATAACTGGGTGAATCTATAATAAACTATCCTTTATAATTACCTATTATAGTATTTTTTTAGACTATAAATAACTTTATTCAAATACCAAATATCTTTTAGTGCTTTATTTTTATAGATCCATGCCATACATTTTACATAAAAACCATAAATTACAATGTGGACACATCGGATTGAAATCCATTTTTTCATAATATAAATCCTTTAACAAAGAACATGATTAATTTTCATGTAATGTCATCACGACTTTTAACATTACTTCATGCTTTCTCTTAAAGATCCTTAAAACCATTGAAAAACTTTTTAAAACATGGTACATGCACAAATATCACATCAAGGGATAGAAAAAAAATAAAACTGTCATTCTAATGAAAACATGGAAACCCATAAATGTTTCCTATTGTCTAAAAATATCTTAGATAATATGAAATAAAAAATTTCTAAAAGAAAAAACACACCTTTTCATTAAATAAAACCTTTGAAAACAAAATCCACAAAAATAAAACCCCGTTTTGGAAACATAGAGCATCATATTCATAAAACGTTTTCAAAACTCTTTCAATTATAATAACCATATAGTAAAATTACAATGAAATTAAACATAAAAAACAATCTTCCCCCAATGAATTGGATATAAATATTAGTATAGATCTAAATTATTCATTACATAACTACTAAATCATTTTTAGACAGACAACCTAATAACGATACAATCCAGGATCCAATAGTTTAGTATCATGGGTAATTAAGGATCAAACGACACATTTACATAAAAAATGAGGAATTATATATTTACTTGTTACCTATACTCTTGGTGTACCTTACATTCTCCTTATTACAAGTAATCAACTAAGGATATACATCAATGAAATGGGTGAACTAAAATCACAGTATGGGAAGGTATAACATGGGGTGAATAAATGACATTAATCAAAAGTAAAGGGGTGAGCAAAATAATATTATGAGCATAATATCACTATAATAATCACGAGGGAAATATTTTATAAATTCATGGAATTTTTTGATTCCTAAAAATGAAATATCATCTCCTATTGGTCAAATACCACACATAGTTGTGAATAAATCTAGCATCATGTTCATGCATAACATTAGTTCATAGTTCTCACATCATCAATATGAACAAATATATCATCATGTTCACACATAATACATATTATTTCATTTTGTACATCACACTACCCAATTCATTAGTGTGATATATAATTCCCATCCCCCATGTCACATCATAATATTCTAATAATCATGAATGTCACATAGATTGTATAATAATCATATCCATGAAATAACCCATAGAATGCAATTTTTTTCATAAATATTTATTAAATAATATGTTTGTGAAAAAACATAATTGTTTTTACCATAGTAAGGGAGATCATACTTGAATATAAATCATTTTTTTAAGATGGGACAAGAAGCATTTCAAGAGTAGTAAAATACGAAAATTTTGCGAAATGTTGTCACATTGAAAAAAATGAATTTCTTTAAACATATTTTGATATGGTAGGAACATTTTTATCCCAAAAATAAAATTTAATGTTTATTTTAAAGAAAAAATATGTATATTTATACCAATTAAAAGATGATTACATAAATAAAGGAATTGGGTTGGAGAATCCAGTTACCGTAAATCCTTTATTATTTTTCTGTGTTTCCTCCTATTGAATAATGAGAACTAGATTATGAAATCATATTTAAAGAAGTGAATTAAGTTCATTTTCCACTATTTTTCCATTATAATTGTGGAATTATTTTATATAGAACACTTTGTTAAATTGGAATTGTTTCAATATCTAGTTTTCATTAAATTTTCCTATTTTGTTTTATTTTCACTATATTCAATAAAACATATTTATACATAATTATTGACTCCAAAAGCATAGAATAAATGTAATTATATATTTATATGTTATATATAATTAATAATTTCTATCAATAAATTTTTATATACGAATTGAATTGGAAATGTCTTAATAGGTTCTTAACTGGCCTTTCATGGGACATTATCAGACGAGTATGAAAGAGAATTTTGAAATTTATATTTTTAATAAATATGATACTTGTAGTATGTTAAAATTATTAATATAATTTTAACTTAATATATAATTAATTATATAATATTTTTTTATTGAATAGTGTGAAAAATAGAATAAGAAAAGGAGAGTACAGTTGATCGAAACATGCTATTTCCTCAATGTATCTTCTCTAATACAACAATAAAAAACTCTTTAGGTTTGGAGTTATATTACATCAAAACATCCCTAAGGATTCTAAGATTATTTATATGAAAAATTTCTTCAGAAGTAGTGATTTTAAATTTGAGGGGTGAGTTGTTTTACAATGGGAGGGAGTGGGGTTATATATAATTGGAGAGATGGTCATTTTAGAATAAAATATTAAATAAAATACTATATCCAAGGAAAACAATATAAATTAAATTTATGAAAATATAAATCATATCTAAATATAATAGAATGGTTTTGAGACCTTAAACCCATTTATTATTAGTGGTTACATTTTTTATTAAAAATTAAAAGTGCAATATAATGAAAGTTTGTTATTTTAATAGATTACTTTTGACATCATGTTTTTGAATGATAATTTTAGGATTGGAAATTATATTTAATATATTTAAATTAATCATTTGTAAAATTAAATATATAATGAACAACACTCATGTTATATAAATTATGTGTTCATTATTACATCATTAATGCTGTAATTTATGATATAATAGTTACTAGAAAATTGGAATTTTTACTATTCAGCAAAAAATAGAGGTATGCCATTTTACGTGGGTGGTTTTTTGGTAATATATAATGTTTGTTGGATTCTATAAATTTTTCACACCCCTAATATTATTTAATATAAAAAATCACACTTTTATTCAGGAATCATAAATTACTAATAAACAATTGGTCGTTGTATTCTTCCACCATTTATTATTTCTGAACAAGAAATTTCAAATCATATTCTCAATTGAGAATTGGTAAGGGAATCATGTTTCAATATTTCATATAGTTTCCCTGTTGCCGCTTTATAAGAGAGGTAATTCTACAGTTATACCACATTGGTATTTCGTACATATGAGGGGTTTGGTATGTACGTCTATAAGTGAGATATTAGAAACACATCATGAACATGATCCATTTTTTGGGAAATTGATAGTTGAAATTCCACTTTCATTGATGATCATGTATCTCAAAGGGGACAATGTACCTTGGGTTGTGATTTCCCTTCTTCCCAAACTTAATGACTCTCTTTTATGGTGATATTCAAATTAAAACATTTTCTACCACATTAAATGACATGTCCCTTCAATGATTGCCAACATATCTTTTTTTCTGGCTCTGAGTAGACTTTGTGTATTTTTGGATGGGTTAATACATCTATTTTATATCCTGAATATGATGAGGTCAAAGTTAATTTTCTTCCAAAACATTATCCCAATAATTATAATTTCTACTCTTCTTCTGATTATAATCTCTATATAGATACATTTTAATAATTGAGTAGAATCTATTAATCTATAAGAACACAACTATTATGGTATATTGATCCCATCCTCCATTAAATACCATCAAGAAAGATATTATAATTTCCACAGTCATCTAAATAGTTATTTAAAATTTTCCATTATTTTGGGGGTGATATGCCATACTAAAATTCAATTCAATACTCCAATCATGTCAAAGACATATCTAGAATTTAGATGTGACCCTTGTATCATGATCAAAGATTATTAAAAGTGGACCCACATGAATCCTCACAATGTCAATTACTTATATCATAGATTTATTTTTATGGAATAAATATTCCAAAACTGCATTGTTTCTTTTAGATTTCCTTGGGAGACTGGTGACAATGTCGTCGGTGATTTCTCCCATTTACATGTGGGTCTGGGAAATGGTTTCATAATCCCATTGAAATTATATTTCTAAACTTTTACATTCTTAAAATACCATGTAATTTTAGGTGTACCTAGAGATATCATTATTTATGTAGTCCCACAAAAAGTTATCTTGAATATCGTGGAACATATAGGTTCTTCAATAATGGATGAAGAAATACGAGATATGTGAATTTTTTAATAGATCATTCTCTATCTCTGATTATATAGTCTTAAAAATTCTAGTTCCAAATCTAATTACACCATACTCATAAATATATTGCTCATTAATCTTTCATTCCTTTTAGGCTTTTAGCTTTTTTTGACGCTCCAACTATTTCCATTGTACCTCCTCGATCATATCTTAGATATTTTTTTATTATTATGGGAAAAGTACGACATATTACCTTCCATTATTATTCCCAAATCCATCATTTGAATATCCAAGAAGATAGGGTATTTCTCAATCTACATCACTGATATAGTACCGACTTCTTTTCTTCTAAGACCATCAGTTACCTTATTCAGCTTTCAAGGATGGTATTAAATAGGTAAATAATAGTATTTAACAAACTCTAACCATCTTTTTTTATTATTGTTGATCTCATTATGTTTTAATATATAATTTAGCATCTTGTGATCATTATATATATATATATCAAAATTTTCACTATAGAGGTAGTACCGCCAATTCACTAGAGCCAAAATAATAGCTTCTAACTCCATATCATGTATCAAGTAGTTCTCCTCATGGATCATTAATTACTGGGAGGTATATTCAATCATTTTATCATTATGAATGAGTATGAAACTAAATCCATTATTTGAGAAATCACTATGTATCACAAAACATTCTCCAATTGTTTGTACTGTGACTATAGGTGTAGTGATTAATCTCTTTTTAAGATCATTATTTATTTCCTCACATTCTTTCATACTGACATACATTTCCCTTTTATAAGACAATATATCTAGAGAGATATAAAATCAGGAAAAATTTCTCACCAAACATAGTTAGTACCATTATAATCCTAGAATACTATTCATTTTTCTGACACTTGTGGTTTAGGGCCATTCCTAATTTTCCTTTGTTTTTTACAATCGATAGATATTACCTCTATTGTGGTGATTTTTCCTATGATGTTACTTTTTGAAACCAAAATTCCCACTTTGTGAACTTATAATACACTTTCTATTTCCTTAATATCTCCATAAAAATACTTGGATTATATTAATGTTCCTCCATAATGATAGATTAGTTTAGAATATTTTTAATAAGGAAAACCAAAAACTCATTGAGATGGTGTCAAAAGGCTCTATTCATAAAATCAATGAATATTTTAGCCAAATTAGTAATTCTGAAGGTCATAACTATGAACACATAGGGACCATAAAATGTATAGAAGGACCTATTATGAATATCTTCCTTTTTCACGTTCAGTTGATCATACATAAAATAAAGATCAATCATTGAAAAAAACTAATCTCCTCAATGATTATTAAACAATTCATCAATCCTTGGTTGAGGAAACTTGTTATTTATGGTTATTTTATTGAGATCTCAATAATCAATACACAACCACGTTGATCTATCCTTATTTTTGTCAATGGGAACTATCAAAATCTTATCGATATTCTCTCATTTGTATGAAACCTTTATCTATATTCTCTTACAGATGCTTCTTTTTCTCATCATGTTTGATTTGGTTTATCATGTAGGGGAATTTATAAATAGGAGTGGATCTGGTTATAATCTCTATTAATAACTCTACTTCTTGATTTGGGGGATGTCTTGGTTACTCTTCAAGAAATAAATATTTGTATTCCCATTAAAGAATAATTTCTTCTATTATGACACCTTCCCTTGACTCAACCATTTGAGAAAGTTATTCTACATGACATTGTATCATCACCAACACCATCAAGGAATTTTGTAAAGGATATTCATGATCATCCAAACATTTATTGTGGAGCATGGGATGATTTTGAATAATAAAATGGATTTATATTTCTCAACATTTGATACGTGCTCTATATAATGAGATCCAATCCATGCCCAGCAAGACACAAAATTCCACTATGTGAAAGATTACAAGACTCAATAGAAGAATATATCCAAAGATACTAATTTGGGAAAATCTAAATGCACAGAATGCATTGATCACACTACTCAGAGTTTTTATAGATATATTTACTTCAAGACATTATGTTTTTGATCCTATAGTTCTAGAATACAAAGTAGTTAAAAAGAAATTCATAGACCCATAATCAAATAAAAATATTTCCATTTTTCAGTCAATAGTAATTGTTGCTTTTGTTAATAAATTTTCATGACCAGCCTCATTAGTGATAATGGAAAAAGCTATCCCCTACACATTTGGTATTGGTGGTTTCTAACGATGATTACCCTCAAGGATCATCATTTAGGGGACTAGATTTCATAATTCCCTTACTCCCTATAGTTGATGGATTGAACCATGGGTGGTTCTTTCCTTTCCTCCATCACAATGGTCATATGTTTCATGTCTCTTTAACCATCATGAGATTAGTGGACCTCTCTCCTACACTGGTATAATTTCCCTATCCCATTATGTTAATTACCATGATGATTATTCAAATTTATTTGACAAGTGGGTAGTTGATCCTTGTTTAAATATTTTCATTAGATCTTATAGCTTGAAATTCAATAATTTTGTTTCTCATCTCCAGAGCCATCAGACCATTATATAGACTCTATCTCATCATTTAGTACAAATTGTTTATCCTCTTCATAAATACCAAATTCTAGGATAGCTATATCCTTTCAGAGGTATTATTTTATGGCACTGAAGAATCTCTCCAATTTACTGTAGTTGTTGATAAAAAAATAGGGTATCTTGAAATAATTTTAAAAGTTTCATCACAATAAGTTATAAAATATTCATCATTTTTAATAACATTTAGGAATTTTCTCTCTATATTTGTTCAAATATTTATATGTAAATATATTTTAAGGAATATACACTAAATTTCAACCCACTCCATTTCTTCCATTTCATCTATTGTATTATTATTATTCATCCTAACTCAATTTTTATTGGCCTCTCCATATAAATGATAGCTGGCCTTAATAACTATATCTTTCTTCGAATGATGGAGAGTATTAAAGAAATTCTATATTGAGTTAAACCATTATTCCAAAATAAGTGGATCAATAGATCAACTAAAAAATAAATATTATTTTTTATAAAGGATTTGATAGAATGTTTCCCATTTTTAGGTGAAGAAGAATGTTCCACATTATTTAGGTTATTGTTTAGAGCCTCAAACAGTTGGGTATGTATTAACATAACATTTTGAATCCCACCTCCCATTAAATTGGGAGTTTTATTTGTTAAATCATTAAATTTCCCTTCCCATGTGTTTTTGTTCGAGTTTCTACTGGATCCAACCATTATCAAAAGTATAAAATGTCTGAAAATAAGATAACAAGTCATGAATAAATAATTTATTCTTATACAAAATTATGATTGAAGGAATGTCTTATGAGATCACTAGTATTTCCATGATAATAATTAATCTAATGGTTTTAAGACATTACAATCATTTATTACTCTAATTAACAATGTTTATAAAAAAGGAATGTGGAAAAGAAATAAAAATTGATATTTTGAGGGATAATGTTTTTTGGTTTTGGAAAGTTATTTTTGGTCTTGCAATTAAGTATATTGTATTTTAGTGAATCATTTATGAAACTACATATAACATGGTAGAATAAAAAGTTATATAAATGATTAATTAGTTAAATCATCTTGAATGTTGTAATTTTAAATATATCGATGATGGTAAAAACTGTATTTTTACTATTCAAATAATAATTGAAGTATTATAAAAAATTACCAAAAAATCTTCCTTGGAAAATTTAGATGTGCTGATTTTAAAAAATGATATTCATATTATTGAAATAAGTTTCTAACTTAGTTAATTTTAATTTCTAATATAAAAATTATGATTTTTATGAAATTAATTAAAATACAAATTATTAAATATGTGCTCATATTTTCTTTGAGATTTTAGTCATGATATTTATTTATTGGAATTTCAATATTTATATATACCGAAATAAATCATAATAAAAATTATTTATATCACAATTTATTATTTTTCAGGTTAAATTAATATTCTAATGATGAGGTTTTTATTCCTAATGGTTAGGTTACTATTCATAGTTATCATTCTTTGATTTTAATGGACACATTAACTCCAATATATACCACATCATTGTTTCATTAACTATTCACTAGAACTCCTCCCAAGGTTATATATTTTCATTTTCATTGATGTTGAATAGTTAACTAATTTTTTTTTTACTTCTATGGAATTTTTCATACTGGCGATGATTTTTGGAGATTAGGGTGATCCATATTTTCCAATTTCTGAATTTATATATTTTTTCAATTATAATTTTTTTCTTTTTCATTAGTTTTATAGTTGACTAAATTAATGGTATTTATTAATGAGAGTTTTTTTTGAATTATTTTATTTTAATACATGTATCATATTATATAATATAGCATAGCACACATTTATCCAAGAAAAAAAATTACTAAGAAACCTAAGTTCATTATAATAATGGGTCTTTGCCTTCTAAAAATATAATAGGGAATATATGTGAGCTATAATTGGGCTCAAATCATATTATAAACTATATCGACCTCACCCAGTTTTAGTTATATAAAATGCATGTAAACCCTTCATATAAACAATATCCGACTCACCCATTATCTATAATGGGGATCAACCCAATGAATAATTTGTATTTAGCTCACCTATTATTCATTTATTATTCCATTAGTATATCATGAATAAATCTTTTTATGATCTCAGGATTCAATATAAAAAAACCCCTTTTAAAATCTCTTTTAAACCTATATTCAAAAAAAATTCTATTATTAAAATACTCTTTCATTTTTACAAACTCATTTTCAATTCTTAAATACCTAGAAATGGAATAGATTGATTTTTTCTGAAGAAAACAAAAATTATTTTAAAGGAGGAAAGAAATTAAATAATAGAATCAATATTTGTAAAATTAATAGTCACAATATATTTTAATAAATAGAATGTTCCTTTATTCTAAGGAATCTAAAGAATTCCATACAAATATAACCTTTTCCAAAAAAAATAAAAAAATAAAAAATAACTTTATAATGCATTTATGTCCAGACGAAAATAAATTCAACTAAATAGACATTGATGAAAAAGTCAGTTATGAAGAAAAAATAGAAAGAAATTTTTTATAATGAATGTCCCTTAGCACTTTAACAACATTTTTAGAAGAAAAAATTATAATAGTAGAAAATATAAAATATTTCAATAATCAATTTCATAAATGGGCATGTTCTCATCAAATATTTTCTCAAAAAAATTTACCTTCTCAAAAAAATATTTTGTTTTCTAATCCATCTGCAAGATAATTAGTGTCCAAAAAACAATCATGATGAGAAAACACATTGTATAGAGTGTATATATTCATTTAATCCATTGGGAGGTAATTTTCCATGAATGATAGATTTCCAATCTCATACCACTTTTACTAAAACAGTATAATCACATTCAAAGCACACCTTCTTCCAACAAATTTTTCGAGCCATGTTTACATTATTAATAAAATAAAGCATATAAACTTCTATGAATGAAGAAATTTCACAAGGGCTATAAAGAAATCCCACAATATCATCCTTATAATATATAAAAACAAATCCAAATACTAAGGGAACTATATTACCAATGGAATCCCCATTTGTGTTTCATTTAATATAGTCCATGAATAGTGAGATCTAAAGGATTTCAATAGTTTCTGTATTTTGGGGAAAATGATGGTAAAACAAGTCATCTCAACACCAAATGGTTGTGAACCAAGTTGTTACATCATCCATGTTGAATATAATTTTCTTCTCTCACTACTGTAATGTTTCTTAGGAGAGTAGTAGTGCTATTGAAAGGTGTTTGATTTTGTATAGCATCATTACCGATCCTCCATATTAGATTGCTAAGTTCTTTATAAGAAACTGAAAACAAACAATGAATTTCTATTGACTAAGGATAATTATTATAGTCAGTTAGGCGAACCTGTATAATGTTTGTCCAGAGAAAAAATACATCAAAAACACTAAAAATTATTTTCCAAAGGGAAGTAGTAGTGTAAAAAACACAAAAAATATATGATTAATATCATATATATACTAATTAAATAATGCACATAATGAAAATAGATTGATACCAACTACATGTAAAAAACATCAATGGGTAGTTTATAAAGATAAATCCTCCACAAAAGTATAAATTGGGATTGATAAATCCATTTATTTTGAATTTATCCCCGAAATTGGTTTTTAGTTCCATCAATTGAGTTGAAGTAGAAATTATTTGAAGTTAGAATAATATTTTCTATCAGTACCCAGATCAGAAGATCATATTTATTAATAAAGGTGTAATTGTTGACAACATTGTTTATTTCATGGGTTTGGTCATACAAGCTATAAATTTTTTCCTTGATTATATCATTTAAATACTTCACTATTTCATCATAATTGATCAGATATGATAGAGGGGTACCTATCCATTATAAATCTATAATCTAATATAGTAATATTTTCTCACAAAATAATGATATTGTGATACAATGTTGTTTAATGAATGCTTGAATGTTAGAAAAATAACGGACCCCAAACAGTTAATGTTTCCAATTTTTATTTTTTTCTTCAAAAATATATCTCTAAAAAGACTCAGGGATTTTGATTTTTCATTAACCATATGCCACCTAATTTGTTCTTAAAGATTCATGTTAATTTATTTCATATTCTTTATTCCAAGTCCCCCAAGGTAAATAGTTTTTCAAAATGTTCTCCAAGGGACTATGATTAACCTTCTTTCATGGATTCCCTCACTGTAGATGAAATTTTTAATATATGTGTGTATTTCCATTAATATATAAAATATCCATTTATAAACCATGAAATAATAAACAATATTCTGTAAAATAATATTCTATAGAATACAAACTCTTTGATCTATTTAATGAGATTTACTATTCAAAGTAGCAAATTAATTACAAACATGGCTTATAATATAACTAAAGTGGAAATATGAAGCTTTACCCCAAACCAATAGGAAAACCAGATATATAAATGGGATATCACCCTTTATGAAACCCAACTCATGAATAATGTCATTTTTTCATAGAAATTATACTATTTCCAAAATATACAAGGTATTTCTTCCATCTAATTTCTTCTCCCAAAACCATATGAAAATTATGAGAATTTTTCTTGATGATCTCAACATTTTAATTTTCACCATGAAATAAATAATAAAATCATAGTAAAATAAGTAAGGAAGATCCATAATGCCTCGATTATTTTTGATGGTCTTTATATTCACACTTTCAATCAAATTTAAACGCATCCTTCTCAGGAAATCCTCTATAATTATGAATATTACTACTGATATGGGTTCACCTTACATTACTTCTCTCTTTAAGGAAAAATTACCCTATAGAGATCCATTAATAAGAATTGTAATACCAGGTGATCCAAGAAGATTCCTATTCTAATTAATTAACATTCCATTAAAACCAAAATTTTAAATCACCATACAAATAAATCATCAATTCATATTATCAAAATCAATTTTAATGGAAATCCTTAGGGAAATATTTCCACTTCTTGTGGAATTACTCTAAATATTTAAATAATCTGTGGATATTATATTATTATATAGTATATTCCTCTCAAATTAATCTAGGTTTATTATAATAGTCTTTTTAATTTAATATTTTCACTAGTCGGTAGGAGATGATTTTTCCAATAATTTTAAAAACTCTGTGGACCAATGAAACATTCTTAAATTGATGAATTTCATTCGCATTATTAACTTTCGAGATCAGAGTAATAAATTTATAATTTAAAACTTGTAAAAGTGAGAGACATTTAAATAAATTTTTATATATCATCCATATGATTTAGTGGTGAAAAATTAGTTGCATATCTTCATGAAGTTAGTAGTCTAAATGTACTCATGAATGACATTATAATTTTTTAGTTAAAGAAATAAAATGAAAACTTATCATTAAAAACTGAAAAACAAGTAATGAATATCATAATTATTTTTTTATCACATATATTCATTAAAATTGTCCTTATTACCTTGTAAAATGGTACTAAAAAAATCATATCGCTTCACGAGGTGGCTCTCTATCATACACATGAGCGACCATTATCATATCCCCAATGGAATTTAAATAAGAAGTAATATTTTATATAATTAATAAATATGTATAAATATGTTAAAAATATCATATATATGTATATATATAATAAATACCTCATTATAAAAAGTTGTGAAATGATATTATGGAAGACAAATGACAGTGGTTTGTGAGGAAATATTTCTATGTACACATGGATAATGATTTCATTTCCCTTTTGATAGAAGAGGATGTGGATTTAGGTTATTCAATTGAGATAATAACATAATATCATATGGTATATACTGGGGATTTTATTTAGGTATAATTTATGTAAATTTTAATTATTTTGAAGTTGAAATAATATAGAGACACCCAGTTAAGCATTATATATCGTCTTCAGAAAACATCCTTAGGTAAGAACAAAAAGGCATATTATGATAGCTTTATTATAAAAAAATATTAAAGGATGTGGATAGGGGAGTTAGTAAGCCATTATATTATTTAATTTATAATAAAAACATCTTTTATGGTGTGAAGAGGATTGGATAGGGGTGGCATTTTATAAGTGAGGGTAGTGGGAAAGTCCTATTTTTTTGAAAGAAAAAGGTATACCCACATTTTTGACAAGACCCAAGCTTATAATAATAATATTTTATTGAAAAAAATACCTGTATTTATATATAATCTATAAATATTACATAAAAGATTCCTCATTATATATTTCTTTAATTAATTAAGATGGAGAAACCTTATTCACTTTCAAATAGGTTTTAGGAAAATATCATTTGAAACCCAAAACCAAGCTTTTACATAAATCCAATATAATGTTGAATAAAAAAATAATTGGGTTAAATATATCTAAATAAAATTATTATGAATTTAAATCATATTTTAAAAATATTGGGACTATTAAATTACCCAATTTATTGAAAATAAAGGTCATTATTACAAAAAAAATGGGTATTTTCATTATTTGCGGTGTCCTACATGCTGGGATGGTTTATCCTCTGCTGGGATGCGCCTGTAAGGGGATTCACAGTGCTAGGGTTCCTCTCCCATTTCCACCTCCCTCTCTCATCCCGTCCAGGCTCCGTTCTTCATCCTTTTGTATGCCGCTCGTGACGACAGATTATTTGGTTCAGTCACTTCGGCAGTGCGCTTGATTTGCCGTTATCCTTGCTTGATTACACTATATGGATAGGGTTCTATGGCGGCGCAGTTGTCCAAAGATCGAGTCCTAGATTCCATGGTTTGAGGGAGCTTCTTCGTCCTCGAATGCGTGGAATGGATGGTTGGGTGTGGTCTCTGTGTGCATTCAGGATGGTGGCGAGGGGATCTGGATCTTGCTTTGAAGCTGGGTTCTTATTCGGTTTTTTGGGTCGAGTTATTCTGTTTTTTGTTTCATGATGCTTTTTTGCACTAGGGTTTAGTTTCATAGTTGTCTTTTATTTGTGGAATGCTTCTTTCTTTGGATGGGTGTTTCGTTTTGTTTTGTTTATTTGCCGACTGCGGCTTTGGTTCTGGACCACTGACGGTGAAGGGACGATGGACGACGGTGAAGCTCAACGACGTTCTGGTTGATGCAGATAAGGCCATTCTATTCGCAGTAGACTATGGTTTGAGATGTCGCAGATCAAGTGTTTTGGTGTTTCCTGGAATAAGATTTTGACATCGGTTGTTTTAAGTTTTGAATTTGTTTCTCCGGAGGGATGTGATGAAGATGGTTGTCTATCGTTGTCCCGACGTGTCACACCGGTGATCCGGTATTCGTGAGGTGGGTGATGTCTTGGATTCACAGTGATGCCAGAATGGTTCTCGCTGATGATTAAAAATGAAGTCTTGTTGGTGACGTTTATGGGTTCGATGGTTGGGTGCGTATCGAGGGCATGAGCGGCTCGAGGGTGCATGGAAAGGTGTGTGGATTGATGGTGTGAGGATCAAGGGCAGCTGTCTGGTTTACTTGATTTTGAAATTTGAAATGTGAATTTGAACTGGATGTTTCATCATGGTCTTTGGATGCAGTGATGTTTTGTATTGGGTACCGTCAACCCTTAAACCGGCCTTGAGAAAATATATAAAAAAAATTGATTAGCGTGCGATTATTTGCAGAAAAACCAATATTTTCTCAAAAAATCCAAACTTTTCACCCAAAGATAATTTTGGTTTTATTATTTCAAAAATATATTTAATTTTATGAACAATACTCTCTAATATTTCCAAAAAAGTAATAATATTTTTTTAAAGAATGAAATAAGAACCATTTATGACTAAATCAAAATTTTATGGAATAGAATCACTTTACTCGAAAATGATTGACAATTTACTAAGAATTTTTAAATTATTTATATTAATTTGTAAGTGTATTTAAATTTATATAATAAAATAATTAATACTATTCATTCTGTCACGACCCGTCCTCGGGGCCCGTGCCGTGACTACCCCAAGCCCGCCTTCCATAGGCCAGGGGCTGGCGACTAGCACCAAGGCGTAAAATCCCAGTAAACAGGGAAGGCATTGCCTTTATAAGTAACAACCACACAGAGTCAGCAAGCGGAAAGTAAAGTGCAGAAAAGTAAAGGGGGCCGGAAATACAAGCCCAACTGTAAAGTACAACTGAAAAGTAAAGTACAGCAACTGAAGAAAAGACGGCGGCCTCGTGTCGTCCACTGGCAATCCCACCTGAAGGGTGGGTACAGATAGCCTCCAGGCTCCTCGGGTCCCACGTCCGCTCCGAGCACGTCCCGCCCAGTGGTCCACCTCCAGGTACCGTCCTGCTCCACGCCCCAACCGTGATCAGCGCTGTCCGTCGTCTGCAACCAACACAACAAGGTGCGGGCATAGCCCGTGCAGGGGTGAGTACAAGCTACTCAGTAAGGACCCCGAGACCCCCGAAGGTCTCCCGAAATCCAGAAAGGATATAGCACAAAAGAAAGATGCAATCACGAAGTAACATCTGACTCGACTTAGGTATATGCCCATACATATACCTAAGTCCCCAATTCTAGCTCTGCTCACGAGCTCAAGAACAACTCAATCCACAAAGGAAAGCAAGACTCAAATCCACAAAGGAGAGTAAACAGTAAATCCACATAGGATAGTTCAACACAATCCACAAAGGAGAGTAACAGTAAATCCACATAGGATAGTTCAACACAATCCACAAAGGAAAGTAACATAAGATTCAGCTCAACCAGGATTTTCATTATCGAAACCGTAAATGTTGAAGAGCCCCATCTCTGAAGTGTACAGTGGTCCTGTCACGACTCTGAGGTACTGCTCACTAACCTAAGACTGCTGAAGTACTCCTCCTGTCGAGTACCGCGGGTCTGCTGCCAACTACCGGGCGCTCCGTCCGCTGAGGGTCTGCTGCCAAATACCGGGCGCTCACCCAGATAGCCTACTGAGGTACTCCTCCTGTCGAGTACCGCGGGTTTGCCGCCAACTACCAGGCGCTCCGTCCGCCGTGGGTCTGCTGCCAACTACTGGGCGCTCCGTCCACTGGGCTAGTCGACTCACTCCAAGTCGAGTCGGTCAAGCAGTCATCAGGTCTAAGTCATTTACACGGTCTCCGTACTCCGCACGCACGTCTCCACCGTCGTGGGTCTGTCGCTACAACCAAGCGCACACACTCCGTAGAGTATCGCGGGTCCGCCGCTACAACCAAGCGCTCCACCTCCAAGGGTCTACTGCTGCATCCAAGCGCACCACCACTGTCAAGTACCGCGGGTCCGCCGCTACACCCAAGCGCTCCACCGATCAAGGTAAAAAAGAAGATTCAGCTCACACAGGTTCGGTAGCACTATTCCACGTAGGATCGCTGAGTGCAGTAGTCGACGCAGTCCACTGCGGATCTCTTGCACAGTCGTCGCCGCAGTCCACGAAGGATCTCTGCTCTGCCGTCGTCGCAGTCCACGGAGGATCTCTGCTCTGTCGTCGTCGCAGTCCACGGAGGATCTCTGCTCTGTCGTCGAAGCCACAGCCAGCACTAGGGTTCCCGCACTTAGCGAGCTCGTTTAGGAGGGTCCGCTCCACGAGCCGAGAGGCTGATACATCAACTGACACGTAGTCCGAATTTGATGTATCCAAAAGTTCCGTATCGACAACAGGATCTCAACGCAACAGACGGCGCGTCAATCGGACGCTCGGTCTGAGAGTTATTGGCATTTTCGTCCCAGGGGCCCGGTTGGTTTTTAGGGCAAAACCAACCCGACCGTACTCCGCCTGTATCCGATCCTCGGGCGGAGTATGCCAAAAGTTCCGTCTCACTTAGAGGAATTCAACGAAACAGACGGCGCGTCAATCGGACGCCCGGTCTGTTAGTTATTGGCCTTTCCGTCTCACACCCACCCTGGGAAACTTCCCAGGAGGTCACCCATCCTGATCACTGCTCTAGGCCAAGCACGCTTAACTACGGAGTTTTAACTACGTAGGCTCCCGAAAAGGAAGGTGCACCTTGAGTATAGTATACCGAAACGACCGTCTCGATCCAAGGATCGCGTAGCCGCTGACGGTTCGTCAATCGGAGGTCTCAGGCCCAAGATATGGGCGAAAGACCGAAGAGGGCCCGAAACGGGGGTTCTGGGTCCGGGGCGACCCGGCCCGAACCCCCCCTGGGGTCGGCCGAACCGGGTCGGCCCGACCCGGCTAGGCCGGGTCCGGTCCGGCCGGGGCGCGGCCCGGCCGACCGGACCGGCCGGCTCGGTCTTCGGCCGAGCGGCCGAAGAGCCGCCGCGGGTCAAACCCGCGGCTTTGGGAGAAACGCGGCCCGCGCGGGCCGTGTGCTGGTGGCCGGACCGCGGACGCGGTCCGGCGGTTCGCCGCCGCCGCGGCTCGGCCGCGACGGACTCCTCCGGCGGCGCGCCGGGCGCCGCCGTCTCCTTCCGCGGGCCGCCGGAGATGCTCCGGTGGCCCGATTTCTTTCCCGTCTGCGCCGTTGCTCCTCCCGGGGGACGATCTTCACTGCGGAATCAACAAAATGCCCTTGCCGCACGGTTCATCGTCGTCCGCCAAATCCGCACAACAAAAGAGATCGGCGGAGGGTTGCCGGGTCTTGTTCGTTAGACCCGCACCCTCCGCGTTTAGTCAAAATCCACGGGAGGAATAATCAACAACAATTTTAAATAAATCAAAATTGTCGGAGATCATGTTCTTCACTTTAAAAGAATAAACACGGGGAAAAAGATAAAATAATCCAACATCCCTTACTTGTCGTCGTCGGATGAGAGGTCGTCGCGGAATTGCTCGTCGCGGAAGAAGGGGGGATCGTCGCGTCGTCGCGGTATCCGGCGTCGCGTCGCCAATCTCCGGATCAAGATCAAACGGATTTAATTAGTTTAAATCCGTTGATATCGAAATTAAAACGGGAGAATTCAAATGATTTGTTTCTCACCTTAGTTGCCGAACGAGGATCGGCCGCAGAAGAAGAGGCGTCGCCGAAGAACGTCGCGGGTAGGGCTCGTCGACGTCGCAGATCTCGGTGTGCGTCGTCGAATTCCGGTCGCCGGCGTTCTTCGCGTTCTTCGCGTTCTTCGCGTTCTTCGCGTTCTTCGCGTTCTTCGCGGGGAGAGTGGAGGTTCAGAGGAATTGCACAACGATAGCAATCCTCCAAAATAGACAAGTTGTCTATTTTATTATTTTGCCAACAAACGCAAAACGCGTAAGTAACGACCCATTTAATTCGTTGAATTAATTCAACGAATAAAACAGCCCATTTAATTCACGAAATAAACCGCCCAATTAAATGGTCTGTTAAGAATTTAAGAAAACGCGTCGGTTGACTTTTCAGTTACTTTGACGGGTTTTCGCGGGTGCGTTACTTAGCGAAAGAAACGGCGGGGCTCGTGCGGGCCCCACCTCACAAATATCCTACTAAGGGGGTAGGATATTTCCGGATAGCATCCTATCTAGTTCAACTCAGTTCAAGCCGCCCTTAAGTGGCTTCAAGTGGCTTCCAAGCAGCTTAAGTGAAATAAAATAAAGTTGTCGCACAAACTTTATTTTATTTCTGACTTAAAGCCGCGAAATTTAAAAAACCACGTCTGAGCAAACGCAACTCCGGAAGAGGCGTTTCTAAGCAAATACCGGCGCTGCGATTTCATCGGTGCCCTCAGAATTTGATTCCGGGCACCGGTTCAAAAGATAGAAAAACCCGCTCGTCCGTTCACTGAACGTACCCGAGCCAAACTTCGGAAATTGATTCCGGGCACACCGGGCCTCGGAATCAGGTGCCGTCTGAAGCTGCGCTCTTGTAAAATTCCAAAGAAAATTAAGAAAAAAATTTCCTTGAAATTTGCGGGTCTTTACATTACTCCCACCTCAGGGCTTTACGTCCCCGTAAAGAAACATCAAAAACTAGGGGAACAAATGGGGGTACAGAGCACGCATCTGAGCCTCCCGCTCCCAAGTGCTCTCCTGGAGGTTCTCATGTTTCCATCTGATGTGCACGAGAGAAATCGATCGCCCACGCAGGACCCGCTCCTGTCGATCCTCTATCTCCACCGGGACCTCCGTAGAAGTCGCCCCATCGTCAACGTCAAGCTCCTCAGCTGGAATACGTGGAAGACGTCGTGCACCCGGTGCAACTGAGGTGGTGGAGCCAGGCGATAAGCCACCTCGCCAACCTTGCTGAGGACCTGGAAGGGTCTGATAAAGCGCGGAGATATCTTGCCGCCTCGGCCAAATCTCCGAATACCACGTCGAGGTGAGACCCGCAAGAAGACGTGGTCGCCATCCTCGAACTCCAGTGGCCTCCGCCTCCTGTCAGCATATGACTTCTGCCGGCTCTGAGCTGTCCTCATCCGCTCCTGGATGACCTGGACCTTCTCTGGTTCCACAAGAGCTGCAAGATTTCTTCTTTGCCGATAAGAGAAATCTGGTCTCATCCCCTGGATGAACCACATTCTTTGCCTAAAACAGTCAATCCTAACATGGATGATTCTAATCCATACCAAGGATGACGTCGTAAGGCCTCGACGCTACTACTAAGAGATTCAACCGTTACTCTCGCCTCCAAGGGTTGAGTCACACTGTCGGCATCAGTGTGTGGTAACTGGGTCTCCTCCAGTAGATGTCTCACAAGTGAGGGTCAAGTCAACAGCCCAAACTGGAACCTCTTAGTAACATCACGAAAGAGGACATGAACGAAAATATCACAAAGGTATGCGTCTTTTATTATTGCAGCTCATAATACAAGACGCTACACAAAATCAACAAGGAACCAGAAGTACAAAGGTTGTTATCCACTAGTTCTGCTCCTGTCCATCGGCTCCCAGAGCTCCATGATCGAAGGCCTCGGCTGCCTGAAGCTGAGCTCTCCCCTGCGGTCGGGGTGGACCTCCTGGTGGTGGTGGTGGAAGAGCCTCAAAGCGTCGCCCACCACCTGCTGCTCGTCCAGCTCCTCTGTCTCGTCCGCCTCCTCTCTGCGGACCGCCACGGTCGAACCTCTGCCTCTGCCTGGGAGGTTCTTCACTTAACTGTTGATCATCAGCATGGCGGGTCGGACAGTCACGAGCCATGTGACCAATCCCGCCACAGGAGTAACACTGCCCACTCTCGGCACGCCTGGCTCTGACTCCACCCCGGCTTCCCCGTACAACTGAGCCTGAGTCGTGCAGTCGGCCACCGGTAGGTCTGGTCTGCCTGGAACCCTGAGACATCCGTCGGCTACCTGCTGCAGATGACTCTGCCACGTGTCGCCCTGCGGTGAGTTGTTGTGCTGGTGTAGACTCAGCAAGGAAACCCTCGATCAGAAGTGCCCGCTCCAGTACTCCTGTCTGAGTCGGTATGCTGAGGGAGATCAGCGATGCCCTGATCTCGTGTCTCAAACCCTGCTCGAAGGTCCGGGCCCGGAAGAAGGGGTCCCGTACCATGTCTGTCGAGTACCGAGAAAGGTCGGTGAACCTCGCCGCGTACTGAGCGACCGTCATGCTGCCCTGCCGCAGCTGTAGAAGCTCCTGGATACGCACCGCACGAAGGGTGGTCGGGACGAACTCCGAGCGGAAGAGGCTCTCAAAGTCCGTCCAAAGAAGAGATGCCTCATCGTGCACCTGGAGCATCAAGCTCCACCATCGTCCTGCCGCCGCCTGCAGGAGGCTCGCCGCGAGAATCACCATGAGATCCGCTGGTGTCCTCACTAGCCTAAAGATCCGTACCACCGCCTCTAGCCAGTCCTCGGCGGCCTGGGGGTCCGCCTCACCGCGAAACCTGGGCGGTCGCTGGCTCTGAAACTCATGCAGTGCCCTGAGGCGACGTGCATCGTCAGCGTCTGGTAATGGTAGCATCGGTGGCTCGGCGGGTAAAGCTACCGCCGGTGCCACTACTGAAAAAGGGCCCTGCACCGAGGCCTCGTCGCTCGGTGGGCTGTCGTCTCGCTCGACTCTCGGAACCCTAGCTGGCTGTCGTCGCGGGGCCATCCTGAAAAGGAGAACAAGAGCACCACAGTCAGAACAGTATACCTGGTGAGCTGGCACAAGTAATCACAAGGAAAACTTGAGACTTTCATAAAGCAGATCAGTATACCCGGTGAGCTGACACAAGTAATCACGAAGAAAACTTGAAACACACATGCAATCAATGTTTTCGTGCATTAAGTCAGAAATCAGAAGTCAGGGTCCTGGTGTATGGATACGTCGGCCGCCGCACCAACACTGGACTCCCTGGACTGATAACCACACTCAATACGCTAAACACTATTGCTTCACACAGAAGAAAGATCAGAGTCTGCGGTAGAACCGACCACCTCTGATACCAATTTGTCACGACCCGTCCTCGGGGCCCGTGCCGTGACTACCCCAAGCCCGCCTTCCATAGGCCAGGGGCTGGCGACTAGCACCAAGGCGTAAAATCCCAGTAAACAGGGAAGGCATTGCCTTTATAAGTAACAACCACACAGAGTCAGCAAGCGGAAAGTAAAGTGCAGAAAAGTAAAGGGGGCCGGAAATACAAGCCCAACTGTAAAGTACAACTGAAAAGTAAAGTACAGCAACTGAAGAAAAGACGGCGGCCTCGTGTCGTCCACTGGAAATCCCACCTGAAGGGTGGGTACAGATAGCCTCCAGGATCCTCGGGTCCCACGTCCGCTCCGAGCACGTCCCGCCCAGTGGTCCACCTCCAGGTACCGTCCTGCTCCACGCCCCAACCGTGATCAGCGCTGTCCGTCGTCTGCAACCAACACAACAAGGTGCGGGCATAGCCCGTGCAGGGGTGAGTACAAGCTACTCAGTAAGGACCCCGAGACCCCCGAAGGTCTCCCGAAATCCACAAAGGATATAGCACAAAAGAAAGATGCAATCACGAAGTAACATCTGACTCGACTTAGGTATATGCCCATACATATACCTAAGTCCCCAATTCTAGCTCTGCTCACGAGCTCAAGAACAACTCAATCCACAAAGGAAAGCAAGACTCAAATCCACAAAGGAGAGTAAACAGTAAATCCACATAGGATAGTTCAACACAATCCACAAAGGAGAGTAACAGTAAATCCACATAGGATAGTTCAACACAATCCACAAAGGAAAGTAACATAAGATTCAGCTCAACCAGGATTTTCATTATCGAAACCGTAAATGTTGAAGAGCCCCATCTCTGAAGTGTACAGTGGTCCTGTCACGACTCTGAGGTACTGCTCACTAACCTAAGACTGCTGAAGTACTCCTCCTGTCGAGTACCGCGGGTCTGCTGCCAACTACCGGGCGCTCCGTCCGCTGAGGGTCTGCTGCCAAATACCGGGCGCTCACCCAGATAGCCTACTGAGGTACTCCTCCTGTCGAGTACCGCGGGTTTGCCGCCAACTACCAGGCGCTCCGTCCGCCGTGGGTCTGCTGCCAACTACTGGGCGCTCCGTCCACTGGGCTAGTCGACTCACTCCAAGTCGAGTCGGTCAAGCAGTCATCAGGTCTAAGTCATTTACACGGTCTCCGTACTCCGCACGCACGTCTCCACCGTCGTGGGTCTGTCGCTACAACCAAGCGCACACACTCCGTAGAGTATCGCGGGTCCTCCGCTACAACCAAGCGCTCCACCTCCAAGGGTCTGCTGCTGCATCCAAGCGCACCACCACTGTCAAGTACCGCGGGTCCGCCGCTACACCCAAGCGCTCCACCGCTCAAGGTAAAAAAGAAGATTCAGCTCACACAGGTTCGGTAGCACTATTCCACGTAGGATCGCTGAGTGCAGTAGTCGACGCAGTCCACTGCGGATCTCTTGCACAGTCGTCGCCGCAGTCCATGAAGGATCTCTGCTCTGCCGTCGTCGCAGTCCACGGAGGATCTCTGCTCTGTCGTCGTCGCAGTCCACGGAGGATCTCTGCTCTGTCGTCGAAGCCACAGCCAGCACTAGGGTTCCCGCACTTAGCGATCTCGTTTAGGAGGGTCCGCTCCACGAGCCGAGAGGCTGATACATCAACTGACACGTAGTCCGAAGTTGATGTATCCAAAAGTTCCGTATCGACAACAGGATCTCAACGCAACAGACGGCGCGTCAATCGGACGCCCGGTCTGAGAGTTATTGGCATTTTCGTCCCAGGGGCCCGGTTGGTTTTTAGGGCAAAACCAACCCGACCGTACTCCGCCTGTATCCGATCCTCGGGCAGAGTATGCCAAAAGTTCCGTCTCACTTAGAGGAATTCAACGAAACAGACGGCGCGTCAATCGGACGCCCGGTCTGTTAGTTATTGGCCTTTCCGTCTCACACCCACCCTGGGAAACTTCCCAGGAGGTCACCCATCCTGATCACTGCTCTAGGCCAAGCACGCTTAACTACGGAGTTTTAACTACGTAGGCTCCCGAAAAGGAAGGTGCACCTTGAGTATAGTATACCGAAACGACCGTCTCGATCCAAGGATCGCGTAGCCGCTGACGGTTCGTCAATCGGAGGTCTCAGGCCCAAGATATGGGCGAAAGACCGAAGAGGGCCCGAAACGGGGGTTCTGGGTCCGGGGCGACCCGGCCCGAACCCCCCCTGGGGTCGGCCGAACCGGGTCGGCCCGACCCGGCTAGGCCGGGTCCGGTCCGGCCGGGGCGCGGCCCGGCCGACCGGACCGGCCGGCTCGGTCTTCGGCCGAGCGGCCGAAGAGCCGCCGCGGGTCAAACCCGCGGCTTTGGGAGAAACGCGGCCCGCGCGGGCCGTGTGCTGGTGGCCGGACCGCGGACGCGGTCCGGCGGTTCGCCGCCGCCGCGGCTCGGCCGCGGCGGACTCCTCCTGCGGCGCGCCGGGCGCCGCCGTCTCCTTCCGCGGGCCGCCGGAGATGCTCCGGTGGCCCGATTTCTTTCCCGTCTGCGCCGTTGCTCCTCCCGGGGGACGATCTTCACTGCGGAATCAACAAAATGCCCTTGCCGCACGGTTCATCGTCGTCCGCCAAATCCGCACAACAAAAGAGATCGGCGGAGGGTTGCCGGGTCTTGTTCGTTAGACCCGCACCCTCCGCGTTTAGTCAAAATCCACGGGAGGAATAATCAACAACAATTTTAAATAAATCAAAATTGTCGGAGATCATGTTCTTCACTTTAAAAGAATAAACACGGGGAAAAAGATAAAATAATCCAACATCCCTTACTTGTCGTCGTCGGATGAGAGGTCGTCGCGGAATTGCTCGTCGCGGAAGAAGGGGGGATCGTCGCGTCGTCGCGGTATCCGGCGTCGCGTCGCCAATCTCCGGATCAAGATCAAACGGATTTAATTAGTTTAAATCCGTTGATATCGAAATTAAAACGGGAGAATTCAAATGATTTGTTTCTCACCTTAGTTGCCGAACGAGGATCGGCCGCAGAAGAAGAGGCGTCGCCGAAGAACGTCGCGGGTAGGGCTCGTCGACGTCGCAGATCTCGGTGTGCGTCGTCGAATTCCGGTCGCCGGCGTTCTTCGCGTTCTTCGCGTTCTTCGCGTTCTTCGCGTTCTTCGCGTTCTTCGCGGGGAGAGTGGAGGTTCAGAGGAATTGCACAACGATAGCAATCCTCCAAAATAGACAAGTTGTCTATTTTATTATTTTGCCAACAAACGCAAAACACGTAAGTAACGACCCATTTAATTCGTTGAATTAATTCAACGAATAAAACAGCCCATTTAATTCACGAAATAAACCGCCCAATTAAATGGTCTGTTAAGAATTTAAGAAAACGCGTCGGTTGACTTTTCAGTTACTTTGACGGGTTTTCGCGGGTGCGTTACTTAGCGAAAGAAACGGCGGGGCTCGTGCGGGCCCCACCTCACAAATATCCTACCAAGGGGGTAGGATATTTCCGGATAGCATCCTATCTAGTTCAACTCAGTTCAAGCCGCCCTTAAGTGGCTTCAAGTGGCTTCCAAGCAGCTTAAGTGAAATAAAATAAAGTTGTCGCACAAACTTTATTTTATTTCTGACTTAAAGCCGCGAAATTTAAAAAACCACGTCTGAGCAAACGCAACTCCGGAAGAGGCGTTTCTAAGCAAATACCGGCGCTGCGATTTCATCGGTGCCCTCAGAATTTGATTCCGGGCACCGGTTCAAAAGATAGAAAAACCCGCTCGTCCGTTCACTGAACGTACCCGAGCCAAACTTCGGAAATTGATTCCGGGCACACCGGGCCTCGGAATCAGGTGCCGTCTGAAGCTGCGCTCTTGTAAAATTCCAAAGAAAATTAAGAAAAAAATTTCCTTGAAATTTGCGGGTCTTTACATTACTCCCACCTCAGGGCTTTACGTCCCCGTAAAGAAACATCAAAAACTAGGGGAACAAATGGGGGTACAGAGCACGCATCTGAGCCTCCCGCTCCCAAGTGCTCTCCTGGAGGTTCTCATGTTGCCATCTGATGTGCACGAGAGAAATCGATCGCCCACGCAGGACCCGCTCCTGTCGATCCTCTATCTCCACCGGGACCTCCGTAGAAGTCGCCCCATCGTCAACGTCAAGCTCCTCAGCTGGAATACGTGGAAGACGTCGTGCACCCGGTGCAACTGAGGTGGTGGAGCCAGGCGATAAGCCACCTCGCCAACCTTGCTGAGGACCTGGAAGGGTCTGATAAAGCGCGGAGATATCTTGCCGCCTCGGCCAAATCTCCGAATACCACGTCGAGGTGAGACCCGCAAGAAGACGTGGTCGCCATCCTCGAACTCCAGTGGCCTCCGCCTCCTGTCAGCATATGACTTCTGCCGGCTCTGAGCTGTCCTCATCCGCTCCTGGATGACCTGGACCTTCTCTGGTTCCACAAGAGCTGCAAGATTTCTTCTTTGCCGATAAGAGAAATCTGGTCTCATCCCCTGGATGAACCACATTCTTTGCCTAAAACAGTCAATCCTAACATGGATGATTCTAATCCATACCAAGGATGACGTCGTAAGGCCTCGACGCTACTACTAAGAGATTCAACCGTTACTCTCGCCTCCAAGGGTTGAGTCACACTGTCGGCATCAGTGTGTGGTAACTGGGTCTCCTCCAGTAGATGTCTCACAAGTGAGGGTCAAGTCAACAGCCAAAACTGGAACCTCTTAGTAACATCACGAAAGAGGACATGAACGAAAATATCACAAAGGTATGCGTCTTTTATTATTGCAGCTCATAATACAAGACGCTACACAAAAGCAACAAGTAACCAGAAGTACAAAGGTTGTTATCCACTAGTTCTGCTCCTGTCCATCGGCTCCCAGAGCTCCATGATCGAAGGCCTCGGCTGCCTGAAGCTGAGCTCTCCCCTGCGGTCGGGGTGGACCTCCTGGTGGTGGTGGTGGAAGAGCCTCAAAGCGTCGCCCACCACCTGCTGCTCGTCCAGCTCCTCTGTCTCGTCCGCCTCCTCTCTGCGGACCGCCACGGTCGAACCTCTGCCTCTGCCTGGGAGGTTCTTCACTTAACTGTTGATCATCAGCATGGCGGGTCGGACAGTCACGAGCCATGTGACCAATCCCGCCACAGGAGTAACACTGCCCACTCTCGGCACGCCTGGCTCTGACTCCACCCCGGCTTCCCCGTACAACTGAGCCTGAGTCGTGCAGTCGGCCACCGGTAGGTCTGGTCTGCCTGGAACCCTGAGACATCCGTCGGCTACCTGCTGCAGATGACTCTGCCACGTGCCGCCCTGCGGTGAGTTGTTGTGCTGGTGTAGACTCAGCAAGGAAACCCTCGATCAGAAGTGCCCGCTCCAGTACTCATGTCTGAGTCGGTATGCTGAGGGAGATCAGCGATGCCCTGATCTCGTGTCTCAAACCCTGCTCGAAGGTCCGGGCCCGGAAGAAGGGGTCCCGTACCATGTCTGTCGAGTACCGAGAAATGTCGGTGAACCTCGCCGCGTACTGAGCGACCGTCATGCTGCCCTGCCGCAGCTGTAGAAGCTCCTGGATACGCACCGCACGAAGGGTGGTCGGGACGAACTCCGAGCGGAAGAGGCTCTCAAAGTCCGTCCAAAGAAGAGATGCCTCATCGTGCACCTGGAGCATCAAGCTCCACCATCGTCCTGCCGCCGCCTGCAGGAGGCTCGCCGCGAGAATCACCATGAGATCCGCTGGTGTCCTCACTAGCCTAAAGATCCGTACCACCGCCTCTAGCCAGTCCTCGGCGGCCTGGGGGTCCGCCTCACCGCGAAACCTGGGCGGTCGCTGGCTCTGAAACTCATGCAGTGCCCTGAGGCGACGTGCATCGTCAGCGTCTGGTAATGGTAGAATCGGTGGCTCGGCGGGTAAAGCTACCGCCGGTGCCACTACTGAAAAAGGGCCCTGCACCGAGGCCTCGTCGCTCGGTGGGCTGTCGTCTCGCTCGACTCTCGGAACCCTAGCTGGCTGTCGTCGCGGGGCCATCCTGGAAAGGAGAACAAGAGCACCACAGTCAGAACAGTATACCTGGTGAGCTGGCACAAGTAATCACAAGGAAAACTTGAGACTTTCATAAAGCAGATCAGTATACCCGGTGAGCTGACACAAGTAATCACGAAGAAAACTTGAAACACACATGCAATCAATGTTTTCGTGCATTAAGTCAGAAATCAGAAGTCAGGGTCCTGGTGTATGGATACGTCGGCCGCCGCACCAACACTGGACTCCCTGGACTGATAACCACACTCAATACGCTAAACACTATTGCTTCACACAGAAGAAAGATCAGAGTCTGCGGTAGAACCGACCACCTCTGATACCAATTTGTCACGACCCGTCCTCGGGGCCCGTGCCGTGACTACCCCAAGCCCGCCTTCCATAGGCCAGGGGCTGGCGACTAGCACCAAGGCGTAAAATCCCAGTAAACAGGGAAGGCATTGCCTTTATAAGTAACAACCACACAGAGTCAGCAAGCGGAAAGTAAAGTGCAGAAAAGTAAAGGGGGCCGGAAATACAAGCCCAACTGTAAAGTACAACTGAAAAGTAAAGTACAGCAACTGAAGAAAAGACGGCGGCCTCGTGTCGTCCACTGGCAATCCCACCTGAAGGGTGGGTACAGATAGCCTCCAGGCTCCTCGGGTCCCACGTCCGCTCCGAGCACGTCCCGCCCAGTGGTCCACCTCCAGGTACCGTCCTGCTCCACGCCCCAACCGTGATCAGCGCTGTCCGTCGTCTGCAACCAACACAACAAGGTGCGGGCATAGCCCGTGCAGGGGTGAGTACAAGTTACTCAGTAAGGACCCCGAGACCCCCGAAGGTCTCCCGAAATCCAGAAAGGATATAGCACAAAAGAAAGATGCAATCACGAAGTAACATCTGACTCGACTTAGGTATATGCCCATACATATACCTAAGTCCCCAATTCTAGCTCTGCTCACGAGCTCAAGAACAACTCAATCCACAAAGGAAAGCAAGACTCAAATCCACAAAGGAGAGTAAACAGTAAATCCACATAGGATAGTTCAACACAATCCACAAAGGAGAGTAACAGTAAATCCACATAGGATAGTTCAACACAATCCACAAAGGAAAGTAACATAAGATTCAGCTCAACCAGGATTTTCATTATCGAAACCGTAAATGTTGAAGAGCCCCATCTCTGAAGTGTACAGTGGTCCTGTCACGACTCTGAGGTACTGCTCACTAACCTAAGACTGCTGAAGTACTCCTCCTGTCGAGTACCGCGGGTCTGCTGCCAACTACCGGGCGCTCCGTCCGCTGAGGGTCTGCTGCCAAATACCGGGCGCTCACCCAGATAGCCTACTGAGGTACTCCTCCTGTCGAGTATCGCGGGTTTGCCGCCAACTACCAGGCGCTCCGTCCGCCGTGGGTCTGCTGCCAACTACTGGGCGCTCCGTCCACTGGGCTAGTCGACTCACTCCAAGTCGAGTCGGTCAAGCAGTCATCAGGTCTAAGTCATTTACACGGTCTCCGTACTCCGCACGCACGTCTCCACCGTCGTGGGTCTGTCGCTACAACCAAGCGCACACACTCCGTAGAGTATCGCGGGTCCGCCGCTACAACCAAGCGCTCCACCTCCAAGGGTCTGCTGCTGCATCCAAGCGCACCACCACTGTCAAGTACCGCGGGTCCGCCGCTACACCCAAGCGCTCCACCGATCAAGGTAAAAAAGAAGATTCAGCTCACACAGGTTCGGTAGCACTATTCCACGTAGGATCGCTGAGTGCAGTAGTCGACGCAGTCCACTGCGGATCTCTTGCACAGTCGTCGCCGCAGTCCACGAAGGATCTCTGCTCTGCCGTCGTCGCAGTCCACGGAGGATCTCTGCTCTGTCGTCGTCGCAGTCCACGGAGGATCTCTGCTCTGTCGTCGAAGCCACAGCCAGCACTAGGGTTCCCGCACTTAGCGAGCTCGTTTAGGAGGGTCCGCTCCACGAGCCGAGAGGCTGATACATCAACTGACACGTAGTCCGAAGTTGATGTATCCAAAAGTTCCGTATCGACAACAGGATCTCAACGCAACAGACGGCGCGTCAATCGGACGCCCGGTCTGAGAGTTATTGGCATTTTCGTCCCAGGGGCCCGGTTGGTTTTTAGGGCAAAACCAACCCGACCGTACTCCGCCTGTATCCGATCCTCGGGCGGAGTATGCCAAAAGTTCCGTCTCACTTAGAGGAATTCAACGAAACAGACGGCGCGTCAATCGGACGCCCGGTCTGTTAGTTATTGGCCTTTCCGTCTCACACCCACCCTGGGAAACTTCCCAGGAGGTCACCCATCCTGATCACTGCTCTAGGCCAAGCACGCTTAACTACGGAGTTTTAACTACGTAGGCTCCCGAAAAGGAAGGTGCACCTTGAGTATAGTATACCGAAACGACCGTCTCGATCCAAGGATCGCGTAGCCGCTGACGGTTCGTCAATCGGAGGTCTCAGGCCCAAGATATGGGCGAAAGACCGAAGAGGGCCCGAAACGGGGGTTCTGGGTCCGGGGCGACCCGGCCCGAACCCCCCCTGGGGTCGGCCAAACCGGGTCGGCCCGACCCGGCTAGGCCGGGTCCGGTCCGGCCGGGGCGCGGCCCGGCCGACCGGACCGGCCGGCTCGGTCTTCGGCCGAGCGGCCGAAGAGCCGCCGCGGGTCAAACCCGCGGCTTTGGGAGAAACGCGGCCCGCGCGGGCCGTGTGCTGGTGGCCGGACCGCGGACGCGGTCCGGCGGTTCGCCGCCGCCGCGGCTCGGCCGCGGCGGACTCCTCCGGCGGCGCGCCGGGCGCCGCCGTCTCCTTCCGCGGGCCGCCGGAGATGCTCCGGTGGCCCGATTTCTTTCCCGTCTGCGCCGTTGCTCCTCCCGGGGGACGATCTTCACTGCGGAATCAACAAAATGCCCTTGCCGCACGGTTCATCGTCGTCCGCCAAATCCGCACAACAAAAGAGATCGGCGGAGGGTTGCCGGGTCTTGTTCGTTAGACCCGCACCCTCCGCGTTTAGTCAAAATCCACGGGAGGAATAATCAACAACAATTTTAAATAAATCAAAATTGTCGGAGATCATGTTCTTCACTTTAAAAGAATAAACACGGGGAAAAAGATAAAATAATCCAACATCCCTTACTTGTCGTCGTCGGATGAGAGGTCGTCGCGGAATTGCTCGTCGCGGAAGAAGGGGGGATCGTCGCGTCGTCGCGGTATCCGGCGTCGCGTCGCCAATCTCCGGATCAAGATCAAACGGATTTAATTAGTTTAAATCCGTTGATATCAAAATTAAAACGGGAGAATTCAAATGATTTGTTTCTCACCTTAGTTGCCGAACGAGGATCGGCCGCAGAAGAAGAGGCGTCGCCGAAGAACGTCGCGGGTAGGGCTCGTCGACGTCGCAGATCTCGGTGTGCGTCGTCGAATTCCGGTCGCCGGCGTTCTTCGCGTTCTTCGCGTTCTTCGCGTTCTTCGCGTTCTTCGCGGGGAGAGTGGAGGTTCAGAGGAATTGCACAACGATAGCAATCCTCCAAAATAGACAAGTTGTCTATTTTATTATTTTGCCAACAAACGCAAAACGCGTAAGTAACGACCCATTTAATTCGTTGAATTAATTCAACGAATAAAACAGCCCATTTAATTCACGAAATAAACCGCCCAATTAAATGGTCTGTTAAGAATTTAAGAAAACGCGTCGGTTGACTTTTCAGTTACTTTGACGGGTTTTCGCGGGTGCGTTACTTAGCGAAAGAAACGGCGGGGCTCGTGCGGGCCCCACCTCACAAATATCCTACCAAGGGGGTAGGATATTTCCGGATAGCATCCTATCTAGTTCAACTCAGTTCAAGCCGCCCTTAAGTGGCTTCAAGTGGCTTCCAAGCAGCTTAAGTGAAATAAAATAAAGTTGTCGCACAAACTTTATTTTATTTCTGACTTAAAGCCGCGAAATTTAAAAAACCACGTCTGAGCAAACGCAACTCCGGAAGAGGCGTTTCTAAGCAAATACCGGCGCTGCGATTTCATCGGTGCCCTCAGAATTTGATTCCGGGCACCGGTTCAAAAGATAGAAAAACCCGCTCGTCCGTTCACTGAACGTACCCGAGCCAAACTTCGGAAATTGATTCCGGGCACACCGGGCCTCGGAATCAGGTGCCGTCTGAAGCTGCGCTCTTGTAAAATTCCAAAGAAAATTAAGAAAAAAATTTCCTTGAAATTTGCGGGTCTTTACATTACTCCCACCTCAGGGCTTTACGTCCCCGTAAAGAAACATCAAAAACTAGGGGAACAAATGGGGGTACAGAGCACGCATCTGAGCCTCCCGCTCCCAAGTGCTCTCCTGGAGGTTCTCATGTTGCCATCTGATGTGCACGAGAGAAATCGATCGCCCACGCAGGACCCGCTCCTGTCGATCCTCTATCTCCACCGGGACCTCCGTAGAAGTCGCCCCATCGTCAACGTCAAGCTCCTCAGCTGGAATACGTGGAAGACGTCGTGCACCCGGTGCAACTGAGGTGGTGGAGCCAGGCGATAAGCCACCTCGCCAACCTTGCTGAGGACCTGGAAGGGTCTGATAAAGCGCGGAGATATCTTGCCGCCTCGGCCAAATCTCCGAATACCACGTCGAGGTGAGACCCGCAAGAAGACGTGGTCGCCATCCTCGAACTCCAGTGGCCTCCGCCTCCTGTCAGCATATGACTTCTGCCGGCTCTGAGCTGTCCTCATCCGCTCCTGGATGACCTGGACCTTCTCTGGTTCCACAAGAGCTGCAAGATTTCTTCTTTGCCGATAAGAGAAATCTGGTCTCATCCCCTGGATGAACCACATTCTTTGCCTAAAACAGTCAATCCTAACATGGATGATTCTAATCCATACCAAGGATGACGTCGTAAGGCCTCGACGCTACTACTAAGAGATTCAACCGTTACTCTCGCCTCCAAGGGTTGAGTCACACTGTCGGCATCAGTGTGTGGTAACTGGGTCTCCTCCAGTAGATGTCTCACAAGTGAGGGTCAAGTCAACAGCCAAAACTGGAACCTCTTAGTAACATCACGAAAGAGGACATGAACGAAAATATCACAAAGGTATGCGTCTTTTATTATTGCAGCTCATAATACAAGACGCTACACAAAAGCAACAAGGAACCAGAAGTACAAAGGTTGTTATCCACTAGTTCTGCTCCTGTCCATCGGCTCCCAGAGCTCCATGATCGAAGGCCTCGGCTGCCTGAAGCTGAGCTCTCCCCTGCGGTCGGGGTGGACCTCCTGGTGGTGGTGGTGGAAGAGCCTCAAAGCGTCGCCCACCACCTGCTGCTCGTCCAGCTCCTCTGTCTCGTCCGCCTCCTCTCTGCGGACCGCCACGGTCGAACCTCTGCCTCTGCCTGGGAGGTTCTTCACTTAACTGTTGATCATCAGCATGGCGGGTCGGACAGTCACGAGCCATGTGACCAATCCCGCCACAGGAGTAACACTGCCCACTCTCGGCACGCCTGGCTCTGACTCCACCCCGGCTTCCCCGTACAACTGAGCCTGAGTCGTGCAGTCGGCCACCGGTAGGTCTGGTCTGCCTGGAACCCTGAGACATCCGTCGGCTACCTGCTGCAGATGACTCTGCCACGTGCCGCCCTGCGGTGAGTTGTTGTGCTGGTGTAGACTCAGCAAGGAAACCCTCGATCAGAAGTGCCCGCTCCAGTACTCCTGTCTGAGTCGGTATGCTGAGGGAGATCAGCGATGCCCTGATCTCGTGTCTCAAACCCTGCTCGAAGATCCGGGCCCGGAATAAGGGGTCCCGTACCATGTCTGTCGAGTACCGAGAAAGGTCGGTGAACCTCGCCGCGTACTGAGCGACCGTCATGCTGCCCTGCCGCAGCTGTAGAAGCTCCTGGATACGCACCGCACGAAGGGTGGTCGGGACGAACTCCGAGCGGAAGAGGCTCTCAAAGTCCGTCCAAAGAAGAGATGCCTCATCGTGCACCTGGAGCATCAAGCTCCACCATCGTCCTGCCGCCGCCTGCAGGAGGCTCGCCGCGAGAATCACCATGAGATCCGCTGGTGTCCTCACTAGCCTAAAGATCCGTACCACCGCCTCTAGCCAGTCCTCGGCGGCCTGGGGGTCCGCCTCACCGCGAAACCTGGGCGGTCGCTGGCTCTGAAACTCATGCAGTGCCCTGAGGCGACGTGCATCGTCAGCGTCTGGTAATGGTAGCATCGGTGGCTCGGCGGGTAAAGCTACCGCCGGTGCCACTACTGAAAAAGGGCCCTGCACCGAGGCCTCGTCGCTCGGTGGGCTGTCGTCTCGCTCGACTCTCGGAACCCTAGCTGGCTGTCGTCGCGGGGCCATCCTGAAAAGGAGAACAAGAGCACCACAGTCAGAACAGTATACCTGGTGAGCTGGCACAAGTAATCACAAGGAAAACTTGAGACTTTCATAAAGCAGATCAGTATACCCGGTGAGCTGACACAAGTAATCACGAAGAAAACTTGAAACACACATGCAATCAATGTTTTCGTGCATTAAGTCAGAAATCAGAAGTCAGGGTCCTGGTGTATGGATACGTCGGCCGCCGCACCAACACTGGACTCCCTGGACTGATAACCACACTCAATACGCTAAACACTATTGCTTCACACAGAAGAAAGATCAGAGTCTGCGGTAGAACCGACCACCTCTGATACCAATTTGTCACGACCCGTCCTCGGGGCCCGTGCCGTGACTACCCCAAGCCCGCCTTCCATAGGCCAGGGGCTGGCGACTAGCACCAAGGCGTAAAATCCCAGTAAACAGGGAAGGCATTGCCTTTATAAGTAACAACCACACAGAGTCAGCAAGCGGAAAGTAAAGTGCAGAAAAGTAAAGGGGGCCGGAAATACAAGCCCAACTGTAAAGTACAACTGAAAAGTAAAGTACAGCAACTGAAGAAAAGACGGCGGCCTCGTGTCGTCCACTGGCAATCCCACCTGAAGGGTGGGTACAGATAGCCTCCAGGCTCCTCGGGTCCCACGTCCGCTCCGAGCACGTCCCGCCCAGTGGTCCACCTCCAGGTACCGTCCTGCTCCACGCCCCAACCGTGATCAGCGATGTCCGTCGTCTGCAACCAACACAACAAGGTGCGGGCATAGCCCGTGCAGGGGTGAGTACAAGCTACTCAGTAAGGACCCCGAGACCCCCGAAGGTCTCCCGAAATCCACAAAGGATATAGCACAAAAGAAAGATGCAATCACGAAGTAACATCTGACTCGACTTAGGTATATGCCCATACATATACCTAAGTCCCCAATTCTAGCTCTGCTCACGAGCTCAAGAACAACTCAATCCACAAAGGAAAGCAAGACTCAAATCCACAAAGGAGAGTAAACAGTAAATCCACATAGGATAGTTCAACACAATCCACAAAGGAGAGTAACAGTAAATCCACATAGGATAGTTCAACACAATCCACAAAGGAAAGTAACATAAGATTCAGCTCAACCAGGATTTTCATTATCGAAACCGTAAATGTTGAAGAGCCCCATCTCTGAAGTGTACAGTGGTCCTGTCACGACTCTGAGGTACTGCTCACTAACCTAAGACTGCTGAAGTACTCCTCCTGTCGAGTACCGCGGGTCTGCTGCCAACTACCGGGCGCTCCGTCCGCTGAGGGTCTGCTGCCAAATACCGGGCGCTCACCCAGATAGCCTACTGAGGTACTCCTCCTGTCGAGTACCGCGGGTTTGCCGCCAACTACCAGGCGCTCCGTCCGCCGTGGGTCTGCTACCAACTACTGGGCGCTCCGTCCACTGGGCTAGTCGACTCACTCCAAGTCGAGTCGGTCAAGCAGTCATCAGGTCTAAGTCATTTACACGGTCTCCGTACTCCGCACGCACGTCTCCACCGTCGTGGGTCTGTCGCTACAACCAAGCGCACACACTCCGTAGAGTATCGCGGGTCCGCCGCTACAACCAAGCGCTCCACCTCCAAGGGTCTGCTGCTGCATCCAAGCGCACCACCACTATCAAGTACCGCGGGTCCGCCGCTACACCCAAGCGCTCCACCGCTCAAGGTAAAAAAGAAGATTCAGCTCACACAGGTTCGGTAGCACTATTCCACGTAGGATCGCTGAGTGCAGTAGTCGACGCAGTCCACTGCGGATCTCTTGCACAGTCGTCGCCGCAGTCCATGAAGGATCTCTGCTCTTCCGTCGTCGCAGTCCACGGAGGATCTCTGCTCTGTCGTCGTCGCAGTCCACGGAGGATCTCTGCTCTGTCGTCGAAGCCACAGCCAGCACTAGGGTTCCCGCACTTAGCGAGCTCGTTTAGGAGGGTCCGCTCCACGAGCCGAGAGGCTGATACATCAACTGACACGTAGTCCGAAGTTGATGTATCCAAAAGTTCCGTATCGACAACAGGATCTCAACGCAACAGACGGCGCGTCAATCGGACGCCCGGTCTGAGAGTTATTGGCATTTTCGTCCCAGGGGCCCGGTTGGTTTTTAGGGCAAAACCAACCCGACCGTACTCCGCCTGTATCCGATCCTCGGGCGGAGTATGCCAAAAGTTCCGTCTCACTTAGAGGAATTCAACGAAACAGACGGCGCGTCAATCGGACGCCCGGTCTGTTAGTTATTGGCCTTTCCGTCTCACACCCACCCTGGGAAACTTCCCAGGAGGTCACCCATCCTGATCACTGCTCTAGGCCAAGCACGCTTAACTACGGAGTTTTAACTACGTAGGCTCCCGAAAAGGAAGGTGCACCTTGAGTATAGTATACCGAAACGACCGTCTCGATCCAAGGATCGCGTAGCCGCTGACGGTTCGTCAATCGGAGGTCTCAGGCCCAAGATATGGGCGAAAGACCGAAGAGGGCCCGAAACGGGGGTTCTGGGTCCGGGGCGACCCGGCCCGAACCCCCCCTGGGGTCGGCCGAACCGGGTCGGCCCGACCCGGCTAGGCCGGGTCCGGTCCGGCCGGGGCGCGGCCCGGCCGACCGGACCGGCCGGCTCGGTCTTCGGCCGAGCGGCCGAAGAGCCGCCGCGGGTCAAACCCGCGGCTTTGGGAGAAACGCGGCCCGCGCGGGCCGTGTGCTGGTGGCCGGACCGCGGACGCGGTCCGGCGGTTCGCCGCCGCCGCGGCTCGGCCGCGGCGGACTCCTCCGGCGGCGCGCCGGGCGCCGCCGTCTCCTTCCGCGGGCCGCCGGAGATGCTCCGGTGGCCCGATTTCTTTCCCGTCTGCGCCGTTGCTCCTCCCGGGGGACGATCTTCACTGCGGAATCAACAAAATGCCCTTGCCGCACGGTTCATCGTCGTCCGCCAAATCCGCACAACAAAAGAGATCGGCGGAGGGTTGTCGGGTCTTGTTCGTTAGACCCGCACCCTCCGCGTTTAGTCAAAATCCACGGGAGGAATAATCAACAACAATTTTAAATAAATCAAAATTGTCGGAGATCATGTTCTTCACTTTAAAAGAATAAACACGGGGAAAAAGATAAAATAATCCAACATCCCTTACTTGTCGTCGTCGGATGAGAGGTCGTCGCGGAATTGCTCGTCGCGGAAGAAGGGGGGATCGTCGCGTCGTCGCGGTATCCGGCGTCGCGTCGCCAATCTCCGGATCAAGATCAAACGGATTTAATTAGTTTAAATCCGTTGATATCGAAATTAAAACGGGAGAATTCAAATGATTTGTTTCTCACCTTAGTTGCCGAACGAGGATCGGCCGCAGAAGAAGAGGCGTCGCCGAAGAACGTCGCGGGTAGGGCTCGTCGACGTCGCAGATCTTGGTGTGCGTCGTCGAATTCCGATCGCCGGCGTTCTTCGCGTTCTTCGCGTTCTTCGCGTTCTTCGCGTTCTTCGCGGGGAGAGTGGAGGTTCAGAGGAATTGCACAACGATAGCAATCCTCCAAAATAGACAAGTTGTCTATTTTATTATTTTGCCAACAAACGCAAAACGCGTAAGTAACGACCCATTTAATTCGTTGAATTAATTCAACGAATAAAACAGCCCATTTAATTCACGAAATAAACCGCCCAATTAAATGGTCTGTTAAGAATTTAAGAAAACGCGTCGGTTGACTTTTCAGTTACTTTGACGGGTTTTCGCGGGTGCGTTACTTAGCGAAAGAAACGGCGGGGCTCGTGCGGGCCCCACCTCACAAATATCCTACCAAGGGGGTAGGATATTTCCGGATAGCATCCTATCTAGTTCAACTCAGTTCAAGCCGCCCTTAAGTGGCTTCAAGTGGCTTCCAAGCAGCTTAAGTGAAATAAAATAAAGTTGTCGCACAAACTTTATTTTATTTCTGACTTAAAGCCGCGAAATTTAAAAAACCACGTCTGAGCAAACGCAACTCCGGAAGAGGCGTTTCTAAGCAAATACCGGCGCTGCGATTTCATCGGTGCCTTCAGAATTTGATTCCGGGCACCGGTTCAAAAGATAGAAAAACCCGCTCGTCCGTTCACTGAACGTACCCGAGCCAAACTTCGGAAATTGATTCCGGGCACACCGGGCCTCGGAATCAGGTGCCGTCTGAAGCTGCGCTCTTGTAAAATTCCAAAGAAAATTAAGAAAAAAATTTCCTTGAAATTTGCGGGTCTTTACACATTCCCTCCAATTTAATGTATATGTTATAATGGTTATATACTTCATGTGTCATTTAGGCTCGGTCTTGCGTGTCACACATGCCATCGAACATTATTTTCTTCTCTATAATATTAGGCTGTCTCAGAATCTCAACATATTTATGTTATAAGATATTGTTAAATAAATATATTTAGTCTATAAAAATAAATATTCTAGACATATGGAATTGTGAATCGTATATTTTAAATCATGGAAGTGTAAAATAATTAAAAATATAGTGCATATGAATAACCTCTTTTTCTAATTTGTAATAAGTTAGATTAAGGGGATATTTTATGTAAAACCATTGGATTTAAAAGAATAAAATTATTTTTTATTAAATATATGAAATGAGACACTAATAATAGATAATAGTTTAAAACCCCAAGACTTTATAATGTATTTCTTTTTAAAGAAATTTGACCTCATCAATAGTTTGCAGAATATGCAACCCAGAGTACAAATGAACCGTAATATTATACAACAATATAACCTAGACATTAAAATGGTGGGTATGAATTGTATTATCTAGATTATGAATAATTTTTTTATATTCTTATTGTAAATAAACAAATAATCATTCAAAAGAAAAATAATTTTTTTTCAAAAACTGTATCTTTCTAAAAAAAAGTTTAGTCGCGCTTTTCACACATAATTTCAAATTAATTTTTACCATTTATAGAAAATTTATATGATAAAATTAAATTAATTTTTGAAATAATAATATCAAATTTATATTTTTTTCAATATTTTTGATATTTCTGATATGTATCCTTTTTCGATGAATAGTGAAAATACTGATTTTTTTATTGAAAGATGCCTTTTATTTTAAAACATTTACAAGGTTAAATAATATTTAAAATTGTTTTTAAAGTAAAATTAGTAAAATTATATTTAAATTTTACAAATTTATTTCATTTTAATCAATTTATTTATTTTTTTTATACTAAATACTTCTATTCTTATTAGAATTGTCTCTTTATGCCCACTTTTTCATCGTGTTTGCAGGTATAAATTTAAATTGGATTCTTCAAATTCTATAAATTTAATTTGAAACAATGGATTAAATATTCATAATTATCGTTATTTATATTATCAAATAAAATAAATGTAATTTTTAACCAATATAAATAGTAAAACAAGTGAACATTAATAACTGTAGTTATGGTAAAAACAGATTTATCAGGGTAGAACTGAAATGATAATGTTAAAAAAATAACTAAATCTTATCTAAAACCCCTTTTTAGAAGATATTTAGACCATATAACCTATAATATTAGAATATGACCCATTTTGGTGTAGTTTTGAATGATAACAACACGATTTTAATTTATTGATTTCAAAATGCCCATTCGTGTGTTCTCCTCCACTTTTAAAAGGATAACCCCTATCTTTATCTATTTAGAAATAAAAATACACTTGGTTCATACAATACCTTCTAAAATAAAATCCTTATTCACCTCATAACAGCATATATAAAACATTTTCTAATTATAAAGACAATCTAAGAAGGATCTTTGAGCAAACTTAAAGAATTTTTCTAAAGAAGAGGTAACATTATAAAATGAGCTCTTTTTGTTGTTTCCTCTTCATACAAATGGAAAATGAAATTGTCGATCATGTGTACAGTGGACTACTGCCTCACGAACCAATGTAATTTTATTTCCATCGCCACCTTTCTGGGATATATATAATCATTGATTTAATTAATTTATTGGATATTATGATATTATTTTCCATATATAATTTTAATATCACATATACCATCTTATGATCCATTTTATTTTAAATATTATAATGTCACTCACGTGTATGGAGGAATACCACCTCAAAAAGATATGTGATTATTTTTTCACATATGATTTAAATGTTCGGTAATAAAGATAACTTTTTTGAATATGTGTGATATATATGAAATAATATTAATTACTTGAAATTAATATATGACTCACTTCTTTACCCTTTCACCCATTATGTAATTGATACATCACTCGTGTGTGAGTGTGTGTGACCTATCATCTCCACGATGTGATGTGGTCCATTCTCTATGATCAAATTTCAATAATTATTAAAAAAATATAGCTAATGAAAAAATACATATATGAAATTCGAATAGTTATTTTTATTATTTGATTATATATTATGATCAATCATTGAAATGTTTATTACAAAACACAAATGGAGAAATAATGTAATTAACACCTGAAATAATGAAAATAATGAAGGGTTGTTGAATAACGGGTGATAAGATGTTATGATGGGATCATATATTATATTATAATTATTAATATATTTCTTATGTAAATTAATAACATTATTTAAGACACTATAAAAGAGATCAAATCATGTTCAACCAAAAGGAAGCATGAGGTAAGGGACATTGTCTCTATTTCTTATCATTGAGGCATATTTTAATGTTATGAATCTAATTTATATTATATAGTGTATATTGTAACATCCCAGGTAAATAAAGAATAAAGCATTTTCATATTTATTAATATTTACGAATTAAATATTAATTTTACTTTAAATGGGTTGCTATGTTCGAGAGCGTACCCGATACGCAACAAAGAGTTTGATTGAAATCTTAAGTTGCACACTAGTAATAAAATAATATTATTTTAAATGGTAGTTAACACATAGACGTTGTATTGGCGGGAATGGATATAAATAACTAAAATATGATTATATTTTTTTTTAAATTTATCCAACAAAAGATAAAGGCTTAAAATACGAAAAGAATTCAATTTTAGGCATTTATACCCTAATTTTCACTAAAGGTTCACTTATCTCCTTTTGATGGCGAAACGTCATTAAATATAGTTTTGGTCACTTTTATAAATTCTTTTAGACCAAATAATACTCTTTTTTAGAATCGGGACATCAAATTTTACTTTGTGTAAATTTTTGGTATTTTTCCGATAAAGTTGTTTTTTTAATGAATAGTGAAAAATGTTGTATTTTAATTCAAAACCTCTTTTTAATCTAATTTATTTATATTATTATATTATGTTTTGAATTTGTTTTAAAGAAAAATTAGAATATATTTTTACCATTTAATCCAATAGTGGTCGTTTGAATTAATTTCACTTTGAAATCGGACTTAAACTAGTGTCAATCTTCTGATACTTATTGTTTCATAAAAACACGCTATTTGCTCTAACAGTGGGAATTAATTATTAAATTAGTTAATGAAACTTATATGTTTTTAATTTTGTAAAATAGACATCATTTTTGAATTCGGAATATCAAATATTGCTTAGGGTGAATTTTTGGTATTTTTCTGAAAAACATCAATTTTTGATGAATAGTGAAACCACTATGTGGTACTTAAAAAAACTGATCATTCGTTTAAATGAAATTTTACCACCTTCGTGTTTTGAATTTCAAAAATCCGACATACATGGTTGTAATTAGAAAGTAAAATGCGGTTCAATGGGAATAAAATAATTTTTTTGGTGAATAGTAACTTTTCAGTTTTTTATCGCGATTAGAGGTAATTAGTGTAATTTAAGGTAAGAATATTGTTTTAATAATATTAAATGAACTTGACACATGTCCTACCATTATTGTATGTTTCATGGACGACCAAGAAAATCCATGTGTCAACTTGGGGACCCCATGGAGCCACTTTTGAAGGAAAATGACATTAATATCTTTTTATTTAATGTTAAAATAAAAATGTCACAAACATGAGTTGTTTTACTAAAACAATTGTTAAGTGGGGTTATAAAAGTCATATGTTTTACTATAAATAGTCATTGGAAAGATAAAAATATTTCCTAAATCATGATATTTTTTTATAATTTTTAGACATTAAATAAATTAAATTATTTATGACACCATGATGATGCAGCGATTACCTCATTATATAATGATTTAAATAAAATGAAACGATAATGTAAAATCTAAGACCTAAACATGTGAAAAACCTATTGGATGGGTGGATTTTGAACCCCTATCACCTTATCCTTGAAATACATCAATTTTGGACCTTTAAAATCCGAAAATAATAATATAATAAAGTAATATATTATAACTTTCCAAGAGTGCCCCTCCTCTCCTCTTATAAAAGGCCCCCACCTCTACCACCTTAAACACACCTCTCAAGCCTTTGGTTCGGCTAAGTTCTGCTCTTTTTGTCTATCCATATCCATATCTTACTCCTAGAAGCCTCACTTTGGGCAGAAGTCTTCCCAAGGCAGCCTTTGTGCTCAAATCGAAGAGAGTTCCCCGATTTTATGGTAATGTCTTCACTTGTGTTCTTTTGTTTTATTTTGCTTATCCAACCCCCTAAACTCTTTTGATTAATTTATTTTGTAACAACTCCAGTATCTTCAATATACTAGGATGTTTTTATGAGAATCATTCTAGCTACACTTACACACACCTACATCTAATGGTTAAAGAACATACTATTTCTGTGGATGGCGAATTTCTGCCTCACGAAACGATGATTGTTCAATATTCTTCTAACACCTTCAAAGGTGGCCATTAAGATGTCACTAAATTTATATATGATATATAATATGTTTATTTTTTCCTTAAACTTCTATATTTTTCATTTATGTCATACCTTTGTGGCTTCCATTATGGGTATACGTGATATCTTCATTTTAGGAAGTGCGGACTACCGCCCCCTTAAAGTGATTTGATTCGTTAATGCCATAGTGGGACATATAAATGATGGATTTAAAGTTATTATATATGATGTATGTTACATATAAATTATAAATATAATTCTATAATTAAAATATACATACCTATCATTTAGTTTTAATTCCATTAATATGACATAGAAATGAAAGTAGCGTTCATGCGTACGTACGGCTTACCATCTCCATGAACGGTGCATTTCATTTATTACCTATAAATGATTATGTAATATTATAATTACATGTATATGATGGATATATATGATATATATGATATCCAAATCATGAATATCATTATGGATATAATGATCGTTTGACCACACGAACAACATGTAATTCTAAGAAGTCCACTTTCGACTTAAGAACCAAATATCGAAAAAACAAACAATATTAACTTAAATGATTACATAATGTTTATAACACGGCAATAAGTGATATGAAAGGAATAATGAACTTGAAAAAGTTTTATTAAGAAATTAGAAATTAACTCAAGTTTATTATTTAGGACGTTAAAGAACGATCGAGTCATGTCGGACCCGAGGTAAGGGACTTCGTCTCAATCTCTTTTCATTGAGGCATATTTTCGTTTTATACACAACTATATTTTATACGGTGTATAAACCCCTTTGACTTTTAGTTTTATAAAAAAGGAATTTTATTCTACGAAGCTTTTTACTAAATGACAAAAAGTAATGTTTCTTTTAACATACGTGGTGACAACGACCTTTTCTGCCACCGCGAGTATTATTTGGTATTTGGCTTCCTCAACAATCCGTAATGTTTTTTAAATGAAATAAATGCCATATAATCTTTTATGTATTTTGGTATTGGAAATTGTTTTTATAATGGATTGGTTATGTCAATATATTTATGTGATATATTGTGATCAAAGTGTGGAAATGTTTTCTTTTCATTATATTTGTTTTATGTCTTATGATTTTATCATGGTACTTGGACATTTGATGGGTGGTTACGTGATAAACCATATGATGGGTGGTGCCGTGAAAACCAGGACGAGTGGTTACGTTATAACCTCCAATGCATTGGGTATGGAAGTTAGCTGTATGTCTATTCCATTAAGTATGTGTGGAAGTCGAACGTATGGTTATTCCATTTAAGTATGTTTATGTCCGAAGTTACCTTCATATGTTATGTGTTCTTTATATGGGTTTATGGTAATATTTTGGTTACAAAAGGGTAAGTATTGATCTTTTATTCAGTGACGAATTTTTACTACTTCATAAAGGTGAAAAGTATTACTTTGATAAAGTATACATGGTTTACTTTTTGTTTTGAAAAACTAACAGTTTTCAATCATTGTGTTTCCCTTACTGAGCTTTTTATGCTCACCCCACATTTTTGAAATGTTTTTCACAGGACTTAAAGTGGAATAGGGTCAAGGATGGGATGAAGAAAAAGTCATTCTATCTAAAACATGGAACTAGACATGTTTCTTTTTAAGAGTTTTTATTTTATGGAAACATAGTAGAAGTGTATACTTTGTAATCATTTGAGATGTAATAGTTATGTCCTAATTATCTAAAACTCTAAACATGAAAAGATCCTCAATGTGAATTATTCATTTAATTCAATATTAAGTAAGGTTTAAGGACAGGGCCTTATAGTTGGCATCAAAGGTCGGTTTAGACAACTATAGGAGTTAGAAAATTGTTAAATTATAAATTAATTTATGGTATGACTGAAATGATATAGCATTTAAAGATTACCATGTTTCTTCGCCTACGATATTTCTGTTTTCAGAATGGTTTTCCGCAGAAGAAACAAGGCATCTATGTTGGGACGACATCAGGTGGAAGACAACCTTCCAAATCAGCAACCTGAGATGGTCAGAATTGGAACTGAACAGTTTTTTGCAGTGATGGCACAATTGAATCAGGCAATAAATAGTGGTGGTATCCTTGCTCGAGATCATCCTAATCAACCGCTGAGGAACATGTTAGTGGTGGAACATTTCATGAGGCAACATCCCCAATCATTCATAGGATCATATGACCCCGTGCAAGCAGAAGGGTGGATTAAAGCACTGGAGAAGATTTTTGATGTCATGGGGTGTTCAGAACATAAAAAGGTTAGTCTTGTTGTTTACCGTTTTAAAGGTGAAGCTGATCAGTGGTGGTCGATGGTGAAAAATATCAGGGATGGTGATGAGATTGATGATCTTCACTGGGATGAATTCAAAGGTATGTTTCTTGATAAATATTTTCCTTAGGTGGTTCATCTTAGGATGGAAAAACAGTTCCTAGAATTGAGGCAGGAGGATGATTTGGTGACTACTTATGAAGCAAAGTTCACTCGACTGGCAAGGTATGCTCCAAACTTTATACGAGATCATGATAGTAAAATCAACCGTTTTTTACTCAGGGTTAAGCCCAAGTATTGAAGGGATTTAGCTTCTCGTGTGTTCAAAAGTTATGAAAAACTTGTTCGATGTGCGGAGAAGGTGGAAATGGAGTTTTCCAATGATCAGGTGTTCTTTGACAAACAACAGAATAAGAGGTCCAGTTGGCAGGAAAAGGGGAAGAATTTATCAAATAAGCAAGGAGTTAAGAAGACCAAATATCCATCCTGTGAGAAGTGTGGTAAAATGCATCCTGGAGAATGTTTATCCAAGTCTGGAAAGTGCTTTCGGTGTGGTAAGTCTGGTCATATTGCTCGTAACTGTAAGGAAGATGATCAAGAAGGCAATTAAAAGCCAGTGGTAAGATTTTTTAAGTGTAATGAAATGGGTCATTATGAAAATGAGTGTCTAACAAAGAACTCAGCTGGGGAAAATCATCCAGACTACAAGTAGAAAGGGGTGGTGAAATCCTTTGAAACTACTTCAGCAGATGTTGGGCCATCGAATGATGTAGTATCAGGTACACTGTTTGTTTATTCAGATTATGCCAATGTGTTGGTTGATTCAGGGTCTACACATTCTTTCATTTCTGAGAAGTTTTCTAGTAAATTAGAAATTCCATCTCAAGATATGAATCCTGAACTTATGCTAAAAACACCCTGAGGGAACGTTGAGACAAAAAGGAATTATAAGAACCTTCCTATCCTTGTGTGCGGAATGAATCTACCAGCAAACCTTATTGTTTTGCCTCTCGTAGAGTTTGATGTTATTTTGGGCATGGATTGGATTTCTGTTTATCATGCTAAGATTGACTGCAGAGCTAAAATGGTTTCTTTTTAGAAATATCTTCAGTTTGTGTTCAAGAATGAACCCTTTCTTTTGATAACATATCAGGAAGTTTAGAAACTAGTAAAAGATGGAAATGAATGTTATCTTGCACATAGCGTTGAAAACAAGGGAAATGTTCATATTAATGATGTTTCAGTGGTAAATTATTATCTTGATGTTTTTCTGGATGAGTTTCCTGGTATTATTCATGATCGGGAAGTTGAATTTACTTTTTTACTTAGTTCTTGATTCTAAGACATTTTCAAAACCCCCTTATCGAATGGCTCAAGTTGAACTTTTAGAGTTAAAGAAACAATTGCAGGAGTTATTAGATAAAGGATTCATTCGACCTAACACATCACCATGGGGTGCTCCTGTCTTGTTTGTTAAAAAGAAAGATGGTTCAATGAGACTTTTCATTGATTATAGAGCCTTGAATAACAATACTATTAAGAACAAGTATCCTTTTCCTTATATCGATGATTTGTTTGATCAGCTCCAGGGAGCTCAGTATTTTTCAAAGATTGACTTGAGGTTGGGGTACCATTAGTTGAAAGTAAAAGAATCAGACGTTCTGAAGACTGTGTTCCCTACTAGATATGGCCATTATGAATTAGTAGTTATGCCTTTTGGGTTAACCAATGCACCTGCTGTATTCATGGACCTTATGAATAGAATTTTCCATGAGTTCTTGGATAAGTTTTGGGTTGTTTTCATTGATTATATTTTGGTGTTTTCTAAAAGTAAAGAAGAGCATGAAAGTAATTTAAAGGTTATATTAAAACCTTAAAAGAAAAAAAATGTATGGAAAATTTTGCAAGTGTGAGTTTTGGTTACAAAAAATTTCTTTCCTGGGTCACATTGTTTCAAAATATGGCATAACTGTTGATCCTGCTAAAACAAAAGTTGTTGAAGAATGGCCAAGACCCACAAATTTTATCGAGATCCATAGTTTCCATGGTTTGGCAGGTTACTAATAATGGTTTTTTGAAAATTTTCACGATTATCTAGTCCAATTACTATGCTAACTCGAAAGTGTGTTATGTTTATCTGAACAAAAGAATGTGATGATTTTTTTCAGGAGTTGAAAAGAAGATTGATGAATTCTCCAGTTTTGGCACTTCCTTCCAGGAATGGTGAGTTTGTTATCTATAGCGATGCTTCATTGAAAGGACTTGGTTGTGTACTTATGAAAAATGATCAGGTACTTGATTATGATTCAAATTAGTTGAAAACTCATGAGTTAAATTACCCTTCACATGACTTGGAATTAGCTGTTGTTGTTTTTGCCTTTAAAATTTGGAGGCATCATTTGTATGGAGTAAAGTGTGAAATATATACCGATCACAAAAGATTAAAGTATATATTCACTCAGAAGGAATTGAACATGAGACAGAGGAGATAGCTATAATTAATCAAGGATTATGATTGTACAATTAATTACCATCTAGGGAATGCAGATAATGTGGAAGATGCTTTGAGTCGAAAAAGTAATGCTTCATCAACCATGCTACGTTTGGAACGTTATCCTATGGTTTTTCATTTGATGAACTTTGGCATAGAAGTTGTTGGTGCAGGATGACCTTCTATTTTGTTTCAGGTATTAGTGAAATCTTCTCTATCAGACAAAATTAATCAAGCACAGAAGCAAGATAGTGAGTTGCAGAAAAAGGTAGAGCTGGTTCAGAAGGGTAAGTTTCCTGAATTCAACATTGATAATGATAGTGTTTAGAGATTTGGGAAGAGATTGTGTGTGCCTTGTGATTCGCAATTAAAGAGAGAGATGTTATATGAAGCTCATAGTTCTCCGTTTTCACTTCATCCTGGCAGTACTAAGATGTACAGAGATCTGCGAGAGTATTACTGGTGGGATGGAATGAAAAGGGATATACTTGATTTTTCTGTGAAGTGTTTGACTTGTCAGCAAGTTGAAGCAGAGCGGCAGTTACCGAAAAGGGATGTTGTAGCCTTTACCAGTTCCAGAGTGGAAATGGGAAAACATACCCATGGACTTTGTTGTGGGATTATCGAGGACATATCGAGGTAATAATGCAATCTGGGTTATTGTTGATTGCTTGACTAAATCTTCTCATTTCCTTCCTATTCGAGATACATTTTCTCTAGATCAAATTTCTCAATTGTATCTTAAAGAGATAGTCAGGTTGCATGGAGTTCCCCTCTCTATTGTTTCTGATCATGATCCCAGGTTTACTTCTAACTTTTGGAAAGGCCTTCAGAAGTCGTTTGGTACTGAATTAAATTTTTGTACAACTTTTCATCCTCAATCATATGGGCAATCAGAACGAACAATTCAGACCTAGGAGGATATGCTACGAGCTTGTTCGATGGATTATCAGCGAAGTTGGGACCAACATATTTCTTTGGTTGAGTTTTCTTATAATAACAGTTTTCATTCCAGTATACAGATGGCACATTTTGAGGCATTATATGGGAAGCGGTGTTGAACTCCGACTTTTTGGGATGATGTAGGTGAAAGAAAGCTGATGGGACCAGAATTTGTAAAAGAGATGGCATAAAATGTTCAATTGATTCAGAAACATATGAGAACAGCTCAGAGTAGACATAAAAGTTATGCGGATAACTGGAGGAAGGATCTATCTTTCGAGGTAGGTGATCATGTTTTTTAAGGTTTCTCCCTGGAAAACTGTAATGCGATTTGGTAAGAAAGGAAAGTTGAGTCCAAGGTTCATTAGACCATATGAAATTCTGGAGAAAGTTAGATCAGTTTCTTACCGAGTGGCTTTACCTCCGAGTTTATCCCAGGTACACAATGTTTTTCATTTTTCGATGTAGAGAAATTATATGCCAGATCTATCTCATGTTTTGAGCCCAGAGGTAGTTCAGTTGGAAGAGAATCTCTCTTATGAAGAACAACCAGTCTAGATTCTAGACTGAAGGGAGAAAGTGTTGCGAAATAAGGTAATTCACCAGGTAAAGGTTTTGTGGAAAAACCATATGGTTAAAGAGGCAACGTGGGAATCTGAAAATGCTATGAGGGACAAATACCCCCACTTATTTTGATAAGTGAATAAAATTGCAAGGATGCAATTACCAAAAGGGGGGAAGGATGTAACATCCAAGGTAAATAAAGAATAAAGCATTTTCATATTTATTAATATTTATGAATTAAATATTAATTTTAATTTAAAGGGGTTGCTATCTTCGATAGCGTACCCGATAGGCAACAAAGAGTTTCATTGAAATCTTACGTTGCACACTAGTAATAAAATAATATTATTTTAAATGGTAGTTAACACATAGCCGTTGTATTGGCGGGAATGGATATAAATAACTAAAATATGATTATATATGTTTTTAAATGTTTTTACATTTATCCAATAAATGATAAAGGTTTAAAATATGAAAAGAATTCAATTTTAGGCATTTATACCCTAATTTTCACTAATGGTTCACTTATATCCTTTTGATGGTGAACCGTCATTAAATATAGTTTTGGTTACTTTTATACATTCTATTGGACCATATAAAACTCTTTTTTATAATCGGGAAAATAAAATTTACTTTGTGTAAATTTTTGGTATTTTTCCGATAAAGTTCATTTTTTAATGAATAGTGAAAAATGTTGTATTTTAATTCAAAACCTCTTTTTAATCTAATTTAATTATATGATTATAATATCGTTTGAATTGGTTTTAAAGTGAAATTTTAATATATTTTAACCATTTAATCCAATAGTGGTCGTTGGAATTAATTTCACTTTGAAATCGGACATAAACTAGTGTCAATCTTTTGATACTTATTGTTTCATAAAAACACGCTATTTGCTCTGACAGAGGGAATTAATTTTTAAATTAATTAATGCAACTTATATGTTTTGAATTTTTTAAAATATAGTTCATTTTTGAATTCGGAATATCAAATATAGCTTACGGTGATGTTTTGCTATTTTTCTGAAAAACTTCAATTTTTGATGAATAGTGAAACCACTAAGTGGTACTTAAAAAAAACTAATCTTTCGTTTAAATGAAATTTTACCACCTTTGTGTTTTGAATTTAAAAAATCCGACATACATGGTTGTCATTAGGAAGTAAAATGTGGTTCAATGGGATTAAAATAATTATTTGATGAATAGTAACTTTTATGTTTTTAATCGCGATTAGAGGTAATTAGTGTAATTTAAGGTAAGAATAATGTTTTAATAATATGAAATAAACTTGACACATGTCCTATCCTTATTGGATGTGTCATGGCCGACCAAGACAATCCATGGGTCAACTTGGGGACCCCATGGAGCCACTTTGGGAGGAAAATGACATTAATATCTTTTTATTTAATGTTAAAATAAAAATGTCACAAACATGAGTTATTTTACTAAAATAATTTTTAAGTGGGGTTATACAAGTCATATTTTTGACTATAATTATTCATTGGATATATAAAAATATTTCCTACATCATGATATTTTTTTTATAATTTTTAGACATTAAATAAATTAAATTATTTATGACACCATGATGATGCAGCGATTACCTCATTATATAATGATTTAAATAAAATGAAAAGATAATGTAAAATCTAAGACCTACACATGTCAAAAACCTATTGGATGGGTTTATTTCGAACCCTTATCACCTTATCCTCGAAATACATCAATTTGGGACCTTTAACATCCGAAAAGCATTATATAATAAAGCAATATTTTATAACATTCCAAGAGTGCCCCCCCTCTCCTCTTATAAAAGGCCCCCATCTCTACCACATTACCCACACCTCTAAAGCATTTGGTTCAGCCAATCTCTGCTCTTTTTGTCTCTAAAAATACCTCTCTTACTCCTATAAGCCTCACTTTTGGCAGAAGGCTTCCCAAGGAAGCCTTTGAGCTCAAATCTAAGAGAGTTACCCGATATTACAGTAATGTATTCACTTGTGTTCTTTTGTATTATTTTGCTTCTCCAACCCCCTAAAATATTTTTATTAATTTATTTTGTAACAACTACAGTATTTTCAATATACTAGTATGTGGTTATGAGAAGCATTCGATCTAAACTTACACACACCTACATCTAATGGTTAAAGAACATACTGTTTCTGTGGATGGTGAATTTCTGCCTCACGAAACGATGATTGTTCAATATTCTTCTAACACCTTCAAAGGTGGCCATTAAGATGTCACTATATTTATATATGATATATAATATGTTTATTTTTTTGTTAAGCTTCTGTATTTTTCATTTATGTAATACCTTTGTGACTTCCATTATGGGTATACGCGATATCTTCATTTTAGGAAGTGCAGACTACCGCCCCCTCAAAGTGATTTGATTCGTTAATGCCATATGTGGGACGTATAAAGGATGGATTTAAAGTTATTTTATATGATGTATGTTACATATAAATGATGAATATAATTCTGGAATTAAAATATACATACATCTCATTTAGTTTTAATTCCATTAATATGACATAGAAATGAAAGCAGCGTTCATGCGTACGTACGGCTTACCGTCTCCATGAACGGTGCATTTCATTTCTTACCTATAAATGATTATGTAATATTATAATTACATGTACATGCTGGATATATATGATATATATGATATCCAAATCCTGAATTTCATTCTGGATATAATGAACCTTTGACCACACAAACAACATGTAATTCTAAGAAGTCCACTTTCGACTTAAGAACCAAATATCGACAACACAAAAATTATTAACTTAAATGATTAAATAATGCTTATAACAAGGAAATAAGTGATATAAAAGGAATAATGAAATTGAAAAAGTTTCTTAAGCAAGTATAAATTAACTCAAGTTTATTATTCAGGACGTTAAAGAACGATCGAGTCAATTCGGACCCGAGGTAAGGGACTTCATCTCAATCTCCTTTCATTGAGGCATATTTTCGTTTTATACAAAACTATATTTTATATGGTGTATAAACCCCTTTGAATTTTACTTTTATACAAAAGGAATATTTTTCTACGAAGCGTTTTACTAAACAAAAAAAGGAATGTTTCTTTTAACGTACGTGGTGATAACATCCTTTTCCGCCGCCATGAGTATTATTTGGTATTTGGCTTCCTCAACAAGCCGTAATGTTTTTAAAATGAAATAAATACCATATAATATTTTATGTACTTTGGTATTGGAAATTTTTTTTATAATTGATTTGTTATGTCAATATATTTATGTGATATATTGTGATCAAAGTGTGGAAATGTTTTCTTTCCATTATAATTGTTTTATGTCTTATTATTTTATAATGGTAGTTGGAAATTTGACGGGTGGTTACATGATAAACCGTATGACGGGTGGTATCGTGAATTCCAGGATGGGTGGTTACGTTATAACCTCTATTGCATTGGGTATGGAAGTCGGCCGTATGTCTATTCAATTAAGTATGTGTGTAAGTCAATCGTATGGTTATTTCATTTAAGTATGTTTATGTCCCAAGTTACCTTCATATGTTATGTGTTCTTTATATGGGTTTTATGGTATTATTTTGGTTACAAAAGGGTAAGTATTGATCTTTTATTCAGTGAAGAATTTTTACTACTTCATAAAGGTGAAAATTATTACTTTGATAAAGTATTCATGGTTTACTTGTTGTTTTGAAAAACTAACAGTTTTCATTCTTTGTGATTCCCTTACTGAGCTTTTTATGCTCACCCCAAGTTTTTGAAATGTTTTTCACAGGACTTAAAGTGGAATAGGGTCAAATATGGGATCAAGAAAAATTCATGCTATCTAAAACATGTAACTAGACATGTTTCTTTTTAAGAGTTTTTATTTTATGGAAACTTAGTAGAAGTGTCTACTTTGTAATCTTTTGAGATGTAATTGTTATGTCCTAATTTTCTAAAACACAAAACCTGAAAAGATCCTCAATGTGAATTATTCATTTAATTCAATATTAAGTAAGGTTTAAGGTCAGGGCCTTATATATATATTACCCCTATTAGTTAAATATAACTCATAATTCATAATTCATGGTACATTATGTTTTAATTTGAATTATTTCATCTCATATGATTTGATGTGAAAATTACCAAGTGGTAAATAATTTCATAACTCAATTTATTTTCATTTGTATATATCACTTCTTTGTTATCTATGACATTACATGATTATGTGTGTAAATAAATTTGAAAATATAATAATTTATTTCCACTTATTTTACCTGGATTTAAATTTTATACACATAATAAATTCATTTATTAATCCTCACGTCAATTTTATGATCTTTTGTAAGGTTTTATTTCACAATCTCATTTTAATTGGGATTATTTATACTTGAATTTACAATGAAAGAAATTATATGAAAATTTTATATTAAAATAATTTCATTTTATTATCATTTTTTAATTAATTATTTTTTCAAGTAATAGTTCCATATTTTTTTATTTAGTAATTAAAATTATTGAGAACAATTTTTTTTTGAAAATCTGTAATTATTTCTCTCTTTGTTGAAAATATATTTTTATCCAAATTCATTTTTTCTAAAGATGTTTTCAAGAATTTTTTAAAAATTTTATGAATAAATTTTTACTATTTTGATTTAAAAATGTTTCTATATGAATATTCAGGTCATTTTATAAACAAGTAATGATTGAATTTTATTGAAAATATGAAAAGAGTCGTTGTTTTAAAGTATACTACATGTAAAAAATTTCCACTATCCTTACCAATCAATTTTTTAAATATTACTTTATATGTTTCATAGGTTAATTTCATATAAGTTTATATTAAAATATTTTATGAACTTTTATGTTGTAAATTTTATTTTCAATGTAAAAATGATTATTCACGTCATCAATGTTTTTAATAAAATTTGTATTATATTTATATTCATAAAAGATATAAACACTTTATTGTAATTATGATCCATTTTGGATATGTTTTATTAATATAATACTTATTATTTATTTAGATGGGTTATAATAAGTTTTACCAATGAAATTATTGACATTATCTTCCGTAATTAATTTTTGAAATCATTCTCATTCCATTGAAATATTCAATATTTTTATTATTATATGACATTGTATTTCTCCAAAATATCTATATTATGTATCATGGATATATTTATTACATAATAAATATATCATTTCTATGAAGTGTATTTTACTTTGAATGTTATATTATTGATTGTGAATTTATTTTAATTTTTTTCCTTACTCGATACAGAAATGTTATGATAAGTCATATTATACATGAATTAAATAAATTATTAGATATATTAGGAATTATTTGGACATGAATATATGTGTGCTCTAGGTTATATAAATCCTCTCGATGCATCAGTAGGCTCATTAGGTAAATCAGTTAGCTAAGAAACATTAAATGGGTTTGTAGTTTTTATCTAAGCATTTTTAAACTATCTTGTAAAAGGTCTTGATAGTAGAGGTATCATCATTCCTGAGCTCATGATGTCCAATAATTGATAATTTCCTTCATTAATAAGTAAATTTCTATAATCAATCATATTTGCACAATGATATTATCTGGAGATGAATTTTATTCTTATTTTATTGTCTAAAAATCATGTGTTTTTAGTTATTTACCTTTTCATATTTATTATATCTTATCTAATCATGATAGTCATGTTATTAACTAAATGGAATGTGTATTCAATTATTTAAATTTTCATATTTATTATTCCAAATCTAGTCATGATAGTGAAATTATTTACAAGGCTTTTTTGTTCAATTATTTTCCATTCCCGGTTGATTATTCATATTGATTCACGATATCTTCCACTATACCTAACCCTTATAAATAATTTGAGCTCAGCCTAATTACTTTTAATTTCTTATGAATCCATGAAGTGTACTAAAAATTATATACAAGAATATTCTCGAGTTAAAAATGATATTCTTGAAAAAAAATATGTTGTTAGTTGTGTATTCAAATGAAATAGGGGAATTATATATGTATCTAGTTTACCAAGAATACAAAACTATTCATTCATTCAGGATGAAGTACCTTAAATATAATGCCAATGTAATTAAATGGAAAATGGATCTGGGCCACTGGGATCAGGTCATCATTGTTGGTATCAGAGATTTTTTAGTAGAAACCTTAGGAACTAGAATATAGAAAACATATATTATAGAACAAAACACACATGATGTTATATGGGTATAATTATAGGATAATATCCAAAACAATTGGTGAGGTAGACATTATGTGGTTTTCTTGGGAAATAAATCCCAGAATAGATACAACAAGTATATTTTATCCCATCAAATATGTTCCTTGGGGTAATAATTATGAAGAAGATGTGTCATTTATTACTAGTGTTACCTAATACATGAAAATAGGCCGTATTGTGCACCTATTTTGGCACTCCCATGGGATATTCTTTGGATAATTCACATTTTATTTACAAACCATTTTGAACGATTTTTATATATGATGAAAATGAATGACCTATTTCAAACCTTCAGTGTATTAAATTGGGAAATATGTGTCATGTTTTAGACAACCTATAAATTATTATATAGTATTCCTATTGAAATTATTGTTGCAGACACTTTTCTTTTTGGTTTTAGCCAATGGTTGGAACCTGAAGGATTTGTGTTAGCATTGAACATGAGGGATGATATGATGACAATGATGACCCTGATTTTTATTACGTAGTTAAACATAATTTATTAAATAAACCTCACTTGACACAACATATAATATAGAGAGTTCTAGGGTCTTTGGGGCTTAGGATCATTATATAACAACTTAAAACATGAAATACAACATCTTTATTGAAAACCTCCTTTACATGACCACTACATTCCCTCGTACTTAGCACTACATGGGATAACCTGAGAACATGCATAAAAAAGGGTGATCGATAAAGAATAGTAAGGGAATAATCATGGAATAACATGAGGAGTACAATTCATGTTAGAAAATAGGCATATCAATAGAGCACATAAGAAGCATAAACATAAATTTATGAGAAATAACTATAATCATAACATGGAAATGTGGCATCAATATTTAACAAGGAATTAGCATGAGGCAAGGCTCATTGCACATGGAGCATGAGTAAACCCTCATTACACATGAATAATGAGTAAAACCTCATTGCACTTGAATTATCATGACACATTTCACATGGCGTATCATGATACTATACTTTACCCAATGCATTGGAGCACTATCCGGGTGTACCCTTCTTAATCATTTAATTTCATGCATAACTGTTCCACATGGATCATAAAACCTTTATCATTCAAAATAATCTTTTATTACATGATAAAAAATGTGTAATACATATATGAAACTCTTTAAACAATAATTCAACATGAATAAAGATGAATACACTTGATTGAGAAATGGGCATGGTATTCACTACATAATGAATTTTTCTTAGAAAAGTGCGGTGTAATTCATGCAGCATAACAACATGACATAAGAACTCCTAAAAATGTTTTATGAGAGAGAAAGGGGTGTCTCATCATATTTACATGAAATGTACAGTAAGGGGGTCATATAGATACATGTCCTAACAAATTTATTGCAATTTATATTCATGATACAAAAGAATTTCATGAATGTAAATGAGGAGAGAGATATTCTTTTCAGAATTTCAGCATAGTAACAGGTGTACATGGCAGGAATTTAATGAGAGCGAAAGGGGTATCCCATCATTAATACATAAAAAGGTAATTATGGGGGAGGTACGAAACCATACCCCAACATTTATAATTTAAATTAAAAGGGCATAACAATTTAAAGAATATTGGAAAAAATGAGAAAGGAAGAAAAACCCTTACTTGGAAGTGTGCTTCCAATTGCATGAGAGAGGCCTGGGAGAGGCTTATTTAGAGAATGGGGCACCTTGGGAGGATTCTAGAGAGACGAGGGAAGAGGTTGGACAAACTCCAACGGATTTGAATGATGAGGAAGTGGGAGATTGGGTGGGTTTATATAGGAAAGGTGAATGAATTCTTTATTATTTAGGTTTGTGACATCTCACATTAAACTAATCCAAACCACATAGCAGCCTAAGGTTTTAGCCCATGTTTTTCAGAAAAGGGAAGTGGAAAAAATGTTTTATAAGGCCAAAGTCTGAACTTCTTAAAATATTGGGTTTGCTTATGTGGAGGTGAGTCTCACTCCTAAGGAAAACAATTTTAAAAGAAAAAATGATTAATATATCTTGAAGGGTCCACTAAAGCTTTGTAAAATAAATAAAACAAACCAAAAATCACATTAATTTAATGGTAAAACATATATTGGCCTAAAATAAATTTTATTTTAATTTATTACACCACTATTGGGTCATTTTGATGTCATAAAACACATTATATATTTAAACGATGTTTAATTTTTACCCATAATTTTTATTGTCTCAGAAAATTATGAAAAATTCACCTTTAGAAAATTTTGATGTCTTGATTCCAGAAATAATATTTATTTTATCTAAAAAATTTTCTATATATGTTAATTTTCACTTTTAATGTATAATCTAACATTTATCGAAAATTCATGGGTTTTGAAAAAAAATGGCTTTCAATCCTTATTAAAAATTACAATTGCATTCATAAAATTAGATGATAATTTATATTTAATAAAAATTAATTCAATAATAATAATAATATTTTATTAAAATATTATTTAATTCATAAGTCCATTAATTCATCAAAATAGATTTCTTAGTTGAACATTATCTAAAAATACATTTTATACTTTAAAAACCATTTATAAGGTAACAATAATAAAATGAAAGTATATTCATTATTATATAAAACAATAATGTAAATAACAATAATACTAGTGTCTTTTTACATAACCCCTTATAACTCCTACATAATATCGAAGAGTAAGGTGTGTGATGGTGAGAGACTCTTGGGGTGGCTCACATAACATTTCTCGCGTTGTAATCTCTATCAACTTTAACTTATCTCATAGGTGATCCTGCTCGAGCTTCACATATTCAAGCTCGGCTTGGGTTTGGTCAAGAGTGATGCCAAAAGACGCAACCTACTTTCCTAGATTTGATAAATGGGCTTCGTATGGGGAACATCTAACGGATGAGGCCATCGCTTCCTTTGTATGAGTAAATTGGATTTGTTAAATCCCTATATTTATACTAATCACGTGATCACTATTCAAAGACTTTATTAGAAATGGTCACAATTCTTAACATAAAACCAAAAAAGATGAAATTTTATATGAATATTTTACATATAGAGACATTTAATTAGATCAAGAGTGATTTCCATTAAAGAATGTTTGGTTCGTTACAATCTTCCCCCTTAATAAATTTCACCCTCAAATTTCCTTCACCCACACTAAAATAGATATGGGTAACTCTGCTTCATCATTTCCTCTGATTCCCATGTCACTTCTTCAAAATGTTTGTTTCACCACAACACCTTGATGAGGGTAATTGTCTTATTTTGTATATCATTTTCTCCATGACCTATGATCTTCACCGGTTTCTCCTCATAAGAAAGATCATCCTCTAAAAATACCACCTCTTGAGAGGGTACATGTGAAGTGTCTGTTATGTAATTATTTAATAGGTATACATGAATGAAATAATACACTTTGGCCATGGTAGGTGGAAGTTATAGTCGATAAGAAACAACCCCAACACGATCAAGAATATCTAAGGGGTCGAAGTACCTTAGACTTAACTTCCCTTTCCTTCCAAACCTCATGGCCTTATTCCATGGAGATATGCATAGAAATACCATGTAAACAACTATAACATCAAGGTCTCATTTAATGTTATCTGCATAAGTCTTCTATCAACTCTGGGCTGCCTTGTAATGCTGCTGAATAGTTTTCACCTTATCCACTATTTCTTCGACCATTTCTCTTCCAAGAAGCTTATGCTCACCAACCTCATCCCAACACATTGTGTTCTGCACCTTTTCCCATAAAGGGATTCATATAGTTCCATTTCTATGTCCGAGGGGAAACTATTATTATAAGATAACTCTCCCAGAGGAAGTGATTGACCTAATCCTCCTTTAAAGTCCATTGAGCATGCTCTAAACATGCCCTCAAGTTCTTGGATAGTCCGATCGAATTGGCCATCAGTTTGAGGATAATAGGATGTACTGAATTTCAGTTCAGTGTTCAGAGCATGTTGAAGAATCTTCCAAAACAGAGGTGAATCTTGGATCTCAATCGGACACAACAGATAGTGGTACTCAATGAAGCTATACCACTTCCCTGATATATATCTATTCCAGTTGATCCAAGGAGAAATCCTCATAAATAGTAATGAAGTGTGAAGCCTTTGTAAGAAGATCCACAAAAACCCAGGTTGCATTGTTGCCTTTGGATGTCTTCGGAATTCCAGTGACAATGTCCATGGTGATTTTCTCCCATTTCCATTCTGGTAAGGGAAATGGTTTCATCATCCCCTTAGAATTCTACCTATCTACCTTCACTTTCTGTCACAACAGGCAATTTTACGTATATTCAGTGATCTCATGCTTCATATTATCCAACCAATAATTATCTCAGAGATCTCTATACATTATTGTGTTTCCTGGGTGAATCGAGAAATTTGAACTATGTGCATTATCCAAAAGTTCCTTCTTAGCACCAGACGTGATAGAACACATAGCCATTTCCCAAATCTCACAATTCCTTCTTCATTAACATTAAACTCTGTAGATTTCCCTTTTCTGATAGATTCCAATTTTTCCTAAATCTCACATCATCCTTTTGAGAAACCTTTTACCTTTCCAAAAGTGACGGTTGAGAAATCATTTGTGAAAGGATTAAGGATTTTACCTTATCTATGATTCACATGTCCATCTTCATCAAATCTAAGAAGATTGGATCATTTTTAATTCTCATCAATGATATAATCGTTGGGTCCTTTCTACTTAGGGCTTCTCCCACCTTGTTCACTTTCTCAGGGTGGTAATGGATTGAGCAGTCATAGTCTTTGATCATCTCTAACCATCTTTGTTGGTGGATGTGAAACTCTTTCTGTGTTAATATATACATGAGGATTTTTTGGTCTATATATATTTCACAATTCTCCCCAAAGATATAATGCCACCATGTTTTCAAAGTGAACATCATTGCAGCCAACTCGAGGTCATGTGTTGGATAGTTATGTTTATGAACATTCAATTGTCTTGAAGCATGGGAAATGACTTTGTCATTTTGCATTAACAAACATCCAAGGCCCTTCTTCAAAGAATCACTGAATACCACAAAAAGTTATCTACTTGTGGGTAATGTGAGCACGTGAGCAGTGATAATCCTCCTTTTCAACTCCTTGAAGCTTTTTTCGCATTCATAAATCCAATAAAACATTACCCCCTTCTGAGTTATCTTGGTAAGAGGGTTGGACAATCATGATAAATTTCTCAGAAATCATCGATAATATCCAACTAACCCAAAGAAGCTACGGATATCCATTATCAATGTTGGCCTCATCCATCCCTCAGTTGCATCTGTTTTGGAGGGATCTACAGATATCCCATTGCTTGAGATTATATGTCCCAAAAATGAGACCTCCATCAACTAGAAATCACACTTGTTGTACTTTCCATAGAGTTTCTCCTTCCGAAAGGTCTCTAGTGCAGTTCTTTTATGCTCCTCATCATCCTCCTTGGTTTTGGATTATATTAGAATATCATCTATAATTACTACCACAAATTTGTTTAGGTAATCTCTAAAGACTCTATTCATCATGTCCATGATGATTTTTGCAGCATTAGTTAGTCCTAAAGGCATTACTATGAATTAATAGTGCTTGTATCTTGTACAAAAATCATACTTGGGGCTATCATCAGTCTTCACCCTTAATTGATAATATCCTAACGAAAAATACACCTTGGAGAAGTATTTTTCTCCATACAGCTGATCGAACAAGTCATTAATTTGTTGGAGAGGATACTTTTTCTTTTTCGTGATTTTTTAAGCTCGTGATAATTGATGTAATGGTGCATTGGCCCATCCTTCTTCTTGACAAAGAGGACTGGTGCACCCCATGGTGAAGCACTTGGGAGTATAAACCCTTTATCCAGATTCTCCTATAGTTGTTTATTTAGCTCCTCAAGCTCCATAACATCCATAATATATGGTGTCTTTGATATTAGAAACGCCCTAGGAATAAGATCAATTGAGAATTAAGCATCTCTTCTAGGAAGAAGACCTGGAAATTCCTTGAGAAACACTTATGCTAATTCCCTCACAATAGGAATGTCTTCTCGGATGGTTGCCTCCTTAGAATCAATAATCTGAGCCAGATACACATGCTCATTGGGCAGTAATATTCGCGCTTGTGATGATGGAGCTAAAGAATGTTCATCTTCCTCCTTGCACTTGTAATGAATCGGGGGGTCGATTATCCACATGGAGAGTGATTTACCTGTCATGAAAATTTTTGTTGGATTTATATAAGTAAAGCCAATCCATGCCAAGAATTGCATCAAATTCCACCAGATGGAGTATGAAGAGGTTCTCCTAGAAGTTTAGTCCACATATTATGACAGAGGAGGAGTTAAATTTATGGGACGCAATGATTCCTCATTTTTTGTACTCACTGACATATTCACTTCCATGATTTGTGGTGGTGATGGGATTGTTCTACTAAACATTCAAAATATAAAAGAATTCATAGAACCTGAATTAAAAATTATGTTCACTATTCTTGAATAAATAACTAGCATACATGTCACCAATTCATTGTCGGGGTTCACATTGGCAGTAGTGATGGAAAAATCTCACCCTTGTTATCTTGAAGGTTGTTGGTGGCCTATGAAAACCCATGGCTTAGGGAACTAATTTTCAAGATTCCATTGTTCTTTGCAGTTGTAGTAATGAACCACGCATTGAGGTTTGAAAGAAGAGTTCCTCTCCTCTATCGTAGCCGCAAGTCTTTCTTGCCTACACTTAATAGCTACGTGCCCTCCTATTCCACACCTAAATCATTTCCTTATCCCCTTCAGGTAGTTTACGGGGTGCTTCTGTCCGTACCATTGGAAAGTGGGGTTCTGGATCTTCTTAGCACCATTGGATTTCTCCATCAGACCGCCAGCATTGCAATCCACCTTATGCTTCTTATCCTTATGATACCTCTGAGATTATCTGATCTCCATTTTGACCCTGAGGGAACATTAGTGAATTTCTTCATAGCTGTCGAAGTCATGGATTTCCATCGCTTTCCGCAGGCCAGGATTCATCCCACCAAAGAAGCGGTCAACCTTGAATTTGGGGGTAATGAGAAAGATGGAGGCATATCGCACCAGCCTTGTGAATTTTTCCTCGTACGATCCAATAGATTCGTCAACTTTTTTCTTGAGGGAAAGGAAGAACCTTTCCATTTTAAGCAGGAGGTTGCATGGAAAATATTTATCAAAAAACATATTCATGAAATCGTTCTATTCCAATGCCTCGATCTCTTCCTCAGGCTTCATATTTATGATCAATGTTCACCATTGATCAGCTTCACCCTCCTTATGATAAGCATCCAGAAGAACCTTCTCTTGTTCAGAACATTGAAGGATGGATAAGATCTTTTTAATGGAGTTAATCCAATGTTTAGCAATTGAGGGATTAGATGATCTATTAAAAGTAGTAGGCCTTTTTCTCATGAAGCTCTCGATAGTGACTTGTTATTTTTTAGGGGGGGCTGAACATTCCTCTTGACCCATGTTTCTATTCAAATCATGAGTTAGCTGAGAGAGAAACATGAAAATGTTTGTGATTCCCGCTCCCATTGGATTGGGAATATCATTAGTATAGTTCTCACATTGATCTTCACATCGATTGTTAGCTTGAGTCCTCCTATTACCGACCATTAGTTGGAATAAAAGGAAATTTAGGGGTAACACATAAAGGGTAATATAAGGAAAAAACTGATGAAATATAAATAAATTTTATTTCGTTAACATTAAAATCTATTAGATTCAACCTATGTTAACCATCATCTACTTTCTAACATATATTCTTAGGGATTTTTTCCCTTAATAATGTTTCATAATAAGCATGTGAATTTACCAAAGAATATCCCCTGGGAGTTTCTTAACCAAGATTGAATCAAGGCCTGTTTTCGTGCACTAGTTCACATTCGTTTCTTGCTCAAAGTAGTGTTTTTGTGTTTTAACCCTAGGATACATCTGTGCCAGAGCCGCCTCTACCTGCTCGTATATGGATAGGGATGTATTTTCTTGATAAACCACTTAATCAATACTCATCAAAACATAGATATGTTTTTACTATAATTTTTTTTTCACTAAGGATTTATTAGGGATTTCTAATCCTAATCCCAAAAACAACTAAACCCATCCCTTAATTCCAACTATGACAAACTTGCTTTTCATTACATATTTAAACAAAATTTATTACATAAACGTCACTGGATAAAACATATATGATCGAGAGTTCCAGTGTATTTTGGGCTTAGGATTATAATATAACAACATAGACCATGAAATATAACATCTTTATTGAAGAGTTCCTTTATATGACCACTACATTCCCTCATACTTTGCATTGCATGGGATAACCTGAGAACATGCATAAGAAAAGGGTGAGCTATAAAGCCCTGTAAGGAATAATAATGGAATAACATGAGGAGTAAAATAAATTTTAGATAGTAAGAATATCATTAGAGAACAAGAGAAGCATAAACATAAAGTCATGATAAATATTGATAATCATAACGTGGAAATGTGGCAACAACACTTAACATGGAATTAGCATGAGCCAAGGCTTATTGCACATGGAGCATGAGTAAACCCTCATTGAACATGAAGAATGAGTAAAACTTTATTGCACTTGAATTATCATGAGTCAACTCCCATTACACATGAAGTATCATGATATTATAATTTACCCAATGCATTGGAGCGCTATCAGGGTGCACCCTTCTTAAATATTTCATTTCATGCATAAGTGTGAAACATGGATAATAAAACATTGAATCATTAAAAATAATATTTTATTCCATGATAAATGAATGTGGAATATACATGAAACTCTTTAATCAATAAGTAAATCTGTATAAAGTTTAATACCCTTGATATAGAAAAGGGAATGGTATTCATTGCACAATGACTTCGTCTTGGAAAAGCGTGATGCAATTTCAGCCTCATAACGACGTGACATAAGAACTCATAAAATTTGTTGATGAGAGAGAAAGGGGTGTCTCATCATATCTACATGACATGTACAGTAAGGGGTTCATATAGATACATGTCCCAAAAAATTTAATGGAATTTAGATTAATGATAAAAAGGTTTCTTGAATGTAAATGAGGAGAGAGAAGTTCCTTTCAGAATTTCGACATACTAACTGGTGTACATGGGAGGAATTTAATGAGATCAAAGGGGTGTAAAATCATTCAAAAATAAATATGGAAGTGTGGGGGACGTTAGAAAACATACCCTAACATTTAAAATTGAAATTAAAAGGGCATAAAAATTTAAAGAATATTGGACAAAAATGAGAAATGAAGAAAAACCCTTACATGGAAGTGTGCTTCCAATGGCTTGAGATAGGATTGAGATAGGATTCATGGGAGATTGGGGAACCTTGGAGGGATTCTAGAGAGAAGAGGACAGAGGTGTAATGAACTCCAAAGGCATTCAGTGAGAAGGAAGTGGGATCTTGGGTGGGTTTATATAGGAAAGGTGAGGGAATAATTTATTATTAAGGTTTGGGACACCTCACATTAAACTATTCCAAACCACAAACCAACCCATGGATTTTTCCAATGGTTTTTGGAAAAGATAAGTATAAAACAATATTTTATAAATAAAAAGTCAAAACTTATTAAAATAATTGGATTTCTTATGTGGTGGTGAATCACACTCTCAAGGAAAACAATTTAAAAATGCAAAATGTTTAATAAGTCTTGGAAGGTTCACTAAATCCTTGTAAAATAAATCAATCAAACCTGAAATCACATTATTTTAATTTTAAAACATATATTGGCCGAAAATAAAGTTTATAGTATTTTATTACTCCACTATTGGGTCATTATGATGTCATAAAATACATTATATATTTAAACGGTATTTAATTTTAACCCAAAAATTTGACTGTCTCAGAAAATTATGAAAAATTCACCATTGGATAATTTAGACATCCTGATTTCCAAAATAATATTAATTTTATCTAAATAATTTTCTAGATATGTTAATTTTAGCTTTCAAAATAAAAACTGACAATTATTGAAAATTCATGGGGTTTGACAAAAAAGGATTTCAAACCTTAATAAATGTTACAATTTCATTCATAAAATTATACGATAACATATATTTAAAAAATAATAATTTAATAAAAATAAAAATAATATTTTATGAAAATATTATTTAATTTAAAAATCCATTAATTAATCAAAATATATTTCTTAGTTGAACATTTACTAAACATACTATTTGTACTTTAAAAATTATTTACAAGGTAATAATAATAAAATGAAAGTATATTCATTATTATATACAAAAATAATATACATAACTATAGTACTAGGGACTTGTCACATAACTCTTTATAACACCCGCACAAGGCCAAAGAGTAAGGTGTGTGATGGTGATAGACTATTGGGGTGGCTCAGATAACATTACTCAAGAGGTAATCTCTATTAACTTCCACTTCTCTCAAAGGTGGTCCCGATCAAGCTTTATATATTCTATCTCGGCTTGGGATTGGTCAAGAGCAAATCCCAGAGATGCAACAACCATTTCGAGATCTGAAAAATGGGATTTGTATGGAGCACGTCAACTGGATGAGCCCATCACTTCCTTTGTCTGATTAAATTGGATTTGTTAAAGCCCTATATTTATACTAATCAGGTGATCACTGTTCAACAACTATATTATCAATTGTCACAATTCTTAACATAAAACCAAATAAGGTGGAATTTTATATAAACATTTTACATATAGAGACATTTAATTTGATCAAGAGGGATTTACATTAATGAATGTTTGGGTCGTTACAATGACAATGAGAAACCTAATGGGATGATGAATATTGTTAAAGATATAATTGTTATTACAAATCATTTATCCAAAAATAAAAATAACAACTTATATCACAACCAACTCTAATACTATCCAAAGAAGAGAAGGATCGATTTATATAATATCTCATAGGATGGATACCAGGGAGAATATAATGCTTGATTTATTTTCTGTCATAAATGTGGAAAGCCACACCAATTAAAATATATCAAATGAAAGTGAAAGTGTGTCATATAGGGAAAATAAGGTCATAAAGTGATGAATTGAAGAGGAAAACTGAATATTATGATGCAAATAAATGAATTTCATCATCGGTATCCATTTATATATTATTAAATTAAATGTGTAGAACCTTGGAATTATCCAAGTAAATTTATTCTTCAAAATTTTAACCCCTATAATAATGAAACAACTATATTAAAATAAAAAGGTTGATGTATTTATGTATTGGGATTAAATAATTTAATTGTGGAAGTATTTCTACCAATGGTATTTTTCTTATAAGAATAATAAAACATATAATGGTTATATTAAATTTTAGAGGAATATATATCTTTATTGACTAAATAGTTATGGATACCATCCTTGGATTATGATTTTAGTATTTATCACGTGTTAAAAGTATTAAACACCCCTTTTTATGTTTTATGTGATGTGAGTCTAAAAATATTATAGATATTTTGGGATACATTATACAAATACAACACATTGGTTTAGTACAAGATTTAGTAAAAAAGTTATTTTTGGAGGATTTCCCTTACATATTGTGGAAATAAGTTTGAAGGAAATGGTAACTTATAGGTATTATATAATCATTAATGCTAAGGTAAATACATGTCATTAGTCTTTGGGAACATTATATGAACATTATTAATATGGTTTTATAAAAAGTATAACCAACAAACTGGAAGAAAGCTCAGCGTATCCAGCCAGGCTGTGAGGCTTGAACCTCTAATTCAAAGATTATAAGATTTTAGCAACTAACACTATAAAACATGTTTTTCTTGTCAAAGTGTCATTATTTTTACTTAAAGGATTTATAAAATAAAAATTAATGTTAAACTGGGGGTGTTACTGTTGGGGTTTAGATATTAATATATTATAATAGATAACTTATGCCAAATAGATTGGTTTTGCAAAACATTTGGAAACAAGTGAAAAGAATTTTCCCTCAATTATAGTTATTATGATCCATAAAAAGTTAATTATAGTTTCTTACTAATTTTTGATATTCATTGAGTGTAAATTTATTGAATCACAAAGGAATAAATTGTTCTTGTGAAATAGAAACTTATAAAGTATGTATATTTCATTAAATTAGTACGTAGTGAAAGAATTCAAAAACATTCAGAAAACTATCATGAAATGAAAATGTTATCCTATTACCTTCATATCTGATGAATCAAATGGAATTCTAATTCATAATATATTAATGATTTTCAGGTATTTAAATTTCTATTAAACATTCAATTTATTGTGATCAATGACGTTTATCACTCTCAATAATTAGTTACACTTATTTTCCATGTCCACATATTCACATACCACCTAAGTAGTCATACATTGAAACCTGGTTATTTTTTATTCCATATTACCATTATATTTACCTTTCTCTCTTAACCAAAAGATTTTTTATTAACCCTTTCATGATATTTGTTTCTCAGCAATGGTTTCAAAATCTCAAACCATTGATTACCAAGATCAATATTAAATTGTCAGTATAAAATTTATTAATGGTGGGGAGAATGTATCACACCAATATTTGAAAAATACGAAAATTTGGTTTGATATCAATTATGATACGAAACAATGCTCTTATACTAGATTATAACACTATGATACTTTATGATATATTTATTCTTAAATAAATTTAATCTCTTTGATAGCTTATAGAAAATGCAACTCCGAGTCTAAATGAAATATAACATAGTATACCATTATAACCTAGTCACTAAATAGGATGATATGAATATTAATAAATAATTTAAAAATTTATTGTTATATATTGATTATAATTAAAATAATAAAAAAATTAAATGAAAAAACTATTTTCCAAAAATATTTATTTTTAAAAAAGACAGTTATATCATGCTTGGTGCACAAATTTTAAATCTAATTTTAATAAATTTTAGAAAATGCATTCCATAAAATTAAATTCATTTTTTGACTCATCATAAAAAATTATATTAGAGTAATTTTTTATTTTTCAAAAAATGTTTTAGATTTTGATTAATAGTTAAATTACTAAATACTATTTTAAAAAATCCCCATCATTGAAATAATTTACTATGAAAAATTATTTTTTAAAAAATTTCTTCAATTTAAAATTAGTTCAATTATATTTAAATTCATTTAATTTAATTAAATTTAATCAGTTACAAATATAATTATTATATTAAAACCTTCTATATTACAATAATTATTTCTTTGGAACTAATCGTTTTAGTCATTTCTGCATGTATAAATTTTAATTGGATTCTACCAATTCTATTAAATTAATTTATAAAATGGAAACAATATTTGTAATAATAATTATTTATATTATTTTATAAGTTAAATATAATTTTTTACCATTATTAATTGTAAAATCATAATAAATTAATTATCAAGGTTAAGGTAGAAACCTATTTACCAGTGGCTTAAACTAAATATGTACAAGTTAAAAATATCCTAAAACATGTTAATAACTTAATTGATGGAAGTATTTAATAATTTCAACTTATAATGTTTGTATGGAGCCATTTGTTATGCATTTTTCATGATGAAAAAAAGGTTGTAATTGATTCTTTTAAAAAATTACATATGTGTCCTCCCCACTTATAAAAGGCCACCCACATTCCTTTACTATTATTACATCCAAATACATTTTTATCATCCAATAACTTCCAAAATAAATTAATTAATAACCTACCAACATCCTATATCTGTTATTTATCATAAATCCACCCTATGAATGCTATTTTTGAAAACCAAAGGACGTTGTCTAAAGAATTGGTAACATTATGAGATGAATGTTTTTATTTTGTATCATATTCCACCTCTTTAAAATATTATAAAACCATGATTATATACTCCAAATCCATTTTTTTATTTTCTAAACAATTCACTTATTGGTTTATTGAGAACCTGACAAGAATAATACCTTCAAATGATAGAATCCAACACAGCCAAAAACCATGATTATATAATAACATAAGAAGCTTACATATACTAAGATGTTATTATATATTTTTCATGACTTATATCAATTTCCTCTTCTGTCAAATGGGAAATGAAACCATAAATCGTGTGTTCAGTGGACTACCACCTCACGAACCAATGTAATTCATTTTTAATCAGCACCTTTCATGATGAATATAATGATATATTAAACTCATTTATACGATATTTATGATACTGTTAAATTTTTGTAATTTTGATATCATATATACCTTCTCATGATATGTTATGTTACAAATATGATAATTTCACTCATGAGAATAGAGGACTACGGCCTTACAACGCAGTGTGATTTTTTTTTCACATACTCATTACATAATATTTCATAATGATAAATATACTGAATATTTCTATTACATATAAAATTATATTAATTATGGAAAATTAATATATCACACAATTTCATTTCCTTTCACCAATTTTAAAAGGACCAACCATGAATAATGTAATCCTTAAGAGGGGGATGGGTGAATAAGTAATTTCTTTTTTATTTTATGTTATACTTAGTGTATAAGAAAATTATATTCCAATTAAATATTTATCATTTTTTAGAAAATCAAACATTCAAAAATCCCCGGAAACCCAATTTTTCTGTGGTTTACTATTTAATAAGAGTAGATATTGCTTGGTATGGTTTGAAAATAATCCAATACCACACAAGAGACTAGAAAAAAAATCCTTTATATGGAGAAAATAATTAGGAAACATCATTAAACTAATTTAGAAATGTGATAAATATAATAGCACATGTGATTATTCATTCATGAAGGATTTAAATGAGATGTTGTGAAAAGTTTAAAAACCATCACCAAATTGATCCAAACACTATTCTTATGCTACTTCATCATCTTCCACTTTTATAATTGTTAAAAAAACTCTTCACTTTCTTACCCAGTAGCTGATATGAAAATATATCTAAACTTTATGAAAAATGTAGTTTGATCACTCACTCGGATTATTCTATCTAATTCTTCAGTCTGATTCTTTTTTCAGAAAATATGATTGATTATCTTGTCTATAAAAAAAGTTTTATTCACATTAAAATTTATCCTAATATTTTAGTATGTTAACTTAGTCTGATATGATAAATCTTAACCACACCTTCTTCTAAACACTTCTTATGTCACGAAATGTTTCTCAAGATATTATGTATTAAATGTAAAACACCATAACTCTCACTCTCTCTCCCTCTCCCAAACATGAACACGGTTAGGTTAGTTTGTAATTTAATCCCCTTATATAGTGTGCCCCAAAAAGGGCCGGGAATATAAATTGCTTTACCACTCATCAAAACGCACAAATCTAAATTAATTTATAATTTATAACATCCTTCTACCATTTATTCACATATCTAAACTCTTCTGGATCATTCTTAAATATTCATGTGGTCTTCAAAAATGATTACTCCAAAAATTCTTTTGAGCATTAATTTATCAAAGTGTTCATTCCAGAAAATGAAATTCTAGAATATCTCAATATAAAACACAATTTTTTATTCATATTCTCTTAATTCAATTAGAAAAAAGTCACACACAAGAATTCCTACTATAAATATTCAAACCATCTAAAACAGTTTTTCTGTAATCATCATTGAATCTTATAAATACATTGAAACCCTTCAACAATATTTTAATGGAATCTTCAATAAGCATCAAAATTTAAAAATATTTCTCCAATTATTAAACTATTTCTCAGAGGAATGAAACTAAATTTGATAAAATATAGAATCCAAAGAATTATCAGTGTCAAATAATTTCTGAAGAATCATTACACAATTGAGAAAATTTAAAAAAATATAATAAAACTAATTAAAGTAAAATATATATGAATTCTCACACTAATTCATTGATTAAAATTAAAATGGATATCTACATTGTTGTATTTCATATGATTGGTCATTCTCGGATGCCTATCTAATGCTCAAATATATCAATGTCTCAACTGATTCATCAGAGTCATTAATAAATTTTCTTAGTCACATTCAACATCCTTGTTATATATGATATAATTATAGTTGTCTCTAATTATAATGGATAATTACATTTGTTTCATTATCAGAGTTAAAATGAATTTGATGGATCACTTTTTTCACTAATCTAATGGATCAGTATCAACAAATTCTTTATTTTTAAAACATAGAAACTTAAGGTTCTTTCAATGGATTGGTTCATTCAATAAATTGGGTCATCTAATGGATCAGTTGATCAATACTCTTACAAAAACCTCTTACTTCAGTATATTCAATCATTGAGTCTCTAGGAAACTTCATTGTCTGGTAAATTTGAAAATCATAGAAACATGAGCGGATAATATTTAAATTTTCTCCCACTTACTTATCCATTCATCATGATATGATAATTTTTTTTTTCATAAAATGGATATTTTCATATATTCTTCTGGAAAATGTTGTAATGTTTTAAAAATTCCCATCTTTTGAAAAAAAAAGTGTGTTTCCATCAAAAAATCAATCCGATTCCCAACACTTTTATTTCTAGAACACATTTTCTCCCCTTTCTTTCAGAAGGATAAGATAACATGTTTTTAGAAAAATTATGATATTAACAACTATTTCACAGTAAATCATCATCATATTTTGTGTTGAACGTCTTTAAATAAATTCAAAATCTTGAACATCATCTCACTCTCTTCCAAAAAAACATCATTTGGAAAACAATTAGACTGAAAACAAGTTCACCCAAAAACAAATTCTCATAAAAAACTTCAATTGATTTAATTACTTAATAAAAACAATTTTGGTACTCTATGATTGAAATAGCTTTATTTAATCACCAAAATATTTAATTTAAGGTGAGTTATCATAATGAAAATAAAATAAAAATCATTCCATAAACAACTCCATTCAGAAACAGAACAAAAAACTCCATCCAACATTGACCCAAAAATTTATCCCTTTAGATTTTGTTTTCAACCAACCTTCAAAACTGATAGATACATTATAGCTTGGGGAATGGATCTATAATAAAAAAATTAATCCTATATGAGTAAAATCATTATAGGAAATAGGAATTATTGAACAGAGAAACCATAACTTCCATATATTCTGACATAAAAGGCATATTCATGAACATTAAACATTATAAATCTCTTCATAACATCTTTATTCTAATAAAAATAGGTTTCTTATAATCACATCAATAAAATACATGAATAGTCTACACACCGAGTTCACATATTAACCCCAAATCTCTTAAATAAATGCTTCCTTATAAGTTATATCACATAAAATTTGATCAATTGATGAAATAATATTTTTATCCCACTTGAAAAAACTATCCAAAGAATTGATTTGGGAGGGGAAAGTAATATATAAGTCAACCTTATAGAGAAGGTTTCTATGTGCTCTTAATAAATATCAATTTATAAAAAGAATCCTTTAGTAACAGTTTGGTGAATATATTAGGGACTTGTTCTGTTGTTTGTATATATTCGAACATGAGTTCATTCATCAACACATTCTATTTTTAGGTGATATTTGTTATCATTAAGTTTGTAATTTTAATGTTTCACTTGATTTATTGTCATATTTATAACACATTTATTTTTACATCCCCAGAGAAGTGGTATATTGACTTCCTATAGAAAATCATCCAACTAAGTCATCATCTATATGAGTTGTATTACAACTGGGGTGAAAGAAACATATTCAAATTCCTCCATGATAAGAGTTATTGAATTATTACTTTTAATATTACAATTAACACAACATTACACCATAAAGAAAACTCCAGTAGATGGAGAACATTCATCATCAACACTTCCTACCCAATCAAAATCTATAAACCCAAACAAGTCAATTCTTTATAGGATATCATATTTGATATCGAAATATATTGTTCCTCTGATATATATGAGAATTTGTTTCTTACTAATAGATGAAATTCCTTTGGGATAAAATGGAATCCATTACAAAAGGTAAAAACATATTTAATATCATTTATTAAAGTATTTAAATATAAAAAAACATCCAATCAGCATTTGAAATTATTTACAATCCACATTCTTTCGTTCCCCGTCTTTAAAAAAATAGTTCCCAATGAAATTAGTTTAGAAAGGGTTTTTGAATTTTATATTATCCACTTATTATGAATTCTCATATCAAACCTATCTTGAGATAGAAAAATATACTTCTTATTTTTTGATATTTTTAATCCGATAAGATATTTCATTTCACATAGTATGGAAATCTCAAAAAAATTTCTACATATCTTCAAAAATATTTCCAAAAGATCTCTTGTATTTTCCAACAAAGATAATATCATCAGTAAACACAATTTAAATAAGGGGTATCTGTTGATTTTTCTTGATGTACATATTAAATTCAACTCTTCCTTTTTTAAAGTTCAACTTCATTTAGTGGGTATCCAATTTGGAATACCATGCTCTCAATGCTTGTTTTAACCCATTAAAATATTTCTTCAACTAAAAAAATAACATTTATCTTTTTCAAAAACAAAACCACTTGGTTTTTCAATATAAACTTATTCATAAAGTTCTCCATTAAGAAAAGATAATTTCACAAATAATGGAAAAATATTATAACCTCATTGTTAAGTAATTGAAAAAAATATTTAAAAACCTTACAAAATTGAAACATCAGAAAAACATGCATTCAAATAAATGACTTCAATCTTCATGTATCCTTTTAAAACCAATCGTGATTTTTTTCTTATAACATCACCATATTCAATAAACATGTTTTGAAAAACCCACTATGTAGTAATTAAATTATTATCATTTGATTTATGTACAAGTTCCCAAATATCATTCTTCTCAATCTGGTCTAACTCTTCATTCATAATATTTTTCCACTAATGTTTTTCAAAATAATAATTAACATCTTTTCACCCAACATTTGAATATAAATAAAAATTTTCACCTAACTATTATGTTCTTCGTGTTAGAACCATTATTATCAACAATTATGTTTTGTATTTCCAACTATAACCTTAGTATAAGATGAAAGTAATGAAGTTATTCCTCACCACTAGTAACATTAGAGTCTAATTATTTAGTTTTCACACAGTCACTATTGTGGTAATTCTTTTCATGTTACTCAATGAAAATGGTTTCAGCATCTTCATCTTCGTTGTCTTCATGTGTTTGTGAAAATTATTTTTTATCTTTTTCATGAACTTTTATATCAGTAGAATGAACTAACATCCCTATTTACTTTTTATTCATCTATATCCTCTAAAATTAGGCTAATTACTAATAAAAAATGCATCTTACCCTATTTGATCAAATTTTACAAGATTTCCTCTTCGGTTTTTCCTAATATATGGGATCCCAAATTCCCTTAAGTGTTTGAAACAAGGAATTTCATCATAAACAATTACTAAATATTTAAATTAGAAATGGTATATAGAAACACCAATTTTGAATGTAAACCTATATACCAATTTCTTGAGTCATTAAATTGTGGGAATGAACATGTTTGATTAATACAGTACATCCCATCTCCACCAAAAATATAATCGTTCTTTCAAAAACACAATTTTTTTGGTGGTGTGTATGGTGCATTGAACTCTTGAAACAACCCATTTTTTTCAAGATAACTTATGAATTGTTAATTTTTTTATTCACAACCATTATCAGTTGCTAACATCTTCACAAAATATCCGCATTCCATTTCTTCTTTTCTCTAGAAACACTTAATCATTTTAGATCTTCTGATTTATGATTCAATGGAATAATTCATGTAATATAAGTAAAATAATAAATTAAATATATTAATTACTTATCCTTATAAGGTGAATTTTTCTTATTGGCCCAAAAATATCCTAAGAAATTTGTTTTTGGGGACAAGATGAAAATAATTCAACTTCATTGGGCACAAAGTTTTTAATATTCACATTATGAAAAATTGAACAACATAAATTTATTGTTCTTTTAATATCAAGAATATCATGAACATTGTCTTTGTTTTTTACCCTTATCATATTCCTCTGACTCATATTCTAGAACCTTTTATGTTGCAATTTATTTTCTTCCATTATACATAGAAAACATGAGTTCATAACATCTCCAATTTGTAACAAGTTTCCCATTGTACATTGTCCTCTTGTAAAAACGTTTCCATATACCAAAATTTTCAAAAATAAACCTTATTTTTTGAAAAAATTTACCATTAATAAAATGTTTTGAAAGACTTAATAAATTTTGTTTCAACTAATAAAAAAATAAGACCATCTTAAATTTTAGTTTTTCTTCCCCAAAAATATAATATTCATAACATTTTATTCTGAGAGATTAATATTTTATAAAAAAAATTATTGCTTATTTAAAGTCTTTCACTATCATTAATAGATTCAAATATCCTATCAACTGGGAAGAGCACCCAGAATCCAAAAGCAATAGTTTTTCTTCTTTTGTTGTATTCACAATAGTTTATATGATAAGATGTTTTTATTTTATTTTATATTCTTTCACACCCTATATTTCTTAATTCATTTAGACATATTGTTGTGGTGGTTTTAAAACAATATATCCTTTAGTAAGATATCTTTGTTGTTTACATCATTACCAAATAGTTTCTAGAGGTTGGAATATATTTTTATTTTTTAGAAAAATATCAGAGTTTATTATTGAGGATTTTTAACACCCATTTAAACATTTATTCCTATTAATCATGGTATAATTGTAGTTTTTTTAATTGAACCAACACATATTTGTTTTATGACCAAATCCCCAAAAAAACTAAAATTAACTATATAATGAATATTTTACTCTCTAAAATTCATAATATATTTAGTTGTATACTTTTTTCATATTATATTGTTATCTTATAAATGAGAATATTATTAATCTAGAATATTCTTTTTTTACTCAAAATATTCTTCTTCAATTAATATTTCATTCTAACTTTAACATAATTAGTACTATTAGTAGTATGTGATTTTGAATTTAAAATTTTAGAAAGATCTGAATTTTAAACATTATTGGCATTGGAAACAAACATGATTTTATAAACATTCTTCTTCTTAGAAAAAAAAATTAATTTTTCTTTTCAACCATTAAAGATAAATTTTATTGATTTTATCTGGTTCACACATTCTATAACATTCTCCACCTTTAGTGATAGAGTAATTGTAACTTGTAACTCCCTAATCATATTTTGATGTTAAAAACCTGAAAATTTCAAGGAAATGTTTTTCATAAATACTTTGGAATTTTATGAGTTTGTGGCTTCTGACGGCACTTGATTCTGAGGCCCGATTTTCCCAGAATCAATTTCCAAAGTTAAACTCGGGTACGTTTAGTGAACGAACGAGCGTGTTTTTCTATCTTTTGAACCAGTGCACATAATTGAAATCTGAGGGCACCAATGAACTCACAGCGCCGGTAATTGCATAAGGGGACCTTTACCATAGTTGCGTTTTATGCCGGTTGAAAGTTAATAATTTGGGATTTAGATTAAAATAAATAAAATTGGTAGTGTACAATTTTATTTATATATATGGTAGTTTTATCCTATAATGGGTAGTTTAGTGTGGGACCCACAACCACCTAACTACCCATGCGTGGATATATGAGAGGTGGGGCCCACACGAGCCCAACCATTCAACTCCTCTTAAACTCCTTTAAACTGCCTATTTAACTCCCTTGCATTTATTGTGACAACCATTCTCTTTATTATGTTTGTTAAACTATCCACCTTCCTCCCAATTAAATTCCCAACACGTTATAATTATTTAAGGGGATTCTCAAATTAATTAATTATAGTGTTTGATTCTTAAATAAATTGTTGTGAGAATAAAATATTAGGAAGAGTTATTATTTATGTTGGGAATTTGTGGTTTTGGGGACAACCTGGGAATACTCTGGAGATATAGATAAAGAAAGTGTTCTTATCTTCGACAAAGAATGCCTCCAACGAAGTACGTCTCCCTCTTCTCTAGGACGCCGGTTCCACGAAGAATGACGACGCACCTTCCTTTCTCTTCTCCGCGACACCGTTCTTCGCAATGCCATCTACCGTTATGTTCGTCTTCCATGGATCGACGACGTGAGACGTCTTTGCAAGGTAGGGGAATATTGTATATTTCCCATTTATGTGGTTTATACCCTCGAGCTTGAGCTTTTATTTGTAGGATTTATATTTGATAATTCCTTACCCCAGTTTAAATTTCTCAAGTTGAACGCGAATTAAATTAATTAATTCGTGGATCGATAAACAATTTATTGCAGTAATTTTCTTCTTGTTTATCTTAAATTTGTAATTCTTGAAGCATGATAAATATTTAATTTCCAATTCACCATGTTCATGATTCTGAAAAATGATGGCCAAACTAACACAGTTAACGATATTCACTTTGACCGTGATCTTTCTTTTTTCATTTTCCACGCATTCTTCACGTGTTCTGCATCCCCAAATAATTAAGCGCGCTAGAAACTCATTTTTTCATTGAGCACGGAATACAGACACCAAGGTCTTGACCCAGGGATCACAAATCCACCTTCATCTCTTTTTTCAGAGTTAAATCGATGTTGGAATGATGCATGGAAGGATCCCGTGGCACGGGTCTGACGAGGTTGTTCGGATAAGTGGTCGCATAGGTGTCTTGAGGCGGTACGAGTGGGAGGATTGGACAATGACATGCCAAAGGGGCACGACTCCTGAGTGGCTTGATTTCCAGGTAGACAATGGATGTGGGTTGTGCGGAGCAGCCTCATGAGCCATGATGCGGGAGCCGATCCATTAGGGTGGAGCGTGAGAGTTTGGGGAAGGAGAATGAAGATTGTAGAGAGAAGGAAATTTGGGAAATAAAAATTAAAAGAAATAAATAAATATCAAAGGAGGAGTGATTTGTGGCTTGTGCATCAATGTTTCATGCGTTGAATGTGATTCGAGTTATGAAACTTTTAAATTAAATAAATAATTAATAATAATAATAAAATATTGTTATTATTAATTTTGTTGATAAAACACTTTTTCGGCCGTAACTTATTTGTGCGACCTCGGTTTCACGAACCGTCTATGGCAGTGCGACCCAGATTCCAAGACGGACATTCCAAGTCCAATATTGAATGTCTTTTTTGGGTATTTGGATCGGGTACCCGAATCGCTTGAAAAATAATAGATTTAATAATATTATTAAATCTTCGACTCACCATAACTCATACGTGCGACGTATGATTGACTTTCCATCAGTGGCAATGTAATCCTATCTTTAATACGGTCGATTCAAGTCTATAGTTTGATACTAAATTCTGGTTCGTGGCTTGGGTCCACGAAACACCCAATGATAATAAATATATTATTATTACGGTATCTTGTATCAGACATATCTCTCTCATATGGTGTCAAAATGATGAAACGTCTGCGACGTTGCGACTTTGGAATTAAGATGGATATTTAAAGACCATTTTTGGATATTTAAGTCAAGGTTAAGGCATGGGACCCATGAGGCCCGGTCCGCGTGTGTTGCGGTGAAATGCAACTTCTTCACCTGCTATCCGTTTTTGACAAATGGTTAGTCCATATCATGTTTTTTTGGTATGGATCGCAATGGTATGACCGGTTTGGTTAACCGGTGTCATTTTAAGTATGAACAAGATGGATCGAACATGAATCCAATCGGGCCCTCAGTAATAAAACACTTATAACTTAAGGATCGGACGTCCGATTGTCGTGCTGTCAATTACGTTGGATTATTTATGATGAGACGGTTCTTTTGGAATTCTCCACTTGAGGTTTGGATGCAGTTGGAGTTTGGTCGGGTTGGTTCAGCTTAGAAACCAATCGGGCCCCTGGAACAGAAAAGCTAATAACTCACAGACCTGGCGTCTGATTGACACATTGTCTGTTGCATTGAGACCCCTATGATGAGACAGTCCTTTGTGTTACTTCTAAGTGAGACTTTGTGACACTTGGAAGTAACGACCAGTAGCTCATGGAGCGGACCCTCCCGGAGACGAGCATATAGAGTGCGTAGACCTAGTAGCTGTAGACCTGATGACTGCTTGACCGATTCGACTTGGAGTGATTCGATTAGCCAGTGGAAAGAGCACCCGGTTTTTGGAGGCAGAACCATGGTCGACGGAGCGCCTGGTAGTTGGAAGCAGACCCATGGTACTCCACAGGAGGAGTACCTCCGTAGGCTATTAGGGGGAGCACACGGTATTTGGCGGCAAACCCATAGCGGACGGAGCGACCGGTATTTGGCAGCAGACCCGTGGTACTCAATAAGAGGAGTACCTCAGCAGTCTAAGGTTAGTGAGTAGCGCCTCAGAGTCATGACATGGACATTGTACTCGACAGAGGAGGATTTCTCCTTCCGTGGTGGTTTTAATAATGAAATTTATGGTTTGAGTTGAGTCAATGACCTTTTTGTTTTTCCTCATTATTGAGATGGGTTACTTGATAACTTAGGTATATGTATGGGAATATACCTAAGTAAGGGTTATCTATTGAGATCATTATTTTTGGTTTATCCTTGTTGGATTTAGTGAGACCTTGAGGGTCTCGGGGTCCCTACTGTGTATTGTTATACTCACCCCTGCACGGGCTACGCCCGCACCTCGTTGTGTTGGATGCTAACGACGGACAGCGCTGAAGGAGGCCGAGTGTACGAGGACTGGACGATACCTGGAGGTAGACCTCACGATGAGTCGGTACCTAGAGGTGGACCTCATGAATAGTCGGTACCAGGAGGTAGACCTCTTGACGAGTCGGTACCCGGAGGAGGTTGACGGACGAGGGCACTGAGGAGGCTATCTGTACCAACCCTTCAGGAGTGATCCATGGTGGACAGTCTAGGAGTTGTGCTATCTGTACCTACCCTTCAAGTAGGATCCATGGTGGAAGATCCAAGAGCTGCTTGTCACCATCCAACTGTTTTGTCTTATACCTTGGACTTTACAGTTGGGCTTGTATTTTCGGCCCCTTTACTTTCATATCTACTTTTGTTTTCAGTTTTACTTATTGTTTTCTTCCTCCAGTACTCTTGTTGAATGTGTTTACATTTTATAAAGGAAATCCCTTCTCAGTTATTGGGATTTGCGCCTTTGGTTCTAGTCGCCATCCCCTGGCCTATGGAAGGCGGGATTGGGGTAGTCACGACATGGGCCCCAAGGACGGGTCGTGACAAATTATTATCAAAGGACGTCGGTTCTACCGTAGAACTTATGACTGTAATATTTTCTTTCTGTGAAGCAATATTGTTAAGCATACTGAGTGTGTTTTTTAGTTCATGGAGTCCAGTGTTGGTGCGGAGGCCAACATATCCATACACTAGGACCCTTAATACTGATTTCCGACCCAGTACACGAAAACACTGATTACGTGTGTGTTTTAAAAAGTTCTCTTTAAGTCATCTAAAACTTGGCCAGCTCAACAGGTATAGTCTTTTGACCATGTCACTTCTATTCAGGATTCCTCCACACAGACATTCAGTGGGAGTTTCGAGATAGTACCTGATGACAGCCCACCGAGCGATGAGGCTCCGGTGCAGGGCCCTCTTACTATGATGGCACAATTGGGTGGTGTACCTGCAGCACCACCACTTGTTGGGTAGTAGATTCCACCAGCCGTACTAGTGGACGGTGCACACTGACAGTGCACATTGCATGAGTTCCAGCAGTAGGTGCCTATGAGGTTATGAGGCGAGGAAGATTCCCAGGCATCAGTCGACTGACTGGAGGCGATTTCTAGAGTTCTACACCTAGTTTTGACACTAGAAGAGAAGATAGAGATCTTAGATACTAGTTTTTTTCCAGCGAGTGACCATGAGGTTGGTCCACATAGTGATGAGGCTTCAGTACGTGGACCGATGCTTGAGATAGTACTTTCGGGTAGTGTGCAAGCTATATCACTACCTATTGGATAGCAATTACAACCTAAGGTACTGGTAGATGACATATGTAGGCTTAGCACCTTACATGTGTTTCATCATAAAATACCCCTCAGGTTCCGAGGCGAGCCCGACTTATAGGCGGCTGAGGACTGGCTTTAGGAGGTGGCAGAGTGTTTTCTAGAGCTATACAGCTTCGGCAGGAAGACATGTTTGTAGCTGAGTAATCATTGAGGTGTACCAATCATTCCTGGTACTTGATGACTATGATACGATCAGTGCTCTAGGGCTCGGACTTCCGAGCGAGGTGTGTTTAAGGACATACGAGCCAACACCATTACTCTAGGAATTCTTACTTATGTTATGGTGCTAGAGAGAACCTTTTTGGATGAGAAATCTTTGGCTGAGTGGATACAGCCAGTGAAGGTTAGCAGTGGGAAAGCAAGAAATTGGCGCCAGTCTCGGAGACTTGGGTGTGTAAAATGTTTTAAGAATAGAAAGTGTTAAGGACAGATGAATCTTCAAACAAGTAGATGTGGAAGCATAGCTAGGAGGGAGCAAGTGGTGATGTACTTTTCGACATGTTACAACCACCTGCCTTTATAGTCCCCACCAGGATCAGGGAGCAGGAGGGTAGGGGAAAATAGTAGCTGCATTCGGTCAAGGAGTGTGACCCAAGGGCTCTAGGAATGATTCGAGGTATGGTTTGTGTCTACTACTAGCTGCCATAACAATAGATATTGATACAAATCATTCCTTCCTTCCACAAATCTTGTCCGAGACCTAGAGTTTCCAGTAAAAAAAGATGACTTGACCCTCACGTCTGGAGATACCTTTGGGAGGAGACTCGTTAATCACTCTTACGCCGACGGTGTGATCTAACCCTTGAGGTGAGAGTTTCGGATGGAACCTCTTGCTGGCTGCGTCGAGGCCTTACGAAGTTTGTTTTGGTATGGACTGGGTAACCACAGTTCATACACAGATTGAATGTATTAGGAAAAAAGGTTGTGGTTTATCTACAACATTGGGATGGGGTTTTTCCCTTGGTCGGTGAAAAGGAAACCCCAGGTAGCATAGGATAAACTCATGCATAGAAGGGTGCATCTGATCACTCTTGAGTTGGCCATCATACCCTCGTGGAAGAAGAAGTTTTTAGTTTTCAGTTCAAAACAGGAAACAGAGGCCTCTAGAGTTCAAGGATGGAGACCATGTCTTCATACGGGTCTCACCTCGATGAGGTCTACGGAGATGTGGCCGAGGCGGCATGTTATCTCTAAGTTTCAATGAACCTTTATAGGTCCTAAGCAGGGTCGGTGAGGTGGCTTACCACTTGTTCATTCCACCACTGTTGCACCTCGTGCACTACGTCTTCAACGTATCTCAGTTGAGAAGATTCGTGCATGAACCATCCCACATCATCGACCACAAAGAGCTAGATATCGATTATGGGGTGCATTTCATGGAGGTTACAGTAGAGATTGAGGATCGACTTGAGTGAGTCCTACGGGGATGGTCGATTCCTCTAGTGCACTTTCGCTGGCAGCACGGGAACCTCCAGGAGAGCGCATGGGAGCGGGAGGCTCAGATGCATGCTCAGTACCCTCTTTTGTTTTCCTAGTGTGTGTTGAAACTTTACGGAGATGTAAAGCCATGAGGTAGGAGTAATGTAAAGACTCGGATATTTCAAGGAAAATTTTTTCATAAATACTTTAGAATTTTACGAGTCTGTGGCTTCTGACGACACTTGATTCCGAGACCCGGTGTGCCCGAAATCAATTTCCGATGTTTAGCTCGGGTATGTTTAGTGAACGAACGAGCGAGTTTTTCTATCATATGAACTAGTGCACGAAATTGAAATCTGAGGGCACCGATGAACTTTCAGCGCCTGTAATTGCTTAAGGGGGCCATTATTGTATTTGCGTTTTATGCGAGTTGAAAGTTAATAATTGGGGATTTAGATTAAAATAAATAAAATTGGTAGTGTACAATTTTATTTATATCTATGGTAATTTTATCCTACAAAGGGGAGTTAAGGGTGGGACCCACAACCACCTAACTACCCATGTGTCGATATATGAGAGGTGGGGCCCACACGAGCCCAACCTTTCATCTCCTCTTAAACTCCCTTAAACTCTCTATTTGAACCCCTTGCATTTATTGTGACAAAAATTCTCTTTATTAACTTTGTTAAACTCTCCACCTTCCTCCCAATTAAATTTCCAATACATTATAATTAATTAAGGGGATTCTCCAATTAATTAATTGTAGTGTTTGATTATTAAATCAATTGTTGTGAGAATAAAATAATAGGAAGAGATATTATTATAGTTGGGAAATTGTGGTGTGGGAGAAAACCTAGGAAAGCTATGAAGATATAGATAAAGAAATTGTTCTTCTCTTCGACGAAGAAAGCCTCCAACGAAGTACGCCACCCTCTTCTCTGCGATGCTGGTTCCACGAAGAATGACGATGTGCCTTCCTTTCTCTTCCCCGCGATGTCGTTCTTCGCAACGCCTTCTACCGCGACGTTCGTCTTCCATGGATCGATGACGTTCGACGTCTTTTCAAGGTAGGGTAATATTATATATTTCCCATTTATGTGGTTTATACCCTCGAGCATGAGCGTTTATTTGTAGGATTTATCTTTGTGAATTACTTACCTCGGTTTAAATTTCTCTTGTTGAACACGAATTAAATAAATTAATTTGCAGATCGATAAACAATTGATTGAATTAATTTTCTTCTTGTTTATCTTGAATTTGAAATTATTGAAGCATGATAAATATTTAATTTCCAATTACCCATGTTCTTGATTCTCAAAAATGATGGCCAAACTAACATGGCTATCGATCCACACTTTGACCGTGATCTTTCCTTATTCATTTTCCGCGCATTCTTCACGTGTTCTGCATCCCCAAATAAATAACTATGCTAGAAACTCATTGTTTCATTGAGCGCGGCATACGAATGTGATGGTCTTGACCCAAGGATCACAGATCCACATCCGTCTCATTTTTCCAAGTTAAATCGAAGTCGGAATGATGCGCGGAAGGATTCCTTGGTGTGAGTCTGATGAGGCGATTTGGTTAAGCGGTAGCAGAGGTGGCTTGCAGTGGTACGAGCTGGAGGCTGGGATGATGGCAGGCCGAACGGGCGCAACTCCTAAGTGGCGCAATGGCCAGGAAGACAATGGATGTGGGTTGTGTGGAGCAGCCTCATGAGGCGTGATGCAGGAGCCGATCCGTTAGGGTGGAGTGTGAGAGTTTGGGGAAGGAGAATGAAGATTGGAGAGAGAAGGAGATTTGAGAACTAAAAATTAAAAGACATAAATAAATATCAAAGGAGGTGTGATTTGCAGCTTGCGCATCAATGTTTCATGCGTGGAATGAGATTCAAGTTATGAAACTTGTAAATAAAATAAATAGTTAATAATAATAATAAAATATTTTTATTATTAATTTTGTTGATAAAACACTTTTTCGACCATAACTTATTTGTGTGACCTCTGTTTCATGAACCATCTGCGGAAGTGTGACCTTGATTCCGAGACGAAAATTCCAAGTCCAATATTGAATGTCTATTTCGGGTTTTTGGATCGAGTACCTGTAGCGCTTGAAAAATAATATATTTAATATTATTATTAAATCTTCGACCCGCCATAACTCATGTGTGCGACGTCCAACTGACTTTTCATCAGTAGCGATGAAAACCTATCATTAATACGGTTGATTCAAGTCTAATGTTCGATAATAAATTCTGTTTCATGGATCGGTTCCACGAAACACCCAATGATAATAATAATAATATTATTATGTGATCTTGTATTGGACATATCTCTCACATATGGTGTCAGAATAACGTACCATCTGCGAGGTTGCGACCCTAGAATTAAGACGGATGTTTCAAGAACAATTTTTTATATTTAAGTGGAGGTCGAGGTGCGGGACCCATGAGGCCTAGTCCGCGCGTGTTGCGGTGAAATGAAACTTTTTCACCGGCTATCCATTTTGGACCAATGGGTAGTCCATCTCGAGTGTTTTTCGGTATGGATCACAATGGTTTGACTGGTTTGGTTAACTGGTGTCATTTGAAGTACGATCGGGTTGGATCGAACATTAATCCAACCTGGCCCTCGGTAATAAAACACGTATAACTTAAGGACCAGATGTCTGATTAATGTGTCGTTAATTACGTTGGATTCCTTATGATGAGATGGTCTTTTTTGGAATACTACACTTGAGGTTTGGATGCAGTTGGAGTACGGTCGGGTTGGTTCATCTTAGAAACCAACTAGGCCACTCGAATGGAAAATCTAATAACTCGCATACCGAGTGTCCGATTGACACGCCGTCTATTGCATTGCGACCCCTATGACGAGATAGTCCTTTCTGTTACTTCTACATGACACTTAGATGTAAAGGCCAGTAGCTCGTCGAGCGGACCCTTCCGGAGACGAGCGTATAGAGTGCGGAGACCTAGTATCTTTAGACCTGACGACTGCTTGACCGATTCGACTCGGAGTGACTTGATTAGCCCAGTGGATGGAGCGCCCAGTATTTGACAGCAGAAACATGGTGGACGGAGCACCTGTTAGTTGGCAGCAGACCCGTGTTACTCGACAGGAAAAGTACCATTGTAGGCTATTAGGGGGAGCGCCCGGTATTTGGCGGCAGACCCACATCGGACGGGCCACCCGGTATTTGGAAACAGAATTGTGATACTCGACAGGAGGAGTACCTCAATAGTCTATGGATAGTGAGTGGCGCCATGGAGTTGTGACATGGACACTGTACTCGGCATAGGAGGAGTTCTCCAGCAGTTGTGGTTTTGATAATGAAAATCATGGTTTGTGCTGAGTCAATGACCTTTGTGTTTTTCCTCATGGTTGAGATGGGTTACTTGATAACTTAGGTATATGTACGAGCATATATCTAAGTAAGGGGTATCTGTTGAGATCATTATTTGTGGTTTATCCTTGTTGTATTTAGTGAGACCTTGAGGGTCTCGGGGTCCATACTGAGTATTGCTATACTCACCCCTGCACGGGCTATGCCCACACCTCATTGTGTTGGATGCAGACGATGGACAATGCTGACGGAGGCCGAGTGTATAAGGACTGGATGGTACCTGGAGGTGGACCACACGACGAGTCGCTACCTGGAGGTGGACCTCACGAAGAGTCGGTACCCAGAGGAGGTTGAAGGATGAGGGCGCTGAGGAGGTTATTTATACCAACCTTTCAGGTAGGAACTGTGGAAGACGATCTAAGAGCTGCACTATCTATACCTACCCTTCAGGTAGGATCCATGGTGGATGATCTAGGAGTTCCGTGTCACCATCCAGCTATTTTGTCTTTTACCTTGTACTTTACAGTTGGGCTTGTATTTCCGGCCACTTTACATTCAGATCTACTTTTTTTTTTCTCTTTTACTTATGTTTCCTTCTACTTGTACTCTGGTTGAATGTGTTTAGGTTTTATAAAGTCAATGCCTTCCCAATTATAGGGATTTATGCCTTTGTTTCTAGTTTCTAGCCCCTGGCCTAAGGAAGGCGGGCTTGGGGTAGTCACGACACGGGCCCCGAGGACGGGTCGTGAAAAATTGGTATCAAAGGACGTCGGTTCTACCATGGAACTTATGACTCTAATATTTTATTTTTATGAAGAAATAGTGTTAAGAGTACCCACTGTGGTTTTCAGTTCAGGGAGTCCAGTGGTGGTGCAGTGGCCAACATATCCATACACCAAGACCCTGACTACTAATTTCTGACCCAGTGCCTGAAAACACTGATTGTGTGTGTGTTTTAAAAAGTTTTCATTAAGTCAACTCAAACCAGGTCATCTCACTAGGTATAGTCTTTTGACCTTGTTGCATCTATTCAAGATTCCTCCATGCAGACAGTTAGATTGAGTTTTGAGAGAGTACCCGATGATGGCCCATCGAGCGATGAGGCTCCGGTGCAGGGCCCTCTTACAATGATGGCACAATTGGGTGGTGTACCTGCAACACCACCACCCATTAGGCAATAGATGACACCAGCCATACTAGCGGATGGTGCACACTGACAGATCACATTTCATGAGTTCCAATAGTAGTGGCCTTCGAGGTTACGAGGCGAGGCAAATTCCCAGGCAGCAATAGACTGAATGGAGGTGATTTTTAGAGTTCTACACCTAGTTTAGAAACTAGTATAGGAGATGGATATCTTAGCTACTAGTGTTTCCTAATGAGTTACCATGAGGTTGGTCCACATAGTGATGAGGATTCGAGATGTGGACCGATGCCTGAGATAGTACCTTCAGGTAGTGTGTTAGCTATATCACTACCTGTTGGACAGCAGTTACAACCGGTGGTATCGGTAGATGAAATATGTAGGCTTAGCGCCTTACACGTGTTTCAGCATCAGTTTCCCCTCAGGTTCTGAGGCGAGCCCGAATTACAGGTGGATGAGGACTGGATTGAAGAGGTGGCTGAGAGTTTTCTAGAGCTATACAGCTTCGGCAAGATGACATGTCAGTAGCTGAGTAATCATTGAGGCGTACCGATTATTCTTGGTACTTGATGACTACGATAAGATCGGTGCTCCAGGGATCAGACATCCGAGTGAGGTGTGTTTAAGGACATCTGAGCCAACACCTTTCCTCTATGTATTCCTACTTATGTAAGGGTGTTAGAGAGAACCTTTTTTGTTGATAATTCTTTGGCTGACTAGATACAACCATTGAAGGTTAGCAGTGAGAAAGCAGGAAACTAGCACCAGTCTCGGAGACTTGGGTGTGTAAAATGTTTTAAGAAGATAATGTGTTAAGGATAGATGAATCTTAAAAGTAACAGACGTGGAAGCAGAGCTATAAGGGCAGCATGTGGTGATGTACATTTCGACAAGTTACAACCACCTACCTTTGTAGTCCCCACCAGGCTCAGGGAGCAGGAGGGAAGGGGGAGAGAGTAGCTGCATTCGGTCCAGGAGTGTGACCCAAGGGCTCTAGGAATGATTCGAGGTATGGTCTGTGTCTACTACTAGCTGTCGTAACAATATACATTGATACGAATCATTCCTTCCTTCCACGAATCTTGTCCGAGACCTAGAGTGCCCAGTTAAAATCGTTGACATGACCCTCAACTCTGGAGATACCATTGGGAGGAGAGTTGATAATCACGCTTATGCCGAAGGTGTGATCTCACCCTTGAGGTGAGAGTTTCAGTTAGAACATTTTGGTGGCAGCATTGTGGCCTTATGAAGTTAGTTTGGGTATGTACTGGGCTACCACAGTTTATACATAGATTGACTGTATTAGGAAAAAAGGTTGTGGTTTATCTACAACATTGGGTTGGGGTTTTTCCCTTGGTCTGTGAAAATGAAACCCTAGGAATCACATGATAAACTCATTCATAGGAGGGTGTGGCCGGTTACTCTTGAGTTGGCAAACCTTACCCTCGTGGAAACAGGTGTTTTGAGTTTTCAATTCTAAACAAAAAATGGAGGCCTCTAGAGTTCGAGGATGGAGACCACATCATTATACGGGTCTCACCTCAACGTGGTCTAAAGAGTTGTGGACGAGGTGTAATGTTATCTATGAGGTTTAACGAACCTTTCCAGGCTCTCAATAGGGTAGGCGAGGTGGCTTACCTCTTGCTCATTCCACCTCTGTTACACCGGGTGCACGATGTCTTCCACGTATCTCAGTTGAGAAGATACGTGCACGAACCATCCCACATCATCGACCACGGAGAGCTAGATATTGATGATGGGGTGACTTTCACAGAGGTTCCAGTAGAGATTGAGGATTGACAGGAGTGGGTCCTAGGAGGATGGTTGATTCCTCTGGTGAACTTTCGCTGGCAGCACAGGAACCTCCAGGAGAGCACATGGGAGCGGGAGGCTCCGATGCCTGCTTAGTACCCTCTTTTGTTTCCCTAGTGTTTTTTAAAACTTTACGAGGACATAAATCCTAGATGTGGGAGAAATTTAAGGACCTGAAAATATGAAGGAAATTTTTTTCTTAAATACTTTTGAATTTTATGAGTTTGTGGATTCTGACGGCACTTTTTTCCGAGGCCCGGTGTGTCTGGAATCAATTTTAGAAGTTTAGCTCAGGTACGTTCCGTGAAGGAATGTGCATGTTTTTATATCTTATGAACCAGTGAACAGAATTGAAATCTGAGGGCACTGATGAACTCACAATGCCGGTAATTGCTTAAGGGGTCCTTTACCACAGTTGCATTTTATACAGGATGAAAGTTAATAATTCGTGATTTAGATTAAAATTAATAAAATTGGTAGTGTACAATTTTATTTATATCTATCGTAGTTTTATCCAAAAAATGGGAGTTAATAGTGGGACCCACAACCACTTAACTACCCATGTGTGGATATATGATAGGTGGGGCCCACACGAGCCCAACCTTTCATCTCATCTTAAACTCCCTTAAACTCCCTATTTTACTCCCTTGCATTTATTATGACAACCATTCTCTTTATTAAGTTTGTTAAACTCTCCACCTTCATCCCAATTAAATTGCCAACAAATTATAATTGATTAAAGTGATTCTCCAATTAATTAATTATAGTGTTTGATTCATAAATCAATTGTTGTGAGAATAAAATAATAGGAAGAACTAGTATTTTAGTTGGGCAATTCTGGTGTTGGAGAAAACCTGGAAAATCTCTGGAGATATAGATAAAGAAAGTGTTCTTCTCTTCGATGAAGAATGCCTCCAACGAAGTACGACACCCTCTTCTCTGTGACGCCAGTTCCATGAAGAACGGCGACACACCTTCCTTTCTATTCTCCACAACATCGTTCTTCACAACTCCATCTACCACGACATTCATCTTCCACATATCAACGATGTGTGACGACTTTGAGAGGTAGGGGAATATTGTATATTTCTCAATTATGTGGTTTATACCCTCGAGCTTGAGCGTTTATTTGTAGGATTTATCATTATGAATTCCTTACCCCGGTTTAAATTTATCACGTTGAACGCGAATTAAATAAATTAATCCGCCGATCGATAAACAATTGATTATATTAATTTTCTTCTTTTTTATCTTGAATTTGAAACTCTTGAAGCATGATAAATATTAAATTTCCAATTCCCCTTGTTCTTGATTCTCAAAAATGATGTCCAAACTAACACCGCTATTGATCCACACTTTGATTGTGATCTTTCCTAATTCATTGTCCATTCATTCTTCACGTGTTCTGCATCCCCAAATAATTAAGCGCACTAGAAGCTCATTTTTTTCTTCTAGTGCGGCATACATATGTGAAGGTCTCGACCCAAGGATCACATATCCACCATTGACTCTTTTTTCTGAGTTAAATCGAAGTCATAATGATGTGCGGAAGGATACCATGGCGTGGGTCTGACAGGACGGTTCAGATAAGCGGTAGTAGAGGTGGTTTGAGGCGGTGCGAGCCGGAGGCCGGGATGAAGGCGGGACTAAGGGGCGGGACTCCTTGGTGGCACGATGGCCAGGAAGACAATGGATGTGGGTTTTGTGGAGCAGCCTCATGAGGCGTGATGCGGAAGCCGATCCGTTAGGGTAGAGCGTGAGAGTTTGGGGAAGGAGAATAAATATTGGAGAGAGAAGGATATTTTGGAGAAAAAAAAGAAATAAATATAATCAAAGGAGGAGTGATTTGAAGCTTGTAGATAAATGTTTCATGCATGGAAATAGATTTGAGTTATGAAACTTTTAAATTAAATAAACAATTAATAATAATAATAAAATATTGTTATTATTAATTTTATTGATAAAATACTTTTTCTACCGTAACTTATTCATGCGACCTCAGTTTCACGAACCATCTACGGAAGTGCGAACCTGATTCCAAGACGGATATTCTGAGTCCAATATTGAATGTCTTTTTTGGGTTTTTGGATCAGGTACCCAAAGCGCTCGAAAAATAATTGATTTAATATTATTGTTAAATCTTCGACCCATCATAACTCATGCCTGTCATGTCCTATTAGCTTGAAGTCAGTGGAAATGTAATCCTATCATTAATACGATCGATTCAAGTCTATGTTTCGATCCTAATTGTGGGTTCGTGGCTCGGGTCCACGAAACACACAATGATAATAATAATATTATTATTACAGGATCTTGTATCAGACAAATCTCTCTCATACGATGTCAGAATAACGAACCATCTGCAATGTTGCGACCCTAGAATTAAAATGGATGTTTCAAGACCAATTTTGGATATTTATGTCGAGGTCAAGGCGCGGGACCCATGAGGCCCGGTCCGGGCGTGTTGCTGTGAAATGTAACTTTTTCACTGGCTATCCGTTTTGGACCAATGGGTAGTCCATCTCGTGTTTTTTCGGTATGGATTGAAATGGTGTGACCGGTTTGGTTAACCGGTGAAATTTGAAGTATGATTGGGTTGGATCGAACATGAATCCAACCGGGCCCTCGGTAATAAAACGCTTATAACATAAGGACCAGACGTCTGATTGACGTACCATCAATTATGTTGGATTCCTTATGATGAGAATGTTCTTTTGGAATACTCCACTTGAGGTTTGGATGAAGTTGGAGTATGGGTGGGTTGGTTCAGCTTAGAAACCAACTAGGCCCCTTCAAATGAAAGGCTAATAACTCATAGACTGGGCGTCCGATTGACACGCCGTTTTTTGCGTTGAGACCCCTCTGACGAGTCGGTCTTTTGTGTTTCTTCTACGTGAGACTTAGTGACACTTGGAAGTATTGACCAGTAGCTTATGGAGCGGACCCTCCTGGAGACGAGCATATGGAGTGCGGAGACCTAGTAGCTGTAGACCTGATGACTGCTTGATCGATTCGACTCATAGTGATTTGGTTAGCCCAGTGGACGGAGTGCCCGGTATTTGGCAGCAGACCCACAGCGGATGGAGCGCCTGGTAGTTGGCAGTAGACCTGCGGTACTCGATAGGTGGAGTACCTCTATAGGATATTAGGGGGAGCGTCCGGTATTTGGCAGCATACCTATAGCGGACGGATCACCCGATATTTGGTAGCAGACCCGCGGTACTCGACAGGAGGAGTACCTCACCAGTCTAAGGTTAATGAGTAGCACCTCAGAGTTGTGATAAGGCCACTGTACTCGACATAGGAGGAGTTCTCCAGCAGTTGTGGTTTCGATAATGAAAATCCTTGTTAGAGATGAGTCAAAGACCTTTGTGTTTTTCCTCATGATTGAGATGGGTTACTTGATAACATAGGTATATGTATGGGAATATACCTATGTAAGGGTTATCTGTTAAGATCAATCTTTGTGGTTTATCCATGTTGGATTTAGTGAGACCTTGAGGGTCTCAGTGTCCCTATTAAGTATTGTTATACTCACCCCTGCACGAGCTATGCCTGCACCTCGTTGTGTTGGATGCAGACGACGGACAACGCTGACGGAGGCCGAGTGTTCGAGGACTAGATGGTACATGGAGGTGGAACTCACCCCGAGTCGGTACCCGGAGGTGGATCTCACGATGAGTCGGTACATGGTGGATGTTGACGGACATGGGTGCCGAGGAGGCTATTTGTACCTACCCTTCAGGTAGGATCCGTGGTGGACGATCTAGGAGATGCTTGTCACCATCCAGCTGTTTTGTCTTTTACCTTGTACTTTATAGATGGGCTTCTATTTCCGGCCCGTTTACATTCAAATATACTTTTGTTTTCAGTTTTACATAGTATTTGCTTCTTATTGTACTCTGGTTGAATATTTTTACATTTTATAAAGGTAATTCCTTCCCAGTTATAGGGATTTGCGCCTTTTGTGCTAGTCGCCGGCTCCTGGCCTATGGAAGGCGGGCTTGGGGTAGTCACGACACGCGCCCCAAGGACGGGTGGTGACATTGATAACTTTTGTTGAACATGTTATAATTCATCCTTCTTCACATTTATCTTTAATTAAAGTTATTCACTATGATTATTTTTTGAGTCACAAGATTTATTCAAGTGATCAATATCATCCAAAAAGATCAATTTATTTTCATGAATGTTTATTATTGAACATTCCATTTTAACTTCTTCATTTCTCTTTAAAGTATTATTATTTTTATAAGATATTATTTTTTCGGTTTTTTCCGATTAAATTCTTGTTGACTCTCTTTTGTGGAACTACTACTTTTATCAAACTCTTCATCATTTAATTCTATAATAAATGTGATTTATCTTACCAATTCAATGAATTTTTAAGAATCAAATTAAATTTCATGATCTTCATCATCATTAGACAAAAACAACTTCTTTTGGATTCAAAGAGACTACTAGTTTTTACCTTGGAATAAGATTTATATTTTTCAACGAGTTTCAACCAAGATCTTCTTAGACTCCTTTCATCATCCTCACATTCATCGTCAAATTTTCATAAAGGGAAATTTTTAGAAAAAATTCCCAACAGCTCTATAATTAATAAATTTCAGTGGTATCTTTCCTTTTTACTTTCATATAACTGTTCTCACATTTCTAGAAAATAACGAAAACAATTCTTCAAATTTTTTTATTAACCTCATTTTTGGAATTGGAATCACTCACATATTAATATTCAAAAGAGTATTTTATATTTTTTTCCTTTAATATTTGATCAAAATTTCATGATAAACCTTTTATTTTCGTTTCATTAATTCTCTCTTATCATTTCATAATTAATGATAGTGGTATGTAAGTCATCCAAAGATAGAGTTTCCTAATATCTATCATCAAAATAATGAAATTTGGTTTCAATATTGTCAAAAATATTATATAATATTTTTCAAACAACATATAAATCTTAAATCTTCACACCAATCTATCCTATGGTGCATAAAATATCATTTATCCTTGTAAATAATTCACTAATAGATTCAGACTCTCCCAATTTGTGATATGTGTACTTTACCCTACACATTTTTAAATTTTTTACTCGCTTCATTTTTATTTTCATCATATATAAAATATAATTTTCCTAAGTTCCATTATTAGTTATAACTCCCTTCACTATAAGAAATTCACTTTTACTTATTCATGATAGTAATTAATTTTTATCTCTTTTATAATTGTATAGATCTTTTCCATTAACAAATGTAAGAGGGCCATTTTTAATTGGAGGGTGAAATCCATCATTATTATCATCAAAAACATCAAAACCAAGAGATATAAGATATGAAGGTATTCTATCTTTCCATATATGAGAGTTCTTTCCATTTAAAACTTGAATCCACTTATTTTTTACACAATTAAAATTATGCATTAATTATTTTCAGAGAAATAATCAAAGTAGTAAATGAAAGGAACCATAAATTTTATACCAATTAAAAAGGAAAAAATAGGATCATTGTATTCACTAATAGGGGTATGTTTTATATAACTGATATATAATATTTTTTCTTTTTTCTTTTTTGTATAAAAATTTTCAACTCCTATTAAAGATTTGTCAATTTACTAAAAACCAAGAATTCAGACACACATAAACATAAGGATTTAAAAGGATCACTACTTATTATTATTATAACTTACTCAGAATGGTTTGGAAATAAGGTAATACTACACACTACACTAGAAAAAAAATTGTTGACACAACATGTATGAATTACCCTTATAATTATAAAACAATGTGATCAATAAAACAATGCAAGCACATATTATAGTATGAATGATTCAAATAAGATATTGTAACTAGTTTAGATACTTTCACCAATTTCCTTTAAACATTATCACTATGATACATCACAACTAAAACTTTTTTAATTCTTTAGAAAATATTTCATTACATTTTTACCTAGTAAAAGGTGGGAACAACTTCTCAAGACTTCATAACATTACTCACTCTGATCACTCACTCTTATTCTTCTATCTAATTCATAACTATGATTCTTTTGTATGGAAACAAGTCTTCTTATTTTTTTCACAAATAAGTATAATTCACATCAAAATTATTTAAAATATATGAGTCTGATTACTCAATCATATCTGTTAAATCATGAACAAAACATATTATGAACAATTAATCTATATGAAAATGTTTCAGAATATATTCTATCTAGAAACAATAACTCCATATATCTCTCCCTCTAGAACATTTATATTGTTAGAGTACGTTTTATATTGATTCCATTATATTTGTGCACCAAAAATAAAAAAAATGATAGAAATTTAAATTATATTATAGATTATAAAATTAAAAATTATTAATTAATTATAAAATTAAAAATTCAGTTCACAATTTATCAAAACGTATCATATATTCAAGATTATTAACAAATATTTTTGAGATCTCTGAAACTTTTTAATTTTCATCCTCCTTTGAACATGATCATATCAAGTGCTCAGTTCAAAAAATGATAGTCTTCAATATCTCAATCTGAATGAAATTTATTTATTCAAATTCTCTTGAACTTATCTCGACACGCAATATCTCAGTTGGTGTCTTTGTGTTATTGGATGTATGTTTTCCACTAAAACATAATGTGAAATTTAAAAAATACAAAAAATGGATTGTAGGAGGAATGAGCCACACATAATAATTATCACATTGATTCTTCAAAACATCTGAAACATTTTATCCATAAACATCAATGCATCTTATAATTACATCAAAACCCTTGAACAATAGCCCAATAGAATCTTCCATTAGCCTAAACATGTAAATTGATTAATTCATTTGTTCAACTATTTCATAGACTAACTAAAATGTATGGGATGAAATAAATCATTCGACGACTTGTTAGTTTTAAACCATACCTGATGAATCGTGACCCAATTGAAAAAATTAAAAAAACTAAATTAACCCACTAAAATAAAAACAACTTGAATACTCACACTGATTATTTGATTAAAATGAACATATTTTAATACAATGTTGTATTTTGTCTTATTGATCAGCATATAATTCAAACCTAAAGATTATTTGAGTCAAAATATCTACTGATTGGTCGGTGTCATCAATATATCATCTCGGTAAAACTCAAAAGATTTGGTTTATCTGAAAAAAATTGGAATGTTTGATGTAATCCTCTTGATATAACACACCATCTGGTGCCTTATTAGTATGAACAACCATCTTTTGGATCAGTGTTTTCCCCCATATAATGGTTCAGTATAAAAAATGAATTATTTATTTTTGAATCACATAAATTTATTGTTAATTTAATTGATTAGTCTCTTTAATGGAATAGACCTTTTGATATATTAGATAGTCAAAACTCTTGTAAAATCCATTAACTTCAACATATTCAAACATCTAGTATCCATAGTAATTATCTGTCTAGTAAACATAAACTTTCTATAAAAAAGAGGATATTATTTATCATTTATTCTACTTAATTATACTTATATCATGAATTCTTCATGATGTTATGAGAATTGATATCAACTTAACATCCTATGAAAGGTGTTTGAAAGTTCTCAGATATCCCATATTTTCAAGAACATCTAAAATTCCATCAAAAACTCAATCTGATTTTCAAAACTTTGAATTCCAGAACACATTTTCTCCATATTTCTTTCACAAAAATAGGATTATATGTTTTTAGTTAACTTATGATGTTGAGAATTTTTAATACATCAAAGTGTCATTATATATTCTGTTAAACATATCAAAATATATTCCAAATCAGTTTAATATTTTTACTCTATTTATAAAATAAAATTTTTGTAAAAATTAATCCAAAATCAAGTTTACCCAGAAAAAATATTCATAACATAAAAACTACAATTAATGAACTTCCATAAGAAACACGGTACGATTTTTTTAGTCCAAAACTAATTTGTTTGATCAAAAGAATAAACAAAGTAAGGTGATTAGTCATGACAAAAAAAATAAAACATTCTGAAAATATCTTTATTCATTGTCCAAAAAAACGTCCCTATATTGTTTGGTCCCAACACTATTAAGGAAATGATAACATTTTTTTTTGTGTACGTACAAACGACCATCCCCACAACATAAGGTGATCCATTCTCCATGCTCAAGTTTCAATAATGACTAAAGAATTACATAAAATAAAAAAAGATATTTATAACATTATTATATCTCTAAAAATTATGTAACAATATAGTATGCACAAAAATTATAACATTCATGATAAAACATTCATGGGGAAAAAAGGCAATAGACACCCAAAACAATGAAGATATAAAATATTATTAGAGAATGGATGATTAGATATTATAAGGGGGTCAAAAATATGATACTATAGATATGAATATTGTTTTTTATAAACTAATAACATGCTTAAAACCATTATATAGGAAGTTAAATCATTTATAACAAAAAGGAAGTGTGAGGTAAGGGACTTTGTTTAAATATTTATTCCTTGAATACTATTGCAATGTTAAGGGCCAAATTTATTTTTTATGGTGAATATAAACCACCTATGATAAAATATAATAGAAACAACATAATTCAATTTATTTAATGTTTTAATTAAAATTATTTCATTTAAGGTTATTTAACATGAAAATTACTAAGTGGTAAAGAATTATATAACTCAATTTCTTTTTAGATAGTTATATTACCTATTTATTGTATTTAAAATTTTTATAATAGGTGAGTAATGAATTTGGACTACATTATGTTTTATTTCCACTTTTTTTATTTACAACTGATACACATAATAGATTCAGTGATTAATTATCACTTAAATGTTATGATCTTTTTAAGAGTTTATCTCATAATCACAATTTAATAAAATTTATTTATACTTGAATTTACATTAAAGGTAATTATTTGATCGTTATCTAATAAATAAATTTTATTTTCTTATACTATATTTATTTATGATGTTTTCATGTAATATAACCATATTCCTCTCATTAGATCATAAAGTTGTTGAGAAAATGTTTTTATGAAAATAAAACATTATTTCTCTATTCGGTCAAAAGTCATTTTTTATAAAAATCCACATTTTCAAAAAATATTATCAATAATGATTTTTACATTTTAAAAATAATTTAATAATAAAAAATTTACACATTTTTATTTTTAAAAAATATTTTTTAAATGAATCTTATTGTTTTTTTCAAAACTAGGCTCGTTTTGGTTTAGTATAAAATGTGAAAATAATATTTAATTTAATATGTATGAATTATATGTAATTTCACATCATCACAACCACTGAATTTTTTAATGATTATTTTATATGATTCAAAGTATATTTTAAAATAATTTTTTTCAAAATAATTTTTTAAATTTAATTTTTTTGAAAAAATATTTCCAATGAAAAAAATTATTTTTCCTCAATAATATTTTTAATGATATTTTTAGTGAATTTATATTAATAAATTACATAAAACATTTATTGTACATATGAAAAACTAGGGATATGTTTATTTGATACCATCTTTATTATTACTCTGGATAGTTTATGATCAGTTTGATTAGGGAAACTGTTGACATTCTCTTTCATGATTAATTTTTAAATCAATATCATTCCCCTAAAATATTCACTTAAATAATATCAATAAACAATAAATTTTCCTAAAATATCCATATTATTTATCATGGATATATTTTTTACATAAAACATAAATATATTCTATATATGGTATTGTACATTGAGAGTTGAATGATTTATTGGGGAAATTATTTATAATATGTATTCCTTACTCAATAAAACAATTTTTTGATAAGGAATATTGGTTATGAATTAACATTATTTTTCAATATATGTGCAATCATTTTTAAATAATGATATGGATAGGGACCAATTATTAATATCCCCACAATGATTAAATTATCTCATGTGACAAATTATTTTGAAATCCGTAGTTAAATGGGTTTCTAGTGTATTCTAACCCATCCATTTTAAAATATATTGTGAATTGTTAAGACATTAGAGGTATCACGATGTATGGGATCCTGAAATCCAAGAATTAATAACTTCATTCATTTAGAATTTTGTTATTATTATCCATAAATTATTTTTCAATTATATTGTCTCTAAATGTATTTCATTCTCCATTTTTTTGATCAAATGGAATGTGTTTTCATTTATTTACCATTTCTTATTGATTATCCCTTGTTAAATCATGATAATATAGTCATTGATTAAATAGAATGTGTGTTTTTATTTTTATCTTTCCATGTTGATTTTTCCTTATCTTATCATGAAAGCCAAATTAATTAAATGGAATTTTTATTATATTATTTACCTTTACTTATAGATTATGCTTATTGATTCTTGATATAATTCATTATACTTAACTCTTACTAAGAATTTGAGATCACCCTAATTCTATTTCCTTTCCTTGTAATCCAATATGTTTACTCTGAATGATATGTAATGTTATTCTTGAGGTAATAATGTTGTTCTTGGAAAAAATAAGTTTGTTGTAATTTGGGAGTTCAAATGTAATATGAGAATTGTAACGACTTGAAAATTTATATATAAATTTTCTTTTATAGTTTAATTAATGTCCCTATTATATATTATGTTTATAGAAAACACATTCACTAATTTTGTTTCATTATATCCTATCGAATTGAAAATACCTTTAACTATCAAAATTCTTGATAATTTTTTTTATAGTAATCATATGATTAGTAAAAGTATTGAATTTTGATGATTCCAATTGTCATAGAAAAAATAATTTAATGGAATAAACTAGTATGATAATACCCTATAAAGCACATTTATCATAGATTTAAAGGGAGAAAACTTCACTAGTATTTTCCCTTGACTAAAGCCAAGTTGAGATCCATTAACTAAATCACAAACAAAACTGTTTCTAGATAAAGGTCAAGCTTATCGATATCATGGACAAAACCATTAATGCCAAACCAACCAATACAAATATCACCCTTCATTAACTTACACATATGGTGTATACATATGTAATAAAGTGCTACATATAAACACCCTTATAATGTGAATGTCTTTGTTGAATAATGAATCTATTTTCTTCTTGTTCTTGTTAGTTTATAAAATTTTTTTATACTAAAAAAAATATATTTTTGGGTAACATGTTGTTTCCATTAAGATATTTCTTTTGTTGAATTAATGGATTATTGAAATAAATTATGTCATGAAGAAAAATTATTATTAAATATTTTTTATTAAATATAAATTATAATATAATTTTTATAAAGTAAAATGGAATTTTTATATGGGTTCAAAAACTATTGTTGTCAAAAAAAGTATAATTTCTCAGAAAAAATCAATTATTATATTAAATGTAAAAATTCACATATTTATTAAATTATTTTGTTAAAATAAATATTATGTTTGGATGTATAATTTCCAATTTATCAAATTGTGATTTTTCATAATTTTTTAGGCAATGGAATTTTTAGGTAAATATTAAATATTGTATAAATATACAGTGGGTATTATGATATCATAATGATCCAGAAGTTATGTAATCATTTATTATAAATGCATCCACAATAGAATATATGTTTTTACTTTAATAAACATTAATTTTTTAGGTTATTTGATATCTTTTTTTTTATTATTTTATTAATCTTCCAAAAAATATTTTTTATTTTAATGTTTTAAAATCATTTATTTAAGATCATGACTCACTTCCACATCACCTAGGTTAATATTTTAACATTCTCATACATTCTCCTTATAAAATAATAAAACACACTCTACATTGTTAGAGACCATGGGACGCCTAAGGGTTATGATTATGTTTTTTATTACTTCATTATATCGAGGCAGAACCCCATGTTTGAGAATAAATAATGAACTCCCCTATCATTTCCAATACAATACAAACTTATATCCACTTACTATTAACTAAAAAACACTTAACACATCCTTAATCTACCCTCAGATCTCTATAGTCTTCATTTGGTCCCCAAAAGTTCTCAAGAATCCCCTCTCATGCTTTTGGAATCACCCTCTAAATGCCGAGGATCCACTCCTTCTCCTATTTATTCAATCATCTACACTATTTTATTACTTTTATTACCAATTACTAATGTTTGGATATGTTCTTACTTGTCCCTCTTATTTCCCTTGTGATTTATAAATTATGAGATACCCCTTTCACTCTCATTAGTACCTCCCATTAACATTTTTTCCCACGTTATGCTTCCAAAATTTCAATCTGATTTTCAATGACAAACAATTGTGTAAGAAATACCCATAACCATATCCTATCAATTGTTTTGGCCTTTAGGAAATTATAATTATTTTATTTGGTAATTATATGAATTTAATCCACAATCCATTATCTTGGGATTAAATGTGCAGAAATTTGTTCTTTGTTATATGATATTTGTTGAAAATGATTGCATGTACATGAAATAATTTTGATGGGTGTTCCCATATAGCACTCCAATACATTGGGTAATGTTTTAGTCTCATGAGATTACATATATGGTGTGTGGGAAGTTATAATAGTCACATTATTTTATGTTTTATTTTTTAAAGGCATGACTTACTTTAATTGTAACATGTTTAAAGCTGTTTCTACATTCCCATGTTGTCTTTATGTTATCAAGCTATATCATGCCTCATTTTTTAGGTTTGAGAATATATCCCCTTTTATGTCCCACTGATATGATTATTGTATATCATGTTATTACTTCATCAAGTTATAATTTTCTTATTCCCTTAATGGGATTTATAACGCACCCGTATCCTATGTATATCCCCATGTTATCCCAGGTAGTTTTAGGTATGATGGAATATTATGATCTTGTTAAGGAATATTTCTATAATAAAGATATACCCCTATTTTACTATTGTTATTTAATGAACCTAATTCCAAATGAAACTACACTACTAAATCATCAAGGTTTTACTACATGTAATATAATTAAACGAGTCATTAATTAATGAATAATAAAGATAACAGTTTTCATAGATGGTATCAAATAAATCTTTATTTATTTTTGGGATTAGGATTTTTAAACTTTAGTTAAATCCATTGGGATGATACTAATCATAATAAGAATTCCCTAAATATAGGTAAATTATATAGTAAGTGGTTTCCAAGAAAATGCATCCCTATCTAGATACTACAAGATGATATGGATATACCACATATTAACCTTATCGTGAAACCAGAAAATGCTGCATTGAGCTAGACTTGATCGGGTCTTGGTGCCAGATAACAAGCCTTACTTCACATCTAGTTTAAAATTCATAGGGGATATTCTTTATTAAATTCAAATTATCATTATGAACTATTATTAAGGTAATAAATTCCCATAAGAGTTTATGTTAGTAAATGTATCATGGATAGAATATATTAACACCTATAAGTTCATAAGATAAGGAAGTACATGTAATTTTGGAGTTACCCCTTTAATTTTATTGGATTCCCATTTATGTGTTTAATGGCTTTAAAATTATCATCCCTCAATTTTAATTTATTCATCCAAATAGAAGGAAATACAAGGAACAAAGTAAAAAACCAAAGGGAAGGGAAATGTGATGAATGACCAAACGAGATGCATAACCTAATAGGAGTTGTAATAGAGAACATTGTTATGCTATTCTCATAGTTGATTCAAGTTACGAATAAAAACTAGAATCACTAATAATTCCCCAATCCCACTATGAAAGAAAAAGACTCAATTGAGACATTTATTGGAAAACGTTCTCTCACTTTCAATAAATCATTTGATCTATTAATTACGGAACAATGGATAAAATACATTAAGAACTTATTCTCAATCCATTAATGATCTGATTAATAGAATGTTATAATGGATATTTTTTAAAGAGAGGTGGGGGGGGGGGAAGAAAATCATTGTTATAATTTTACTAAGAATAAATATCCAGATCAAGAGATAAATGAAATGCGGTTGACGTAATTCCAAAAAAAATATTCTTAAATATATATTCCTCAAACTATACGACATAAAATGGAATGTTATTTCCATTCCATAAAACAAAAAATGAATGGATAATTTTTGGCATATGAGTTGACCTTTACAAGACATCCATGATACGCCTATGGTTTTTTAATTACCCTTGAATAAAAAGTTAACCACTTCTCTAATGTGATAAAATAGAGCCAACAAAAAATCTCTAGTAATCAGATATTTTGATAGCAATGAGGAAATTCTCTCAGGTTCCCTCAAAGTCAAAATGGAGATTAGCGAATCTCAAGGCTCGCATGGGGATAAGTAGTAGGAAGTGGAGTTTAATTTTCATGGTGAAATAGAGAAATACAATGGTGGTAAGACAGTTTCACATCCCACATTCCAAATGTGTGGTAATATGAAACATATAAATTTTATAAGGGGGGTGAGGAAATTCTTTAGGTGTAGTAATGAATAAAATCTACTTAGAGATTGCTGATGGTAGAAATCCACCAAGGAAATGAAAAAATCGAATGATCCATCCTACCCTTAGTTTATTGTTCAATGCTTCAATTGCATGGAATAAAGAAACATTGTGAACCACTTCCCAATTCCAAGGGTCAGCAAAGAAAATCAACACTAGTAACCTCCAAGATAGAAAGGGATAGAATATTCCATCGCAACTGATGAGGTTGATCTTGACAATGAATTAGTGATAGGTATGCTAGTTATTAATTACATAATAATTATCATACTTTTTAATTTTGGATCTAAGAATTTATTCATATCACATATGCTTATTATAACTACTCAAACAGCACCATAAATTATGGAGTAGAGCTATTAGTGATAAGGAGAAATGGGGCCATTATTTCATCCAAATTTTTTAACTCCTCCCCTGCAAAAAATTTGTGGGATAAACCTCCCAGAGAACCTTTTGATACTCCATTTAGTGGAATCAGATGCAATTCCAAGTATGTATTGGATCTCCTTATATTAATTCAATATAAATTACAATAATAATGAAATCAATCTCCATATCTTGAGTCATCCCTAATTCTGTACGAGTGAAGGGAAAATGATGAATAGTTATTAGCACCAATATCTCAAGCATGGATATTATTTCCCTATGATAATTTTTATCTATGTCAAATAATTGAGTCTAAGGAAAATACCATCATTGATGCCATTACCATTATAATGGAATGCGTTGAAGAGTTTCCCAAGGAAATGTCTGGTTTTACTCCAAGATGAGATGTTGAATTTTCAATCAAGTTTATACTTTGGACTTTGAAAACAACCTAGTCCACATATTGAATTTAAATTTTGGAACTTCATGAATAGAAGAAACAACTATAGTAGAATTTTTATAATGATTCCATACACACAAGTTATTCACTATGGGGCGCACTAGTTATCTTAATAAATTGGAATGATCAGTAAATGTACCTTTTCATTGAATATTATAGGATAAAGATATCAGAATAAATAACATGTATCCTCTTCCATATATTTAGGATTATTTTGAACAGCTACATGGATCCCAATTATTTTCTAGTGTGGGTTTTCAGAAAAGATATAATCAAGTAACTATTAAGAAGGAGGATATCCCCAAGACACCTTTTATATAATGTATGGGCACTATGAGTTCATAGTAATTCCATTTAGACTCAATATTTATTTATAAATCATAATGTACATGATGAATGGAGTGTTTAGAAATTACCTCAATAAATATTTGGTATTATTTTTAGATGATATTATATTTTCATCCAAAAGTGATGAGGATCATGAGGAGAATTTGATAAATGTTCTTAAGACCACACAAAAGGATGAGCTTTATACAAAGAACAAAAAATGGGAGTTATAGATAAATAAAACCTCATTATTGGGGAATATTATCACAAGTAGTGGAATATATATAGACCCTTCAAATACATCGATAATTGATGTATGTTCGAGACCAATATCAATTGTAGATAACTACAGTTTCAATGGACTGGATAGGTATTATCATCAATTTTTGAGAAATTATTCATGATTATCGAACACTTTAACCATGCTAACATGGATGAGTGTGATGTTTTTTGTAACAATGAATGTCTATAGGTATTTAAGGACTTGAAAAAGAGGGTTATCAATTCCCAAATACTTACACTACCCCCATGTTGGGAGCTATTCATAGTATATAGTGATACTTTAAAGAAGGTATTGGGATTTATAATAACTCATAATGTCAATGTTATAGCCTATGACTTAAAGAAACATAAATTTCATGAATATAACTACCCTAAACATGATCTTAAGTTGGATGCAATGATCTCCATGTTGAAAATTAGGCGTCATTATTTATTTGGGGATTAGTGGAAAATATACACCAATCATGTGATCCTCAAGTGTATATTTACATAAAAATATATACATATGTGCCAATAAAGACTGTTATAGATGATTAAGTACTATTACTACTCAATACACTACCATGCTAGGAATGAAAATAATGTTTCAGATTCTCAAAGAAGAAATGATCCAATAATTTTATCATTAATTGGAATTGGGAAGGATCCAATCTGCTTATATTTTGAAAGGATAGACATTGTAATCAGGAATGAATGAACATCATAAATATTTTCACAAACTATTTCTCAACCACCACTTTGGGATAAGATAAATAATACTCCAAGATATAATGAGGGAATTTATAAGAAGGTGGAAGCTATAAGAAATGTAAAATCCTTAGAGGTCAAAATTATTGAAGAATGAGGTGTTAGATTTGGGCCATGACTATGTGTATCATAAAATAAAGAGTTTAATAATTATTCATGGGATCATTATAATAGATATATATTCTCCATCCACCCAAAGATTACAAAGATGTATCGATATCTTTAAGTGAACTATAGGTGGGATAATATGAATACTTGGATTGTAGAATATACATCAAGGAGTACTGCATGTCAGAAAGTAAAGGATTAAAGGAAAAAATATAAGGGGATGATGAAACCATTACCCACACTAATATGTAAATGGTAAAAGATAATTATGTATCTTTTCATAAGTCGTTCAAATACATTGAGAGGAAATAAGTTTATATGGGTTGTGGTGGGTCGTCTTACTAGGTCTTCTATCTTAATTCCAATTTAAGGGGATTTTTCACTCGATCAACGTGTATTGATATACATTAAATAAGTGTTGAGGCTAGATATAACACAACTGTAATTATTATATGATTGAGATCCGAAATTTACCTCCATGTTCTAAAAGAGTCTCTAACATTCTCTAAAAACAATGTTGAGATTCCACACATCTTATCACCCTAAAACTGATGGTCAATATATGCAGATTATCTAGAAACTCTATGATATGTTGAGATCATTCCCAATTGAAATCAAAGTAATATGGGATTAATATCTTCCTTTGGTTGATCTCTTATAAAATAATTTTTTTCACTCAAAATTCCAAATGGCCAATAATGAATCCTTTTATAGGAAGTTGTGTAGAATGCCTAAAATTTGAGTATAAGTTGGTGGACACAAATTATTTGGTCCGCAAATGTTTGATGAAATGGAGGAAAATGTCAAGTTCATTAATAATCACATCAAGGATTCTAGGATTTTATACATTAGTTATGAAAACAATCATCAACGAGTCATAATGTTCGAAGTTGTAGATAAGGTAATCCTCTACCTATCTCTATGGAAAAAATCATGAGATTTGGGAAGAATGGAAAGCTTAGTATAATTTACATTGGTCCACTTTAGATCATTGATCCCATCGGAGTGGTGGAATATCTACTATAACTCGCATCTAATGAATCTCATGTTCATGATGTGTTCCATGTATCCCTCTTGTGTAAGTACATAATTGATCCATTTCTTATACTCAATACAAAGGTGGTACTATTGGGGAATTATCTTTCCTATGAGGATTATCTGGTGAATATCTTAGATCAAAAAGATATAAATCTTCAAAATAAGATAATGAACCTGTTCAATGTGTCATGTAAAAACCACAAGTTCGATGAAGAGATATGGGAACTAGAGGAGGTAATGAAATATAACTATCCTTATCCATTTTAATGTGTAAAATGAAAATTCTAAGGGAGATATTTCAGAATTGGGGAAGATTTTAGTGACCCCAAAATTAAAAAAAAATCATTTTGTGGTTCAATTAATTTTTTTTCATAAATAACACATTCAAGTCATTGGTTTTATTATATCACATAGTATTTAAAATGACATTAAGAAGAATATTTTTTTGTAATATATCCATTTAACAATGATGATATGATTAGTAAAAATATTGGGTTATTAAGAATCCAATTTACGTAGGAAATGGATGTGAAAACCACAACCAATAGGGTCACACCCTATAAAGACCATATATCGAATCATCTGAGGGAGATATAATCATGAATATTTTCCCCTAAACAATCCAAATATGTGATCCAAAAACTAATGAATGTGTTATTTAATGTATGGGATAATTTAAATCTCATCGAGGTCACAACCTAAACTTTGATTTCCAAACCACTGCAATAAAATATAACCATTGTGCACCTTACCCTTATGGTGTTTTCTGGTGTAATAAATCAGTAAGTATCATGAACATAAGAATATGAATATGTAAATATAATAAATAATTTATTTCATTCTTAATTTTTTACATTATAAATTTTCTTGATTTTGATATGATAAAAAACATTTTTTATTTTTAGGTTATATGTAATGTTAATTTATAAATTTATTTTAATTAATTAATGAATTTTTGAACTAAATTACATTTAATAAATATAAGTATTAAATATTTTTTATTAAATATAAATGATAATATAATTTTTATAATGTCAAATATAATTTTTATTAGGGTTTGAAAATAGTAGTTGTCAAAACTGAACCCCTCATTTATCAATAAATTTTGATTATTATTTTAAAAGTAAAAAATCAAATGTTAAAAAAATTATTTGGATAAAATAAATATTATATTCAGAATCAAAAAGTCAATATTACATTACTATGAATTCTTAAAATTTTCTACGATGATAAAATATTTGAGTAAAAATTAAATAGTGTATAAATATAAATTGGGTATTATAACATCATAATGAACAAAAAGTGTTGTAAAAAATTCTTTTGCTGGTATACATGAGTAAATATATGTTTCCCCTTGAAATAAATTTTTAGGTTATTTTATTTGTTTTATAATCATTTATTAATCCTATAAAACCTGTATTATATTTTAATGTTTTAAATTAGCTTCATAATAGCGTGACTCACTTCCACTTCACCAAGTATATTATTTAAATTATATATACCATTTTTCTTATAAAATAATGAATACTACTCATATTTGGTAGAAACAATTTTCAAAACCCATGAAAGGGGTTCTATTTTTTATTTTTTTTATATACGGTCCAAAACCTAAGATTGAGAAATAATAATGAACTACCGATTATTTTCCTATAAAAAATGACCCAAAATACAAAGTCCCTACTATTACTCCCCCCCTAGAGTCCTCTTAAGGTACCCCCGGTCTCTCAAGAAACCCCTCCCATTCTTTTGGAGTCACCCTCTCAAGGTAAGGTATCCTCTCATTCTCTCATTAATTACATAATATTCATTATCTTATGCCTTCTATATCCAATTTATAATGTTTGGATATGTTCATCCCTATCCACCTTATTTACCATATTATTTTTATAAGATTTAATAACTTATATGCTCACATTAATCCCTCTCAATAGCAATTATTTTCACTTGTTATTAAGCTGAAATTTCTCTACAATTTTCTATGCTAAAAAATTGTGTAGTGAATACCCAAACTAATTTTCTATCAACAGTGTTCACCTTTATGAACTTATACTTCCCTGATTGGGTAATTACATATATATAATCCAAACTCCATTATCATGTTATAAAATGTTCTAAAATAGTTTCTTTTGTATAAGATCTATGTGTCACACTTGTGCAAGTATTTGATGTTATTGTGATGGGTGCGCCCAGATAGTGTTCTAATGAATTGGGTAGTGTTTTAGTCTATTTTGATTCCATGTATGATGTGTGGGAAGTTATAATTAGATAATTATGTTAATTTTTATTGGTTTTTAACCTTGAATTATTCTTATGATGTCAAGGTTAATGTTTTCCAACATTCTTATATTACCTTTATGTTATCATTATTTACCATGCCACATTGTTCATGTTTATGATTCTCAACCCTTTTATATCCCATTAGTATTCTTATTTTATAACATGTAATTCGTTATTCATGTTGTGATTTTCTTATTCCCATATTGGGTTTTATAGATCATTTATTTCTTATATATGTCCCCAGGTTAGCCAATTCTTTTTTATGTATGATGTAATATTATGAACATGTTAAGGATGATTTCTATAATAGTGTTGGGCCCCTTTTTAAGGTTGTTATAAAATGTACATAATTCCTAAATACACTTGACTTATCGATCTTATAGTTTTTATTTTGATTAATATTAGGTAATTAATCATGAATTAATATGTAATAAAGACAATAGTTTTTACAAGAATCATGTATGTATCTTGTTTATCCAAACTAAATAACTATTCATTCCATTAGGATTTGATTCATTATATCTTATGTTAATGTAATAAATTGGAAACTAGATCCATGATACTAGGTTCAGATTCATTATAGTTTGATCACATGAGTTTGTCACAGAAGTTAAGAGATACAAATTACTATCACATTTAAGATACAAGAAATAGAGTAGATAGACCAACTAATGGTTTCCAGTTGGGAATTCTGGTTGTGACTTCGTGATCACTATATATTTTTTCCGAGAGTATTTTTATGGAATACATGATTAATAATTCATTTCATCCTTCATTCTTCATCAGAGAGAATAGATAATGGAGTAGATGACATATCATAGACCAAATCTTAGTTTTTGAGATTATGTAATAAATAATTCACACTATATAAGTTTTATCTTCTATTCCACTTCGCTTCTGGATTATTACTTCCATTTGTGAAAAAATAAAATATAGAATTTTGACTGAAATTATTTGAAATACATAAATCTATTATTATTTTATTATTATAATTGATCAATACAATTTTATGTTGGAGTTATTTTTCCATTCAATTATTTTTATCTTTTCTCTTTTCCAAAGAACTAACTGGTGGCCATAGTGAATCAATCGACCCATTATCATCAACCAGAGTGTTTAAAATTAAAATAGCATTATGTGTCTCATCACTTTAATGAATATATTAATTATATTTTTTATATTCAGTGATCAAGACTAAATAAATATCACTTACTTTTGGAAGTTCATTGAAGTGATGGCTTAGTGAATCTTTACATTGTTTCTCAAAGTACTAAATAATTGTAATAAGAATGACTTGGTTTAGAGGTAATTTTTTAGAAATTCAAAAATAGTATTTAGATACTAATTTTATCAATTGACATGTCCCACTCTCTTCTTATTGTTATCCTTACACCACCTTCACACATTCTCACGAAATTTTCAATGTTTTTATATTTCATCTTCATTTCACACAATCTTTCTCACCTCATAATTTTTATTAATTTTAGTTAATTGTGTTTTTAGTTGTTTTTTATTTCACATTCATCATATCCTTCCATGTGGATACAAAACACAATCATTAATATAATTGGTAGTTTTATATGTGTTTTGTAAATAATTTATTTGAATTGATACTAGTAGAAGGTGAAGAATTTATATCACCTTCCTTCAAAATATATATATAAGTAGGAATAACATAAAAAATAACATAAGAATACAGAATGATGCATGAAAAATGATTTAATTTTCTTTATATTTCATATTTCTATTTAATTATCACATTATGTGAATCCATGCAAATCATCTGAAAAACTAAAACATGATAATCTCATATTTTTACAAACTAAAGGAGGGAGTATTCAATTTCCTGACTCAGTTAAGATATTCAAGGCTAACACTACTCACAATGGGAGAAATAAGGAATCAAACACTACCATAACATAAGGTAAACTCACAAAAACCTTATAAAAACAAGACTCTACCAATACTTTCTCAATTATTATGTCCCATAATAGAGGAACAATATATTGAAATTATTATAAATAAATTAACAAGGAGTGGGAGGAAAATAAAACATAATAATAATTTGATACAGGAGGTCTTCGTTTCAACAAATAAAGAAGATAAAAATTATCTAAATTCAAATAAATATAAATATGAGAATCAATTAATTCAGTTACAGTTTGAGAGAAGAAAAGTAAAATGGAACCAATGAGAGGTTGACCCTCTATTATAGAATAATCCCAAAGACCCCCACCATGATATAGTGATCTCAATACAGGTCATATTGCACCACGATCAAAGTAAGATCCAATAATTCTAGTATTTAAATCCCCATAAATAACAGACAGTAAAACCCAAATATCCCAATTTTTTCCTCCAAAACACCATATTAAATGATATATACTATTTACCATATTCATTTCTCCACACCATATTGTTGTCAATAGTATGGTGTCACCCAAGAATGTATTTATCCTACCTCTTTTACTACTCGGATCACTCATCCATGACTCATCTCTATACCAATACACTAAAAATTTAGTCACCCCTAAGGGTTTTCATATTCTGATTTTACATAGGTGAAATATTAATTAAAAACACTTTCTACCATATGCGTTTTATGCATTGTGGTACACCATCACCCATATAGAAAACCATACATGGATACCATGAGGTAAGCTCCACCATTATTTTAGGACTGTTAAATAGTTATCATGATGTGTGCTTGAGCCTAATGTGATTGACTAAACCATCATTCCCTTCTAAAACCCTCACCTAGAATGGAATCCTTGATGAATCAGAGGTATCTATATTATATAGGTGAGAATACCAATTGAAACACCCAATGAAATAGGAACCTAAGCTATTTTCCTCTTTGAGCATCAACCTAGAGTCACACAACTAGTATAAATTCCCTAAAATCATGAAAATCAAACCCAAACATCCACACCTTACCTTCTCTACTCCAAAACACCCAAAATGGACTACACCACACCTGTGTTTATGTTGTGGTGGAACTTGATATTGAAAAATTTCATATTTAGACACTTATAAAATAACTAAACATTTTATCATCACCCCATTCCCCAGAAAATAAAAATAGGTGGGTCTCATAAATTTATTCTATCATGAGTATTCCAATAATGATAACTATAGATGGTGATAAATCAAAAGAAACAATATGGTATAAATGTAGAAAACCTAAGACACGTGATAAAAGACTATCCTAAAGGGAAAGGGATTTATTTTTACACTTGATGGAGAATTTTAAAATTTTATAATCATTATATTCCTTATTTTAAAGAGAACAAAAAATCTAGAAATTCTTGATTTATATATGAGTCTACTGAGGTTACTAAAAAAAGTTATAATTATGACTAAGATTGTAGTTTTAATGATTATTATCTATATTTAAAATCTATTATTAATATTAAAATGTATATGATGAAACAAATTAATTATATCACTTAAAACCATATAAGAAACATATAATGTTATAGAAGTATCATGATAAATTGATAAAAGAAAATAGGAATGATTATTTTGAAATTAATATTTTAAATGAATACATAATTAATGTAAATATATAAAATGATAATTTATATGGTGAAAGTGGTAATCTCAAATATTTTATTTATATGAAGAATGAATATGGAGAAATAAATTATAATTTTTTTATTCATGATATTTTAAAAGTTTACAAACAATGTAAAAATATTAATAATAGAAAATGGGCGACTAAGCAATATAGCTTCATCCACAAATTAGAAGGTTTCTAAATATTTACAATTTATATGAAGTGAAAATTGATAGATTAATATTGAATTAGATAAATATATAAATAAAATTTTTGTTTGGGAATTTCACTAAATGATGAATGGGTTTCATATGTAAATTTTGAAAAAAAATTATTTATTTTAATAAATTTTATAATAAAAGAATGATAATGAGATTTTATTAATTAATTACTTTTTTTAAATGTATCTTATATGGAAATTATGATTTTGATTGTCTATCTACTGTCATAGATGCTCTTTAAGACAAAAAACCTAAATTTAATGTCACGTATCAATTAAGTTATAGTTTTCCAAAAAATCACTCATTTGGGGATCACAAAGGTATAATAAAGAATCCCATGTATATTAAACCATTCCATATACCCAGGTGACATGTATTTGTATATAGACATCATAAATATCTCTTTTGTTTTTGGTATTTAGTTTTTTCCCATGTGGTTTGACTTTTGGATTTAATAATTTCTTCAAGATAATTATGAAATTTAATTATTTAAATATGTTTTAACAAGTTTAATGAGAACTATTTCTGTAAATGTTAACATTTAATTAATAAAATTTTGTTTTTTTCTACAATCATATATAATAAATCTTAAATTTAAATATTACTAACATTTATTTATTTTTCACTCATGCAATAAAATCTATTCTTGATTAATTCTATGGTGTATTGTCTTAGTCTTAATGGATTATTTTAATTTGCATAATGAGAATATAAAAGATGTTTATGTTATATCTTAATAGAATACGCTAATATGTTATGTTTTTTTTGATTTATTGAAAATATTTTTATAATTATTTGAATATCATTTATAAATGATACTTCTATTTTGGGGGGATTAGTTACTTTTAATTATTTTTAAACATGAATCATTTTACTAATTTCATAATTTATACAGTTATATTGCATCTATTTAAGTCTACATTTTTTATTTCTATATAGACTGGTCAATTAGTTTTTTATACTTCACTTAATTGGAAAATTAAAGTTTCTATATTTGATTATAAAAAATCAAGATTTTTTGGGCGGTATTTTCCTTGTTTAATTTTATATTTATCACATAAACATGATGTAATTTGAGTTTTTAATATTTTTCCTAATAGTTTTACAATTTTTTAATTCAATTGTGTTAACATGTTGAAATTTTAATTAGTAAACATTTTGATATTATAGCCTATAATAATTTTTTTATATTAGAGCTTATATAGTTTAAATAGTTTTTATTTTTAAATACTTCCAATTTTTATAATTTTTTGTGTGATAAATAAATTGTAATAGAATTTAGTTTAATGAAGATTGATAGTATCTTTATTTCCATTTAGGAATGTTTTCTGATATTATATGTAACTGATTTGGTCATTAGAAGTTATATGATTCATAAATTGATGGTAAGATTGTTTTTAAATCCAATGAAGTTAAATTACTATATTTATTGTATATAGTAATTTTTTAAGTACTTATAGTATTATTAATTTTTATAAGGATTTTAAAAAAGTGGTTATTTTTTTATATTTTATAGAATCTTTGATAAATAATTAAAAATGGGGTGGAAATATTTAATTAATTTCATGGTTTTTAACTTGAAAAAATGGGGGGTATTCTTAACAATAAGCAATGTTTGTTAGCTTGATGTGGCTTATTGGATTGATTTTTAAAATTTTAATACCTCTAATTTAATCATTTGGATAATTATGAATTATATAATTTCATATTGTTTAATGATATTTGAAATGAAATTATCATTAATTATTTATGTTGTTAATATTTATATTATTTATGTTTTAATTCTATAGTATATATTTTAAAGTCTAGTTTTAAATTTAGATAGCTTGAATAATTTCCATAATACCTGTGCATTGAATATTTTTATGTTTACACAGCCTATAGAACATATTGATTACCTTTAAAAGATGATGATATATTTTTTTACCTTAACATAGTTACAAAATTTTTTATTTTTATTGAGATGGCTAATATATATATCGATATACCAGTACATAGAACATTTTCATCTTAACATTATGAAGAAAAGAAAATTCATGATTCCCCTTTTTGAAGATTATAAAATTTGATATTTACCCTAATACAACTTTTCATTTAATAATTTATCTTTATTTGATTTTAAATTTTACCTTTATGTAGAATATTAAATTAATTATTTATTTTATTAATGTTTACTTATAACAAAAATAACATTTACATAGGTCATTTAAAATCACCTTTAATAATGAATTATATGTATCTGTTTTGAGTTTTTGCGGATTTTTTTGTTTCTTCCACTCGATATTTAAAGATTGTTTTGAAGTGTGTAAATTGAATTTTATTTAGAGTATAATTACAAGGATTATGATACACATCTAATCTTATGAGTTTTAATTTTTAATTAGTTTTGATACTTCGATTCATATATATTTTTTATATATTGACTTAATGTTAATTTAGAAGAGTTATTCTAAATGTCTAATAAAATTTAAAAATATATATTCATGTTAATAGTCATATTCAATGTATTTGTTCCTTTTTTAGGATGGAATAAATGAGGGATGCATTTTTTATAATACACAACATATTTACATGCATAGGTAATTTATATATTTTCTTATTTCATTTTTTTTATTATTGCATGAAAGTAGTGATGATTTTTAGGAAACTCCCGCATGAATTTTGATATTCATAATCTATATAATTTTAATTAAAATAAATATCCATTTGATAAGTGATATGTAAATATAGTTGGAATAAAGTAGTGTTATATATGAGAATACATTAAATGAAATCAATAGATAATTTTTTATTATTATCTGTTACAATGTTTTTCTAGAACATCATTTCTCATAAACTACAATTTCAGAAGTGTTCAATTTATCTTGGTTAACCCAAAATATTCATCATCCATCTCTATAGATAAAGTGATGTAGATAATTATTTTAGTACCATATTCATTATCCCATATTTCTCTTGTTAAATCATTCTATATTTTTATGTGTTGAGAAGTTTTGTATTGTAAAGTGTTTATCAAGTTGTAAGAAAAATCATGCATAGATTTTACTCAAAAAAAAATGTAGTTTATTTATCATCATCACCTAAACTAAATGAAATAACACATAGGTTATGATTTTAACTAATAATTATAATTTTTAAGAATTTCCCTAGTAATAGACTTAGTTCTCTCAATACATGTGAAAATAATATGTTGGATTTGATCCTTCATAAAAATATTTTTTTGTTCTAAACAATTAAAAGATATAATTTCATATTTACCTTACTTATATGGAAGAGTAAGAGAGTTAGTAAAGAGTAGATGTCAGATAATTGGGCTCATAACTTCTATAATACCTCTTTGTGTTTTATATTTACATTATGTGTGTACTATTAATATTGTAGTTTTATATTTTTTTTGCTTAAATTTATAAAACATTTTTTCCAATAAAATATACAATTAGATTTATTACATTGATAATTTTAAGGACTTACCCCCACCTCTATTCTATTAATATTCCAGGTTAGGACCAAGAATTAGGCCATCAGATGTATCTACCCTTATAATCTTGACCATAGACTTATGCAACTGAGGGTTCTCAGATTGGTTCCACCTAACCATGAGATCAATTTTATTTAATTCTTGTACTTGAGGCCACCTATCTTGTTTTTACCCACTAGTAGGCTAGAAGAGGATTTTTAGGTATACATTATGGATAGTATTTTCAAACAGAGATAGTGTTGAGACTAAGTACCTTTATACAAAGGATAAGGTGTCCCTCACAGAGGAAGATATGATAGATGAGTTGGTGTTGTGGGAGTAGTAAGATTTGTTTAATAATTTTATCTACTTTTATCATCTCAACCATTATGAGTTTCACATTATGAATATTGTATAAAAGTTCATAGAAGACTTACCTTGTAGGTGATAGTGGTTATTGAACATGTAGTTCCTGACATAGTTCAAGGTATGCTTTATATCTTCTATATTTTGGAATTCATACACATTTAAATTAGTGGAAGTCATTCCATTGTTGTAACATTTTTTAATTTTATATAGAGATTCCATTGGATCCTCTAGATAAACCTATTCAATAAATGACACTAACTGATAATGATCTTTCCCTCACTCTGATCTTCTAGTAGTGTAATATTACTCTATGTAAAGATATATTTTTTCTAGGATCTCATCATAACTAAGAGGATGACCTATAATTCTATACATATAATAGACTATTTATCCACAATACAATCATTTAAATGTATTTATGATTTGGGGTGTTATAAAATTTAAGAGATATGTCATGATTAAGATACTCTGGGGAGTAGGACTCTTGAGATATATGAGTTGGGTCATCCCTCAAGAGACTAAGATTGAATAACTATATGTTGGTGATCATATCATTGTGCGCTAATGGTTTTATATAGAAGGATATGATTGTATTTGTAATCAGGTATATATTTATTTTCCTAATTGAATTTTTGGGTTTTCTTTCTCATTTAGGTGTTTTTTTATATCAACAGTCACCATGGACCACAATGGCTTGTTTTAAGAATTGTAATATAGACCCAGACAATATAGTGGATATGAATTTTAGTTAGGGGATCATTTAGAGAAAGCATTTATCTGACCTATTATTTCCCTTGTGTAGACATTGTTCTATTTTACATGTATCTGGATGCGAATTTGAGAAATTTTATTTATTATCACCAATTAAATCATGTCGGAGTTAATAACAAAAAACTTATTCCTAGGATAAATGATCTATATGACCAGTTTAATGAATAGAAATCAAAAATTCATCTCGGTTATAATTATCACAAGGTTTTGTTTCAGAGTGAAAATATAATAAAGATGGATATCTTGTGTCCTTAAAATCATAACGATTTTTTAGTGATATATTTATGTCAAATAAATATAACAATCATAACATAAACATTATTTATTTACATGGATCGAAGAAAAAAATCATCACTTATATACCCATGAATGTTTAGATTTAGGGTTTCAGAGGATTATGAAAAACTCATACACTAGTGGTTTACATGAAGGATGGAGTCTGCATGGGAGATAACTCCCTTGGGGGAATAAAAAATAAAACCTAAATTTGAACCCCCACTCCTTCAAAGATATTATCACCAACTGAGATCCTTTGACTCATACATATAAAAATATCTTAGTTTTTTAGAAGAAATACTAGTAGAAATGACTTTCTGTGATTTCTTTTTCAAGAGAAGAGGCAAAATTTCTATCCCCTGATATTCATATTAGGATTTTTGGAGAATTTATAAAATGAAGGCCCTAGCTAATCATCCACTTCAAGAACCTAGATAACATTGGATTTATAACTTTTCACATCATCCTATTGAATTCATAACATGTTTTTTCATTCTACATATGAAAATTATTACTATAGGCATTGTAAGAGAGGTTTGTGGTCATTTTGGGGTTCTTTAATAAAGGAATTCAAATTGTCTTGAGATTTTTTTGTTGATTTATATCCCCTTGTTGCCCATGTCTACCTAGAATTCCCTGGAATTCCTTTTAACTTATAAAATAATTATTATCTCTTATTTATTTATAGTTTATTGGATTTACACCAAAAATTATATGCTCCTACTTTGAATATATCATAACCATCATTTGGAAGAATTTGTGTAGAAATTCAAATATCACAATCATTTTCATCATGGTTTTTGATATAATATGGACACTACGGATTTCATTAGGATTTTTTTTTCAAAATGTTCTATCCTTATACAAGAGGTTCTTTATAATTGGACACTCAACATGTGAATGTGAGAATAAACATCATTCTACACACCCCCTTTTTCATTTTAACTGAATTTTGGGTTGATAAAGAAGAATAAATGGATTTTTGTTGTTTACTTAGTCCAAAAGGGGGATCCTAAAGATATGAATTTCAACAAGAATACTTATAGTTCTAATAATCAGATCCCCTCTACCAGCTTCATGGGTTTCATGGAGGTAGTGCATAAGACTCTATATACATAAAAAGATATTAAACTACTTTGTCACAAACCAAATCTGGTCACCACCGAAACCAGTGCCAAACCTGGACCGTAACAAGGCCCGAAGGGCGTTCCCAATCCCCACGGGCTAGCACAAGTGCCCGGGTATCATAAAATGAGAATTGGGAACGATTTACCCGAGTTTATAAACTAAAAACAACAAAAGAATCCAATAAAACGAATCTGGATTTTTCAAACCAAAAAATCTTTTACATAAATTCAGAACTGAATTACATAGCTTAAAATAATTCATAAAGACTATACCAAAGGTACAAAACAAAAATGTAATAGCCCAAGAACCCTCATGGAATGGGGCAACTCCCTCAATCCACCTCCACGACACTCCATCACGATGGACCGCTAAAAACCCGAACCAAAGGCATAAAACCTGTACCCAAACCTGTGACATAAAATAAACAAGTCTACTTACACCCAAAGGTGTAAGTAGGGTGTGAGCGAAAGCCCAGTAGGATACCACCTCTATGAGATTCCATGTGATAAACATTTAATGACAAAAAGCATTGCATGTTTTGTAAATAATAAATGCTAGTTACAATTTTCTAAAGGATGAAATAATAAATGAAAACAGTTTTCATGTGAGATAATTTTAAAGGAAAAACAATTTTAAAATAAATGACAAAGCTACTGAATTTTCCATCCAACAATACCGTATACCGACGGTAAGTACAAAGGATCTAATGAGCATAAGTAATAGGAAATAACCCCTAGGCACTAGCTAGCTGTGGGTCCCAGGTACCTCGTATCTTGGTGAGAGTAACCACAAAAAAATATCCATTCTCGTGCACGAGCCACTAGTAGGGATCATACCCATAACCTAGTGGTCCCCAATCATCATCATCATTGTTTAGTTAGAGTTGTAAGCGTCAATCTTGCTAAGTGAAACTGAGGCCAAACCCCACGGATTCACTAGCATACTAGTACACATCCACCCACCTAGATACCCGGGTTTTCCCTTTGTGCTCAAACAAGTTCAACAATCCAAGAAGTATTGTTTTCACATGAAAATATCAATTCCACATCACACATTAACCAAACATCCCCATGTACATCACACAAGTCACAAATTCCATTATTCATTCAAATGCATTTTGAAATCAAACTCACACCAAAATTCCCTACAACACTTTTCACATTTCTTTAACACTTACACAAATCCTTTAAATGATTTTATAAAACCATTACAAGATATTCAACTCAAAAAACAGCCCACACACATGTCACATAATACCCTTCTCACCTTCACAATTCATTTTATCAATAAACTCACACGAAACATCCCACACTCGTGTTTCGCACACAAAACACAATTTAGTAAAACATTTTGGCAATTTATAAAACATTCTAAAAATGTTTGACATCTCAAATCACCACTTTACCATTAAAAAACCCACATTAGGTGAACACACTCACCCAAACAGTATATATAAACCCTTTCCCAACTTTTTTTAACAAAATAAAACATTTGCAATTTTTATAAAACAAACCCAAGAGGTATAACCATTGTTTGCACTCTAAACCCATTTCAAACCCCTCATTCAAAACCAAAATCATAACAATAACAATCCAAAACAGAATTTTCAGCCCTAAAACAATTATTAAAGCACCCCCAAATGTTATAAAAATACATCAAATAATACCACAAAGATACACATGAAAAACACACGTTTTCATAAATCTCCTTCAAAAAGTACAACACAGTTTTACAACTTAAACTCATTCAAAAAACCTGTTTTCAAGGCCCACATGATAATAAGGAATTAACAAAACAGAATTGGCAGCCCCTTTCAAGACTAATAAATCACTTTCATATGTTATAAACTAAATCCAAACATTACCCCAAGAGTCACACATGAAAAGTACCCAATTTCAAGCTAAAATACAACTAAAAATTAAATGTTTAACCAAATTCATCAAAAACAGTTTTCAAACCACACAAGACAGATTATAAACATACTAAATTAATAAAACAAGCAAGCTAACTCATCATAAAATGGTTACACATGGAATCACCTACCTTTTGAGTCGAAACCCTCAAAATTTGGTGCGAAACCTTAAGCGCACCACCGCCGCACCACAAGAAATATAAATCCAGACCTAGGCCACCAAAAATTGACCCAAAAGATACCAAATCAGACCTTAGGATATAACCCTAACTTCTGGACATGAGTAACTTCAAGAAATAGGAAATAAAACAAAAAGAGGATGGAGGGAAACAAGAAGGAGTTCCCTTACTTGAAATATCTTGAAGAAATCGGCCCCAATCCACCCAAATATGAATCTCCAAGTACCCAAAACTGGTATGGAGTTTCGAAGGAGTAATATTAGGTCATGTGGTAACTGAAATGGGGAAAAAATGATGAAAATTGAAGGAGTTATGAAAGATTCATTTTACCTCGTCAAATCTGGTCGATTTGAGAAATAGTATGAGATATTGCCCTACTTCGCGGCTCTCCTGAGCTTCAAAATTGCGAAACCGATAATGGGGGAAATACTCTGGGTATTGGATTTGAGAGGGAGGTGGAATCACGGGAAAACAGTAAACAATTAATGAGATATGAAAATTTAAAAAAAAAATTAAAGCAGGAAATGGGCCTATAGGCAGGCCCATTACCTAAATCAAAAACCCAAATCCATCATGATTTTGGATTTATATGTGGTCCAAAGGGATATGGTGGTTTTAATATATCCGTTTATTCCAATTGGGAAGTGGAATGAGTTTAAAATAGTATAAATTGAAGGAGTTATAGAAGAAACAAAATTAGTGTTTAAATCTGGAATTGGGCTCGCGGTTTGGCCCAAATTTTCAAAACCCACCATTTTCACCAAAATGAGTGGTAAAACCCCCAAAAAAATCAGGAATGGAAATTAAATGAAATATTAATATATAAAAAAGTCACATGTGTGACAATTCTCCCCACCATAATACTTTCCGCCCTCGGAAAGCCACATCAAGGAAAAAAAACACCAAACCCAACCGACAGGCAAAAAAAAAAGACTCATTTTCTAAGCTTTGCCCCCAAAGGCCAAAACACCTCCAGTGATCAATTAAGGAAGGAATACTTAACAACAAAAACATACACCTCATTACTGAAATTATCAACCACATTCAATATTTTTTTTCCTAAAATAATACTCCTCAAACACTATCTGAACAAGGCTCAAGAAATTTACCCAAACAAAAAAGAACATCGAACAAGGTTACACTTACCTTGATATAACTAAACCATTGAGAAATATCCAATCCCAACGTTTACTCAAGTAAGATGTATGTGGTTATATAGCTTCGAACGAGACTGCCCACATCCAATCCAAGACCAAGTACAAAAGTGAGTTACTGGTACAAGGATACACAAATGGGCTCCCCAACCATAAGAGACAACTTATTTTTTTTTCCCGAGAAGAATCAAGACACTAACAGGGGAGCCCCGAACAAACTCCCCAGTACAAGTGGTAGAATCCCATTAGGCTTTTTCAACATAATATACGTGAGACTCATAGTGGTTCTCCCCACCATAAGAACCATCCATCTTAACTGACCAATATGGGCCGGCATAGAAAAACCCCAAAACATAAAGAGTTGGGACGACAACACGGTTAGCCCGCACAGTTTGGGAAACTATGTGCTAACCATGTGGATCCTTATACATACATGGTTTTCTAGGGAACAGTTACTAATAAGTGTTCACTCAACATGTCTAGAAATATCTAAAACCTTTCCCCCAAACCCAAAGGGAATCAAAGGGGAAAAGAAAGTCATTGGGAGATAACATGGGGATGAGGCCCGCCACCTCTTTCCACCGAACGTGAACAAATGAAGAAAGATGACAACAACAAATGTTTAAACTATTATCTTCTCTCATACTAAGAACATTTATTTGTTCAAGGTTAAAAACTGCCCTGGGATTTCTTCTGACTACGTGCCAGCTTCTCTCCGGGACCTATGGTTGGAGCTGGAATGATTGAAGCATCTTCGGCCTCGTAGTTAGGATTTGGAAACCCCCAAATATAATTTCTTCTTATGATTCTACAAACAACTACACGCAATCCCATATGGGTTCACCCAGACATAACACACTCCAGAACTCACTTTACCCTAACTTTTAAATTCACTGAAATAAGGGTTTAGAGGATGCACTCACATCACACCCTGCTTCTTCTGGTGAGAAACAACAGAAATAAAGGACACATATAAACACATTCCTCTAAAATAGAGGATGTCGAGATCTCCCAACAGGAAAAACAGTTTTGAAAAAAAATAGACTCACATAATATTGTACAACGTCACCTTCGACGAATTAGGTAGATTAAGAAACTAAGGTCTCTTTCAACCATCCACAAGCACTCTTACGCAACAAGAGGATCCGAAAAAAAACCAAGAAAGTAAATGGTGTAGAATCATTCTACAAATCTCATGAAAAAATTCCTTACATTGATCAACTGGAGGATTTTCCAATGGCAAAACAATCCGTGTTGCACTTCAGTTGTGTACTAAATCTTAATGGGGGAGCACCTTATCCAATGAGAGAACCCAAGGACCCAACCAAGCTGGTTCATTGGTAAAAACATGAAACAAAAAAGATCCAAACTCATTAATGGAACCATCTTAATGGTATCCCGAAACATATATCATAGTAGACTACTAACCGGACCTTTTACCTACCTTTCCGACCAAACACAAACCCAAAAAAAAACAGTTCGAACAGGAAGGGTTCTTAGACTCAAAACATCCCACAACATCAACATTTTCCAAAAATACACAATATACACCATCCCAAACAATTCATCAAGAAAACATGTTTTTCTTTAAAACCATTTCTGAAAAAAAAACGGTTCAGCGGTGAGCGTATCCACCAATGGTACCCCGTGGGCCTCACACATGCATGTTTTTGTGCCACACCACGCACCCTCCTCATATCTGTCCTGGAACTCATCCAGTCATGCCATCAACCATATATCATCCCATATAACCCCATGAATGTGGTCACTCATGGAAATACCAAAGGTCAATGCACTAATTCTTTCCACTTTTCAAAACCAAAACGGTCAACCAACACATCATTACTATCAAAACCTCTAACCAGGAGGTCGAACCCAAATTACCGAATAAAAAAAAATCTTTTCAGAAAGGCACAATCGTTCCAATGAAAACTCACATTCAAGTTATTTACATCAATTTCAAAACATCTCATCCCATAAAAAAAACATTTTAATAGTTTAGAAAACTTTAATGGGAACACTTTTTCAAAACCAACTTCAATATAGTTTCTGCTTTCAAAAGAGGTGTAAGAACACAATTTTCCATTTCAAAATAATTCTGAATATTCATTTCCACCATTTCATAAATCAAAACATTTCATATTTATTTGAAAATAATTTCACGAAAACATTACACTTCCTAAAACCAAGTCACTTTAAAACCAAAGTTCCAAGATTTCAAAACTAAAGAACACCAGACAATGCGAGAGGAAACTAGTTTCAGTGGGTGACTTGGACATATGGTTGGCGGCCATATTCCAATCACATCACTGTCACAGAGAGTGTTCTAGGGAATATCCCAGGCTCCACTTGGCTTACCAGACCCTGCGAGCTCATTGAGACCATTAACCCAACTCTCTTTCCATTTCCCCTAATCATCATCAAACCAAGAAAACCAAAAGACATAAACAAATCCCAACTTCCCCTGGTGACTTGAATCCTGAAATGAGGTGTGGTGATCAAGCACACTACCCATAACCAGAATTACATGTCCCAAAAATCATAACTATATACTATCCCGACTATTTCCCAAATAACATGACTCCAATGGAGCGAACCTCCTTTGATACCATTTTTTCACGAACCAAATCTGGTCACCACCGAAACCAGTGCCAAACCTGGACCGTAACAAGGCCCGAAGGGCGTTCCCGATCCCCACGGGCTAGCACAAGTGCCCGGATATCATAAAATGAGAATTGGGAATGATTTACCCGAGTTTGTAAACTAAAAACAACAAAAGAATCCAATAAAACGAATCTGGATTTTTCAAACCAAACAATCTTTTACATAAATTCAGAACTGAATTACATAGCTTAAAATAATTCAAAAAGACTATACCAAAGGTACAAAACAAAAATTTAATAGCCCAAGAACCCTCATGGCATGGGGAAACTCCCTCAATCCACCTCCACGACACTCCATCACGATGGACCGCTGAAAACCCGAATCAAAGGCATAAAACCTGTACCCAAACCTGTGACATAAAATAAGCAAGTCTACTTACACCCAAAGGTGTAAGTAGGGTGTGAGCGAAAGCCCAGTAGGATACCACCTCTATGAGATTCCATGTGATAAACATTTCATGACAAAAATCATTGCATGTTTTGTAAATAATAAATGCTAGTTACAATTTTCTAAAGGATGAAATAATAAATGAAAACAGTTTTCATGTGAGATAATTTTAAAGGAAAAAATTTTTTAAAATAAATGACAAAGCTACTGAATTTTCCAGCCAACAATACTGTATACCGACGGTAAGTACAAAGGATCTAATGAGCACAAGTAATAGGAAATAACCCCTAGGCACTAGCTAGCTGTGGGTCCCAGGTACCTCGTATCTCGGTGAGAGTAACCACAAAAAAATATCCATTCTCGTGCACGAGCCACTAGTAGGGATCATACCCATAACCTATTGGTCCCCAATCATCATCATCATTGTTTAGTTAGAGTTGTAAGCGTCAATCTTGCTAAGTGAAACTGAGGCCAAACCCCACGGATTCACTAGCATACTAGTACACGTCCACCCACCTAGATACCCGGGTTTTCCCTTTGTGCTCAAACAAGTTCAACAATCCAAGAAGTATAGTTTTCACATGAAAATATCAATTCCACATCACACATTAACCAAACAGCCCCATGTACATCACACAAGTCACAAATTCCATTATTCATTCAAATGCATTTTGAAATCAAACTCACACCAAAATTCCCTACAACACTTTTCACATTTCTTTAACACTTACCCAAATCCTTTAAATGATTTTATAAAACCATTACAAGATATTCAACTCAAAAAACAGCCCACACACATGTCACATAATACCCTTCTCACCTTCACAATTAATTTTATCAATAAACTCACACGAAACATCCCACACCCGTGTTTCGCACACAAAACACAATGTAGTAAAACATTTCGGCAATTTATAAAACATTCTAAAAATGTTTGACATCTCAAATCACCACTTTACCATTAAAACCCCACATTAGGTGAACACACTCACCCAAACAGTATATATAAACCCTTTCCCAACTTTGTTTAACAAAATAAAACATTTGCAATTTTTATAAAACAAACCCAAGAGGTATAACCATTGTTTGCACTCTAAACCCATTTCAAACCCCTCATTCAAAAACAAAATCATAACAATAACAATCCAAAACAGAATTTTCAGTCCTAAAACAATTATTAAAGCACCCCCAAATGTTATAAAAATACATCAAATAATACCACAAAGATACACATGAAAAACACACGTTTTCATAAATCTCCTTCAAAAAGTACAACATAGTTTTACAACTTAAACTCATTCAAAAAACCTGTTTTCAAGGCCCACATGATAATAAGTAATTAACAAAACAGAATTGGCAGCCCCTTTCAAGACTAATAAATCACTTTCATATGTTATAAACTAAATCCAAACATTACCCCAAGAGTCACACATGAAAAGTACCCAATTTCAAGCTAAAATACAACTAAAAATTAAATGTTTAACCAAATTCATCAAAAACAGTTTTCAAACCACACAAGACAGATTATAAACATACTAAATTAATAAAACAGGCAAGCTAACTCATCATAAAATGGTTACACATGGAATCACCTACCTTTTGATTCGAAACCCTCAAAATTTGGTGCGAAACCTTAAGCGCACCACCGCCGCACCACAAGAAATATAAATCCAGACCTAGACCACCAAAAATTGACCCAAAAGATACCAAATAAGACCTTAGGATATAACCCTAACTTCTGGACATGAGGAACTTCAAGAAATAGGAAATAAAACAAAAAGAGGATGGAGGGAACCAAGAATGAGTTCCCTTACTTGAAATATCTTGAAGAAATCGGCCCCAATCCCCCCAAATATGAATCTCCAAGTACCCAAAACTGCTATGGAGGTTCGAAGTAGTAATATTAGGTCATGTGGGAACTGAAATGGGGAAAAAATGATGAAAATTGAAGGAGTTATGAAAGATTCATTTTACCTCGTCAAATCTGGTCGATTTGAGAAAGAGTATGAGATATTGCCCTACTTCTCGGCTCTCCTGAGCTCCAAAATTGCGAAAACGATAATGGGGGCAATCCTCTGGGTATTGGCTTTGAGAGGGAGGTGGAATCACGGGAAAACAGTAAACAATCAATGAGATATGAAAATTTTTAAAAAAAAAAATTTAAAGCAGGAAATGGGCCTACGGGCAGGCCCATTTCCTAAATCAAAAACCCAAATCCATCATGATTTTGGATTTATATGTGGTCCAAAGGGATATGGTGGTTTTAATATATCAGTTTATTCCAATTGGGAAGTGTAATGAGTTTAAAATAGTAAAAATTGAAGGAGTTATAGAAGAAACAAAATTAGTGTTTAAATCTGGAATTGGGCTCGCGGTTTGGCCCAAATTTTCAAAACCCACCATTTTCACCAAAATGAGTGGTAAAACCCCCAAAAAAATCAGGAATGGAAATTAAATGAAATATTAATATATAAAAAAGTCACATGTGTGACATACTTTCTAAATTATATTTTTTTTATTGATTCCACACATGTATATCATAGGGATAAAAAATGAAAATATAATTTTGGTGAGTCTCTTCATGATGATTTTGAGATAATTTTCCTTCTTGAAGAAGACTTCTAGAAATCGAGTGATAAAAAATGTAAAAAAAATTGATGATTGATTTCAGATGGATTCGTCACTCCTAATACCCTGAAATTTTGAAAATGTAGGTTTTAAACTATATTTGAGAGAAATGTTTTCCCAAGATCCCTAGATAATGCAATGAATGAAAAAAAATTAGATCCCCAAAGTATGTGCCAACTAAACATTTGACTTCATACAATATAAAATCAAAATTATAAGACACAATGAGTGCTGAGGAAAAATGACCTTACTTTTATGGGTGCCTACCAACTTGAATCGAAATTAAACTTTTCAAAAGAACATGAATCCTGGATGGAATAATATGATACCGGTACCTCCCTTCAATACAAAAATGGTGAATGTTTTTTTGAGATCTACCATCAAATAATAAGTAGTATGTTTATTAAAGTGGTGGAAGAGGTTATGAAAAATAAAAACTTTAACATAGTATTTAATCCTTGGAAATCACTCTACATTGTTTTCTTCCTTATCACAATGGTTTATATCTGACTTGATATTCCTATTTGATGTTTTTCTCCATATTATTTGGTTGATATTTGATGTATACTACTAAAGGGATCACTTTTGAAAAATGTGAACAAATATTATTTATATTGGGTTGCAATGTGGATGATCATGGTATTTTGAGTTTTATTTTCATTATTTTAATAACTTTAGGGGTTATTTGGTTTGTGTGTGATTTATTCTCAGTGAGGATATCATTTTTATTATCCAAAAATTTCACAGAATATCCTTTTTGAATTACATGTTTTCATGGTATTAGGATGTTATTATTTTTATGTAGATTTTATCGAATCTTTGTCCAGAAAATGTTGGTGTCATTTTTATTATTCTTGTTAACAAAACTCTCTAAAGATTTTTTATTTTTTTAGTTACTGAATTTCCTCTTCATTGACCTTTTTTTATGACTATATGGAGTGAGTTTCTGGTTTTGGGATCGATATTTCTTTTCTATCTCTTTATACAATGTTATGTTTCATTCCCTTACTACTTCACATAGAAGACATGCTAGACTCTAAATGGAATGTTTTTACCCCTCCTCTTATGGTTCATTTAATAATGTTGTGGCATTTTCTATCTATTATATTTGATAGCATGCAGGAAAATTTTTGTTCTCTTCATTTTCATATTGGTCTATGAAGTATTTGACAATTTTTCATTTAAAAAGTGTTGCACTGCTGAAGAAATCAGTGATTCTTCATTCCTATTCTACATCTTGAAACATTTTCTATTGATCAAGCATAAACTATGATCATTTTCCTAATATTTTTATTCTTTATTTTCAGGAATTTTTTTATACTCCTTTGGTTTCTTTATGGTGCAATATCTTTTCACCTTGTGTCTACACTATACCGTGACAATTTTTTATAAATTTCTTCTAGGCATGGGTTGAAAAGAAACTCATATCTCAACATTTTCAAAAGAAGAAACCTGATAAACAAATCATACTAAAATAAAACTATTTCCCACAAAAACAAAGCAATTTAAGGATAAAAAATAATAGTTAAACATCTATGAAAAATTTATACCTTCATAATACCCTTCTAGACACATCATACATATAAAAATCATTATTTACCTAGTGAAGATGATCAACAATGACCTATATTGCATCATTCCTTCTAGGGGTCATTGGTATCCCCCTGATGAATTCCATTGTAATATTAACCCATTTCCACTCACGTATGATAATATGTTGCATCAATCCTCCAGGTTGTTGCCTTCCAGCATTCACTTGTTGAAAAACCATACATATTGACACAAAATTAGTATTCTCCCTCTTCATTTTGTCCCACCAAAAATGTTCTTTCAAATCTCTATACATCTTAGTGATAACAGGGTGTATAGATAAATTAGAGCTATGAGAATCATCCAAAAATTCCCTTTTTAGAATTAATATATTGGTAAAACAATGTATCTTCCCAAATTTAAAAATTCCATCTTTGTAAATGAATTCGATCAATCTCCCATCATTCAGACCTTTAATTTTCTTTTGAAACTAATCATCATCAATTAGAGAAATTTTTTATCCTTTATAGTAAAAATGTTTTGGACACAATTTGAAAAAGTATTGATGTTTCACCTTCCATGGTTATTCCCATATCCATATTTACTAGATCCATGAAAATAGGATCCCTTTCAACTCTCATCTTGTTCAAAACTCCATGATAATTCCTGTTAAAATAATTCCACCTTATTTTCCTTCCCATGGTGGTATTGAATTCTGCAATCATAATCCTTGAGTAGTTCAAGCCATCTGCTTTGCCTCTTGTTTAGTTCTTTTTGTGAGAAAATATAATTCAAACTGTTTTGATCAGTATAAATCTCACATTTGTCACCATAGAGATAGTGTCTCCATATTTTCAGAGCAAAGATTATAGTTACTAACTCAAGATCGTGAGTAGGATTGTTTTTCTTATGAATGTTTTTCTACTATAAATCATATGAAAAAAATCTATCATTATTCATAAGGACATAACCATATCCTTTCTTTGAAGAATCAATGTAAATAAAAAACCAATCATTCCCCGATAGTAGAGCCAAGATATGATCATTAACTAATCTTCTCTTCAGTTCTTCAAAACATTCATTACACTCTTTTGTCCAAACAAATTTAACCCTATTATGATTGAGCTTGGTTAATGGGTTAGCCAGTCGGAAAAAATTCTAGACAAAATGCTGATAATAACTTGATAAACCAATAAAATTGTGTACCACAATTATACTTGTCAATGCTATACATTCTTGGATTTCCTAGTTATTTTAAGGATCAATAGAATTCCATCCGTAGAGACAATATGGCCAAAAAAATAAATCTCCAAAAGCCAGAATTCACACATACTATACTTCCCATGTAATTCATTTCTTATAAGAGTATTTAGAATAATGAACAAGTGATTTTCATAATATTCGTAACCTTCGGAGTAAACCAAGATATTATTAATAAATAACAGTACAATTTCATCAATATATTCCTTGAAAACTCTATTCATAGGATCTATGATGACAGAGGGTGCATTAGTTGATCCAAAAGGAATTATTATAAACTCTTAATGCCCATACATGGTTCAAAATGATGTTTTCGGAATTTCGTCCTTATTCACACACAATAGATGATATCTAGATCAAAGGTCGATCTTTGAAAGATATTGAGATTAATAAAGTTGGTCAAATTAATCATCAATGTGTGGTAGGGGATACTTTTTCATTATTTTTATACCATTGATCTCCCTATAGTCAATGCACAACCTCATAGATCTGTCTTTCTTCTTAACAAAAAGGAAAGGGGCTACCCATAGAGAAACACTCAGGTGAATAAATCCCTCATTACTCAATTCATCTAGATGTTTCATTAGTTCCACTAATTCCACAGTGGTGATTCTATAAGGGGTCTTCGATATGGGCCTTGAACAAGGAATTAAATCAATGGAAAACTCAATTTGTTGTTCTGGAGGATGTCCTGGAAAATCCTCTAGAAACACATCAACATATTCTTACATAATAGGTATATCCTCTATTAGAAAATTCTTCCCCCCCCCCATAATTATTTCAATATCATCCTCCCCAAGAATTGAATTTTGTAGAGCTATTGGTGGTGGAATTAGATAATAATCAGATGGTGACATTTCTATTCTACAAATAAGGTACTCCTTATCATCATCGAGAATTCTAACCTCATTCTTCTTATAATAATTTTTCACATCAAGGTCTGAAAACCAATCTATACTAAGGATTATATAAAATTCAATCATGGGTATGACGATGATATCAGCAGTTGAAGAACATTTATATGCCCTAATGAAAAACATATTCACAAAACATTGTTACAATGATACTTCCCTTATGAATTTTTACAGGAAAATTCCATGTTAAATCAAATTGGAAATATGTAAATTTCTTATCAGAGTGGGAAGATATGAAATAATGTGATGATCCAGAATCAAATAAAGCATTGTCTAAACTTGAGGAAACCATTAAATCACCTGCTACCACATCTTTTTGAGCTTCAACCTCAACAGTAGTGATCACATAAGCTTGGCCTTGCTCCCGTGGCCTTTTATAAGGTAAGTTCCCTTGGAGATTAGGACATTCAATTTCATAATGCCCCTTTACTCTACAATTGTAGCATTCAATATTGATAGCCTCTTTCTTTCCCTTACAATCACGATCTTAGTGGCCTTTTTATACCATAATTGAAACAGACTCCAATTCCCTTTAGGCAAGTACAGGGGTGTTTCTTCCGAAATTTAGTTCAGGATGGATATTCAACTTTTCCCTTATTCACCTTATTTCCATTTACAGAGTTTTCAACACATCTCTTATTCTCCTGCTTTTCTTTAAAGTCACAAGACTTAGAGAAATATTTTTATGGCTTGATAACACATGAGAAAATATATTCCTATGATTAGATGTATTGTGAGAATAATGCCGGCAGAGAATTTTTTTAACCCATAAAAGAATCCATAAATCTTACTCCTTGGGTAACCTATATAACCTGCAACATGCCTTGCTAACATTGTAAAGTTAGCCTCATTTTTTATGACATTCTCATTCTCCTTTTTCCTCAAACTCAAAAATTTTCTTTCCATATCCACTTGATGGTCATGAAGAAAGTATTTTTCTAAAAAAATATCTTTAAACTCCCTCAATTCCATGTTTTATACTTCTTCATATTCCTTTGGGTATTGAATCAATGACAACCATTGATCTGCATCTCCCATGAGGCAATAAACTGCCATGAAAACTTTTTCCCTTTTGCTACTCCTCAAAGCCTGAAATATGTTTTCAAGGGAACATATCCATTGCTCAGATACTAATGTATTTGGACTCCCATTGAATGCAGGAGGTTGTTTCCTCATGAAGCGGTCTAATATTTATCCTTCGAGTTGTAGATCAGGGTGCTCCATACGGGTAAGGATATTATTCATAACCTGAGTGAGTGTTCCCAGTATGGTGATAAGCTGATCTACACTTGTTTCATCACCATCTCCAATATAATTATCTTAAATAGGAAGAAATTACCTACTTGGATTACATGTGTTGATATGGTTTTCATTTCTTCTACTAGCTTCCATTTTTAAATAATGGAATATAATAGATTAGTTTATGAATCACAATACATAATTCCAAACATGAAAAAAACTTAACATAAATTGAATAGTTTATGGATATAACCCATTATCATACAAATATTTTATTTGAGGAAGTATATAATCATAAAATCTTCAGAATTATTTGTAATGAAAATGAGAATTATCCTAACCATATCCCTCAGGAGAGTCATAACCAAGAGTTCAGCAAGGCCCATTGTCATGCACCTATTCCCATTTGAGAGAACAATCACATACCAAATCCAGTAGGCATTCCCCTGATGGATGTCAACATTATACTAGGGATGGACTGGGTCTCAAAGTATAATGCTATGATTAACTAAATAAGAAAGAAAATATTAGTTGTCATGAATGGACTACCACAAGTTTTTTTCAAACGAGAGATATCATGACATGAGATTCGTATAGAAGAACCTCCCACATCCTTTTTTATATGATCAATGTAGATGAAGAAAAAAATTAAAGTATAAAAATATATAATGTCCCCATCATTCAAGAATTCATTTATGAATTTCATTAAGATTTTCCTGGACCTCTACTAGAAATAGAGTTTAAGTTCTTCATTTAACTCATTCCTAGATCCAAGATCATATCAATGACTACAAATGTAATGAAAAATGTGTAGCTGGAGGAACTAAAGAAACCACTACAAGATCATTTGGTGAGGAGGGTTATTCATCCAAGAGTCTCTCATTGGGTATAAAATGTTCTCATTGTGGATAATAAGGGTGGATCGATGTGGATATTCATTGATTATAGAGAACATAATGGGATCATGGAACATAATAAGTACCCTCTTCCAAGAAATAATGATTGATTTGACCAGCTTCATAGGGATAAATTATTCTCCAAGATTGATCTTAGATATGGTCATTATTAAATAAGGATTAAAATTAATATATTCCAAATATATCCTTCTGATTATGATATAATAATTCTGATTTTTTTGTTATTCCCTTCGACATGACTAATTCTCTGTCTTTTTTATGGAATTTATGAATAGAGTTTTATGGACTACCTTAATAACATTGTGGAAGGTTTCATTTATGGTTTTATAACATATTCCAAAATTTGTGAGGCGTATAAGGATATTCTAATGGTTATATTAGAAACTCTAAGAAATTAGATGCTATTAGGAAATTTTATAAAATGTAAATTTTGGTTAAAACAACTTCCTTTTTGGGCATATTGTAACAAATTAAGGAATATTAGTTGATTGTACTAAGAAAAAGTTTGTGGGAGAGTGGCCTAAACCTATTAGAGTAGCTTAGATTCATATTTTTTAGGGATTTGTGGGGTATTATAAAAGGTTTGTGAAAAAAATCACAATTTTCTAATCCAATAACTTATTAAACTCGAAAAGGGATATGTTCATCTTGATTAAGGAGAGAAAAGAATGTTTCCAAGAGAAGAAAAAGATATTAAGTATTGAAATCATGTTAATATTATGCTCTATTAGATAAGGGTTTTTTATTTTTAGTGATTCTTCTCTTAAAGGGCTTGGGATCATCGTCATGAAATATGACAATGTGATTGGTTTTGCATATCAACAGTTGAAACCTCATGCGCAGAATAATCTTATACATGAGTTGGAGCCGTCTTCAGTTTTTTTCAAATAAAGATATAGAGTCACTATTTTTATGGGGATACGTGGGATATATACACATACAATCAATTTTGAAGTATATTTACATTCAAAAGGAATTGATCATGCGATATAGTAGATGGTTGTAAATTCTTAAAACTCTGATTGTTCAATTCAATATCATCCATGGAGATCAAAAAAAGTTTCTAATGCATTACGTTGGAAAAACCTTGTAGTGTGAAAAAAGATTGAGATCCAAGGAGATCCTTTTTCCAATGACCATGTAATCATTTTCATGAGAATTTTAATGGAAGTTACATCATCAACCATATTCAAAATCATTTCTCAACCATCATTACTAGATAATATAAAGAAACCGAAATGAGAATATCCACTATTACAAAAGATGTTAGAGGTTGTGATGGTTGGGAAGCTTCGTGGGTTAAATATTGAACAAAAATTTGTACCAAAAAATCATACAAGTATATGTGGTCCAACTATTATGTAAATAAATAACTAGATGATGTATTAATATCACATATATACTTTATTCATACATCATGGAAGAAAAGAAATTGTGCAGGGACCTTCAGGATCATTATTGGTGAGAGAAATTTAAAATAGAGATTATCAACTACACTAAAAAGTGCCTTGTGTGTCAACAAGTAAAGGCATATTTACAACATCATAATGGGGTATTACAAATACTACCCATACCAACTTGAAAGTGGGACAATATCACTAAGGGCTTTTCCAGAAATCTGCTAAAACATCCAAAGGAAACAATGCGATACGGGTTGTAGTGGATCGTTTCACCAAGATTGCCGATTTTATCTCTATTTGGGAAGATTTATTTCTTAAACAGCTTTATATGGAATACGAAAAAAAAAGTTTTAAGGCTAAAATGAGTTCCAATTTCTATTTTTTTTTATTAGGATCCAATGTTCACATCATAATTCCAGAAAATTATTCAACATCCTCTGAATACTGAATTGAATTTCATTATGTCCAATCACCCTCAATCTGATAGTTTGTCTAAAATCACTATTCAAACACTTGAGTACATGATTAGAACATTCTCAATGGAAATTAAAGGTGGGTGGGATAAAAATATCCCATTATTTGAGTTTCTATAAAATCGATGTTTCCATTTGAGTAATCAAATGACACCCTATTAAACTATCTATGGGAAGCAATGTATAACTCCTACTTGTTAAGATGAATCTGGGGAGGTAAATATTTTTGGTATTGATCTTGTTAATGAGATGATATAAAATTTTCATTCTAATAAGCAACAAATAAATGCATATTAGCTTCTGTAGAAGTGTTATGCTGACACTCGTCAAAGGGAATTGGAATTTGATGATGGTGACAATGTATTCATTTTCATTTCTCCATGGAATAGATTAATTTGTTTTGGGAAGAAAAGGATTATTATCCCTAGGTACATTGTCCCCTATGAAATCCTTGATTGTATTATATTAGTGGCCTATCAGCTTTAACTTCCACGAAACCTAGCTCATGTCCATGATGTTTTCTAGGTATTTCTCTTGAGTAATTCCACACCTAAACCTTTGCATGTACTAAATCCTAAAGTGGTACAACGAGAACATGACCTCTATTATGTGGAGCATCTAGTCGAGATATTAGATCATAGAGACAAGGTTTCACACAACATGACTACCCACCTCGCTAAAGTGTTGTGGAAGAATGAAGAATAGGAAGAAGCCACATTGGAACCACAAGAGACAATATTGAAAAGTACCCTTATAATTTATCAACTGAGGGAATGATTTGAAATTTTGGGGATGATATTTCGTAAGGGGGATAATGTAATGACCCGAACTTTTTGAATAATTTATTTTTCTTGAAAATTTGTATTATATTATTTTATAGTCAATATAAATATATCTCTTCAATAATGAAGTTAGTATAATTTGAAATGTGACCATCATGTTATAACTGTTATATGACCATTAGTCAATAATGATCATTGGTCAAAATGACAGTGGGAAACTAATGTCTTAATAATGATTTTTAATGTTATACTAATTGTTTATAAGTAGAAATATAAAAGGAGAATTAATACAGAAATAAGATTTGATGGCCACATACAATAGAGTTGTGTCATACGAAACCCATTTTTTCGAACACCAGAAGGAGGTAGCATCACTGGGCTTCACTCTTGACCATTCCCAATCCAACCTTTAACATGATAAGCTAGAACTAAATATCTTATGGTAGAAGTTCATGTTAGTGGAAAATGCCACTCCGAAGATGCTATTAGAGTCTCCCCATGAATCCATTACCATTACACACCCCACCATTATGTCATATGTTTGTTTTATAATTGTTTATGTGATAATGCCTTAGTTACTTAATGTGTAATCCCATAGTGTAAATAAAATTTTTATTCCATCCACTCTATTTTGAGAATAATGTTTCTGAAAAAAATATAACGAATTGATAAATCGATTTTTTGGATAGAAATTGTAATTTTCAAAAAATATTTATAAATATTTATAATAAACTAATATATTATAAGTAATTATTATTTAAATTAATATAATGTTAAAAATAATCTTATTTAATTTTAAATTAAAAATAATATTATTTTTTTCAAGTTTCATAAAATTTAATACACAATTTCTTTCTGCATTTTTTTAATAAATAAGGATTTTTTATAACAAAAAGTAAATAATATCATACATAGATAATTATTATTATAAAATATAAATCATTTTTTAAATCATCATGTCAAAATTAGGTTGTGGTGAATTTGTGATAATTTTCTAAAATATTTTGTTTTTTGATAAATAGTAAAAACTGAGTTTTGAGTTTTCAATATTTTTAATGAAATCATATTGATGTAATAAGTAATATAAAATACTGATCAACTTTTGTGGATTAAAATAAAATATTATTTTTCCCATGTGTCTAATACCATGGGAAAATACCATGGTTTAGCCTCTGGTTTTGCAAAAACCAGTACAGAGGTGTCTACATTAATCAATAAAAATCACTCACTTTTGCTATAAAAACCCACCCATTTATCCACTATCATTAATTAACAATTATTACTCCATGATTTTATGGTATATTTTCCTTCAAATGATTCCTCCCAAGTTTTTATAATTCCACAATGGTAGAAATCCTTGATTTATAGTAGTTACTCTTCAAGGGAAGGTAAATCTCAACTTCACCTTTCCTTTAAAATTCCATTTTCATGTGGTATGTCCAAAAAATGTACATAATATATTATTCAATCCATTTTATTCTATCCATTTAATGTAATAAATGTATTTTAGGAATTTAATACCCCTTTTCTCATTGTTTTTAATGTTTTTTAAAATCATATTTCTTGCCCATTATGCTGTTATATTTTCTTCTCAAAATATCTCTCTTTTTTCTCATGAAATTCTCATAGTATATTTTAAAAATACCAAAACCACATTATTTTCTATGGGTACTCACCTACATATCAAAATTAATTATTTTATTATGGTATTAACATACATTAAACCTTCCATCCTTTTTCATTGGTTAATAATGACATAAAGATCTTGTTTTTATGTACTATTTCAAACTCTTTGATTTTGATATGAAAAATGTTTATTTTATTCACCATAGGTTATTTATGAGATTTTTTATTATCATATATATTTCTCACATGAAAAATAAAAAATATTAAGGGTTTTTTTGATATCACTCCTATGCATTGGGTAAATAATTTAATCCTCGTAGATGACATGTTTCATGAAACCTTAGTGAAAAACCACGGTAATTTTTATTATACCACGATGAAAATCCACAAGGATATGATTATGAATTTACAAAAAAATTGTAACCAAAATTCTATGTTATGATTCATTTTTATTTATTTATTATATTCTTCATGTTCTCTTTTCATTCTAAAATGATATTCCTCAATTTCTTATTGATATTTCACAAGACCACAGGTAAACTTTTTCTCTTTGTTTCTATTATTGGGCCTTATGCTCACCTTTTCCTTTTATGTGTGTCCCCAGGATAGAAGATTCAATAAATTTATTTTGGTTGAACCTTGAAAAATTCATTAAAGTTGAATATAAGAATCTTTTTTGTTTTCAAGTATTATATACCCTTTTCTATAAGAAAGTAATGTTTAAAAGATACTCTGTTTTTTATAATGTAATGAAATTTATATAATAAAAGGAGGGATTCGATAATGAAGGCCCAAAAATGTTGTGAGTACAACTCAGAAGGCCACCACTAATGTTGTATACAATTTATCTAGTCTATGAATATATTTTATACTAGTGAAAAATAATCTACAAGATAAATAAAAATAAATCGGGTCTCAATAGTTAACGGTTCACTTATACCATTTAAATCATCTATTCCATGGGTTACGAATCAATATCATATTAACTACTACGAATGTTTTTAAATTAAAATAAATAATTGAAGATCTATATCAAACTAAGGATAAAATTTTATAAAAAAATTACATCACTCTTATCATATAGCCTCAGTCTAGGTAGTCTCACCAAATGCAACCGTTATGCCATGAAATCCTCAATCCCCTTCCCAAACCTTTTCATTTTTGGTGTGGTGTTCAAAGCCTTTTTCTAACCCAACACGTGGGTGTAGATCATCATGTCCAATACCCCCATAACTACCAATTCGTATTTATATGTTCATTTTTTCATTTTCCACATGTAACATATCTGAAACTCCCACAAATCAATACAATAAACATTCACATCTCATAATTATTCAACATGTTAATTAAAATTAAACCATGACCCATTAGATCCTTTACTAATGACATTGCATAAACCCTTTCCATTTCTCATGACCTAACTCATTACTATAATTAAAAATTACCATACTTCATCCCATTTAACTTATTAATCAATTCCCATAAATCAACCAATTTAACACATTCACAAATTAACAAGCATTTACCCTTTTAACATGATCATAATTTCACACACATTAACCAAATTATGTATTTCAAGAACAATTAATAACAAATTTTTACAATCACATTATTTCACCCTACCCATTTCAAATCAATCCAATCAAACACTTGTGAAATTATAAAATAATAGAAGCAGCTATCAATTCTCCATTTTCAACTCAACTAACATATCAACATGTTTCCCATGGGATCGAATTTTTCACAAGTTAAATATATTCATAACATTACACGTTTCCATGTTCAGGAATGTTGGAACACCCCATGGGTGCCCTTAAATGGGTCCATCCAACCTCATGCATCCCACAGGGATCATGAATGTTTCAATTCATCATTTATCCAACTATTTAACCAAATCCATTGTAAGGAATGAATTTCAATATAAGATTAAAAAATTAGCACACCTACACATTCATAATTCAAATTCAATACTATGGGATATAACATTTAATCCACCTAAATTCAATCTAAAGATGAACAGACAATTAACCCTGGTCTTAGATTCTCATTCAAGAATCCAATGAAGCCCCAAAATAATAAATTCTATAAAAATAGGGATTTATGGATTATGATGAAGAATAATAATACCATAATCCCTAATCCTAAAAAGAGAAGAAAGTGGAGAAATAGAATTATCGAGAGCATCGATCCACAACTAATGGCACACCAACCGACTAATAAATGAATGAAAGTTTTCATTAGGAAACCTTGGCCATTATTGTTCTTCACTATGGTTAATATAGAAAAAAATTAAGGAATAAATAATGTATAATACATAAAATACTGAGGGGGTGGGGGTGGATGGTAAAAACCCCACTTTTAATAGGGTGCATGGTTTAGCTGCATGATTTTATAAACCATTCACCAAAATTGCATCTACCCTTGGCCAAGAGGGTTCCAAGTCACACAGTTACTTAGGGAGACCACATGGTTTTCGAAACAATGCGCTAACCATTCAGAATGACTCTATCCCAAGCCACATTTTTTGTATTCCATCCTTGTGTGGTTTAATAAACCTTTCACCCATCCTTTCAGCTAGTATGGATTGGGAACATGGTTACCCATAATCATGTTCCAACATTTCCACATGGACATGATGCCCTGATTTCCATTTTCATTTATGTATTGAACCCCTAGGGCACCCCCCCCCCCGAGCCACCTCATAAACCAAAAAAACATTCCAATAATTTAATGTACGATATTTAAGTGAAAATTTAAACAAGTACAATCCCCCATGCTGTTTGAGATCTTACAAACTTACCACCATATAACAAATCATTCTTGAGTGACTCTTAAAATCAACACTGAGCCTCCAAGGTAAAGAGGCTGGGCCACAATGACCACATATATTACTCTCCCTTCCATGTTTCCTCCTGAACATCACTATGTTTCCACAAAAATTAAACCAATGGCATAATATATCCCTAAAATTCTTTCCAACTATGATCCACAATAGGAACCACATGCTCTATAAAATACATAATATTCTCAAGCTCCACATCCTCAACTTAAATCACAGGAGATGTGTTAGGGTGACACTTTTGAAGTTATAACACATGAAAAAAATTATGTGTACCATTTTAATAATATGGATGATCTAATAGATACACCACTGGAATAATCCTCTCTATAATCCCAAACAGTCCGATGTACTTGGGTGCAAACATACCCTGTTTCTGAATTTGATGGCGACCCAACCTTGACAACCCACAAAGAATGGAATGATCACCCACCAAAAACACAAGATGCCTAATATGACATTCAACATATTAATTATATCTAATTTTATCAATTTGCATTCATTTTTGAATCACGTCAACTTGTATTGATGTATCATGCTACATACTCCATCCTTAAAACTATGATTCTCTACCTCTATCCAACACAATGGTGATCTACAATCTTTACCATAGATCACCTCATATGGTGACATATTAATTATATCCTGATAAATATTATTGATGGAAAACTCAAAAAGAGAACAATTATTTTCCCATAATCCTCCAAAATCTTGGATAGATGCCCACATCATGTCCTTTATAACTTTAATTATATGTTCCGACTGCCTATCTGTTTGTAGGTGGAAATCCATACTCAAAATCACATAGGCACCAATATGCTTCTCTAATATCTACCTGAAATGATATTTACAATGTGTGTCATGATACTAAATAATAGTATGTAGCACCCCATGTAATGGTACTATCTCTCGATCATATAACTCACAAAGCTGGTCAATGGTAAAAGTTTCTTGAATTGGAATTAAATGATCAACCTTAGATAACGGATCCAAAACCACCAATATTGAATTATTATTACAAGTTATCCTCTTAATACCCACCATTAAATCCATTTTTATTTCATCCTAATTCTATTTTGTAAAGGTAAATGTCTCTAACAAACCACTTAATCATTGATGCTCAACCTTCACCTACTGATGAGTAAAGCATCATGCCACAAAACCTGTAACCTCTTTCTTCATCAGTATACACCAATTCTATATAAAATGATCACCATACATTTTGGATAAACTAGGATGCACTGTCCACTTCGAGTCATGGAAATAACACATCAACACTTCTCACAAAAAATTAGGCACTACAATATAGCCATGGATAAAAAATATCTCATCCACACAAATAATCCAACCTGAATGTGACTCCCCACCTTTATAACATTCCCTCAAATCTAAATATCTTGGATTCTCACACTACCTCTCCTTGATCCGGATCATAAGTGTTGGACCAACTATTAAGGATGTATGTTTCATGTTACATTGTCTATCATGCACCTCAAGATGCATCTCATTGAACAATATTGTAATCCCTAACTAGAATTTGGATTCCTTAACCAAGTGATTTTGAGTCTTCTAACTCAAGGAATCTACAACAACATTTCCCTTTCCTGGAATATAGACCTTTTCAAAATCAAAATAATGCATATACTCAACCCATGTTCATTATCAAATATTCAAATATTATTCGGAAAAGATATAATTAAGACATTTATGATCTGTATAGATAGTGGTCCTCTCTCCAAAAAGTAATACACCCATCACTTTTCGGCATAACCCACCATAGAAAATTCAAGATCATGAGTGGGGTAATTCCATTCAGGAGGCCTCAACTATAATGACCCATATACTACGACCTATTTATCTTGTATCAACACCTCCCCAAGCCCAAAATTGAACACATCACAAAACAAGGTATCCCCTTTACATATCATGGGAAGGGTCTGATTCAGTGCAGTTGTTTAGAAATTCTTCAACTCTTGGAAATAATCTTCACATTTCCCATACCATTAAAACATGATACCATTGTTTGTCAAGCATGAATGTGTTGATTCTAAATGGGAAAATTATTTAATGAACCTTTGGTAAAAATGAGACAAAAAAAGCAAACATCGGACACCATAAACATTATCGGGATGTTTCGAAGACACAACTACCTGCACATTCTCCAGGTCCGCAGACACACCTTCCTCAGAGATGATGATACCCATGAAATGGCCATTATCAATCAATATATGGAATTTAGATATCTTGGTGTACAAATTATCCTATCATAGTATACTCCAAACGATATAAATATGTTTGGAATGATCATTATGGGTCTTAGAGTACACCATGATGTCATCATCCAATACAATTATGAACTAATCATGGTAAGTATTAATGATTAAGTTCATTATATCCATAAAAAAATCTACTGCATTGGTCAACCTGAATGACATCACAAAAAACTCATATAATCTATACCTTCCCCAAAAGGTAGTCCATAATACATCAAAATGTCTCACCCTCAGTTGACGATACCCTAATCTTAGATCAATCTTCGAGAACACTTAATCACCTCTTAGCTAGCCACAAAAGCATTGATTCAAGGAAGGGGTATCTATTATTAACTTACATCTAATTCAGATTACTATAATTGACACATAATCACAATTATCTTCTATTCTTCATGAAAAAATACTAGAGATCTCCAAGGCCATGTACTCTAGAAATTAAACCCTTTATTCTCAAACTACAACAACTGAGCTTTAAGTTCATAGAGTTTTGTTCGTGTCATTATATATGGAAGAATAGAAAATTGTTCTACCATTAGAAGAATCTCTATCATAAGATTGACATCTATCTCTTGCGGAAACCTTGATAAGTCCACTAAAAAAATATCCTGAGACCAATCCACCACAGGTGGGAAGAAATGATTCCCTATTTACCTATAATATAGTATATGACATGATGCTTCGGTTATAAGTTCACCTAAGAACTGAATAATTGTCCTTTCATGACCTACTCAGATATCCATTTCCCCATGGTGTACATATATATTCCCCTCTACATACATGAGTGTCACCCTATAGTAGAAGCAGTCAATATGGTTATGGTAAAACAGTAACCAATCTATCCCCAAAAATTAGATCAAATCCCAATATCTCTTGAATGACAAATTCCCAAAGAAAATGATACCCATCATCCTCGAGGGAACACCCTTACATAGCCATTTATTTTCTTCTTACACCCATAACTATGTGTTAATTGATATAACCACACATATATGCTCCACCACTAAGCCCAACACACTCAATAACTGAGAATATATAAAATAATTTGAAGAACATGTATCTAATAATACACTATAGATTATGGAGACTATAAAAATATTATCTCATATTGTAGATGGTCCATCCTCACCACCTCCATGTGCTACATGAACAATGTGAAGCTAGCCTAACCCTCTACCTTGGGATTATGTTTTAGTTATTTCAACTATAATACTATACTTATATGGGATCTCTCACCACAGAGCACCATACCCACCACCCCAACATGTATATCTAGTAGAACTCCAAATTCCAACCAGATATATGGTGAATTGCTCTCTACCCACACTGTGAATCAGCCGTGATCCTTTATTAGTTATTTCCTAATTATGGTTCATAAAAAGGAACTATACATTACCCATTCTTCCACATGCTCAACACTCAACTGGTGGTTGGGGCACTGACCACACATGTTCCTCTCCTAGCCACACTGATAGAAAAACACTCGGTCACCTCCTTTATAGGATTACCCTCCCTTCTGTATAACCTACTCACTTCCAAAAAAATAATAATTCCAAAAATGATGCTTCCTACCTTCATAATCCACACCTTTGGTCTGTACCACTATATGATGCCTTCTTTAAGTTTACTTATGAAATAAAGGCATGAACTATCACTTATAGAAACCTCTGTAAATGGATTATGTTCACCTAGGACCTAATATCACGTATTATACCATTCAAGAAATGTCCATCTATAGCAACCTCATCCCCTACAAAAACTAGAACAAATCATTATATGTCTTTGAAGTCTCCAGTATAATCCATCACTAACATAGTCTTTTAGGTCAACCTCATAAACTCTACAACACACTCCATTAACAATTTCTCTCAATATAAATTCTCCAGAAACATTTTATGGATCTATTTTCATAACATAACATCAACCTATTGAGTCTAAACCAAAATATCCCACTAATTCTTTGATTGTATCCATAAAATATAAGTTGAAAACATGATTATCTTCTTAGAAAGAGTCTTCAAATGATCTAAATTCATCTAGATGGACTCTATCTAGAACTCCTCAAAATTAGTTCCACCCTCTCAAGAAAATTTTGGAAGGTGCTATAATAGAAACTCTCCAGTTTGATCTAACATACATGACACAACCCACCCTAGGTCTTATTCCATCATCTTTATAAAATAAGAAAATTTTTAATTAAACTGCTCCTCTACCCTGTTACCCTAAACCTATAGGATCGTTTCCCCACCTTTGGAGGAGAATTCTTAGTGATATCTTATTTTCTCCCTTCCATCACATGACAACATGGTGGAATTTCTATATAAATCCAAACACATGTCTTAGAATACGTAACATAAATCATCCACAGTTTACAAAAAATAAGGCTCTTTACAGGAAATAAATCAAATCATTTTATAAAAACAATCCCAACAGATATCATCACAGCTAAAATAAAACCTTCAACCATCCCTTATGTGGGTCATGGTCAACATGGGTTAAACTAACATACTTAGTCATAAGTCCTTCATTGGAAAACTATTAAAATCACTTCCGCATTCAAAATGTAAATCATTCCCTCTTAGGATAATTTACCATCTCACAACATGTTTCAACCAAAATCTTAACTCATTAAAAACATTTAATTATCAAAAATTATTTAACAATTATTTCCCAATCCTTATATTAAACCAATTTTATCATCTTTATTAGACTTTATTCTCTTCAAATTTTCATGTAATATGAAAAAAATTCCATTAAGTTTCAAACACACTTCCCATGTGTGTCTACCATGATACATGCCACCTATATCTCTAGGTTCTTATAATGATTACTGAATGAAAAGATTTATTCCATTCCAGTCATGAGAAAAATATCATAAAACTGTAACATCACACAAGGGAATCACCTAAGGATTAATTATCATTCGATTATAAGAACAACTATAAAAAACAACAATTCCCACACTGTGAACCTGGGGTTTCCCTCTTACATGGGTTAGCTACTCTCATGCACAATCTGATTTCCAAGGAACAAAACATCATTTCCCTTGTCTACAATTACCAAATAGCAAGGCATAGAAAATAACTCATCTGATACCACTTTTTGGTTTCCCTAACCCGAAATCCACTAAACTATTTCCTAGAGTATGGTCGACACATGACCTCATGCATACTTTCCCATATTTCAGAGGTTTCCAACTAGCAGTGATAGTCTAATAGATCACATGGGGAGACTATACCCCATTTACAAGAGTAAGACATAGAAGATATCATATAGAAATAAAGAAACAACAAAAAACCTATAAGATGAATTATTAATAATTTTCCAAAAGGGTAAAAACCAAAACCAACAATGAATATTACACGTCATTCATACAATGCCAAAGTGAAGGAAATCCAAAATAAAGACCCACTACTGAATTCCCCAAAATGTATATAAACTCCAAGTATAAAACCTAAACAATGCACATCCCAAGCCCAAATCATCTCCATAGCATAGGTATTTTACCCTTGTCTTGATCATTAACCCCGAAATATACCTGGGTACCCAATGGAAGATTGAGCAGGGTGTGAGTACAAGTCAGTTGTCCACCACCAATGGTGCGTCTACAAAATATCATGTCTAAACAGATAGTGTATTCAAGTGAAAAGTTAGCTACAAGATAAATAATGTAAAATCAGGTATCATTTGTTAATAAGTTCACATAAACCGTTTACACCATTTATTCCATGGATTTGGAATATATATCATTTACCCTATATCTTTTGTTAGTAATTACGATGAATAAAATAATATGTCATGTTATATATCTCACTAGGAAAAACATTTCATAAAAAATCACATGAAACTTACCATAGATCCTCGGTACAGGCAGTCTCATAAAATAAAACTTTTTGGGGAAAAGATCCTTTGTCCCCTTCCCTAACTCATGCATTATATTTGTGGGTTTTAGAGCCATAGTCTATCTAGATCCATGTTCATAGATCCTCATGTACAATACTCTACAACTACCAAGCCATGTTCACATGATCATTAGTCCATTTTCAACATATACCATATCAAAAACCATTCGCAAATCAATACACATAACATTTACATATCATAATTATTCAATGTGTAAATTAATATTAAGACTTAACCCATTGGATGATTTACAAATTACATTGCATAACCCATTTAAACAATTTCCATTTCCCATGCCTTAACCTGTTATCATAATTAAAAATACCCATACATTGTCCCATTTAACATATTCAACAATTCCTATAATTCCACCCATTTAAAACATTCATATATTCACAAGTATTTACCTATTTAACATTCTTATCATTTCATATGAATTAACCCACTAATAAATTTCAACTACAATTCATATGTTATATAGAAAAATCAATTTATTTCATCTAACCCAATTCATATCTAGCCAAAAAACCCTTATGACATTATCAAAGTCTATAAAAACATTAATATTCTATTTTCAACCCATCGAAAACATCGACATCTTCATCATGGGATATACTTTATCGCAAGTCAACTATATAGTAAGAATTACAATTTTCCATGTTCAGGAATATTGGCTCACCCAATGGGAGGACCTAAATCTTTCAAGTCAACCTCAATGCATACGACATGGATTCTGAGGGGTTCAATTAGTCATTTAGAAAACTATTTTACCATATTAATTTAAATTCATCAATTTGAAAATATGATATAACCATTAACACAACTGTACATGCACAAATCATCTTTAGGACATTTTGATATAACATATAGACCACCTACCTTGAATCTAAATATAAACGCATGTATAACCTCAACCATAGATTTGTATTCAAACACCCTTTAAATACCCTACTTAATATCCACATGAATAGGTGTTTTTAGGACTTTAGAATAAAAATAATGAAACCATGATCCCTAATCTGTAAAAGATAATAAAGAGGATTGTTATAAATACTCGGAAATTCAATATTCATCCTATGGAACACCAATGGCCTAGAAATGAAGGAGATCAATTGTTGGCATTCCTTGGTCATTGATTCATCACTAGGGTTGCTAGAGAATAAGTAGAAGAAGAAATTGTGTAGAACACATAAAATCATAAGGGGGATGGTATAAACCAATATTTAATGGGGGCATAGAGTATGGACACATTATTTGATAGATTGTGTGCTAACTATGTACCTGCCTCTGTTTAAGAGGTGTCAATGTTGAACAATTACAAAGGGAGGCCACACTGTTTCACAAACCATTCACCTACCATGTGGAAAGCCTCTATCCTAAGCCACATAGTTTAACCTCTACCCTTCTATATTTTACTAAATTATGCACCCCATATCCTGGTTGTCATGGATTGGGCGTATGATTACCACTAACCATGAACCAACCATGAAACATGCACATGATGGCCCGATTTCCCATTTATTTCATGTATTGAACCCCCAGGACACCGTCGAGCCTCCTCATAAACCAGGAAAACATTCCATTAACTTTGTTTAAGATATTTAATATAAAATGTAAACAAGGAATCACCTCTATAAAGTACCTGATCTTACAACCCTCATCCCTTTTCTCTATTCATTATTTTTGTCATGTAGACTATGAATATGAGGAGGATGTAACAAAATATATTTTAGTAATAAATTAATTTCAACACTTTTAATATTATTAAAAAATATGGTCTTGAATATGGTTGATTTATTACTATTTTAGGATCCTTTTAAAAGTAGATAATATGTTATTTATAGTTTCATGTATTCAAAAAATTTCATATCTCCAAATAGGAGTCTCACATGAAAACCATTACACCATAGTTGTGCCCAAAATTGGGGTTTTACCTATGTGAGGATTTTTTTTATTTTTTACATGAAACCCATGACCTAGAAATTAATGTTCATTTAATTAAATTGATAACAATCCTTACCTTATTCCATAAAAATAATTTATTAGTTTTATATATATTAGATATGTGGAATAATAATAGTCAAAATAAAATTTCATGGCCAATTAAAGGGATTTCTAAAATAGTTTTTTTATATAGTTGAATAATCTATGATAAGAGGACTTGAAAATTTGATCTATTATGGGAAATTATAATATAATTTTAATGGTCAAATTATAGTTAGAAATTATAGGGTAATTTAGAAAATTAAAATGTGGAGAGGTTAGTTACACCACAAAATATTGTTTCCTGAATTCTTATTAAAAATATCTCCCCTATATACCTTTGGGTAGAGAAAACACTAAGATAATTTTAATTCATGATTAAGATAATGATGATCAAGATTTTTGATGGGATCATCAAAGAGAGGGAAATCCACCTTCACACTTATAAAAATTTTTATCCACGTCAACATTTTTTATTTCAATTTTAAGGAAATAGAGTATATGAATAACTTATATAAATTTGAAATCATGATAATGGATTTTAGAAATAATAATTAATGTAAATAAATGTAAATTAATTGAATATATTTTTAAATATGTGTTATTTAGATTTCAGAACAAAATTTAAACTCATTCATGAATTATGTATAAGTATTTATTCATGATTCCTTATTAAAAAAAATTATTTTTTAAAAAATAATATAAAGTACTTATTTGACAAAATTTGTGAAAATGAATTTCTTATACTCTATGTATTATTCGTTTTATTATAACTTTTGAGAAAAGATAAAAATAATTACACAAAATATGTTATTTTATTATTCTTTAGGGAGACTTGAGTAAAACCCCCATTTTTGTATCTCGTGTTCATCAATGAACAAGAAAAAAAGTCAAATATGTGTGTTCAAGACATCCACCGACCCCCACACTTCATTTTTATCCTCTCATTATTCTCACAAAGAATTGATCATGAGATAAAGGCACAACAATAGAGAATGACGTATGGATCATGATCATATTGGGTAGTGGGTGACTAAAAACAATATTCTAATGAGGTTTTGGTTTGGTTCATTTAATATATTGGATAATGGTGATTAATGGGGAAATGGATGGCTAGAAATAAAACTGATGAGGGAAAATAGTGGCACAATGGGGAATTGGGCTATGATGGCATCAGATGAATGGACGAAGGAAAATGTGATGATGGTTTTCATGTTATAAAAGTAAAACATAAAAATGTTTAGTGTGTTTTTAATGATTATGTCTACCCACAATGTAGTTCTATGGGTGGCATTATGTTTATATTTCTATTTATAGTTACGGGTCATCATAAATACCAAATGATATGTATTTTAATAATATTGACTGAAATTGATCTTTTAATTATTTAAAAACTTAAAAAATGCCTCATCACTCATGTTGGAAATAAATATTGGAGTCCAAGGGCATCACCGATAAAAAAGAATTAAAATAATCTTTCAACGACCCTAGCTCATCATAAAAACCAATATTCTTAGATAGACTCCCTTTACTTGCAAGTACATCAGTAATGAAGTTACCATCACTCCAAGTTTGACTAACCTAGATATCGTGGTTGATAAAAATTTTACAACACCTACTGATATATGAAAACTTCTAAGGGTGCGGAATTAACCCCTGATGAAAACCAACAAGTAGAGCTGAATCTATATAAACATCATTGTTGTGAATATTATACCTAATATAGAGTTTCATTAATGTTTAAAATTCCATGGTCTCTACTTTAATGGAGTTTCCATACCAAAACACCCCATTAAATTCCAGGATCACAAAACCCTAATCATCTCCCACAACACTACCACCTCTCATATTCCCTTCCATATAAAAACCATCGATATGGTGTGAGCCCTCTATAATGTTTCATGCCTCATATACTAGATGATAATGGGTTAGTGAGGTGTGGGCCCCCTAATACTACTAGGGTATGATTTTCTTGTTAGGAGAGTTTGTGTGGATGATTTTTATATTACACAGATCTAGGTATTTTTTGGTTCTATTTAAGGTATACGATTTCCATGGAGTTTAATTGTAAAGACTAAAGACCTGCATGACCTAGGTTACTAGTTTTTATTAAATCATATTTGGGATCAACCTATTAATTTAACTAAATATCTTGTTTTTCTATCATGCAATTAGGGTGGCATACGACATATATTTATACTATCCCATATATGAAACGGTTTCACACAAATGATTTTTTTGTGAATATGATGCATAATTTAGTGAATATTTTTATGTACATGGAGCAAGTTCTTATTGGAGATTACAGGAATTCATTATTTTCGGCACTCATATCAGTTTCAATGTGAAGTTATGTTTATAGATATCATATTTTCAAGGATGGCATCTTCCAAGGTATCTTGGGCCTTATATGTTTCCCTTATTTGTTAACATTGGTTAACATATTTTTTGGATATTTTTCTATGTCATAAGCATGTTTTATAATAGATGATTATTTATATGTGTATGTATTATTATATTTTTATCATGTAAATATGAATTTGTATATATGTTTATTTTACAAGTCTTATAATATGTGAGATATTATTTATTAGTGCATTTCTCCATACCCTATCTTACTTGAGCTGGTCTTGGGGTGGAATACTCAGCTTATTGTTGGCCAAAATGAGCTCTTAGGGTGTTTTTTTATGTCACAAGGAAAGTATTGTGTCAAAAAAATTATTAAATTAAAAATATTGATATCAAGGAGACATGTTCTTAGATTTATAGGATCAAAACCATAAGTTTTTTTTCTTAGGATCATTATTTAAAGAATATATAATATTTTTCAAATGTATTCCAAGTCATAATTTCTCAACGGTGAATTAAAATATGAATTGTACTGTTAAACACATACTTTTGTGCTTGGATATGTTAATATATGTGTTTGGAGGTTTAATAAGGAACTATATAGGTTTAAAAAATCTCCATGAGTAGAGTATTATATAATTCACTCGAATTTAATATTGTAGGAATTTAGGAATGGAAAAGTCAAAAACAACCCGCATATAAAAGAATGAAATTTGTTATCTATAATTTCCATCATCAATGTTTATTATACTACCATTAATTGAAATAAATATTATGTTTGTGAATAATTTTCCCCACAAGGGATTTCTTTTTAATGTTTATATTAACAGAGATAATGTGATTCTTATGACATAAAATTTCTCAATAGAATGATCATCTTTTTCATTCCCCGGAGTGTTGTTCCAAAAAATTATAGTAATTTTTTTTAATGAAGGATGAAAATTTAGTTTCAAAACCAATTTAATATGGAAATAATATTTTAAATGTTTAATACTAAAAACAGTTTTTTGAAATGAGCTTAGAAAACACAATATGATTTTTTATTATTTTAAATATTCAATAATATATGTTTTCTATGTGGTTACATTATTTGAATTGTATTGAAGTACACTTAAGGGATATCATATATTACTATTAAAAAGTATTCTAAGGTACATTATAGGCCTTGAAGTCTATGGACTTTTATATAATGGTAAATGAAATTTTAAAATGTGTTGATATGTTAAAACAAATTAAGACAGATGTTTTGATGATTTAAAGTCCATTTATAATGGATATATTTTTCCTTGGATAATGGTGACTTAAATGGCTGATAATGAAGAAGTATTATGTTAACTTGATCATGTAAAAGGTAAAATATATTTATACCACCCAAGAAATAACAATCATCATATATATGAAGACATAACTAGAATATTTGAAAGTGGAAGAGATGTTTCCATTATTGGTTGTTTGTAATAATAAGATTTCCATCAATATTTTTTGATTTAATATTCATCATTATTTATTGAATCTTATTGATATGAAGAACCATTTATCAAAGAGAAATAGGATGAATATTTTTTCCTGATGAAGAATACTCTTATATTAGAATAAGTGGTGTTTGTTTTTTACCAACCCACTATATATGGATTCATTTCATAAATTAAGGGTCATTATGGGAGTTTAACCTCAACTTTATCAAGGATATGGTTTAGTGATTTCCCCCACTATCAACTATTTTTTATTTGTTTTCATAAAATGAGGGTAAAAATAATTTTATAAATACACAATATTAATTTCCCAAATGATGGAAAATTTTATAATTAAGGGATAGTATACATTATGGGGGATTTTTTTAAAATGGAAAATTTATGAGTTCATTATACACATGTGGTGTCTATATGTGTGTTTAAATATTTCAATTCTATGTGTTTCAAGATTGACATATGAACTATTATAATTTTTTATTGATTATACGTGTAGAAAAATAGTTTCATTTATTTAAGGAATAATTTTTATAATAGATATGTTATATAATAAAGTCTTATAGGTTGTATGTGATTGAATAAAGGTTAATCATATAGATATATTTGAAATTATTATTCATTTTTCATTTATTATATTCCAAATTTCCACACATATGGTTAAAATTATTGAATAATGATTCATTTCTATGTTTTAGGGGGATTTTTATTCATTGATTTTCAAAAAAAATCCATATGTAGAAATTGTTCTTACTAAGGAGATGTTTGAGAGATTATGTTTTTTCCCAAATGTTTTTTAATATATTTTGAATTATTTTTTGTAGAAAAAAATTTATTGGATATTATTTTAAATTTTTTTATTTTATGTTTTTATCAAAAAATAAATTATATACAAATTTATATTAATTTGAGTGTTTTAAATTCTTTGAAAGTCATTTTAATGTCTATAAATGTGTGTAAGAATATTATAGTTGAATTGTTTTAATTAATTTTTATTGATGTTTTGTGAAGAAATTTATTGTATAGTAATAAAAATTGGTTTCAAATTTATAGAAAATATTTTCTATAGATTACTAAAATTAGAATTTCACTCACTATTGTTTTTATAAATATCTTTTTTAAATGTGTGGAATAAAAACCACATGAGGGTTTGAGTATGATTAGTTACTATAAAAACAAAAAACTCATGAAATAAAGAAAAAAATTATCATACATCAATTTTAAGATATTTAGGAATGTGGATTGTCAGGATTCTTAGTTCAGGAAGAAAAAATATGAACCCCTTACAACATTGTGAATCCATTATGGTCATGTTCAATTGTAGTGGAGTTCTTGGTTTCTCAACACATATTGATGTGGTCATCATGTTAATTCGACGAAGACAAAATTAAAAAATATTATATCAAATTCAATATAGGTTTATTATAGAATAAAAAAAAATTATAGTGATTGTGTGGTTGGGGTATAAATACATTATTATTAAACCTCACCATGTCAAAGTCTAATTGACAAAAATGATTTGAGAGAGATTGATAATTAATCATTCTGTTTCAGATAGGGGATACCTTATGTCCAACATTTCTACCTGTCAACCATATAAAAGGTGACTTATAAATAAATAATTGATATGATGGGTCAAATTTAAGTTTATATTGTTGTAAATTGACTTTAGATATTATATTTTGAAATTAAAATTAAAAATTTGGTGAAACAGGATGTGTAGTGTTACTATTGTGAATGGTGTGGATTGAATATGAGGGAAGATAGAGTAAATGTCTTATTGGAATAACTATTATGAATAAAAAATGGGAGGTTAATCTATGTTGTTTTAAAAATCTTGAGAAAATTAAAATGTCCCACTAAAGTGAAGTGATGTTTTTTATCCCTCTTAATGATGAGTGAGTAGTGAAAATAAATAATGAAATGAACCTGCTGGTGTATAGTGTTTGGGGAACATAAATCCTTTAGTCCACTACAAAAATGTTCTAATTAACAATATTGGTGGTTTTAACTAGTATATCCCCTTATTCAGGGACCTCTAAAGCTGGGTAGAGGTAGTTGAAAACTTACATTGATTTTACAGGGCCTTCGGCTTCTTTTAAAGAGAACCAAAATATCCACATCTTAGTTTGAGATGTTGACACTCCAACACGAATAATTCTGAGGATCTAATACTCCTATAAATAAATAGTGATATATTTGATTAATAAAATAGATACCTCTTATAGTTTTAGTTTCAACTGGAAGTTGTATTTGATCTTTAATAATGTATATAATTAGTAAAATAATTTTCAATATTGCATAGGATTCTTCATTTCTATAAACATAAAAAATTATATTTGTATCCTTTTTATCATGTTGTCTCATTCTTCTTGTTCTTTACATAGTGAGAGAACATTATATATATAAATTATTTCAATTGTACCTTAAAAAGGATGAGAAACATAATGAATATTATCTTTATATTATTCTCATAACTGTTTTCACATCTCCTCTCTTCTATGTATATTGCGTAACCTTCTAGATATATATATATACATATAAAAATAAATATATGTTAAACAAAACCTCAATTCCTTTGGATTCTCAAAATAAATTGAGTCAATGTCCTTCATAAATATGTCCAATAATATCATAACATAATTTCACTCTTTATTCATGTATAAAATATCTCTACTAAAATCATTAAAATTAATTTGAATAACTCCACCAATAAAATATCCTAAATAACATAAATGTTGAATGATCCTTAAAAACATATTTATATTCCACACAACATTCCTTTAGAATAGATGAAACAGTTCCATGAAACTAGAAACAAAAACTGCAAAATAATTCAAATATTTGAATTTAGAAAACTCATTTAATGTATTTGTCACGACCCGTCCTCGGGGCCCGTGCCGTGACTACCCCATGCCCGCCTTCCATAGGCCAGGGGCTGGCGACTAGCACCAAAGGCGTAAATCCCGATAACTGGGAAGGCATTGCCTTTATAAAAGTAACAAAACACCACAGAGTACAAGCGGAAGTAAACACTAAGTAAACTGAGTACAACAGAAGTGCTGAAAGTAAAAGGGGCCGGAAATACAAGCCCAACTGTAAAGTACAAGAGAAAGACAAAACGGCAGGAAGGTGTCAAGCTGCTCCTGGATCGTCCTCTGGAGTCCCTACCTTAAGGGTAGGTACAGATGGCCACCTCATCTCCGGGTACCGTCTCGTCGTAATGTCCACCTCCGGGTACCGTCTCGTCGTCCCGTCCACCTCCGGGTATCATCTCATTGTGAGGTCCACCTCCGGGTATCATCTCGTCGTGAGGTCCACCTCTGGGTACCGTCTCGCTCAGCAAGCCTCAGCCTCGACCAGTGCTGTCCGTCGTCTGCAACCAATACAACGAAGTGCGGGCATAGCCCGTGCAGGGGTGAGTATAAGATACTCAGTAGGGACCCCGAGACCCCCAAAGGTCTCCCGAAATCCACAAAGGATCAACCACAGATGAATGATGCAATCACGTAGTAACATATGACACGGCTTAGGTATATGCCCAAACATATACCTAAGTCATCCATTCCCGTTCGGCTCCAACGTCCGAGCCCAAGCACAACCCAGTCCACAGAGGAATGCAAACGTAAACCCACACAGGATAGCACAACACAATCCACAAAGGAGAGTAAACCATAAATCCACACAGGATAGTTCAACACAATCCACGAAAGAGAGTAAACATTAAATCCACACAGGATAGTTCAACACCATCCACAAAGGAAAGGAAACAGTAAATCCACACAGGATAGTTCAACACCATCCACAAAGGAAAGGAAATTTAATCCACACAGGAAAACTCAACAGATAACTCACATAGGTATCTGCCCATACATATACCGAAATTATCAGGCAACCCATCTCAATCAAGAGGAAACACAAGGATCAATGACTCAGCTCAAACCAGGATTTTCATTATCGAAACCGTAACTGCTGAAGAGCCCCGTCTCTGAAGTGTACAGTGGTCCTGTCACGACTCCGAGGTACTACTCACTAACCTAAGACTGCTGAGGTACTTCTCCTGTCAAGTATCGTGGGTCTACTGCCAACTACCAGGCGCTTCGTCCACTGAGGGTCTGCTGCCAAATACCGGGCGCTCACCCAAATAGCCTATAGAGGTACTCCTCCAGTAGAGTACTGCGGGTCTGCTGCCAACTACCAGGCGCTCCGTCCGCTGTGGGTCTGCCGCTGAATACCAGGCGCTCCGTCCACTAGGCTAGTCGACTCACTCCAAGTCGAGTCGGTCGAGTAGTCTACAGGTCTCAGCTGGCTACACGGTCTCCGTACTCCGTACGCTCGTCTCTAGTATCGCGGGTCTGCCGCTACAACCAAGCGCACCACCTCTATCGAGTGTCGCGGGTATGTCACTACAACCGAGCGCTCCACCTCCAAGGATATGCTACTACAACCATGCGCTCCACCGCCAAGGGTATGCTGCTACAACCAAGTGCTCCACCGACAAGGGTCTGCTGCTACTCCGCTAGCTCGTCACTGGGAGGGTCCGCTCCATGAGCTACGGGTTGATACTCGAAGTATCACGAAGTCCCACTAAGAAGTATCTCAAAGGACCGCCTCGTCATAGGGGTCTCAACGCAATAGACGTCACGTCAAACGGAGGTCATGTCTAAAAGATATCAGCTTTTCCGTTCCAGGGGCCCGGTTGAATTTCTGGTACGATCCAACCCGGCCGAAATCAAATTGCTTCCAAAACTCGGGCGGAGTATGCCAAAAGTTCCGTATCGTCAAGAGGAACTCAACGCAACAGACGGCGCGTCAATCAGACGCCTGGTCTGGAAGTTATTAGCATTTTCGTCCCAGGGTCCCGGTTGGTTTCAGGAGCGAACCAATCCCGGCCATATATCAACTGTACCCCGAACTCTCATAGGGTATACTCCTAGGGACTGTTTCCCAACGAGATCACCAGCGCTGCCGACAGTTCGTCAAACGGAGGCTCGTAGCTCAAGTTACTGGCATTTGACCGAAAGCTGTCTGAAAAACGGAGGGGTCCGGGTCCGGGCCGCCCCGGCCCGACCCCCCTGGTCGGCCCGAACCGGGTCCGACCCGGTTGGCCCGGCCCGGCCCGGCCAGGACCGGTCCGGCTCAGCTCGGCCGAGCGGCCGACGCGGGGGGAGCCGCCGCCCCGCGTGACACCCCTGCGGCACCCGCGGGGTGTCGGCCAGACAGCCGGACGCGCCGCGTGACAACCCCGCGGCACCCGTGGGGTGCCACCCTGGGCACCCGGGCCGGCCGCGTGACAACCCCGCAGCACCCGCGGGGTGTCGCCTTGGACACCCGGGGGGCGCCGCGTGACAACCCCGTGGCACCCGCGGGGTGGCGCCTTGGACACCTGGGGGGCGCCGCGTGACAACCCCGAGGCACCCGCGGGGTGCCGCCCTGGACACCCGGGGGGCGCTGTGTGACAACCCCGCGGCACCCGCGGGGTGCCGCCCTGAACACCCGGGGGCGCCGCGTGACAACCCCGCGGCACCCGCGGGGTGCCGCCCTGGACACCCAGGGGGCACCGCGTGACAACCCCGCGGCAACCGCGGGGTGCCGCCCTGGACACCCGGGGGGGCGCCTCATGACAACCTCGTGGCACCTGCGGGGTGCCGCCCTGGACACCCAGGGGGCGCCGCGTGACAACCCCGCGGCACCCGCGGGGTACCGCCCTGGACACTTGGGGGGCGCCGCGTGACAAACCCGCGGCACCCGCGGGGTGCCGCCCTGGACACCCGGGCACGCCGGACCCGCGTGGCTGCGGGCCCACGAGCGCCGCCGCCTCCGGCCGCCGACGCCACCGCCGGCTTCCGCGGGCCGCCGGAGTCGCTCCGGTGGCCCGTTTTCCTTCCCGTCTGCGTCGTTGCTCCTCCCGGGACTCGTCCTTCACTCCGAAAACATCAAACATCCGTTGCGGCACGTTCCGTCATCACTCGTCAAATCCGCACAAAATGAAGAATGACGGAGGGTCGTCAGGCCGTGTTCGTTTGGCCCGCACCCTCCGCGTTAGAGATAATCAACGGGAGAAAATAAAATGTTCAACACATGAACCAATAATTTTAATAAAATAAAATTGTTTCTTTGATTCCGGTTCTTTAATTTTTGAAGAATGTTCACGGGAATATAAGGAGGGGTAATTCCAAAATATAAAATCTCTACCTCGCTGGATGTCGTGCGTGAGCGTTCTTCGCGGAATTTGCTCATCGCGGAAGGTGGAGATCTTCGCGTCATCGCGGAAGGGCGTCGCGTCGTCGCGGAACACGGCGTTGGGTCGGCGAACTCAACGCACCATGAAACAGAAGATTTAATTTAATTAATTAAATCCGTGTTTTGGTTAAGAATCACGATGGAGATAAAAAGGAAGCTCCGAGACTCTTACCTCAAGCAGCCGATCGAAGATCCGTCGCGAAGGAAGATACATTGCAGAAGAACGTTGTCGGCGTCGCGGATCACGGCGTCGCGTCGTCGATTTCCGGGTTCGGCGTTCTTCACGGTCTTCTCGTTCTTCGCGTTCTTCACGAAGGAGGCTGAAGGTTCAAGGATCCTCTCTCAACGAGTAATCCTCCAAAAGCAATTGGTTGGTATTATTTTATTATTATGCCAACACACGAAAAGGGGTAAGTAACGACCCATCAATTCATTGAATTAATTCAACGAAAGAAACAGCTCATTTAATTTACGAAAAAAACCGCCCAATTAAATGGTCTGTTAAGAATTTAGAAAACGCGTCAGTTGACTTTCATAATGACGGGTTTTCGCGGGTGTGTTACCTAGCGGAAAGAAACGGCGGGGCTCATGCGGGCCCCACCTCACAAATATCCTACCGAGGGGGTAGGATATTTTCTGGATAGCATCCTATCCGGATCAACTCAGTTTAACCGCTTTTAAGTGGATTCAAGTGGCTTCCAAGTGGTTTAAGTGAAATAAAATAAAGTTGTCGAAAAATTATTTTATTTCTTAACTTTAAGCCCGAAAATTAAAAACCACACCCGAGAAAACGCAACTCCGGAAGAGGCGTTTCTAAGCGAATACCAGCGCTGCGATTTCATCGGTGCCCTCAGAATTCGATTCCGGGCACCGGTTCAAAAGTTAGAAAAACTCGCTCGTCCGTTCACTGAACGTACCCGAGCCAAACTTCGGAAAATGATTCCGGGCACACCGGGCCTCGGAATTAGGCGCCTTCAGAAACCGCGTTCTTGTAAAATTCCAAAGAAAATTAAGAAAAAAAATTTCCTTGAAATTTATGGGTCTTTAAATTACTCCCACCACAGGGCTTTACGTCCTCGTAAAGCTTCAACACAAACTAGGGATACAAAGGTGGTACTAATCACATATCTGAGCCTCCCGCTCCCATGTGCTCCCTGGAGGTTCCCGTGCTGCCATCTGATGCACACAAGAGGAATCGATCGTCCATGTAGGACCCGCTCCTGTCGATCCTCTATCCCCACTGGGACCTCCGTAAAAGTCGCCCCATCATCCACGTCTAGCTCCCCATGGTCAAAGATGTGCGTTGGGTTGTGCACGTATCTTCTCAGCTGAGATACGTGGAAGACGTCGTGCACCCGGTGCAACTGAGGTGGCAGAGCCAGGTGATAAGCCACCTCGCCAATCCTGCTGAGGACCTGGAAAGGCCTGATGAAGCGTGGAGACAACTTGCCGCCTCGGCCAAATCTCCGCAAACCACGTCGAGGTGAGACCCGCAAGAAGACGTGGTCGTCATCCTCGAACTCTAGTGGTCTCCGCCTCCTGTAAGCATAAGGCTTCTGCCGGCCTTGAGTTGTACTCATCCGCCCCTAGATGACCTGGACCATCTCAGGTCCCACAAGGGCTGCAAGATTTCTTCTTTGCTGATAAGAGAAATCTGGTCCCATCCCCTGGATGAACCAAATTCTTTTTCCTAATACAGTCAATCCCGACATGGATGGTACTAATCTATACCAAGGATGACGTTGTAAGGCCTCGATGCTACTACCAAGAGATCCAACCGTTACTCTCGCCTCAAGGGTTGAGTCACACTGTCGGCATCAGTGTGTGGTAACTAGGTCTCCTCTAGTAGATGTCCCACAAGTGAGGGTCAAGTCAACAGTCTAAACCGAAACCTCTTTGTAACAACGCAAAAGAGGACAGGAAAGAAAACATCACAAAGGTAAGCATCTTTTATTATTGCAGCTCATATTACAAGGACGCTACACAACAGCAACAAGGAACTAGAAGTACAAAAGACATATCCACTAGTTCCGCTCCTGTCCAACTGCTCCCAGAGCTCCACGATCGAAGGCCTCAGCTACCTGAAGCTGAGCTCTCCCATGTCCACCAACTCCCTGCAGTCGGGGTGGACCTCCTGGTGGTGGTGGTGGCAACACCTCGAAGTGTCTCCCACCATCGACTACTCGGCCAGCTCCACTGCCTCGTCCGCCTGTACCCTGCGGACCATCGTGGCCGAATCTCTGTCTGGGAGGTCCCTCTACCGCTTGCTGCTCATCTGTAAAATGAGTCGGGCAGTCTCGAGCCACGTGACCAATCCCGCCACAGGAGTAACACCACCCACTCTCGGCACGCCTGGCTCTAACTCCACCCTGGCTTCCCCGCACAACTGAGCCTGAGTCGTGCAGTCGGCCACCGGTAGGTCTGGCCCTCTTGGACCTCTGCGTCATTTGTCTACTGCCTGCTGCAGAAGACTCTGCCGCATGCTGGCTAGTAGTGGGTCCTGCTGCTAGAGACTGCTCAGCAAGGAAACACTCCACGAAGAGGGCTCGCTCCAGCACCCCTGTTTGCGTCTGAATGCTGAGTGAAACTACAGAAGCTCTAATCTCTCTCCAGAGTCCCTGCTAGAAGGTTCGGGCCCTGAAGAACGGGTCCCGTACCATATCTGTAGAGTAGCGTGAGAGGTCTGCAAATCTCTCCGAGTACTGGGCCACTGTCATGCTGCACTGGCGCAGCTATAGTAGCTCCTATATACGCACTGCTCGAAGGGTGGCTGGTACAAACTCTGCCCGGAACAGGCTCTCGAAGTCTGCCCATAGAAGTGATGCCTCGTCGTGCACCTGGAGCATCAAGCTCCACCATCGGCCTGCTGCTGCCTACAGTAGGCTCGCTGCGAGGATTACCCTGAGGTCTGATGGTATCCTCACTAGCCTGAAAACTCCCACCACAGCCTCCATCCAATCCTCAGCCGCCTGCGGGTCCGTCTCTCCCCGGAACCTGGGTGGCCTCTGGCGCTGGAACTTGTGCAATGCGCTCAAGCGACGTGCATCGTCAGCGGCTGAAGCATCGGTGGCTCGGCGGGTAGAGGTACTGCCGGTGCCTCAGCTGTTAAGGGGCCCTGCACCGAGGCCTCGTCGCTGGGCGGGCTATCGCCACTCTCAACCCTCAGAACCCTAGATGGTCGTCCGCGGGGAGGCATCCTGAAAGAAACAACGTGATACAGTCAAACGATAAGAACCTGGTGAGCTGACCTAGTTTGAGCTGACTTTTAAAAACTGCTGGAAACATACACGCAATCAGTGTCTTCGTGCATTAAGTCAGAAATCGGAAGACATGGTCCTGGTGTACGGATACGTCGGCCGCCGCACCAACGCTGGACTCCCTGGACCGAAAACCACACTCAATATGCTAAACACTATTGCTTCACATAGAAGAAAGATCAGAGTCTGTGGTAGAACCGACCACCTCTGATACCAATCTGTCACGACCCGTCCTCGAGGCCCGTGCCGTGACTACCCCATGCCCGCCTTCCATAGGCCAGGGGCTGGCGACTAGCACCAAAGGCGTAAATCCCGATAACTGGGAAGACATTGCCTTTATAAAAGTAACAAAACACCACAGAGTACAAGCGGAAGTAAACACTAAGTAAACTGAGTACAACAGAAGTGCTGAAAGTAAAATGGGCCGGAAATACAAGCCCAACTGTAAAGTACAAGAAAAAGACAAACGGCAGGAAGGTGTCAAGCTGCTCCTGGATCATCCCCTGGAGTCTCTACCTGAAGGGTAGGTACAGATGGCCACCTCAGCTCTGGGTACCGTCTCGTCGTAATGTGCACCTCCGAGTACCGTCTTAACGTCACGTCCACCTCCGGGTATCATCTCATCGTGAGGTCCACCTCTGGGTATCATCTCGTCGTGAGGTCCACCTCCGGGTACCGTCTCACTCAGCAAGCCTCAGCCTCGACCAGCGTTGTCCGTCGTCTGCAACCAACACAACGAAGTGTGGGCATAGCCCGTGCAGGGGTGAGTATAAGCTACTCAGTAGGGACCCCGAGACCCCCAAAGGTCTCCCGAAATCCACAAAGGATCAACCACAGATGAATGATGCAATCGCGTTGTAACATCTGACACGGCTTAGGTATATGCCCATACATATACCTAAGTCATCCATTCCCGTTCGGCTCCAACATCCGATCCCAAGCACAACCCAGTCCACACAGGAAAGCAAACGTAAACCCACACACGATAGCACAATACAATCCACAAAGGAGAGTAAACCGTAAATCCACACAGGATAGTTCAACACAATCCACGAAGGAGAGTAAACAGTAAATCCACACAGGCTAGTTCAACACCATCCGCAAAGGAAAGGAAACAGTAAATCCACATAGGATAGTTCAACACCATACACAAAGGAAAGGAAATGTAATCCACACAGGAAAACTCAACAGATAACTCTCATAGGTATATGCCCATACATATACCGAAATTATCAGGCAACCCATCTCAATCAAGAGTAAACACAAGGATCAATGACTCAGCTCAAACCAGGATTTTCATTATAGAAATCGTAACTACTGAAGAGCCCCGTCTCTGAAGTGTACAGTTGTCCTGTCACGACTCTGAGGTACTGCTCACTAACCTAAGTCAGCTGAGGTACTCCTCCTGTCGAGTACCGCGGGTCTGCTGCCAACTACCGGGCGCTCAATCCGCTGAGGGTCTGCTGCCAAATACCGGGCGCTCACCCAAATAGCCTACATAGGTACTCCTCCAGTCGAGTACCGCGGGTCTTCTTCCAACTACCAGGTGCTCCGTCCGCCGTGGGTCTGCCGCCGAATATTGGGCACTCCGTCCACTGGGCTAGTCGACTCACTCCAAGTCGAGTTGGTCGAGCAGTCTACAGGTCTCAACCGGCTACACGGTCTCCGTACTCCATACGCTCCTCTCCAGTATCGCGGGTCTGCCGCTACAACCAAGCGCACCACCTCTATCGAGTGTCGCGGGTCTGCCGCTACAACCGAGCGCTCCACCGCCAAGGATATGCTACTACAACCAAGTGCTCCACCGCCAAGGGTATGCTGCTACAACCAAGCGCTCCACCGCCAAGGGTCTGCTGATACTCCGCTAGCTCGTCACTAGGAGGGTCCGCTCCACGAGCTACGAGTTGATACTACAAGTATCACGAAGTCCCACTAAAAAGTATCTCAAAGGACCGCCTCGTCATAGGGGTCTCAACGCAAAAGACGACACGTCAAACAGAGGTCATGTCTGAAAGATATCAGCTTTTCCGTTCCAGGGGCCCGGTTGGATTTCTGGTACGATCCAACCCGACTGAAATCCAACTGCGTCCAAAACTCTGGCGGAGTATGCCAAAAGTTCTGTATCGTCAATAGGAACACAACGCAACAGACGGCACGTCAATCGGACGCCTGGTCTGGAAGTTATTAGCCTTTTCGTCCCAGGGGCCCGGTTGGTTACGGGAGCAAACCAATCCCGGCCATATATCAACTGTACCCCGAACTCTCATAGGGTATACTCATAGGGACCGTTTCCCAACGAGATCACCAGCGCCGCTGACGGTTCGTCAAACGGAGGCCCGTAGCTCATGTTACGAGCATTTGACCGAAAGCGGTCCGAAAAATCGGGGGGTCCGGGTCCGGGCCGACCCAGCCCGGCCAGGGCCGGTACGGCTCGGCTCGGCCGAGCGGCCGAGCGGCCGACGCGGGGGGAGCCTCCGCCCCACGTGACACCCCGACGGCACCAGCGGGGTGTCGGCCAGACAGCCGGACGCGACGCGTGACAACCCTGCGGCACCCGCGGGGTGCCGCTCTGGACACCCGGGCGGGCCGTGTGACAACCCCGCGGCACCCGCGGGGTGCCGCCCTGGACACCTGGGGGGCGCCGCGTGACAACCCCCCGGCACCCACGGGGTGCCGCCCTGGACACCCGGGGGGTGCCGCGTGACAAGCTCGCGGCACCCGCGGGGTGCCGCCCTGGACACCCGGGGGCGCCGCGTGACAACCCCGCGACACCCGCGGGGTGCCGCCCTGGACACCCGGGGGGCGCCGCGTGACAACCCCGCGGCACCCACGGGGTGCCGCCCTGGACACCCGGGGGGGCGCCGCGTGACAACCCCGTGGCGCCCGTGGGGTGCCGCCCTGGACACCCGGGGGGCGCCGCGTGACAACCCCGGGACACCCACAGGGTGCCACCCTGGACACCCGGGGGCACCGCGTGACAACCCCGCGGCACCCGCGGGGTGCCGCCCTGGACACCTGGGGGGCACCGCGTGACAAACCCGTGGCACCCGCGGGGTGCCGCCCTGGACACCCGGGCGCGCCGGACCCGCGCGGCCGCGGGTCCACGGGCCGCCGGAGTCGCTCCGGTGGTCCGTTTTCCTTCCCTTCTGCGTCGTTGCTCCTCCCGGGACTCGTCCTTCACTGCGGAAACATCAAACATCCGTTGTGGCACGTTCCGTCGTCGCCCGTCCAATCCGCACAAAACGAAGAATGACGGAGGGTCGTCGGGCCATGTTCGTTTCGCCCGCACCCTCCGCGTTAGAAATAATCAACGGGAGAAAATAAAATGTTCAACACATGAACCAACAATTTTAATAAAATAAAATTGTTTCTTTGATTCCGGTTCATTAATTTTTAAAGAATGTTCACGGTAATCTAAGGAGGGGTATTTCTAAAATATAAAATCCCTACCTCGCTGGAAGTCGCGCCTGAGCGTTCTTCGCGGAATTTGCTCGTCACGGAAGGTAGAGATCGTCGCGTTGTCGCGGAAGGGCGTCGTGTCGTCGCGGAACACGGCGTTGAGTCGGTGAACTCAACGCACCATGAAACAACAGATTTAATTTAATTAATTAAATCCGTGTTTTGGTTAAGAACCACGATGGAGATAAAACGGAAGGTCCGAGACTCTTACCTCAAGCAGCTGATCGAAGATCCGTCGCGGAGGAAGAGACGTCGCAGAAGAATGTTGTCGGCGTCGCGGATCACGGCGTCGCGTCGTCGATTTCCGGGTTCGGCGTTCTTCGCGTTCTTCTCGTTTTTCGCGTTCTTCGCGAAGGAGGCTGAAGGTTCAAGGATCCTCTCTCAATGAGTAATCCTCCAAAAGAAATTGGTTGGTCTTATTTTATTATTATGCCAACACACGAAAATGGGTAAGTAACGACCCATCAATTCGTTGAATTAATTCAACAAAAGAAACAGCTCATTTAATTTACGAAAAAAAACCGCCCAATTAAATGGTCTGTTAAGAATTTAGAAAACGCGTCAGTTGACTTTCATAATGACGGGTTTTCGCGGGTGCGTTACATAGCGGAAAGAAACGGCGGGGCTCATGCGGGCTCCACCTCACAAATATCCTCCCGAGGGGGTAGGATATTTTTTGGATAGCATCCTATCCGGATCAACTCAGTTTAAGCCTCTTTTAAGTGGATTCAAGTGGCTTCCAAGTGGCTTAAGTGAAATAAAATAAAGTTGTCGAAAAATTATTTTATTTCTTAACTTTAAGCCCGAAAATTAAAAACCACACCCGAGCAAACGCAACTCCGGAAGAGGCATTTCTAAGCGAATACTGGCGCTACGATTTCATCGGTGCCCTCAGAATTCAATTCCGGGCACCGGTTCAAAAGTTAGAAAAACTCGCTCGTCCGTTCACTGAACGTACCCGAGCCAAACTTTGGAAAATGATTCCGGGCACACCGGGCCTCGGAATCAGGCGCCGTCAGAAACTGCGTTCTTGTAAAATTCCAAAGAAAATTAAGAAAAAAAATATCCTTGAAATTTACGGTTCTTTACAGTCTTCTTCTCATAAAAATGATGTTATAATAAACCAATTATTTATCTCCCTAAATACTAGACCAAAAACTTCACAAATATATCAATCTTAATGTTTATATTTTTTGAGATTTTTTATATCTAATAAAACAATAAAATAATTATTCATATAAAAAGTAGAATAATAATACATGATGGAAGTAGAAATATAGGGTACGTTCTCACTGGAATATAGGGTTCACTAAATCTATCATAGGGATAATTTGATTACAGGGTATGGTACATGGACCATAATTTTGATGTAATATTCAGTTAATTATCCATACTTTTAACTCAAAACTAGGGTTGTTGAAATTTATCATATGGTTCATTAACTATACTTTAAACTCAAAATTATGTTTTATAAAATGTTGATATTATGGTCCATTGAACCCTAAATTACAATGTATGGTTGCAAAAAAACTAATAAAAATGTGCACATATTTCCTTAGTCATGATTACTTATTTTTTATCCTTTTAACATCAGATTTAGAATTCGATCTACCATGTTTATATTTAAGAAATCTCAAGATCATCCCAATGGATCAATAATTGAATCAATATGACTTCTCTCTCTCTATCTAAATCTTTGAAAAATATAATACATAAAATTATAAAAAATTTATAGTTGTAAAACATCATTTTAGTATATATAATAATTTATTGATTATCCAAATAAATATTTTAGTCTTAAATGTAGATATCTAAAATCAAGATAAATATATTTTATTTTCATGTCACTAGGTTGTGAGTAATTATGATATCTATATCAGATGACATAAATTTAAAATAGTATCTTACCAATCTAAATACTTTAGAGTTTCAAAACTGGTTCATCAAATTTTGTGATTTTTTAGTGTACCAAAAAAACCGTTTCAAACTTCCTCATAAATAATGATGTTTCGGTAAATCTCTTAGATATCCAGCATCACAATAAAAATTCAAATCTATTTATTATATCATGAGATATGATCATAATTCATAGGATACTTTAAGGTCAAAACATTAATTTCACATAAAGATATTTAGTGAATTTTTGGACTATCGAAACAACTGAATTTTTATTCAACATAAACATATAATATTAATATAATATTCTTATATTTCCATCAGAACAAACTCAAAAATAATTAGGTCATTATTTATTCAGAAATAAAATGTTTATTGTGACATAAAAAATCTAAAAAAATTAAACAAGTTTATTATCAAGCAAAGAATGATGGGTTGAAGTAAACATCGAAACCAAAATGAAGATGATAATGGAATGTATCCACTAAACCTTATCCCCTATTGATAATTAAAAACCATAACTCTATAACAAAATTTTCTCCCCCATTTTTTAAGGATAAAAAAGATGTGTTCTTGAAAATATTAAACAACACAATATATTTACCGTTATTATAAATAATTTTAAATAAAAAATTAAATATAAATATTTGAAATATTCGAAATTCGAAACAAAAAATTCTCTTCCACTATTTTTTAATAAAAATTAGTTACTATCAAGTATGTTTATAATACATGAAGCAGTATAAACTCACTCAAAATTCATGATTACCTTGAAAAAATATAACAAGAAATAATCATGGAACAATGAAAACATATAAAATATTATTTAATTAAAAATAAGGTTTTTCAATGAATGTATAAAACCATTTAATTCTGATAATAATAAAATATATGTAAACGAAGGCTAAAAATTTAAAATTTATCCTAGAAAGATGAGCATAATTATAAATGAATAAAATATTTTCAATGAGTTTGTAAATAAAGTTTTGAAATGAATTCAAAATAATGGATTTTCAAATAATTAAAAATAAAAGATTTTACAAATGTTGAAAATGAACAAAATATTTTAATCTAATAATATAATAATTTCTCACCTATATTAATAGATTAATTTAGTACTAGAAAATAATTTAAATAGTCAATAATTAAACACATTCTTACATGAAATATAACCATTTATATAAAATCTTTGGAATATGCTTGGTTTTCATTAGTTAATAAATAAATTCAATTATTTAATTAATAAAATTATAGTGTGAAAATTTATTTAAGAGTTTAATAATAATAATAATTAAATGTATAGGAATAAAAAATAACACATTAAGAAAATTATTCCTCTATAGAATATTTGGTGCCTTTAAATCAGATACTAAATTGTAAAATTAAAATAATTCATGGATTTAATAGTTCCAACTCTATTAAAATTTTCAAATAATGAATGGCTTAAGAGATGTAATTCCTTTATAAAATATTTAAAAAAACTAAATTTATTTTTCAATAAATCACTTTATATTATAAAAATGATGATTAGTGGAATAACCCTAAAAAATATCATATACAAGTTCATTTGTAACCTAAATGATTTTTAGGTCTGGAAGTATTTGAAAGAAATTTTTTAGGTAACCAAATCGGAATATTTTTAGGAGAAACTTAAATCATAGATTTATATATGTCTTTTTAAATAATGAAATTTATTAATAAAAAAAATTGAGGATTTTTAAAATAATCTAAAAAATCATAGTGTTATTTAATTCAATAATAATAACATTAAATATTATACATTCCATTGATTTTATATCTAGGAACAAAATAATTATTATATAGCTTTTCTTTTTCACTATTAGTTCCAATGCCATGTTTTAATTAGTTAACGCTATTTTACCAAGATTTTGATTCAAATAATTTTCTCCCATGATAGGCATACAATAAACCTCCATTAAAGTGAAAAATTCATCCAATAATACTTTAGTTATTATTTCCATGAAGATCACATTTTTTTTTAATAATTTTATCTCAAGTATTAAATTTGAATTGAAAAACATATATTCATAAATTAAAATAAAATCATAATAATTTCATAGTTTTCTATACTATTTCATTGGGGATTTAAATTTTTCTTCAAGAATAAATTTTTTTTTATTAAGATCATCAAAAGAAATAATTTTTTAATCAAAATTTTAAGAGTAAGTTGATTCTACCTCATCAGTATGAGTTATGAGACATGGATATACCTTAATATTTTAATACACATCGTGTTTGTGGTAGGTTCATTACCTAAATATGAATGACTGAAATCAGAAAATTCAATTTTCGAGACTTTGACCGCATAATTATCCAATTTGATGGAAATAATATTTTTCAATTTTTGATTGAATCCCATACTCATACATCTTGTTCAACTCATTTATTTCCTAATCTAAATCTAAAATTGGAGTTCCCATAGAAATAACTTATCTTAATACATCTATCAATGTATCATTTTCTTTATAATAAGTTGTGATTGTCTATATACCCTCATATATAGTTTCACATTGTGAAATATGATTATATTATTCAAGACTAAGACTACATATAATTTCATTAATGTATTTTTAATTAACATCATTTTCATTTTCCATTACATCAACTCACTTTTCTAGTTCTCTTGGATTTTCATATGGTTCGGTAATCTTTATGTAAACATTGAATCCAAGATTCTTTAAATTGATAGTCATGTGATCCTTCCAGCATCCATGACTATTTTAATTTATATAAAGATCATGTAACATTAATAAACCTTCTTCATGATTTCCATTGATATTTTTATATATATGAATCAATAACCCAAGATTCTTAGGTACAAAATAACTCTTCAATATTCAAAAACTTTTAAGACATTAAGACCACTTGTTGTGTCAAAATTACTATAAAGAGGACATGAAAGGGGGTAAAATTTTTTCCTTTAAAAAGTACTGGAAAAATTAAATAATCCTTCTTGAAATGAAGAGATCCTCCACCTATCTTTTAAATATAAGTGAGAAGTAAAAATAAATAATGAAAATAAAATATTAATGTATTGTGGTTTGGGGAACAAAAAATACCCTATTTTGCACCACCAATGATCTACACCATGATCTTATGTATTTTTTACTCGTATGTCCTCTTATCCAGAGACCACTATAACTATGTAAAATGTAACACACCAAGCTTCTATGGTACGCTTCTCTTTGAATAATGTGATAGCGTGTGTTGTACGCAACACCGAGTTCTAACACACCATAACTAATCAAACTAGCCGTTATGAATAGTAACACCTAATTTTTGAAATTATATATATTTTATATTTGAAAATGGACTTCATTTTTGGATTCAGAATATCGAATTTAGCCTAAGGTGAAATTTTGGTACATTTCGGATAACTTTCATATTTTGATGAATAGTGAAAATTACTAAATTTTAATTAAAAACAACTTTTTTAACCAAAATAATTAATAGTGATAAATTATGAATTTGAGTGGTTTTAAAGTATATTTAGAATATATTTTTACCATTTAATATAATTTTGGTCATTGGACATAATTTTACAATTAAACCGAACATAAACAAGTGTCAATCTTTTGATAGTTATTATCTCTTAAAAACACGCTTTTTGTTTTGACAGCGGGAATTAATTTTAAATTAATTTCTGCCACTTCTGTGTTTTGAATTTAGAAAAATAGATTCCATATTTGGAATCAGGATGTCCAAATTATGTAAATAGGTAACTTTTATTTTTACACATTTTGAATAATTACTGCGGTAAATATTTTATTTACCATGGTTAAAGGGTAAATCCGGTAAATAACGGTTAAAAAATAATATTATAATAATACAAAATTACCCTAAAACGTGTCCTAACCTTATTGGTGGACACATACCCGACCATGAGCATACTTGGGTCAATTTGGGGACCCCTTGGAGCCACTTGTATGTGGTAGGGACACTTTATATTAATAAAGCTAAAATAAAAATAAAAATGGCATAAGCTTACATCTTTTAGAAGAACAATTTTTACATAGGGTTATACATGTTGGATTTTCGATTATAAATATTCATTAGAAAGATAAAACGATTTCCTACATAATTATATTTTATTTATAATTTTAAGACATCAAATAATTTAAATTATTAATGACATAATAATGATGCAATGTTTACCTCATTAATAAATCATTTAAATAAATAAGATTATAATGATTAAAATATTATCTAAAACCTGTCCAATTCTTATTGGTTGATGTTATTTAGAATATTAGTCATCTTATCTTCGACCTCAATGATTTTTGGACCATTATAAACCGAATATAATTATATTATAAAGTAATACTTTCACTCTTTCCTAAAGAGCCCCTCTTCTCCCTTATAAAAGGAGACCACTTCTACTCATTCCTCACACCTCTCAAGCCACTTGGCTCGTCCAAACTCTGCCCAACTAAGCTCCCCACATCCCTCTACTCCTCCTTGAAGCTTCCCCTTAGGCATAAATCATTTCAAGAAGTTTTTTGGTTCCAACCAAAGTGAGTTACCTAAATTAAAGGTAACGATTTCTCTTAAATTATTTTCCTTTATTTTGCTTCTCCAACCCCCAAACTCTTTTTATTTCCTTTCTTTTGTAACAACACCAGTATCCTCAATATACTAGGATGTTGTTATAAGAAGGATTCAAACTACACATACACACAACTCCATCTAATGGATGATGAACATAATGGTTCTGTGGATGGCAAACTAACGCCTCACGAAACGATGATTGTTCAAATACATCTTACCGCCTCTCATGGTGGCCATTATGATGGCACTATAATTAAATATGATATTAATGATATATATTTTATATATAAGCTTCTGTAATTCCATTTTATTTCATACCATTATTCGTTTCATGTTGCATATACATACGATAATTTCATTTGAGGAAGTGCGGACTACCGCCCCCTTAAAATGATATGACTCGTTCATACCACACATGGAACATATAAAGGATGGTGTTAACGAAATTAAGTAACATATATAAAATATTATATTATACTGGAATAGTAATATACCTATGTATCATTTGGATTCAATTCTTTTAAAATAAAAATTAAATGGAAGTAGCATTCGTGCGTACGTACGGACTACCGTCTCCACGAACGTGGTGAGATCCATCCTCCATCGTATCCATTCAAGTCTTATTCTCATTTTAGGGTTAAAAATAATGATAATATCATTCTGATTATGAATAAGATTTAATCTATCCATTACAAACATGTCTTACGTAACCAAACATTTAAGAAGAACGAATCGATTATCACCTGAAACGACGATAATACTAAGATATTATTAATAAAGCAATGTTAAAAGATCATATATGATATCATATTAATGTATATGATTCTTGTATAATTTAATAACAATTATTTCACCATTATACAGGAGGTTAACCGACCCCAACAAAGGAAAAGTACAAGGTAAGGGTTATTTCACAGTCTCTTCATTATCCGAGGTTGTTTATACGTAATAATCTACTGGGATATCTTTATCATCCACATCCATGTTTCTTAAAAATGTATTTCAAAACATTTTTACTATTTACAAGAATATGGGTTAAAGTCATTTATACCCTTGTCTGACTTTTTATAAGAGGTTTATAAAGGAATCTTTCCGTCGTTTTCAAAACAAGGTCCTTTTTAACCTTTTCGACAGAATTGAGGTAAGAATGGTTTTTTTAACTTATACGGCGGGTGCGGTTATTTTACGCTGTTATAAGATCTTCAGAGCTTTCCTTACAAGATTATAAGAATATTTTCAAAGAAAATGTTTTATATTATATTGATCTTAAATGATTTCAAAATAAAAGGAGATATTTCTTTAAAAAGAATTTTGATTTCATCTATGTCAACATCCTTTGATGGATTTTAAGATTATTTGATGTTGATTTATTATGATACAAAACTTCTATATTGTATTGAAGGTTTTGTGATATGTTTGACTATGGATGTGCTATTTTTATACCATTCATAGTTTATGGTGAAATTATTGACATTTTGTATGCTAGTTATGTTTAAACCTTTTCATATGGGAATGCATTGGACTTAATAAGTGACGGGTGGAGCCCGCTATAGCTCCTCGATGCATCGGTAGGTCTCATGAGACAAACTAGTGTCTTGGCACAAGGCCTTGGCAAAAATCTTATTTGTAGTCTTGGCACGAGGCCTTGGCTATGTGGTTATGATAGTCTGGCATTATGCATTCCAACATTATGAAAGTGGTTATTGATTTTTCATGTGATTATTCGATTAGTAGAATATCCATGTGAACAAGTAAATGGCATTATTTCATTTTACTTTTGCCATACTATGTTGAAGTTCAAGTTTAAAAGGCTTTTGTTTTAGTAATCCATTGCCTTAAATGTTTATGCTTATTTTTGAATGTTCCGCTATATTGTTATCCTTACTGGGCATTTGAGCTCACCCCTTTTCTATGTTTTATTTTTCCCAGGATGTGAAGATGTAAGTTATGAATGACCTGCAGGGATATTATGAGGGGATTATAGTGTGGACTATGGAAACATTATGTTGTTGTAGTAGTTTTTCATTTTATGATGTAATGTAAAACTTATGAATATATCTAGTGTTTCCAAGGCTACTAAACCAATCGGTCTTTCGAGATTTGATCTCTCTTGTGATCATGCCAATGTTTTGTAATAATGCACCGACTCTAGGCAACTAGGGTCGGGGCGTTACAGTTGGTATTAGAGGAAGTTTAGTACAAACCTTGGAAACTAGATTTAGATAAACTCTGATTAGAGCACGTAGACCTAAGATGAACTTTGAGGATTAGTATAGAAGAACTTCCTAGAATTTTGGTATTGTAGAGATTTTGTGAGTTTTCCGAGCAATACATCCCTGTATGGATACGAGCAGGTAGAGGCGGCTCTGGCACAGATGTACCTAGGGGTAAAACCCGAAAACACCGCTTTGAGCTAGACTCGAACGGGAACTGGTGCACGACAACGGGCCTTGCTGCACTCTTGGTTACGACACTCCCGGGGGATATGCTTAGGATAACTCTCACTATCTTTACAAATCATTATGAAGGGTTTATGAGTATATACTTCCTCAATAAAAACATTTTTATGATTATGGATTATATCCATAAATAGTTCAATTTATGTTAAGTGTTTTATAAGTATGGGATTATGTATTTTGATTCATAAACTGATCTAGTTTATGCCATTGTTTAGAAATGGCGCCTAGTGGAAGAAATGGAAACCGTATCAATGCACGCACTCCATGTAGGGATTGCCCTCCTGCTCAAGAAAATTATAGTGGGGCTGGTGATGCAACTGGTGCTGATCAGCTAATCACCATACTGGGACAACTTACTCAGGTTATGAATAATAACCTTACCCGTATAGAGCACCCTGATCTGCAGCGTGGAGGATCAATGTTAGATCGATTCATGAGGCAACAACCACCAACGTTCAATGGGAATACAAATCCCTTAGTAGCTGAGCAATGGATATTTTCCCTAGAGAAAATATTTCAGGCTTTGGGGAGCAGTGAAAGGGAAAAAGTTATCATGGCAGTTTACTACCTCACTGGAGATGCGGATCAATGGTGGTCATTGATTCAGAACATGAAGGAAGATGATGAAGTATCAAATATGGAATGGAGGGAGTTAAAAGATCTGTTTTTAGAAAAATACTTCCCTCGCGACCATCGAGCAGATATGGAAAGGCAATTTCTGAGTCTGAGACAAAAGGAGGATGAGAATGTCACAAAGTATGAGGCTAACTTTACAAGGTTAGCGAGGTACGCTGGTGATTATATTCGTAACCCAAGAAGTAAGATTGATCGTTTCTTTGATGGGTTAAAACCATTTCTCCGTCGAGCATTAGTCTCACAATCCTTTTCATCGTACGAAGACATTGTCTCATGTGCTATCAAGACCGAAAAGGAATTCTCTAAGTCTTATGACTTTAAAGCAAAGCAAGAGAAGAAGAGACCTGCTGATCAATCTGGGAATTGAAATAAGGGGAATAAGGGAAAGGTTGAATATCCATCTTGTGGTAAATGCGGGAAGAAACATCCTGGTACATGCTTGAAGGGAATGGGAGTCTGTTACAAGTGTGGTGAAAAAGGCCACCAAGCTCATGATTGCAAGGGGAAGAAGGAAGCTACCAACGTTCAGTGCTACAATTACAGGGATATGGGGCATTATGCAAATGCATGCCCTAAGCGTCAGGAGAACTTACCTCAGAAAAGGCCAAGGGATCAAGGCCAGGCTTATGATATCACTACTGCAGAGGTAGAAGCTCCGAAAGATGTGGTGGCAGGTAATTTAATGGTTTCCTCAAGTTTAGCAAATGCATTATTTGATTCTGGATCATCGCATTGTTTCATATCTTCCCAGTTTGCTAAGAAAATTAGATATTTACAATTTGATTTAATAAGGGAGTTGTCAGTTAAAACTCCTAAGGGAAGTATCGTTGCAACAAAGTTTTGTGAATCAGTCCCCATTAGAGCACATAAATTTTCTTTATCTGCTGATCTCATCGTCATACCTATGATTGAGTTTGATATAATCCTTGGTATGGACTTGCTTTCGGACTATGATGCAAAGATTTATTGTAAGAAGAAAGAAGTTACGATTCTTGATGATAATGATAAGGAACACCTTATTTTTAGAGCAGAATCGTCACCACCTAATTCTTATTTAGATCCACCCCTAGTAGCTCAACTAAATTCAATTATTGGGGAGGAAGAGAATGAAGTAACTATCGGTGAGGAAAGGATTGTTCAAATAGAGGATGTACTTGTTGTGAAAGAATTTGTAGATGTATTTCCGGAAGATTTACCTGGACATCCTCCAGAACGAGAAGTTGAGTTTTCCATTGATTTGATTCCTGGATCAAGGCCTATATCGAAGACCCCTTATAGAATGGCCACTGTAGAGTTAGTCGAACTAAAGAAACAACTAGAGGAATTGAGTAATAAGGGATTTATTCGCCCTAGTGTTTCTCCATGGGGATCCCCTGTTCTTTTTGTTAAAAAGAAAGATGGATCTATGAGGTTATGTATCGACTACAGGGAGATCAATGCTATAACGATAAAGAACAAGTATCCCCTACCTCGTATTGATGATTTATTTGACCAACTGCATGGAGCTCAATACTTTTCAAAGATTGACCTTCGATCTGGATACCATCAGTTGTGTGTGAAGAAGGAAGACATTCCGAAGACAGCATTTCGAACCAGGTACGGGCATTACGAGTTTACTGTAATGCCGTTTGGATTGACTAATGCACCCTCTGTATTCATGGATCTGATGAATAGAGTTTTCAAGGAGTATCTCGATGAATTTGTGGTGGTATTTATTGATTATATCTTGGTATACTCCAAAACCTACGAAGATCATGAATATCACTTGCGCATTATCTTGAAGACTCTGAGGAGGCATGAATTATATGGGAAGTTTAGCAAGTGTGAATTCTGGCTTCAGGAGATTTCTTTTCTTGGCCATATTGTCTCTAAAGATGGAATCTCTGTTGATCCTTCTAAGACCAAAGCAATCCAAGAATGGCCAGAACCTACGAGTATAACTGAGGTACGCAGTTTTATTGGTTTGGCAGGTTATTATCGACGTTTCGTCCAGAATTTTGCCCGATTGGCTAACCCATTAACGAAGCTCACACGTAAAGGGGTTAAATTTGTTTGGACAAAAGAGTGTGAAGAATGTTTCGAAGAACTGTGAGAAGATTAGTCAATGCTCCTATATTGACTTTACCATCCGGGAATGATGGGTTCGTTATTTATAGTGATGCATCGAAGAAAGGAATTGGCTGTGTCCTTATGCAGAATGATAGAGTTATTGCCTATGCATCACGACAGTTGAAAATTCATGAACAAAACTATCCTACTCATGATCTCGAGTTAGCAGCAGTGATCTTTGCTTTGAAGATATGGAGGCACTACCTCTATGGTGAAAAATGTGAGATTTATACTGATCACAAGAGTTTGAAGTATATTTTCTCACAAAAAGAACTCAACATGAGGCAAAGGAGATGGCTTGAATTACTCAAGGATTATGATTGTACGATACACTACCACCCGGGGAAAGCAAACAAAGTAGCAGATGCTTTGAGCAGAAAAGACCATGGAGTTCTGAACATGATGAGAATTGAAAGGGATCCAATTTTCATGGATCTAGTGAAGATGGACATGGGAATAACCAGGGAAAGTGAAACATCAATGCTTTTTCAAATGGTTGCCAAACCATCTTTACTAGAAAGGATTAAGAGTTCTTAGACCGATGATGAATAATTCCAAAAGAAGATTAAAGCTGTGAATGATGGGAGATTGAGAGACTTTGTGTATGAAGATGGAATTTTGAAATTCGGGAAGAGACTTTGTGTTCCCAATATACCTGATCTAAAAAGGGAATTGCTGGATGATGCTCATAGTTCCAATTTCTCTATACACCCTGGGAGCACCAAAATGTATAGAGATTTGAAAGATCATTTTTGGCGGGACAATATGAAGAGGGAGATTGCTGATTTTGTGTCAAGATGTATGGTTTGTCAACAAGTGAAAGCTGGAAGGCAACAGCCTGGAGGAGTCATGCAACCTCTTCCTATACTGGAGTGGAAATGGGACAATATTACGATGGACTTTGTCATGGGGCTACCGAAGTCTCCTAGAAGGAACGATGCAATATGGTTTATTGTTGATCGTCTTACCAAGTCAGCACATTTTCTTTCTATAAGAGAAGATCTACCCCTGGAACGTCAAGCAAGACTATACATTAATGAAGTTGTGAGACTTCATGGAGTACCCCTATCGATTGTTTCTGATCGTGATCCCCGTTTTACTTCAAGATTTTGGAAAAGTCTTCAGAAATCCCTGGATACTGAACTTCATTTGAGCACTGCTTACCACCCTCAGACAGATGGACAATCAGAATGGACTATTCAAACCTTAGAAGACATGTTGAGATCTTGCTCACTTGACTTTCAGGGTATGTGGGATCAATATTTACCACTGGTAGAATTTTCCTATAACAATAGCTTCCATTCAAGTATTCAGATGGCACCATATGAAGCGAGATGTCGTACACCAACCTGTTGGGATGACATTGGTGAAAGAAAACTTGTAGGCCCAGAACTGGTGGAGGAAACGGTGGAAAAGGTGAAGGTAATCCAAAATCACATCAAAGCAGCTCAAAGTAGGCAGAAGAGCTATGCCGATAATCGAAGGAAGGATTTGGAATTTCAAGTCGGTGATCATGTTTTTCTGAAGGTATCTCCGTGGAAGGGAGTTATACGTTTTGGTAAGAAAGGTAAATTGAGTCCCAGGTACATCGGACCTTTCGAAATTCTAGAACGAATTGGGGCTGTAGCTTACCGATTGGCAATGCCGCCAAGTCTCTCCAAAGTTCACGATGTGTTCCACGTATCTCTATTGAGGAAATACATGCCTGACCCAACGCATGTACTCACCTATGAGGAATTAGAACTGGAACCCGATCTGTCTTATTGTGAAGAGCCCGTCAATATTCTTGATACAAGAGAACAAGTACTGAGAAACCGGACGACACGTCTGGTAAAAGTTTTGTGGAGAAACCATAAGATGGAAGAGGCAACGTGGGAACCTGAGGAACTTTTGATGAAGAACCACCCGAGTCTTTTTATGCAGTAATACCCTAGAAATTGCGAGGACGCAATTATTTGAAGGAGGGGAGATGTAACACCCCAAGCTTCTACGGTACGCTTCTCTTTGAATAATGTGATAGCGTGTGTTGTACGCAACACCGAGTTCTAACACACCATAACTAATCAAACTAGCCGTTATGAATAGTAACACCTACTTTTTGAAATTATATATATTTTATATTTGAAAATGGACTTCATTTTTGGATTTGGAATATCGAATTTAGCCTAAGGTGAAATTTTGGTACATTTCGGATAACTTTCATATTTTGATGAATAGTGAAAATTACTAAATTTTAATTAAAAACAACTTTTTTAACCAAAATAATTAATAGTGATAAATTATGAATTTGAGTGGTTTTAAAGTATATTTAGAATATATTTTTACCATTTAATATAATGTTGGTCATTGGACATAATTTTACAATTAAACCGAACATAAACAAGTGTCAATCTTTTGATAGTTATCATCTCTTAAAAACACGCTTTTTGTTTTGACAGCGGGAATTAATTTTAAATTAATTTCTGCCACTTCTGTGTTTTGAATTTAGAAAAATGGATTCCATATTTGGAATCAGGATGTCCAAATTATGTAAATAGGTAACTTTTATTTTTACACATTTTGAATAATTACTGCGGTAAATATTTTATTTACCATGGTTAAAGGGTGAATCCGGTAAATAAGGGTTAAACAATAATATTATAATAATACAAAATTACCCTAAAACGTGTCCTAACCTTATTGGTGGACACATACCCGACCATGAGCATCCTTGGGTCAATTTGGGGACCCCTTGGAGCCACTTGTATGTGGTAGGGACACTTTATATTAATAAAGCTAAAATAAAAATAAAAATGGCATAAGCTTACATCTTTTAGAAGAACAATTTTTACATAGGGTTATACATGTTGGATTTTAGATTATAAATATTCATTAGAAATCTAAAAAGATTTCCTATATAATGATATTTTATTTATAATTTTTAGACATCAAATAATTTAAATTATTAATGACACAATAATGATGCAATGTTTACCTCATTAATAAATCATTTAAATAAATAAGATTATAATGATTAAAATATTATCTAAAACCTGTCCAATTCTTATTGGTTGATGTTATTTAGAATATTAGTCATCTTATCTTCGACCTCAATGATTTTTGGACCATTATAAACCGAATATAATTATATTATAAAGTAATACTTTCACTCTTTCCTAAAGAGCCCATCTTCTCCCTTATAAAAGGAGACCACTTCTACTCATTCCTCACACCTCTCAAGCCACTTGGCTCGTCCAAACTCTGCCCAACTAAGCTCCCCACATCCCTCTACTCCTCCTTGAAGCTTCCCCTTAGGCAGAAATCATTTCAAGAAGTCCTTTGGTTCCAACCAAAGTGAGTTACCAAAATTAAATGTAACGATTTCTCTTAAATTATTTTCCTTTATTTTGCTTCTCCAACCCCCAAACGCTTTTTATTTCCTTTCTTTTGTAACAACACCAGTATCCTCAATATACTAGGATGTTGTTATAAGAAGGATTCAAACTACACATACACACAACTCCATCTAATGGATGATGAACATAATGGTTCTGTGGATGGCAAACTAACGCCTCACGAAACGATGATTGTTCAAATACATCTTACCGCCTCTCATGGTGGCCATTATGATGGAACTATAATTAAATATGATATTAATGATATATATTTTATATATAAGCTTCTGTAATTCCATTTTATTTCATACCATTATTCGTTTCATGTTGTATATACATACGATAATTTCATTTGAGGAAGTGCGGACTACCGCCCCATTAAAATGATATGACTCGTTCATACCACACATGGAACGTATAAAGGATGGTGTTAACGAAATTAAGTAACATATATAAAATATTATATTATACTGGAATAGTAATATACCTATGTATCATTTGGATTCAATTCTTTTAAAATAAAAATTAAATGGAAGTAGCGTTCGTGCATACGTACGGACTACCGTCTCCACGAACGCGGTGAGATCCATCCTCCATCGTATCCATTCAAGTCTTATTCTCATTTTAGGGTTAAAAATAATGTTAATATCATTCTGATTATGAATAAGATTTAATCTATCCATTACAAACATGTCTTACGTAACCAAACATTTAAGAAGAACGAATCGATTATCACCTGAAACGACGATAATACTAAGATATTATTAATAAAGCAATGTTAAAAGATCATATATGATATCATATTAATGTATATGATTCTTGTATAATTTAATAACAATTATTTCACCATTATACAGGAGGTTAACCGACCCCAACAAAGGAAAAGTACAAGGTAAGGGTTATTTCACAATCTCTTCATTATCCGAGGTTGTTTATACGTAATAATCTACTGGGATATCTTTATCATCCACATCCATGTTTCTTAAAAATGTATTTCAAAACATTTTTACTATTTACAAGAATATGGGTTAAAGTCATTTATACCCTTGTTTGACTTTTTATAAGAGGTTTATAAAGGAATCTTTCCGTCGTTTTCAAAACAAGGTCCTTTTTAACCTTTTCGACAGAATTGAGGTAAGAATGTTTTTTTTAACTTATACGGCGGGTGCGGTTATTTTACGCTGTTATAAGATCTTCAGAGCTTTCCTTACAAGATTATAAGAATATTTTCAAAGAAAATGTTTTATATTATATGGATCTTAAATGATTTCAAAATAAAAGGAGATATTTCTTTAAAAAAGAATTTTGATTTCATCTATGTCAACATCCTTTGATGGATTTTAAGATTATTTGAAGTTGATTTATTATGATACAAAACTTCTATATTGTATTGAAGGTTTTGTGATATGTTTGACTATGGATGTGATATTTTTATACCATTCATAGTTTATGGTGAATTTATTGACATTTCGTATGCTAGTTATGTTTAAACCTTTTCATATGGGAATGCATTGGACTTAATAAGTGACGGGTGGAGCCCGCTATAGCTCCTCGATGCATCGGTAGGTCTCATGAGACAAACTAGTGTCTTGGCACAAGGCCTTGGCAAAAATCTTATTTGTAGTCTTGGCACGAGGCCTTGGCTATGTGGTTATGATAGTCTGGCATTATGCATTCCAACATTATGAAAGTGGTTATTGATTTTTCATGTGATTATTCGATTAGTAGAATATCCATGTGAAAGTAAATGGCATTATTTCATTTTACTTTTGCCATACTATGTTTAAGTTCAAGTTTAAAAGGCATTTGTTTTAGTAATTCATTGCCTTAAATGTTTATGCTTATTTTTGAATGTTCCGCTATATTTTTATCCTTACTGGGCATTTGAGCTCACCCCTTTTCTATGTTTTATTTTTCCCAGGATGTGAAGATGTAAGTTATGAATGACTTGCAGGGATATTATGAGGGGATTATAGTGTGGACTATGGAAACATTATGTTGTTGTAGTAGTTTTTCATTTTATGATGTAATGTAAAACTTATGAATATATCTAGTGTTTCCAAGGCTACTAAACCAATCGGTCTTTCGAGATTTGATCTCTCTTGTGATCATGCCAATGTTATGTAATAATGCACCGACTCTAGGCAACTAGGGTCGGGGCGTTACAGAAAACTAGTTGACACCTTACAAGGGTTTTACCGGGACTTTTTGTTCCTTTATATCAAATCGAAATTTTCACATATTAGTATGAGAATCTAACACTCCACCATAACTGAGTATGAGCATCCAATACTCTAATAAATCAATAGAGGTTGATTTTATTCAAAAAAATATATTTCTATTAAAGTTATAGTATAAAATAAGAGTTGTATATGATCTTCAATAAGTCATAGTACCAATAGAAAAAACATCAATTTCACACATGCTTCATCTTGTTCTTCTAGAAATAGAAGAAAATAATATTTTTCTTTTTAGGTGTAGGATTTCAATCTATTATTATTTATACAATTAATTAATAATGCATATAAAATGTATTTAAATTTTTTCTTTAGAATTATGAGAAATGGAATGAAGATTTTCAACAGGTTATTTTTTAAAGTATTTTCATATCTTCTCTCATATTTTTATATTTATTAACCTTATATAGAGAAATATATATATAATGAATAAATATACATAAAGACAAACACTCAACTTTCATTGGGAACTCAAAATAAATTGACTCAATAACCCTAATAAATATATCTGGGAACAGTCCAAAATTGTTTTAATCATTAATAATATTGAATAAATTTCTAATAAAATAATTACAAATAATTTGAATAAATTGTCCAATAATATCTCTAGAATAATAATAGTTTTGAATGATCCTTCGAATCAAATTTAATTTCAATTAATGACTTCTGTTAAAATAGTTGAAATTTTTCTTGAAAACATGAAGCATTGTCTACAAGATAAAATAATTATTTGAATTTAAATAACACAATGTCCTCTTTCTTCTATGAAAAATTACATCAGAATAAACTATTTATTTTACTCTCTAAATATCATAAAAAACATAAATAGATCGATCATAATACTTTTATTTTATGAGAGTTTATCAAGATAATAAACCACTAAATATATTCAAGATTAAAATTAGTATAGAAATTCATGATGGTAGTAAATATGTATGGTGCATTCTCACTAGAATGTAAGGTTCATTGAAATTTTTTTAGGGATCGTTTTATTCTAATATATGTTACATGAACCATATTTTTGACCCAATGTATGGATTATTAACAATAATTTTAACTCAAATGTCACGTTATTAAAAAGTATTTTATAGTTCATTAACCATACTTTTCAGTAATTAGTGGGGTTGATGAAAAGTAATGATTGGTTCACTGAACTATAATTTCCAATGTATGGTTCTTAAAAAAATCTAGAAAATCCTAACATATTCTCTAATAATGTTTCAATGATTTTCTGATCCCTTTAAAATAATACTAAGATTTTCTCCTATAATATATATATTTAGTAAATATAAATATCATTCCATTTGATAAAAATGGGACACAATCCGACCACTACATCTCATAATATATTCAAAACAATATAATTAATAATGTTCTAGAAAAATAATAGGTGGAAAATATCATTATATAAATTTACATAAATTATTGATTATAAATTTTTTTTGTCATTTTATATAAACTTATTAAATAAATATAATAATTTTTTATTTCCATCACACTAGGTTTGAATAAATTTAATATTTGTGTAACATGAATTAATTTAAAATAATTACCTTTCCAAATCAATATTCTGTGGATTTGATTAACTAATTCAACAAATTCAATGATTTTTTAGATTACCGAAATGGAATTTTTATACTACCTCATAAACTATTCTTGTATAGTTAACTCTATTATCTATATTGTAAAAAATACTAATATGAATTTATTTAATTTGTCTTGAGATAACATAATTATTCATATTTGTCATTAAGTTGAAACCTGCAATGTCACTTTAATAGCTTGAAATATATTCTGTGAATTTATTCTCCATTGAAACATCTGAATTGGATTTAAAAATAAATAAATGAAATGAATATAATATTCATATATTTCTAATGGAACAAAATTTTTAAGAATATATTTATTATTTATTTAGATATAAAATAAATATTTTGACATACTAAATCTAAAACACTTAAGCAAATTCATTACAAAACAAACAAGTGTGGGTTGAAGTAATAATCAAAACTAAACTAATAAGATATTTGGGAGGAACCACTCAAAATTATAATAGAGGGATATGAACCTACTATAAATGAATAAAAATTATATTATTTAATCATTACATATTTTTGATATAGGAATCCACAATATGTAATGATTAAGGGACTAATATTAAGGGGATGAATAATAGTTTTTTTAGTGTTAATGTGCTTTTTTATTATTGTTGGATGATTGAGGATTTTTTTTATACTTCATAAATTATCAATAAAATAACAATTATGAAGATGGGTTTTCTTAAGAATGGTTAAGTTACTAAATTTTATAGTTTTAGTGATCAATGTAATGATTAAGTGTTTATAATAAATTGATAGAATATTTATAGATCTCGGTGGTGTTGGAATATCTGTTTATAATTATAAATCATAAACTGTTGTGATTTAGTGAATGAGAGGACATTTAAATTCTAAAGATACACTCATAAACACTTGGATTCAAGGATAAAACCAACTTGTTTCAATACATTAGATGATTCAATTTAATTATGTGGAAATTGATGATACCATGTTACTCTAATGATATATTCATTAATATTATATTTTTATACTTGACTTTTTTTGTTATATTTGGATGTAAGTATGTGTAAAGGAAATCCCTAAATTTAATTTATTTTGATAATAAAATTTTCTATCGAGAATTAAATTTTGAATAAAAATTATTTATATTTATATTAAATTATGATGAAAGATAATTATGAAATATTCATAAAATATTTTTGTTTCCTGATTCAACCCCTCCCTTGGTGAATATTTCTGTAAGATATCGCAAATATTAGAAGTTTTGTCTTCTATGAACAAAATTTTCAACAATGAATTAATATATTGATGAACTATTATTGTTAACTTTTAGTGGATGTGTATATTATTTTTTCAAATAATATTTGTAAAAATAGGAAATTGATCTCTTATGGAAAGAGATCGGAAGGAATTATATAAAAATTCTAATCAGTCAACAATATATGAGGACTTTTCTACAAAAAAAATTAACATGAAGGTGTTATAATTTAAAAACTAAAATACCATGTGGGATAATTTCTTTAATATATATTAAGGTTATTCAATTGTAATATAGATAAAACATGATATTTTATTTAATAATCATGATGATTTTAAAATATATCAAATCAAATAATTTTATTCATTGTTTTGCCATGATAATGTGATTATAGAGGAATTGTGGACTTGGTGAAACACTTCATTTTGTCAAAATTATAAAGTAGATATTGATTATTTTATTACCTCACTTAAATATGAATTTCATGGTGATTGAGGAAAGTAATCCCATGACTATATCCCTGGATACTGTACTTAATATTTTTATTTTATATAAATTTAGAAATAGTAAAAATGATCATATTATAATGGAGCTATCAAAATAAGTGGAATTCATGAAAATGTTGAAGCTCACTATTAATGATAATATTAAAGATAATTGAGTTTTTGAAATGATTGCATACACATCCTCAAATATGAAAAGAATAAAAGTAAGTTTCAATGGGAAACTTCCACTTTATTACAATGTGAAATTTTTTTGAAACATTAGACAATGATTTTAAAGATTTTTTTATGATGTGGAATATTATATTCAAATTATTTTTGTACATTCTTGTACAATAAATTATAAACACATATGATTTATAAAGTAAGTAAATTGAATATTGTAACAAATTTAAGGAATAAGTACTTTGGGTTTTCATTGACAACAAAATTGAGATAATATAAAGTGCATTTGGTAGATTTGTTAACCACAATGTTAAACCTAATTCCTAACATGAAGAAATAAATTTTTTAGAGAGATAACATAAATAATTACAATATGGTGGAATATAACCCTAATATCTATATAGATTATCAAGAGTAATTTAAGTATCTTTGTTAGAAGTCTAAGATAAAAATACTTAAATCATGGAATCTAGAAAACATAGATAAGTTTAATTCGATCAAGCTCAGGGTAAAGGTGTAGTCTTAGATTATTGATGGATTGACTAATATAGTGAAAGAAGGGTTTAAATTCATTGAGAAGATTAAAGGTAAACCCAATTAAATGGGATAAAATAAAAAATATCAATAAAATTAATTACTCTCAAAAACCATTGAAAGATTTATTAAAAAACATGTTAATAAATTTAAGGTTAGGCATAAAGATAAGTCATACATGCTTGATTATTTTCAATAATAACAATAATTTCATCATTAAGGAAAATACATGTGCAGGTATTGATCATATACAAATGTCATTTATTGTAGATGATCCAATAAGTTATTACTCATAATAGAAACATAATTTTGGGAGTGAAAGATGAATACTAAAGAATAAATTAATAAAAAACATAATACACAAAATATTAACTATTATTACATTGTAAATTTTGGTCATAAATGAAATGTGTGTTCTGTTAAAATAATTAATTTATGTAAAAAGTGAATTGATTACCGGAATGTAGATTTAAATACTTTCAGTATGATTTCTATGTTTATTGTTTTGGTGTAAATTTTATGAATATTATTTCATGTATCATTCATTAATAATTCAAATGAATTATATGGTTGATACTTAATGTAGTATTATATATTAAATTAAGGAATCATCTTGCAAGATAAAAATGTAAAATACATTTTCAATTTTCTAGGATGGGGATGATTAAACTTATCTATAGAAGAAATATGAATAGAAGCCAACAAAATAACATGAATCAATATATATGGATAAAAAATAACATGTTTTCAAAGGATTCAGTGTAAAAGTTTTTTTAAAAAATAAATATTGTTAGCAATGATTCTTGACATTGGATTCACTTTACAAGTGATAGGAAACAATATCCTTTTAAAAGACAAAAAGTAAATTAAAGAATTTTTTTTAAGGTTGGGTATTAATGATTGTTTAAATATTTGGGGATCTAGTAAATAAAAAAAGTAAAAATATATGTGTAAGATATATTCCTTGGTGTTTAAAGGTTTTGAACATAATACATCATGTATGAGTAAACTATAAAATTTATGACAATATATAATATTTACTAAGAATATTTTTATTTTCAAATTAAATAGTGATGAAATTAGAATATAAGAGAAGTTGAGAAATGGAAATATTAAGAATGTTGGTGGAGAATATTATGTTCACTTTTTCACTAATTAATATGAGAACCAATTATGGAATAAAAAATTTAGCCACTTGAGAAACAATTATTTGTAGGATTTGCTGAAAATTAAATATAATTTTGATATCCTTAAGCTTACATTTTTTTTACTAAAACATGTGTTTTTAAGGGAAATACTATCAATAATTATTACCAGGTAAAATAGAATAATTTATCAAGGATTATTGACATGGTTCTTTTGGATGTTTAAATTATAATATCACTAATGACCAATGATAGTAAGATGTTTTAAGTAATATTTATTGATAATTACAATGGGATGGAATGGTTTTTGGTGACCAAGAACAAAATAAAGGTGTTTAATTCTATTATTGTATATCGAATACCAGAAATGAAGATGCACAAATTAAAAATAGTAAAATTGCAAATAAGTAATGATTCATATTTTACCAACAAATAATATGAAAGTAATATTTGAAATCAATGGATTCTAGGTAAAGTTTATATGGTGATAAATATTTAACCAAAAAAATTAATTGATATTAAAATTGTATAATTAATTTTATGGATCAGAAAATTCTCATTGGTAAAAAACTATCTGGTATATTTTCTGAGGAAGTATTCTTGACATCAGTCAATATTTTAAATATGTCGTTGTTATCTATGATTGGAGAGAAACCCCTATAAAATATATTTCATGGCAATAAAGCAATATTTAAATACCTTTGAATCTTTATAGGTTAATGTTTTGTTCTAAAAAATGATAAAATACGTTGGATATTTGAATCTTGCGAGGATGAGTGTATTTTTACTATATAAATATCAAATAAAAAATAATAAAAATATATCAAAAAAATGGTTCATGTTTTTTTAAATCTTATATGTAAATATTAGAGAAAATGATCATAATTTTCAACAAAATAGTGAAAATTTTCCAAAAGCAAAATTTATACAATGGTGAAAATCATATGCAGCAACAAAGTTTTATGATAAGTTAAAAGAAAATAATGACGTGGAAAAGGATAAATGAGTTGGAGTTGGTTCCCTTGAAACCAACTTATTTATACATTATGATAAACCTCTATTAATTGGATGAATATTTATTAACTCCTTATCACATCATGATTGTTCTTCTGCGTGACATAGTATGTGACAATGTGCTATGAATAGTTGTCTCACTAAAAAGTCATAGCAGATTCCTTCTATGATGAGAACCCCAAATTTAAATGAAACTATTCTTGAATATATTTTATATGGCTGGATGATATAATTTGAAGGAACAAAAATGATATTGGCTATCTGGTGTGGGGACCCCATGAATCATTGAGGAACCTTCTCACAGTGTGCACCCTTGGAAATATCCAGGAGGATATTATGAGAACAAGGCCAGCCAATTGGAAATCCAAAATAATAAGTTTCATTGGATGTCCTTATCTGCAGATGTGTGTTTGGTCCTTATAAATTAATATTATTATTAATGTGTATCATGACACCCACACTTAGATGTATTGATGAAAACTGTGACGACAACTGTTTGTGGTGAGGTAGGATATGTTTGGTGCGTCATGAGTAATACCGCATTAATGAATAATGTGAGAAATTATTTTACACTTCTATATAACTAGATATCATAATCATTTTGATAAAAATGATATATCCTTACTATATCCGAATCTATGGTGTTCTCTAGGAATGTTCAATTTCAAGAAATCAAAGAATGAGAAATCGAGCACATCGGTTCATGGAAGATGCATTCAACTTGCATGATTGGAGACATCAGGATAAAGGAATTATATTACACTATAATAATTTGTATTAGTTGACATTTCCATGGTACATTAACTTCTTTCTATTGGGTTCCTTGAGCCATTCTTAGAAAATAATCTGGGACCGTTGGAAAACCCATTTAATGCCATCAAGAAAGAGGCATAGAGGGTCACACACTAGGTGTATCTAGTATCTTTGTTAAATAATTTATTTATGTAATAATTTTAATAAATATTATTCCTTGTATTTTTTTAATAATTAATCATGTATTCCTAATCTCATTAATTTAATATGTAGTTATTAGGGAGAATATATGGAGGAAGAAATATTTATTTATCGGTGAAAGATTCTGTTATATTTATTTTATAAATAAATAGTCATTATTAAATGCCCCATGATTGTCAAGGAGGATTGGTGGACCATGTTATGGGTCTGGTGAGAAATAATATTAAATATTATTTGGTTAATTAGTATTTAAATATTAAGTGAAGGTTATGCACATGTCATGAAAACAATATCATTTCTATTATTATTTGACATGGGGTTTCACAATGAATAATAAATTATGTAATGGAATTTATAATAATTAATTATTATTACCTAAAGAAATAAATTCCATTTTATGTTATTATTCTCTAAATTTTCCACGTGGTCCTTCCACCAACTAAACAATCATTGTGTGCACAAAATCCATGGACAAAAGATCATGATCCTCGATAACTCTTCCTTATCAAATAACGATATCAAGAAATAGAGAGATCCACCTCCACCTGATCTAGGAGAACACTTTGAAAGCAATTCTAAAGTGGATCCAAGGTGGACATTTCATGCCAAAGATCTTCTGTGATAACACCTAAGACTCCTTCAACAATGTCTAGAGATATGTGGAGCACGTGTGGATCATTGCTAGTGGATTTTTATCCTCGGATTGAATATCGCAATGATGACACACCTCAGACCCATGGTAGAATGCATCAATGAAGAAAGAATCACCTTGGAGGTAATTTTTTATTTTAATTTAATTAATTATAAACAAAATATGTTGATCCCATCTTCTGGGTTTCGAGTTCTCTTCCTTTTATTTTATCTTTGATTCAATTCCGTAGATAATAGAATTTATCATCGTATTGATCCCTGAATAATAATTGACCATGGAAATTTCCAATGTTGGGTACACACCCATCTTGTGATTCCACTAGGCTGGGAACCTTCAAGCTGTATTAGTGGGGTAATATTTTCATTTATAATTATTTAAATAAATAGTTGATGATTTATTATTTAATAATTTATTTTTTCAATTCACATTTAATAATTCTGGAAATTTGAATTTCAAGATCTATTCCTCCTATTTCATTTCTCGTAGATCTAATAGAAATGAATAATTTGTTTGATTAAAATTACATCAAGGATCTCATCAAGAGAAGACGATGATTCTATATAGATAACACAATATAACACATCTTGTATTTAGAATTACACACTATGTAATCTGACACCCACGTCGTGTAATCTGGATTACACACTATGTAGTTGTGTTCAACATGCCTGGAGTAATTTAGAAATTACTCAAGCCATGTGAATTAATTAAATTTTTTGTTGTTAATTCTTATACAGTGTGTTTACAAGGACAGACTGTTGCACAGTCATCCAGACTACATGCCATGTGGCCCACTAGACATGGCGTGTAATCCCTTTGGGTTGGGGTCTAGTGAGGTATCCCATACACAAATTGCCTGGTAGGTGATCATTTAACAGAGAGTCTAGAAGTTGTTTGGACCACCAAACATGGAGTTTAATCCGAATATTTCTAAATCACTCCTCATATATTATTTTCCCCAAGTATGTACTTTACATAGATGGTGAGGAGGGTACACTCCTTGTAGTCAGATCTACACACCGTGAAATGTTTCTATAATACATAGATTTAAATAATTTATTATTATATTATGTAAACCCTTGATACATGAACATTTTTTGTGGGAGTAAAGCTAGGACAGAACATGTGATATTTGTTTGATATATATATAAATATATGTGTGTTTTTAATTAACATCTGTGTAACGTTAAAATATATTCATATCATGTATGATTTGTATAACAATTATAATTACATTTGCATGCTACATGTCACAAAGAATAAAGTTTATAAAAGTATAAATACATGATGGGTAGTTTTGGATAGGTATTCACCAGGTTTCCTCTAAGGTACACATTTTGTACAAGGTTATGGATAAGAATCTCAAGGAAATTCAAAAAAATATTATGATAAAAAGGATTAACTAATTAATGATATTTATTAATTTATTTGAGAAAAAATTTTCATAATAAAAACAATTAAATAATAGAATAATAGTTTTATTAAATTTGTAATTCATTTCATGTGTGTGGATTATCATGATCTGGACTATACAATTTTATGTGATTGTTTCTCTTTTAATTTATTTATTAAATTAATTTTTTTGGCACGCATTCCTTCCCCACATTAATATGTAGGCTCTACGTTCCCATGGTTTCTTTTAAATAAACACCCTTTTACCCTTCACCTGTGGGTGCCTTAAAATCATATGTAATGGATGGAGCTCCCAAGCTAGTGTAGGTAGTTCAAGTTTGGAGCTGACTTGAAACCAATCAAAGGAGATATTAAGATGGACAAGTGGAAAGCTATAATCATGAACCTTAAACGATTAAAGGTGATTCTCCTCAAGGTCAGGGTTATTTTATCAAATTAAAGATAAACTAACCAGTAGTAAATCTCATGATCATACCCCTTATTTATTAATCTTAGTAGTATGGTTATTTATTATGGATGTCTGACCTGATCACATAATTAATTAACAAACAATCATACAAGATGGAACTAAAATAAAATATAATATGCATAAATATTATCTACACATGGTTTCCCACTTACGTATATCCTATATTATATTAAAAATATTGTTAAAAGATAGTAAGTGGAAATTAATTCATAAAAAATAAAATCCCTCTGTAAAATATGAAGTTAGTATAGCCTTGCATTTCTTCGGTTAGAATAGAACCATAGTTCAATGTTCTTGACTAACCCTAGTTGGGGTGCTTTCAATTATCAAGGAATTCTAAATTGAGGGTTTAGGTTGACCTAACATGGTTTACATCAAGGTTGGACAAACCTAGAAGGACTGGGTGTAACTTAGAGATAGAGGTTGAGTAAATCCAAAATTAAGGATTTTAGGATTTGGGAGTCCACTAAATAGATCAAGGATCTGTGAGTTAATGAATATGGCATTTGGAATTCCTAACTAAAACCTTTCAATTTTCTTAACCAACCCTAGTTATGGTAATGTGAAAGGAAATATGAATCCTTTCCACTAGAATTTCCAAGCCACAAGATATTTTGAATCCATTTGTTAGGACTATTGGGTTTCGACAAAATAGTGGTATAATAATATATATTAATATATTTATTTTTCTATATTTATCATGATAAAGTACTAAAAATCTATTAATCTTAAATTTTAGAAACAAAAATAAAAATGACATCAAACATGTCAAAGTGATCTATACTAGAGAAGGAAAACCCTCTCATGGGAACCAATTTTAAGGAGTGTAAAAGATGCCTTCGAGTTATCCTTTTCCATGAGAGGAAACTCTAGAGGCTAGAAGAGACTTCAATAGTTGTACATGGAAATGAGGTGAGTGATGAGGAACTCTCTGTGTATAAGAAACATCTGAATAACACTATGGATGTTAAGTGCCTCATGCTATCATCCATAAACAATGAGATCTTAAACCATTATGAAGAAATATATGTGTATCACATGATGTCTCAACATTTGGATCTCAATCAAGGGACATCGATATATGATAGATATGATATCTCCATCGCATTCATCGCTACTATTATTAAAGAGTCTATCCCATTTGGACCACATGTAGACAATATCATTGGCTATATTGTGCATCTAGCCATCTTAGGGATTATATTACAAGATGATTATCCGGAATATGTCATTCTACTGTCTATACCTAAGACATTATATAGTTTTATCTTTAATTATAATATGATAAATAATCATAAGAATCTATCATAGCTTCTTATCTTGATATTCCAAGTTGGTATTGACATGGAGCATGGAAACTCACAATCCTTATGGTGAATATGAAGATGAGGAAGGATAAGAAAAAGGGGCCTAAAAATTATAAATGGTATAAAGATCCCAAGCACCGTCTGACCAAGAATAAGAAGATCTAGAGGTAGGGCATGGAAAAGGAGGCAGAATGCTTTGTACGTGGCATGTCAGGCCAGTGGAATAGAAACTACTCCCAGAGGCAAGGGGAAGGAAAGGTTGTGTTCATTATTGAGTGAAATCTTTCCATTTATACACATTGGGTATTAGATACATCTTTTGGTGTTCACATCTATATTCAAATGTAGGAAACAAGTAGATTTCAGAAAATTTCCAAATGAGAGGTGGATCTACGAGCTTCCAATGGTGTGAGGCTATATGCTCCTTCTATTAGTGACTACCTTCTCACAATGATGATAGGGATGAGTTTGTTTTTACATAGATATTATTATGTTCCTAGTGTTATCCAGAACATAATATTTTTATCGATTTTATATACATATGGGTTTATTTAAATGCTTGTAAATAATTATTGTTTCTTTTATAATGACAACATATGTTATGGTATGGATCATTTAAATAATGGTATGCATGTATTAAATTACAAGAACCAGGTTTTGTAAATTGATAATGAAGAAAGTTCACGTGACTCCAATGACACTTAGTTCTGGCATCACCGTATCTATCATGTAAATGAGAAGCGGTTGACAAAGCTTTTTCATGATTGTTATGTAGACTCTTCTGAGATAAAAACACTTGATAGATATCACAATTTTTTATAAGGTAAAATAACCCAACCACCATTTGGGGGATACAGTGAAAGGGCCACAAAGATTATAGGATTAGTACGCACTGATGTGTGTAGACTATTTCTAGTAGAAGATAGAGGTGGATATTATTATATCATTACTTTTACTAATTACTTCCATAGATATGGATATGTCTACTTAATGAGGTATAAGTCTGAGTCTGTTGATAAATTAAAGGATTTCAAGAATGAATTAGAGAAAAAAAACTGCAATCAGACAAATATTATTTGATCAGATAAAGGTGGTGAATGTATTAACCAAGTGTTCATCGACCATTTATTAGAGTTTGGGAATCTATCTCAACTCAATCCACCTTATAAACCACAGTGGAATTGTGTTAGTGAAAGGAGGTACCACACTTTTTTTTGAAATGGTGTGGTTGATGATGATTCATGTGGATCCTTCATTGTATATTTGGGTATATGCATTGAAAACTGCATTGTACACATTAAACCAAGTACCAACTAAGGCAGAAAATTGGATTCCCTTTGAGATATGGAGTGGAAACAAACCTACTTTGTCACATACACATGTATGGGGATGTGAGGCATTTTATAAAGTTTTCTCAGGAAACAAACTAGCACTCTATGGTATGAAGTGTATATTTATAATGAATCCTAATGAAACAAAGGGATACTACATATAAAACCACTCCAAAAATTAAGTGACTGTTTCTTTACAGGATGTCTTTCTTGAGAGGGAGTACATCCTTAAAAAGGATAGTGAGAGTAATATTGACTTTGATAAAGTTAATGCTCAAGATACAGAGTAGTTTGAACAAGAACAAGTTCCACATGTCCCCATGGAAGAGGTTGTTACTAAAATAAATATACTATATTGTAGGACAAGAGAGTTAAGGGAACCAGAGAGATATAGTTTCCTTATCACTAAGGATGGTGACTCATTGTTGCTGGACAATGATGAACCTATCCTCTAAAAGGAAGAAGTAAGAATATTATAAGGTTCAAGATGGTGAGAATCAATGAATTCTTATATGGATTACATGTATCAAAACCATGTTTGGGTTCTTGTTTATGCGCTAGTTGATGTAAAGAATGTTGGGTGTAAATGGGTATTCATGAAGAAAATGGACATGGAAAGGCTTGTTTGTACCTATAATATATTTCTAGTGGCTAAGGTTTTTAAATAGTGTCATGGAATTAAGTATGATGAAACCTTTTCTTTAATTACCATTTTTAAATCCATAAGAATCAAACGTTCCCTAGTATACTTCCATGACTATGAGATTTGGCATATGGATGTCAAAACTACATTCCTTAATGGGATCCATTAGGAAGATGTCTATATGACATAGGCTGAAGGGTTTGTGACACAGGGTGATGCTAAAAGGGTGTTTCAGTTTCAAAGATCTATTTATGGATTAATGAAAGCATCTAGTTCATATAACATTTGATTATATCAATCCATAAAAGAATTTTGATTCATTAAGAATGAATGTGAGCCATGTTCTTACAATAAGTTTAATGGGAATGAAATAGTTATCTTAGAAGTGTATGTTGATGATATATTGCTTATTTTAAATGAAATAACAGTCTTTTTGTCCATCATGGACTAATTGAACAAGTGTTTCACCGTGATGGACATAGGCGAAGCAGCCTACATTCTATTGATCCAGATCATTCATGATAGAACCAAAAGTCTACTTGAACTAAGTCAATGTAAATTCATTGACCAGATACTAAATAGATTTAGTATGGAACAATCCAATTGGGGATTGGTTCTACTATTTCATGGTATACATATTTCCTATAAAATATATCCCCAAACAAAACATGAAAATGCTGGGATGAGTAATATTCCATACGCTTCAGTGATAGGATTTATCATGTATGCCAGGTTATGTACCAGACAAGATGTTGTCTATGCACTAAGCATGGTACGTAGATATCAAGTTGATCTAGGAGAAGAGCGTTGGACTAATATCAAAACTATCCTTATGTATCTGATAAGAACTAAGGATATGCTTCTGGTGTGTGGAGGAGACTAGGTGTAACATCCCAAGTAAGTAATGAATAATAGATATTTTTATCTATGTCTATTAATGATTAAGATAGTTTTTTAGAGGCTTAAAATGAAAATAAATACAATCTTATGCATGGAATACACTAATATTCTTAAAAGATTGTTTTACTGCCTTTTGATGGAAAACCCTTTTTAAATCAAACTTTTGACAATTTTATAATCTATATTTGTCAAAATAAACATATTATTTATGATTGGGACATTGAAATTTACATTGGATAAATTTTTGGTATTTTTCTGACAATGTTCATTTTTTTAATGAATATTGAAAAATACTGCATTTTACATCAAAAAAACTTTTTCATTTAATTTAATCATATGGTTAGATTATATTTTTAATTGGTATTAAAGTGCAATATGAATATATTTTTACCATTTAATCCAATGGTGGTCATTGGAATCAATTTCACTTTGAAATTGGACTTAAACTGGTGTCAATCTTTTGATACTTATTGTTTCATAAAAACATTCTTTTTGTCATGACAGCGGGAATTAATTATTAAATTAATTAATTTGACTTATATGATTTGAATTTTTTAAAATAGACATCATTTTTGAATTCAGAATATTAAATATAGCTTAGGGTGAAGTTTTGGTTTTTTCTGAAAAACTTCAATTTTTGATGAATAGTGAAACCACTAAATGGTAGTTAAAGAAACTGATTTTTCGTTTAAATGAAACGTTGTCACTTCTGTGATTTGATTTTCAAAAATCCGACATAAATGGTTGTCATTATGAAGTAAAATGTGGTTGAATGAGATTAAAATAATTTTTTGGTGAATAGTAACTTTTAAGTTCTTAATCGCGATTAGAGGTAATTAGTATAGTTTAAGGTAAAAATTATGTTTTAATAATATGAGATGAGCTTGACACATGTACTACCCTTATTGGATGTGTCATGGACGACCAAGAAAATCCATGGGTCAACTTGGGGACCCCATGGAGCCACTTTGGTTGGGAAATGTCATAAATATCTTTTTATTTAATGATAAAGTAAAAATGACACAAACATGATATGTTTTACTAAAACAATTTTTAAATGGGGTTATACAAGTCAGATTTTTGATTATAAATAGTCATTGGAAATGTAAAACGATTTCCTACATCATAGTATTTGTTTTATAAATTTTAGACTGTAAATAAATTAAATTATTTATGACATCATAATGATGCAACGATGACCTCATTATTTGACGATTTAAAAAAATGGAAAGATAATTTAAAATATAAGACCTACACATGTCCAAAACCTATTGGGTGGGTATATTTAGAACCCTTATCACCTTATCCTCTAATTATATCAATGTGGGACCATTAAAATCCGAAACCCATTTGAAAATAAAGTAACATTTCTTTACATTCCAAGAGTGCCCCTCCTCTCCTCTTATAAAAGGCTCCCACCTCTACCTCCTTACCCACACTTCCAAAGCCTTTGGCTCAGCCAAAACCTGACCATTTGGTCTCTCCACATCCCTCTATTACAATTTGAAGCCTCACTTTTGGCAGAAGTCTTCCCAAGGAAGCCTTTGAGCTCAAACCAAAGGGAGTTACCTGATTTTAAGGTAATGTCTTCACTTGAGTCATTTTGTTTTATTTTGCTTCTCCAACCCCCTAAACTATTTTTATTCATTTATTTTGTAACAACTCCAGTATCTTCAATATAATAGGATGTTGTTATTATAAGGATTTGAGCTACACTTACACACACCTACATCTAATGGTTTGAGGACATACTGTTTCCGTGGATGGTGAATTTATGCCTCCCGAAACGATGATTGTTCAACATTCTTTTAACACCTTCAAAGGTGGCCATTAAGATGTCACTATATTTATATATGATATATAATATGTTTATGTTTTCCTTAATCTTCTTTATTTTTCATTTGGGGCATATCTTTATGGTTTCCATTATGGGTAAACGCGATATCTTTATTTAAGGAAGTGCGGACTACCGCCCCCTCAAAGTGATTTGATTCGTTAAATACCATATGTGGGACGTATAAAGGATGGAGTTATAATATTATATATGATATTACACTAGAATTATAATATACCTTTATATCATTATTATTCCATTCTATAAAATTCGAAATAGAAATGAAAGTAGCGTTCATGCGTACGTACAGCTTACCGTCTCCATGAACGGTGCATTTAATTTCTTACCTCTAAATGATTATGTAATATTATAAATGCATGAATGTACTGGATATATATGAAATATATGATATCTAAATCATGAATACCATTCTGGATATAATGGATACATGAACAACTTGTAATTATAAAGGGAATATTTTTTACTCAAGTACCAATGATTGTTAAAACGACCGTTATTAACTTAAATAATTACATAGTGTTCATGACAGGGAAATAAGTGATATAAAAGGAATAATGAACTTTAAAAAGGTTCTTAAATAAGTAGAAATTAACTCAAGTTTATTATTCAGGAGATTAAATAACGACCGAGTCAAGTCGGACCCGAGGTATTGGACTTCGTCTCAATCTCCTTTCATTGAGGCATATTTTGTTTTATACACAACCTTCTTTTATACGGTGTATAAACCCCTTTGAATTTAACATTTATTCAAAAGGAATATTTTTTATACGAAGCATTTACTAAACGAAAAAAGGGAATGTTTTTGTCGTACGTATGCGTCGACAACGACTTCTCCGCCGCCGTGACCATTATTTGAGTTTCGGCTTCCTCTACAAGCCATACCTTTTTTTAAAAGAAAAATAAATACCATGTTTTACTTTTCTTTTATTTTGGTATTGAAAATGGTTTTCATAATGTTTTTATATCAATGTGTTGTATTGATATATTGTGATTGAAAGTTGGAAATGTTATGTTTCCTTTATGCATGTTTAATGTGATACGATTATGTTGAGGTTCTTGGGCATTATTATGATGACGGGTGGTTCCGTGATAAACTGAGGGCAGGTGGGCCCGATATAGCTCTCCAATGCATTGGGTAACGCGAAGGAGTGAAACGTTTAGGTTTCTCCAAAGCGATTTAGGGAATATACTGTGATGGGTATTCCAAATGTAACCAAGAGGGTTACTCCCTATGTAAGAATTTTATGAATTCCTCAAGTTTCCTTTATGTCTTATGATTTCTATGATTTGTTCATGATTTGATGAGGTATGTTAATGTGCTTATGTTTTATGGGTAAAGTATGATTTCATTCATATGTATATATGTACCCATGTTTCCTTTCCATATTTTTATATCCCTTACTGAGATTTTTATGCTCATCCGAAGTTTTTTGAAATGTTTTTCACAGTTCAAGGGAAAGGTACATGATATGTTGATAGTGTCAAGTAAGTGTCAAAAAAGAATACATGTTTTATTTTAAATATGTTTCCATTGATGAGAAAGAAGAATACTATCTTTATGTAACCACATTGTTTTTATGTGGAATGTAATGCATGTTTTATGATCTAATTCTCTAAAACACTAAACCCGAAAATATCCTCAATGTGTAATCTTCTAATAACTCAATATTAAGTAAGGTTTAAGGCTGGGGCCTTATAGTTGGTATCAGAGGTCGGTTTAGATAACTTTAGGAGTTATAATTTTAATAAATGATTATCCAAAAATATTTTTTTATGGTCAAATTGAAATGATATAGCATTTGAAGATTACCATGTTGCTTCATCTAAGAAATGTTTGTTCAGAATGGTTTTCCGCAGAGGAAATAGGGAAGCAGTGCTAGGAAGGCATACAGAAGGAAATAAACTTCTGAATCAGCATCCTGAGATGGTCGGAATTGGAACTGAATAGTTTGTTGCAGTAATGGCGCAGTTGACTCAAGTGATAAATGGTGGTGGTATCCATACACGAGATCAGCCAGATCAACTGCAGAGGAACATGTCAGTGGTGGAACATTTCATGAGGCAACATCCCCCATCATTCAGAGGATAATCTGAACCTGTGCTAGCTAAAGGTTGGATTAAAGCACTGTAGAATATTTTTGATGTCATGGGGTGTTCAGAAAATCAAAAGGTTAGTCTTGCTATTTACCATTTGGAGGTTGAGGCAGATCAGTGGTGGTCTATGGTTAAAAATTTCATGGACGCTGATGAGATTGATGCTCTTGACTGGGATGAATTCAAAGGTATGTTTCTTGAGAAGTATTTTCCTAAGGCTGTTTGACTTAGGATGGAAAAACAATTCTTGGAATTGAGGCAAGAGGAAGACTCAATGGCTACCTATGAAGAATGGTTCCCTCGTTTGGCAAGGTATGCTCCAAATTTTATCCGAGACCTTGATAGTAAAATCAATCGTTTTTACACAGGATTAAATCCAAAATATCGAAGGGAATTAGCTTCTCGTGAGTTTAAAAGTTATGAAAAGCTTGTTCGATGTGCTGAGAAGGTGGAAATGGAGTTTGCCGATGATCAAGTGTTCTATAACAACCAACAGAAGAAGAGACCGAGGTGGCAGGAGAAAGGTAAGAATTCTTCAAAAAAGTCTGATGGTAAGAAAACTAAGTTTCCAGTTTGTGATAAATGTGGAAAAAGGCATGTTGGGGAATGTCTTCTGAATTCTGGAAAGTGCTACCGATGTGGTAAGATGGGACATAAGGCTCGTGATTACACTGAAAAGGATCAAGGTGAAGGTAAGACCAAATTTGATTTACAGTTACTGAAATGTTATAAGTGTAATGAGATGGGTCACTATGCAAACGAGTGTCTGACAAAGAGCTTGAGTGATGGGAAGCAGTTAGACTACAAGCAGAATGGGGTGGTGAAATCCTTTTCAACTACTTCAGCAGATGTCGGGCCATCAAATAAAGTTGTATCAGGTACTTTGTTTATTTTTTGAGATTATGCCAGTGTGTTGTTTGATTCGGGGTCTACACATTATTTCATCTCTAAAAACTTTTCTAGTAAAACGGGAATACCATCTCAAGAAATGACTCTTGAACTTTTGGTAAAAACACCTGGGGGAAATGTTGAGGCAAAAATAATTTATAAGAATCTTCCTATCCTTATCTGTGGAAAGAACCTATTTGCAAACCTTATTGTTCTACCTCTAGTAGAGTTTGATGTTATCTTGGGTATGGATTGGCTCTCTATTTACCATGCTAAGATTGACCGTAGAGCTAAAGAAGTTTCTTTTCAGAAAGACTTTCAGTTTGTGAACAAGAATGAACCCTTACTGTTGATAACTTATCAAGAGGCTGAGAAACTTGTAAAAGATGTAAAGGAATGTTACCTTGCACACATCATTGAAAATAAAGGAACTATTTAGATTAATGATGTGCCAGTGGTAAATGAGTATCCTGATGTTTTTCCGGATGAGTTGCCTAGAATAATATCAGATCAGAAAGTTGAGTATACTGTTGACTTAGTTCCTAATGCTAAGCCAATTTCAAAACCCCCTTATCGAATGGCTCAAATTGAACTTTTAGAGTTGAATGAGAAATTGCAAGATTTATTAGAGAAAGGTTTCATTCGACCTGGCACATCACCATGGGGTTCTCCTATTTTATTTGTTAAAAAGAAAGATGGTTCAATGAGACTTTGCATTGATTATAGAGCCTTGAATAACATCACTGTTAAGAACAAATATCCTTTGCCTCATATCGATGATTTGTTTGATCAGCTCCAGGGAGCTCAGTATTTTTCAAAGATTGACTTGAGATCGGGGTATTATCAGCTGAAGGTAAAGGAAGCAGATGTTCCAAAGACCACGTTCCGTACAAGATATGGCCATTATGAATTTGTAGTAATGCCTTTTGGGATAACCAATGCACCTGCTGTATTCATGGACATAATGAATAAGATTATCCATGAGTTCTTGGATAAGTTTGTGGTGGTTTTCATTGATGATATTTTGGTTTTTTCTAAAAGTATAGAAGAGCATGAAATACATTTAAGGGTTATTTTGAAAACCATAAAAGAAAAGAAACTATATGGAAAATTCAGCAAGTGTGAGTTTTGGTTGCAACAAATTTCTTTCCTTGGTCACATTTTTTCTAATGATGGGATAACTTTTGATCCTGCAAAAACAAAAGTTGTGGAAGACTGGCCAAGACCCACAAATGTAACTGAGATTCGTAGCTTCCTTGGTTTGGCAGGCTATTACCGAAGGTTTGTTAGAAATTTTTCACGGTTATCTAGTCCAATTACTAAGCTAACTCGGAAGGGTGTTAAGTCTATCTAGACAAAATAATGTGATGATTGTTTTCAGGAGTTGAAAAGAAGATTAGTGAATGCTCCAGTTTTGGAACTTCCTTCCAGGAATGGAGAGTTTGTTATATACAATGATGCTTCATTGAAAGGACTTTGTTGCGTCCTAATGCAGAATGATCAGGTAATTGCTTATGCTTCACGACAGTTGAAAACTCATGAGGTAAATTACCCTACACATGATTTGGAATTAGCTGCTGTTGTTTTTGCTTTAAAAATTTGGAGGAATCATTTGTATGGAGTAAAGTGTGAAATATATACTGATCACAAAAGTTTAAAGTATATATTCACTTAGAAAGAGTTAAACATGAGACAGAGGAGATGGCTGGAATTAATCAAGGATTATGATTGTACAATTCATTACCATCGGGAAAAGAAAATAAAGTGGATGATGCTTTGAGTCGAAAAAGTAATGGTTCATTAACAATGTTGCGTTTGGAACGAGATCCTTTGGTTAAGGATTTGATGAACATTGGCATAGATTTTTTTGGTGTAGGATGTTCTTCTGTTTTGTTTCAGGTATCAGTGAGATCATCTCTATCAGATAGAATCAAGCAAGCACAGAAGCAAGATAGTGAGTTGCAGAAAAAGGTAGAGCTGGTTCAGAAAGGTAAGTTGCCTGAATTCAACATTGATAATGATTGTGTTTTGAGATTTGGGAAGAGATTGTGTGTGCCTTGTGATTCACAGTTGAAGAGAGAGTTGTTATGTGAAGCTCATAGTTCTCCGTTTTCAGTTCATCCTGGCAGTACTAATATGTACAGAGATCTGCGGGGGTATTACTGGTGGGATGGAATGAAAAGAGATATTTCTGATTTTACTGTGAAGTGTTTGACTTGTCAGTAGGTTAAAGCAGAGCAGCAGTTACCGAAAGGGATGCTTCAGCCTTTACCAGTGGTAGAGTGTAAATGGGAGAATATATCCATAGACTTTGTTGTGGGATTACAGAAGACATCTCGAGGTAATAATGAAATCTGAGTTATTGTTGATCGCTTGACTAAATCTGCTCATTTCCTTGATATACGAGATAATTTTTCCTTAGATCAACTTTCCTGTTTGTATCTTAAAGAGATAGTCAGATTACATGGAGTTCCTCTCTCCATTGTATCTGATCGTGATCCCAGGTTCACTTATAACTTTTCGAAAGGCCTTCAGAAGTCGGTGGGTACTGAATTAAATTTTAGTACAACATTTCATCCTCAATAAGATGGGCAGTCGGAACAAACAATTCACACCTTGGAGGATATTCTACGATCTTGTTCGATGGATTACCAGGGAAGTTGGGACCAACATCTTTCTTTGGTTGAATTTTCATATAACAACAGTTTTTATTCCAGTATACAGATGGAACCATTTGAGGTGTTATATGGGAAGAGGTGTCGAACTCCAGCTTTCTGGGATGAAGTGGGTGAAAGGAAGTTGATGGGACCAGAATTGGTAGAAGAGATGGCAGAAAAAGTTCAGCTAATTCAGAAACATATGAGAACAGCCCAGAGTAGGTAGAAGAGTTATGCAAACAAAAGGAGGAAGGCTCTAACTTTTGAGGTAGGTGATCATGTTTTTCTCAAAGTCTCACCATAGAAAAATGTGATGAGATTTGTTAAGAAAGGAAAGTTGAGTCCAAGGTTCATTAGACCATATGAAATTCTGGAGAGAGTTGGATCAGTTGCATATCGGGTGGCTTTACCTCTGAGTTTATCTCAGGTACACAATGTTTTTCACGTTTCGTTGTTGAGAAAGTATATGCCAGATCCATCTCATGTTTTGAGTCCAGAGGTAGTTTAGCTGGAAGAGAACCTATCTTATGAGGAACAACCGGTCCATAATCTTGACCACAGCGAGCAAGTGTTACGAAATAAGGTGATTAATCAGGTAAAGGTTTTGTGGAAAACCCACATGATGGAAGAGGCAACATGGGAATCTGAAAATGCAATGAGGGATAAGTACCCCCATTTATTTGATAAGTAAATAAATTGCAGGGATGCAATTTTCTAAAGGGGGGAAGGATGTAACATCCCAAGAAAGTAATGAATAATAGATATTTTTATCTATGTCTATTAATGATTAAGATAGTGTTTTAGACGCTTAAAATGAAAATAAATACAATCTTATGCATGGAGTACACTAATATTCTTAAAAGATTGTTTTACTGCCTTTTTGATGGAAAACCCTTTCTAATTCAAACTTTTGATAATTTTATAATCTATATTTGTCAAAATAAACATATTCTTTATGATTGGGATGTCGAAATTTACATTGGATAAATTTTTGGTATTTTTCTGACAATGTTCATTTTTTATTGAATAGTGAAAAATACTGCATTTTACATCAAAAATGTTTTTTCATTTAATTTAATCATATGGTTAGATTATATTTTTAATTGGTCTTAAAGTGTAGTCTGAATATATTTTTACCATTTAATCTAATGGTGGTCATTGGAATCCATTTCACTTTGAAATTGGACTTAAACTGGTGTCAACCTTTTGATACTTATTGTTTCATAAAAACACACTTTTTGTCATGACAGTGGGAATTAGTTATTAAATTAATTAATGTGACTTATATGATTTGAATTTTGTAAAATTGACATTATTTTTGAATTCAGAATATCAAATATAGCTTAGGGTGAAGTTTTGGTTTTTTTCTGAAAAACTTCAATTTTTGATGAATAGTGAAACCACTAAGTGGAAGTTAAAGAAACTAATTTTTCGTTTAAATGAAACTTTGTCACATCTGTGAGTTGATTTTCAAAAATCCGACATACATGGTTTTCATTAAGAAGTAAAATGTGGTTCAATGAGATCAAAATAATTTTTTGGTGAATAGTAACTTTTAAGTTCTTAATCGCGATTAGAGGTAATTAGTGTAGTTTAAGGTAAAAATAATGTTTTAATAATATGAGATGAGCTTGACACATGTACTACCCTTATTGGATGTGTCATGGCAGACCAAGAAAATCCATGGGACAACTTGGGGACCCCATGGAGCCACTTTGGTTGGGAAATGACATAAATATCTTTTTATTTGATGATAAAGTAAAAATGACACAAACATGATATGTTTTACTAAAACAATTTTTAAATGGGTAATACAAGTAAGATTTTTGATTATAAATAGTAATTGGAAAGATAAAATGATTTCATACATCGTAGTATTTTGTTTATAATTTTTAGACTTTAAATAAATTAAATTATTTATGACATAATAATGATGCAATGATGACCTCATTATTTGACGATTTAAATAAAATGGAAAGATAATGTAAAATCTAAGACCCACACATGTCCAAAACCTATTGGGTGGGTATATTTAGAACCCTTATCACCTTATCCTCGAATTATATCAATGTGGTACCTTTAAAATCCGAAACCCATTTTAAAATAAAGTATCATTTCTTTACCTTCCAAGAGTGCCCCTCCTCTCCTCTTATAAAAGGCCCCCACCTCTACCTCCTTACCCACACTTCCAAAGCCTTTTTCTCGGCCAACCCCTGCCCATTTTGTCTCTCCACATCCCTCTCTTACTCCTTGAAGCCTCACATTGGGCAGAAGTCTTCCCAAGGAAGCCTTTGAGCTCAAACCAAAGGGAGTACCCGATTTTAAGGTAATGTCTTCACTTGAGTCCTTTTGTTTTATTTTGCTTCTCCAAACCCCTAAACTCTTTTTATTCATTTCTTTTGTAACAAATCCAGTATCTTCAATATACTAGGATTTTTTCATTATAAGTATTCGATCTACACTTACACACACCTGCATCAAATGGTTTAAGGACATACTGTTTCCGTGGATGGTGAATTTAGGCCTCCCGAAACGATGATTGTTCAACATTCTTTTAACACCTTCAAAGGTGGCCATTAAGATGTCACTATATTTATATATGATATATAATATGTTTATGTTTTCCTTAAGCTTATGTATTTTTCATTTTGGGCATACCTTTATGGTTTCCATTATGGGTAAACGTGATATCTTCATTTAAGGAAGTGCGGACTACCGCCCCCTCAAAGTGATTTGATTCGTTAAATACCATATGTGGGATGTATAAAGGATGGAGTTATGATATTATATATGATATTACACTAGAATTATAATATACTTTTATATAGTTATGATTCCATTATATAAAATGCGAAATAGAAATGAAAGTAGCGTTCATGTGTACGTACGGCTTACCGTCTCCATGAACGGTGCATTTCATTTCTTACCTCTAAATGATTATGTAATATTATAAATGCATGCATGTACTGGATATATATTACATATATGATATCTACATCATGAATACCATTCTGGATATAATGAATACATGAACAAATTGTAATTATTAAGGGCTTATTTTTTACTCAAGTACCAATGATCGTTAAAACAACCGTTATTAACTTAAATAATTACATAGTGTTCATGAAATGGAAATAAGTGATATAAAAGGAATAATGAACTTGAAAAAGGTTATTAAACAAGTAGAAATTAACTCAAGTTTATTATTCAGGAGATTAAAGAACGACCGAGTCAAGTCGGACCCGAGGTATGGGACTTCGTCTCAATCTCCTTTCATTGAGGCATATTTTGTTTTATACACAACCTTCTTTTATACCGTGTATAAACCCCTTTGATTTTTACATTTATTCAAAAGGAATATTTTTTATACAAAGCATTTAATAAATGACAAAAGGTAATGTTTTTGTCGTACGTATGCGGCGACAACGACTTCTCCGCCGCCGTGACCATTATTTGAGTTTCAGCTTCCTCTACAAGCCAAACCTTTTTTAAAAGAAAAATAAATACCATTTTTTACTTTTCTTTTATTTTGGTATTGAAAATTGTTTTCATAATGTTTTTATATCAATGTGTTGTATTGATATCTTGTGATTTATAGGTGGAAATGTTATGTTTCCTTTATGCATGTTTTATGTGATACGATTATGTTGAGGTTCTTGGGAATTATTATGAAGACGGGTGGTTCTGTGATAAACTAAGGGCGGGTGAGCTCGATATAGCTCTCCAATGCAATGGGTAACATGAAGGAGTGAAACGTTAAGGTTTCTCCGAAGAAATTTAGGGAATATACTATGATGGGTATTCCAAACGTAACTAAGAGGGTTACTCCCTACGTAAGAATGTTATGAATGCCTCATGTTTCTTGTATGTCTTATGATTTATATGATTTATTCATGATTTGATGAGGTATGTTAAAGTGCTTATGTTTTATGGGTAAATTATGATTTCATTCTTATGTATATATGTACCCATGTTTCCTTTCCATATTTTTATATCCCTTACTGAGCGTTTTATGCTCATCCCAAGTTTTTTTAAATGTTTTTCATAGGTTAAGGGAAAGGTACATGATATGATGATAGTGTCAAGGAAGTGTCATGAAAGAATATATGTTTTATTTTAAATATGTTTCCATTTATGGGAAAGAAGAATACTATCTTTATGTAATGACTTTGTTTTTATGTGGAATATAATGCAATTTTTATGATCTTATTCTCTAAAACTCTAAACCCGAAAAGATCCTCAATGTGTAATCTTGTAATAACTCAGGATTAAGTAAGGTTTAAGGCTGGGGCCTTATACTAGGAGCTTGTCATTTGATGGTATATGGATGTGGGTTTTTATCTAGATATGAATGATTTGAAGTCACAATCATGATATGTTTTCTGTCTCAAAAATAAGCTTTGAGCTTCAATAGTTCAAAGAAGCTTGTTTTCATTGATTATATAGCGGGTTCCAAACATATAACAGCTTATGACACATCCATGGAAGCCATCTAGGTTTGTAACATTGTCTAGGAGATCGATGTGGTATCTAGTTGTAAGGATCCCATTATATTGTATTGTTATAATACTACAGTGATGGCTCTTGAAAAGGATCCAAGGTCACATCAACAGAAAAAAAACATACATAGAATGCATCACCTCATGAGGGATTTCCATCAAAGGGGTGATGTTGTAGTTATACAAGTGTCCATAGAAGAGAACAAGGTCGGACCGTTGACAAAAGGCCTATCTCTGAGGAATCATAAATATCATGTAATAGATAGTGGACTGATGGTTGTTATCATATTGGCTCTAGTGCAAGTGGGAGTCTATTGGAGTTGGTTCCCTAGAAGCCAACATAATTTTAATTTAAGATAAACCTATACTCATTGGATGAATATTTATAAATTCCATATCACATCATTGTTGTTATTTTTCATGACATAGTATGTGATAATGTTCTAAGAATAGCTTTTCCACTAAAAGGTATTAGAGGATCACTGATATGATAAGAACTCAAATGTTCTATGAAACTATTCTGGAATATATGTTCTATGGATGGATGATATCATTTTAATGTACCCAAATGATATAGGATTCATGGGTGGGGTCTCATGAAAGCTTGAGGCACCTTATCATTGTATGCCCCCTTGGTAATATCAAGGATGATATTATAAGAACAATCCCTGCCATTTGGAAATAAACATTCATAAGTTTCATTAAATGTTCCTATCTGCGGACATGTGTATTGGTCCTTAGAATTTATGATTATTGTTAATTGGTATTATGACTTGGGAACTTAGATGTATTTACAAAGATCGTGATGATAGTTGGTTGTTGTGAGGTATGATATGTTGGGTGAAACATGAGTAATGCTACATTAATAAATAATGCTAGAAAGGATTTTTCCCTTATACAGATCTAGATATATCAGGAACTTTGATGGAAAATATATAGCCTAACTAAATATTTTTCCATTGTGTTCCCTATAAATTTTCAATTCTGCTAAGTCAAAGAATGATAAATCGATCACATGGGTTGATGGAACTTGCATGCAACCTGAATGATTAGAGATATTGAGATAAAGGGATTATATTACACAGTAAGTGCTCATATTAGGTGACATGTCATTGTGAAATCAATTAAATAATTTATTTATTTAACAACTTGAATAAATATTATTCTGGGTTATGGTTTAACAATTATTCAAGTATACCAGATAACATTTATTTCATTGCTAGTTATTCGAGGGAATATATTACAGATGTAATATTTATTTATTGGAGAATGATGCAGTTATATTTATTTTACATGTAAATAGTCATTATTCAAGGCCTAAGAAATATAAAGAAGGATTGGAGGACCAATTCGTGGGTCCTGTGAGAAATAATAATAATAATATTTGTTTAAATAATACTTAAAAATATAATGTGCTTGTTAAGAACATTTCATGGAAATAATATAATTGATATTATTATTTGAAATGGGGTTTCACATGGAATAATAAATTATGTGATGACACTTGTGATAATAATTTATTATTACATGGTGAATTAAATTCTTCATTATGTTATTATTCCATAAATTAGCCAACATGGTCATCCACCGGCTAACCAATCGTTGTGTGTACAACATCATTGGAAGAAATCTCTTGATCCTAGAGAACTCTTCCCTCCCCAAGAATTATCTCAAGAACGAGGGAGATCCTCCTCCCCCGGATATAGGAGAACTCTTTGGATGTGATTTTCAAGGTGATCAAAGGGAGACATTTCAAGTATAAGGGTATTCAATGATATCACGTGGATACTCCATCATTGATGTTAGGAGATACATGGAGAACTTCTGGGTAACTGCTAGAGGATTCCTATACTTGAATTATACATCACAACAAATGCATACATCATACCTTTTGTAACGCCCTGACCCCAGAAGCCCATAGCCAGTGCATTATTTTAATACATTTACATGATTACATGGAATCATTTCTTAATGGACCAATCAATTTAGCAGTCATGGAAAATAGATTACCCACATGAACATTACATTACACATTAGAAAAATAAAACACAATATAAATGATCATTTGATAACCACATTAATCTCCTAGCTTAACCATTATTATCAATAATTATATAATTCTTGGAATCCTAAGAAAATAAAACATAAGAAAGGGGGGAGCTCAAACCCTCATTATGGGTAAGTAATACAACAGAATATAATGTAAACATTAGACATGGTAATAATATAAAACACATTCCTTTACAAATAATATACATGAACACTTTATGGAAGGAATATGAGATGAGAAAATAATTTCATAATAAAACATATCCAGGGATATTCTACTAGTCATATAACCACATGAACCATCAATAATATTTTCATAATGGGGGAATGTATAATACCGGACAATCTGAAAAAATTTGTCAAGGACTCCTCCAAGATGTCTAAAAATGATAAATGCCTCGGCGAAAACCATATATCAAATTGGGAAAGGCCTCATTCAATCCCACATCTAATTGAATCATGAGACCTACCAATGAATTGAGGATGCATATCGGGCTCCACCCATCACTTACTAAGTCTAATACATTCCTCGTATGAAAAGGTTTATGCATAACATAAACATCTATGTTAAAACTAGCATACTAAATGTTAATAAATTGTCCATAAACCATGAATGGTATAAAAATAACACATCCACAGTCAGATATATCACAAAACCTTAAATGAAATATTAAATATTGGGATCATAATAAATCAACCTCGATCAACAATAATATCTCATAAATGATGTTGTCATAGTTGAAAATGATCAGTAAAAATCTTTGAGAGAAACATCCATTTCTCATGGAATAATTTAATATAAAGGAATAAATTTAATAGAGATTTTGAATAAAATTGTACCATATCACATTTAAACTTTTGAAAGTAATTAACATTTTAAAACAATCATGTCCGTATAAATAAATCCATAAAACCATTTTGAAAACATGAATATTAATGAGAAATATTTAGAATAATAAATATTTAAAACATTTAAAATTATGTTTTAGTTAAAAATTACCATAAAATAATCATTTTGAAATGTCTTTTATAAAACATGGATAGGGATAATAAATATGTCCCAAAAAAACATACACATAAACAATCTCGGATAATGATGAGATTAAGGAATTAACCCTTACCTTGCACTTTCCATTAGTCGAGGGTATGTTTAGCCTCTTATATAATGACAAAAGTATATTATTAAATTCTAACAGAACCATATTAATATTTATTATATCATACATGATTCATTTATGACATTATACTACCCATTTAATACGGATTTCCATGTTAAATTAACATTTCATGTAAAAATCACTTTCTTTACCGTATGTGTTTTAACTTGTTTTTGTTGATCGTATCATTTAGATCATGATTTACATTATTATATAATATAACACATGATTTTATATCATATATATTTATAATATAAATATTTATAGTATATATCTATATGAAATGTACAACACTTTTTTTTGGAGAAGGTAGGTCGTACGTACACATAAATGTTGTTTCCATTTTCATATCGTATTGAATGGAAGTAAGTGAATAAGATATATGTATATATATAAATATATATATATATATATATATTCAGTATCATTGTTATTTCATATATTACATACTTATTAATAATATATATTTTTATAATCATCATTGAATTGTGAATGTATAAATGAATCTCATCGCGACATGGAGACGATAAGCAGTACATACACACGGGCGACAATGTCATTTCATTAATGATTAAATGGTTTGGAATTGGATGGTATATTAAATTTAAAGAGATATTATCATGTTATTTTAATTATTTATATACATATTACTCATCATTGTATCCATCCAAATAACATAGTGTTGAATAAAAAATTACACCACGACGTAGAGAAAATAAGTTGTACGTACGGACACATAGTGACTTTGTTAGTTATAGGATGGATAGAATAACAAATATGGTTGTAAAATATTTATTATAACATCAAAGTATGTATAAGGTAATTTATTGATTATTTTTTTTATGGAAACAACAAATAAAGAGACAGTGGAAGAAGAAAAGAATTTGAAAGATGGTGGTGAAATTATTACCTCTTCTTTGGGTGTTTCCTTTTTAGTTGATCAAAAGGGGTTCTTAGGTTGGATTTATGTTCAAATTAAGGCATATAGATTGAATTTAGGGTAGTTTATATGAAATTTTATCAGGTTTTGGCCAAACCAAATGTCTTTGGAGGTGTGATTTTGAGGGAAGGGGAAGTTCCCTTTTATAAGAGAGGTGAAGGTCACCTTAGGAAAAGATTGAAATATTATTTTATAATAAAATAATTTTCAGTTTATAGTGACTCAAAAATTATTTATTATTTGGATAGGTGGTTATGGGTATAAAACCACTCATAAATTAGGTTTTATATAGGTTTAGGTCACTGTATTAACCTTATATTTTAGATTTAACTCTTAGTTAAATAGTTTAACTTTTATCGTGCCTTCTTGTATTATTACACTATATCGATACTAAACTTACTATAAACATCCAAGAGAACCTAAAGTGGTTCATTAATGACACATATATATTATTTAATACCTTTGTATGAACCTTATTTTTTTAAGAATATTATATAATTTAATAATAAAATATTTGTTTTTAAATCTCATTTATGTCAATTTTGACAATACTTAGTATTTGGTTTATGTGAAAGTCATCACAACTTGATTACATAGAAAAAGATACATTGAATAAATAAAAACAAGTCATGTTAACCTGAAAAATTATTTTATGTCAAAGAAACTTTTAAATTTTATTTATTTTAATATTTATAATACTATTTTTTTGATTCTTTCATTAATAAGGTAATTATTGCATCATCATTGTGTCATAAATAAATTTAACTATTTAATGTCTAAAAATTATAAATAAAAATAAATTTTTTAGGAAATATTTTTATATTTCTAATGAATATTTATTGTTGGAAAAATAACTTATATAACACATTGAATGAAATTGTTTACTAAAAGATTTATGTTTATGTCATTTTTGTCTTTACTTTAAATTAATTAATACAAAGTGTGATTATCACTCTCAAGTGACTCCATGTGGTCCCAAAATCGACCCAAGAATTTCCATGGTCATAAATGTATCATCCAATAGGAAGGGGACACATTTTAGGGTAATTTAACATTATTATAAAAATGTTTTTACCCTAATTTACCTGATTTACCCATTAACCATGGTAAATAAAATATTTACTGAAGTAAATATTCATAATGTCTAAAAATAAAAGTTAAATATTTAAAAAATATGGACCTCTGTATTCCAAATATATAATCCATTTTTCCAAATTAAAAACACCAAAGTTTCAGAAATTAATTTAAAATTAATTCTCATTTCCAAAGCCAGAAAGCTAGTTTTTAAAAATTAAAAACTATGAAATGATTGACATGTGTTTATGTCATATTTAAATGTTAAATTACTTATAATGACCTAAATTATATTAAATGATATAAATAAAATATAATAATACTTAAAAACAATCCAAATTCATAATTTAGCAGTATAAATTATTTCAAATAAAAAGGTTTTTTTCAATTAAAACATCGTATTTTCACTATTCACCAAAATATGAAAGTTATCAGAAAAGTACCAAAAATATATCCAAACTAAATATTTATTTCCCTCTTCAAAAAAAGAATTTAATTTCATTAAATTGAATATATAACAGTGCTGAGTATTAGTTTTAAAAATGGTTCACCATTAAAAGGTGGTAAAATTGCATTTTTCTTAAAAATACTTCTTTTATTTGAAAAAATGAATTTATTTTTATATTATGTCTCAGAAACACATAATATGGATGTTAAAATTATATATATTATATTTGATTCCAAATGCAGTTAATGTTATTCATAATCTCTTTTTGAACGGCCAGTTTGTTAAGTTGTGGTGCGCTTGAACTCGAAGTTACGTGTTGCATAAGCTATTGAATCACATTAATGAGATAACGTACTACGAAATATAGGGGTGTTACATTCTCCCCTTCTTTAAAAAATTTAATCTCACAATTTTAAATTGTTCTTTGAAAATAAAATGTTAAAATTAGAATAATACCTTTGTGGAAACCCGAAATCGGAAATTGGGTTAATAAAATTTAGTCTTAATAAGAGGGAAAGGGAAATGAAAAGTCACCACCAAATTATGATCTTGATTAGGAGAACATTGGTAGAAATTAGAGATGCATAATTAGATAAAAAACAAAAATATTTATAAGGGTGATTAAGATCATTAATCACAAACAATTATAAAATTGAGGAACTCAAAGTAATAAATCTATGATGATTTAAAATATCATCAGTTCTACAAAACATAAGTTATTATAATAACAAATTTTTGGTATTAAGATCCCCTCCCCAAAGAATAATAATTAATTTATTCATAGAATAATAGGAAAAAATATACTTGACATATAGAGTATCATCATTTAAGTAATTTCTACCACAAACTCATCTTTCACTCCAAAACATAATAGAATTCAAAAATATTTTATTTATCCTAATCGTATAGGTTTCCAAAAATAGTGAATTTATAATTCATTTTCCAGAATATTTAAAAAATACTACATTATACAAAATGGGACTTCAATTAGGCAAGTGGAAGGTGATTCCCCCTTGTTGCCCTTCGGTTGAGGGTTCAACTCTCATGTCCTTGCTGAACGCGATGGGTTGTCACTCGACCTTCGAGTTCTCTTTTTTATGACAATCCAGAAATAATATCAAGAAATTATTTAACCTTAACAATAGTATCCAATGTCAAACATAATTGATTACAACCTTTAGACTTATCCAAAATACTTCTATCCAAACTCACAGTCCAAAATTTATATAGAAGGTAAACACAATTAAGATCCTTTTTTCCACATAATAGCATGTGAATACCTTCATCGTGTATTCTTTTGAAACACTAGAATACCCTGAATTACTGTAAAACCTTATTGAATACATTCATACCCCATTATTTCTTATAGAATTATAGATATAGTCCTTCTATCCAAAAATGTTGTAAACTCCAACAATGATGGAATATAGAAATCATTAATTATTTTCAAGGTATTCAATAATATCCAATATAATTTATCCAAATCTATCATATATTATTCCAAAATCACTACCTCGGTATCAGAGCCATGTTATGGTAAATCTTTCTCTAAACCATATATTTTCCTAAAAAATTAACCTACTATTGAGTCACTTTTATTGGTTCCACACAATATCAAGTCCTTAATAAAATAGTACTGCAGTACAATCCTTATATACTCTATAATTCTTATAACATGTACATCATTAATACAATAATAAAATGACACAATACTTTAATATCAACATAAGAACACTAGACATTACTCTTAATATGTTCTAATATCATAACCTAATTATTATTCAACAACATCATTTGTGGTATACTCTGATGTTTTGGACATTGATTCACGTAGTGTCCCAACTCCTTGCAGATGAAGCATTGTACATTTCAAACCATTTTCTTGCCCTTGAAATCACTTACTTCATGTCCTTTTTCTCCGCACTTATAAAAAACTAACATCCCTTTCATGCATTTACCAAGGAGATTCTTTCCACAATTATCACATATGGGAAAACCCTTCTTTCCCTTATTACCTTTATCCATCTTTCTTTCTACTATCATTTTCTTCTCTGGCTTCCCTTCAAAGACATTGGACTCATATAATTATTTAATTATATTATTACCACATGTTAATATTTATTTATATGATGATAATATGTGGGAGACTATTTCCTTTCTAAGTGTGGGCTTAATACCATAAAAGATATGATCATTCTTACTCTTTGGATCATGCGTATTATAGAAGTTCACATTACATCAAATGGGCATCATTTCTAAACAATGGCATACACAAGGTTAGTTTATGAATCGCAATGCATAATTCCAACCTTGTAAAATACCTAACATAAATTGAAAAGTATACGCATATAATTTATAATCATAAAATGTTTTATTTGAGGAATTATTTACTCGTAAATCGATTATAATGGCCTGTAATAAAAATATGAATTATACTAAGCATATCCCCTTGGATTGTCGTAACCAAGAGTCCAATAAGGCCCATTTTCATGTACTAGGATACCCCGGGTCACGCCCGAAACACCTTTTCAGAGTTTTCACTCATAGGTACATCTGTGACAGAGCTGCCTCTACCTGATCGTATCCAGATAGATATTTAATGCTTGAAAATACAAAAAATATATACCTTACCAAAATTCTAAGAAGTTCTTCTATACAAATCCTCAAAGTCTCTCTTATGGTATTTTTTTAATCAGAGTTTATTTCAATTGATTTACATGGATGTTACTAAACTTCCTATGATACCAACTATAACACCTGACCCCAAAATCCCGGAGACGGTACATTATTTTAATACATAGCCATGATTACAAGGAATCAAGTTCCGAAGGAATGATCAGTTTAGTAGTATTAGAAAATAGATTACATACACGAACGTTACATTACATATTAGAAAAATATAACACAACATAAATGATCCATTGATAATGACATTAATCCCCATTCTGAAACCTACATATCAATAATAATACACTTCTTAGAATCGGGGAAAAATAAGACAGAAGAAAGGGGTGAGCTCAAACACTCAGTACAGGTAAGCAATACAACAGAAGATAACATAAACATTAGGCATGGTGAATAATTTAAAACACATTCCTTTACAAATAGAAAATAAAAACACATTATGGTAGGAATATGAGATGATTAAATAATTCCATAATAAAACGTTTTCATGGGTATTATACTAGTAAAATAACCACATTAACAATCAATAATATTTTCATAATGAGGGAATGTATATTTCTGGACATTCTGAAATATTCTCTTAAGGCCTCGGCCAAGATATCTAAAAATGATTAAGGCCTCGGCCAAAACCATATATCAAATTGGGAAAGGCCTCGGTCTATTCCATGAACAATTGTCTCATGAGACCTATGGATGAATCGAAAGGCAATAACAGCTCCGCCCACCACTTAATAAGTCCAATACAATCCTCATATAAAAAGGTTAAAGCATAACATAAACATTATTATTAAAAGTAGCCTAAAATTTTTCAATACATTATCTATAAACCATGAATGGTATAAAAATAAAACATCCATAGTAAAACATATCACAAAATCTTCAATTCAATATGGAATATTTGTATCATAATAACTCAACCTCAATCAAGAATAATACCCCATAAAGGATGTTTACATAGTTGAAAATGATCAATAAAAATATTTCAGAGAAATATCCCTTTTTCATGGAATCATTTAAAGGTCACCAAATTTATAAAGGAAGAAACTTAAAAGGGATTTTTGAATCAAAGATACCCATACCAATTTGAAACATTTGAATGGAATTAACATTTTAAAACCATAATGTCCAAATAAATAAATTCTTTAATCCATTTTGAAAACTTGGAAATTAATGACAAATACTTAGAAGAATAAATATTTAAAATATTTAAAATGAGGTTTTAGTTAAATAGTAGCTTAAAAGAATAATTTTGAAATGAATTTTATGAAACATGGATGTGGATAATAAATACTTCCCAGAAGATACTTACACATAAACAATCTCGAATAATAATGAGATTGAGGAATTAACCCTTACCCTGAACTTTTCTTTGGTCGAGGGTTTGTTTAACCTTCTGTATAATGACCATAGTATGTTATTAAATTATACCAGAACAAAATTCATATTTATTATATCATAAATGATTCATTTATGAATTTATAAAACCCATTTTATAATGATTTCCATTATAAATTAACATTTCCGGTAATAATCTCTTTCTTTATCATACATGTCTAAAATTGTTATTCTTGATCATATCATTTAGATCATGATTTACAATGTTCTAAAATATAAAACATAATTTATATATCATATATATTTTGAATATAAATATTTATATATTCAGTATCATTAATATGTCATATATTACAAACATATTAATAATATAAATTTTATAATCATCGTTGAATGGTGTCTATGGAAACGAATATCATCGCGTCGTGGAGACGGTAAGACATACGTACACACGTGTGACGATTTCATTTCCTTAATGATTAAAAGTTTTGGAATTGGATGGTATATTAATTTTACAGATACATTTTCATGTTATTTTCATTATTTATATACATATTACTAATCATTATATCCATCCAAATAACATATGTTTGAATAACAAATTACACTACGGCGTGAAGACGGTACGTCGTACGTACGCACGCCTAATGACTTTGTCATTTATAGGATTGATAGAATAAAAAATTTTGTTGTACCATATTTATAATAAAATCATAGAATGTATAAGGTTCTGTAATTATTATTGTGGTATAGAAACAATGGAGAAAGAGGAAGTGGAAGAAGAAAATAACTTGAAAGAGGGTGGTGAAATTATTACCACTTCTTTGGGTGTTTCCTTTTGATTTGATCAAAAGGGCTCCATAAGATGGATTTATGAACAAATTAATGCCTCTAGGTTTACTTTTGGGTAGGTGGGAGGATATTTGAGTAGGTTTGGGCCAAACCAAATGGCTTTGGAGGTGTGATATTGAGGGAAGGGGAACTGCCCTTTTATAAGAGAGGTGAGGGTCACCTTTGGAAAAGATTGAAATATCATTTTATAATAAAACCATTTTAGGTTTATAATGGATAAAAAATGATTTAGTTCTAGAATAATCTGGGGATGGGTGGAAAAACACACAACCAATAGGTTTTTGAAAGGTTTTGGTTACCATATAAACCTTATATTTTAGAATTTACTCTTAGTTAAATAGTTTTACATTTACAGTGTCTTCTAGTATTCTTATACTATATGGTTACTAAACAAACTCTAATCATCAAAGAGAACATCAAGTGGCTCATTAATGACTTATAAAATATTATTTAATCCCTTTGGACGAACCTTATATTTTTATAAATATTATATAATTTTATAATAGAATATTTGGTTTGAAAACGAATTTATGTCAAATTAGACACTATTTAGTAATTGGTTTATGTGAAAGTCATCCAAAATTAATTACATTGAAAAAGATACATTGAATCAATCCTAACATGTCATATTCACCCAGAAAATTCTTGGATGTCATAAAAACTTCGAAATTATATTTATTTCAATATTTATTATACCATTTATTTGATTCGTTCATTAATAATGTAATTATTTCATCATCATTGTGTCATAAATAAATTTAATTATATAATTTATAAAAAATATAAATAAAATATAATTATTTAGGAAATAATTTTATATTTCAAATTAATATTTATAGTTAAAAATATAACTTAAATAATATCTTGTAATAATTGTTTTACTAAAAGATATATGTTTATGTCATATTTATCTTTACTTTAAATATATTAATATAAAGTGTAATTATCACTCTCAAGTGGCTCCATGTGGTCCCAAATTCGACACAAGGATTACCATGGTCGGAAATGTATCAAAAAATTGGAATAGGATATATGTTAGGGTGATTTATTATTGTTATAATAATATTTTTTTACCCTTATTTACCAAATTTACCCTTTAACCATGGTAAATAAAACATTTACTAAAGTAAATATTACTAATGTTTAAAAATAAACGTTATCCATTTACACATTATGATCCTCCTGATTCCAAATATGGTATCAATTTTTCCAAATTCAAAACACCGAAGTTGATGAAATTAATTTAAAATTAATTCCCATTGTTAAATCCAAAAAGTGGGTTTTTAAAAATTAAAAACCACCAGAAGATTGAAATATGTTTATGTCAAATTTTATTTTGAAATTACTTATACTGACCTAAATTGTATTAAATGATAAATTTATAATCTAATTATACTTTAAAACAATTAAAATTCATAATTGAACACTCTAAATTATTTCGATTAAAAATTTTGTTTTCAATTAAAACATAGTCATTTTCACTATTCATCAAAATATGAAAGATATCAGAAAAGTACCAAAAATTTAACCAAACTAAATTTTTATTTCCCTCTTGTAAAGAATAATTTATGTTTTTTAAATTTAATATATAAAAGTTTCAAATATTGGTTTTCTAAAGGTTTCTCCATTAAAAGGTGTTAAAATTGCATTTATTTAAGAATACTTCTTTTATCTGAAAAAAATGTATTAGATCTTATATTAGGTCTAGGAAAAAAATAATATGGATGTTAAAATTATATAGAGTATATAAGATTCAAAATTCAGTTAATTCAATTCATAACTACTTTTTGAATGGATAGTTTCGTAAGTTGTGGTGCGCTCAAACTCAGTGTTTCATGTAGCATAAGCTATTAAATTACTTTAATGACATAACGTACTATGAAATAATGTGGTGTTACACCTATGGGAAAATGAATAAACAATGAAAGAATCACCTAGGAGGTAATTCATTCATTTAATTAAAATAATTGTAAACAAAATTTGTTGATCCTCTCTTCTCAGTTCTAGTTTCTCTCTTTTTATTTTATCTTTAATTCAATTCAAGGGATATTGGAATTTATCATTGTATTGATCTTGGATTAATAATTGATCATGGTAATTTTAAATGTTAGGTACACACCCATCCTGCATATCTGTTGCACCCAGAACTTTCAAAACCATGTTTTAAAATAGTGACAATGTTATTGAGTATAATATAAATAGATTTTCATAAGATATATGGTAACATGCTTTCCCTAGTGAATACAAGAAGGATAAAGTCTCTATAATAAAAAATTACTTTTATAATTGTTATATCATAATAATTTTCATGGGGATGCTCAACATTGTAGTTGGATAATATTCATAATTTAATATTCTAATTTAATTAAAATTTATTAAAAATGGTATTTTTTATGGATGAAATATTAGAATATTTTCAAAATAAAGTGGGGGTTTTCTAAGAAAATTAAATAAATAAGGCCTTGGTATTCAAAACAAAGCATGAATTATATATGAATGAATCTACAAAAATAAAGGATTTGGTGTAAGTAAAAAAATTTCTCCCATAGAAATATTTAAAATGATTAAAATGTTTTTATCCATCGTAGTATAAAATAATTTAAAAGTATTATAAATAGACATAAAATAATATTTTCATAAGGGTATTTAGGAATAAGATGTATACATTAAAGATATAAAGATATTTCTCATAGAATACTACTACAGAAGACACATCTAACAGTGGTAGAAAAAGGCTCCATCAGTTCTGACAAAGCGATCCATACGAAAGTGATGTTAAAAGTATACAACTATCATAGCTATAAAAAACACTGATAAAGGAACCATTTTAAGTGTGATTTGGTTTAATTATGATTAATGGGGGATTCATCAATTATTTTTACTATCACTGATATTATTTGAAAAAAAATGTGATCATTCCTTTCTCAATGCTCAGAATCCACCTTTCTTAACATTATCCATTCCACCTGACCAACCCTTACGCACCCCAACACCTTTAAAAGTGCTTGATACCCCTCTTTCATAGTGATTGATATATTATCACCCACCCATGAGAACCTATACTCAAACACTGAAACTTCCTTCTATAATGTGAATCCCTTACTACTGCTCGACCTTGTTTTATTTTCCATTTAATGATATTTCTATTTATTTGAAATTTTTTACATAAATACTTTTAATAAGTTTGTGATATATATATATATAGATATACATATAATTATTTAAATATATTATATATTAATATTAATTTATATATATATATAATTATAAATATATATATTGTGTGTGTGATTATTAATTTACACACATATGTTTATTTGAAAATTATATATATTGATTAACTTATTTTAATAATGTAAATAATGTGGATTATTTTTTACATTAAATAAAATTAATAAGAATAATTATTTCAATTTGGTTTATATACTTAAAAATACAGCTTGATTTGAATATGTAATTATAAAATTAATTTCCTATAAGTAAATAGAAGATAATATGAATATAAATAATTATAAATAAAACAAAATTATGAAAAAGATAAAACTTTCAATTCATTATATATCTATGAATGTAATATCTGCTAAAAATGCATCCCCAATTGAAAACATGCATGAATACTCTCTTAAATGAATATAGAAGACTATCAAATATTTAAAAAATAGGGTATCCCAACAATAAACTATGTTTTGGAGACCTTATCGACCTTTTTGGACTTAATGAAAAATAAGAATAGGGTTACACCATGTAACCATCACATATATATCTTCATAGGATTCAATTTATTATGTGGTAGAGCCCAAACAGAAACTCAGATGAAAATATATTCTTTTTTGAAGTTCAAGTCTTGTATTAACTTATCTTAGACAATTCATTAATTGATTTAATTTTTTGTTATTATAATTGTTATTAAATAACTATTAGTCATTATTAATTAAAAAATTATTCATTAATATTATTTATTAACTATTAACTATTTTATTTTCACTAAATATCTTATATGTTAAGTGTAAATGATAATTAAGACTGAACTAAACCATATTTAAAAAAATATATATATCAATATAATTATATTTATATAATTTTTTTTAAATATATAAATTTTTTTTATGAAATATACCCTATATGATTTCTAGAAAAAAAAGAACTGAAAGGGGTGGCTTTATAAGTACTAGTAAAAAAGTGCTCATGAAGCCCCCAATCAGTGCATCTTTATGAGTAATGATATAATCCCCCATTATCATATATTTTGTATAGCACTATAACATATTACCCCCATTATCAACGCTTTTTAAAAATTGATAAATAAACCCTTTATCTATGCCTCTTTTATCACTAATAAAGGTATACCTTGATCTGTATTTCTTTACCACTAATAAAATAAAAATTTGTCATTTATTTTAGATATAAATGATAAAGACTACCACTAGATAAATAAAAACCTATATTAGTGTTCGATGATGAGAATAAATAATTTCAAATGAAGAAGGAACTCTATGAAATGAAGAACTAACAAGATCATGGTATTCTAGGATTGATCATCTTTTTATAAATCTTGGATTCCAATGTGGAGAATGTGATCATAATATCTATATAAAAAGGATTTTTTTCATCAGATGATGGTGTTCTTCTATGTGGATGATATAAATTTTACAGGCTCAAATGAATCACAATGGAATAAATTTTAAAAATTATTGAGTAAATAATAAATATCTACAATTAAAGAATTCATTATTTTTCATGGATCATGGGTTTTATAAATAAAGGGAGGTACATTTTTATATAAATATAAATATGATAAATAAGAATCAAAATGATTTTACATAGAGGATAGAAAGGAAATGAGAACATATATTGATACCAAGGTGAAGTTGTTCAATGATGATAAAGGAAATATGGTTCATATTATAATGTATAAACACATCAGTGAGTGTGTGTTGCATCCACAATATTTGACCACAACAACTTCCAACTGCCATATATTCAGGTTCAGCAGTGAAAAGTTTTACCAAGTGTAGTTTCTTACATGACCAATAAATCAATTAATCTATTAAGAAATAAAAATTTATAGATGTACTTTTTTTATCCATTCTACAACCACCAAATTCAGAATATTAAATAAAATTAAAACAAATTTATTTCCAGAAGAATAGAAAAGTAATATATCTATAGTTCACATTAAATTGTTAAAAATTATTTTATCTACTTTTAAATGGAATTATTTTGGATTAGATTGATATATTACACACAATAATACTAAAAACATTATGTCTATATGACTAACAGTTAAGTATATTTAAATTCTTATCATACCTCTAAATGTTGTTTAATCTACTGGTTTCCCAGATTCATCATGATAAAGGGTATTCGAGGTATTGATTGGAGTACTTATAAATTTAGTGTTGTCATATACAAACTTTTTAATAAGATATTTAATATACTTATTTTGAGATATATAGGTTCCTTTAGGTTTTTTATAAAGTTTAAAAAAAATAAAAAAATTTAACTCATCCATCATACTCATTTCAAACTCAGATTTCATAACATTCGTAAATGAAGCAGTTAAGGATTGCAGGGTTAATATGAATATAATGTCATCAACTTTAATTTTAATGAATGAAACCTTTTTATTTTATTTCTTTATACAAATGGTTAGATAATAATTTCCATTAACATAATAGTCGTGTTACAAAATTATTGTAATTATATCATACCAGGATCTATGGGCTTGATAAAGACCATATAACGATTTGGTAGTTTAAAAACATATTCCAGATGTTTTTTGTCTTCAAAAACATGAATTTTTTCAACGTAAAAATTAAATTATACATATCTGTTAATGAAATAACACTTCACATCCATATTAAAAATTTTAGAGTTAAAGAATGCTGTATAGGATAAGAGAATTTGAATAGACTCATTTATAGATACTAGAGAATAGGTTTATTCATAGTCTATTAATGCAAGTTGATTATAGAATTTACCAACGAATCATTATTTATATATTAAACGAATTCCATTTTCATCACATTTAATGATATAAACCCATTTAATCCAATTATAGAGGTTTAGTTAGGTCTTTCAACCAGGGACGAGACATTGTTCGATTCAGATTCATTTAGTTCATCTTGTAAAGATTTTATCCAATATTCATCACCTAAAGTTTCATCAGGGCTTTTAGGTTCTAATTAGGAACGAAATTCTAGATTATCAAATTCATTTATTAATTAAATTATTGTCCTTAAGGGTTTATATAAATCTCCAATGATACTATCATTGGGATGATTCCTTAGAAACAACTGACATTAGTTTTATAAAACCATTTTTGCAATATAGGGTTGAAATTATTTTTAGTGAATACATTGAAAACATTTTCTTTAGTATTCTCTTCATTAGATGAATGTTCCATAAAAGGTGGATTATAATTTTTTTAAATCACATCTGAAGATTTAGGTTGTGGTTCTTTAAAAAACAAAGGGCCAGTTTCATCAAATTTTACATGTATTGTTTCCTCAATATTACAATAATTTTTACTAAAGTCTCTATAAGCCTTAGTGGTAGTGGAATAGCCTAAAAAATATTTCAACTAATTTGAGTGCCATATTGTGTAAGTTTTATTTTCTATTAAAAAATAATACTTTTCATACAAATACACTTATGTGTGAGACTTTAGGTTCTCAGCCTGTCAAAAACTCACAAGGTGTTTTATTATGAAATTCCATGATTAAAACATGATTTATAGTATAAAAAGTAGTACTCACAAATTTATCCCAAAAAATGTTTATAAATTGAGTATTAACTCAACATGGATGTTATTATCTCTTGAATAATTCTATTTTTTCATGCAATAACACCGTTTTTCTAAGGAGTTCTTGGAACTGATAATTTATGAGTAATTCCTTTCTTACTATAAAAAGATTCAAAATCCGAATGTTCAAATTGTCCTATATAATCACCATGAATAGTTATCAATGGAAGGTTTTTATATTTTTTTAACTTTGGATGAAAAATATTTTAAATGAGAAAAGTATTTATATTTCCTTACTTAAAAAAGGACCCATGTAAATCTAGTGTAATCATCAACTAAAAGAAATAAATAGTATTTTCCACCAATACTTTCATTTTTTGTTAGAATGAAAAGATCCATATGCACTAGCTATAAAGAATCATAAGTTCATACTTCACTAATAGAAATATTGACTTATTTTTATTTCCATATTTACAAGGATCACATACTTTTGAAGAAGAAAATATATGATTTGGTAGATCTATAAAAATTCTTATCTTAGAAAGTTTACATATTTTTTTAGGGTATAGTCTCTTAATTCCTATTCCATAACCAATATTGGTCTTCTATTTCACTATGGAAAGGTATGTAATTTCTCCTAAGGTCTTATAAAGTATGTGTATAAACATTCTCATTTCTATGGGTTTATAAAATTAACTCACCCGTGTAATTTTGTACTAAACATTTATAATTCCCAAAATTCAAAAGGGTACATTCATCGCATAATAGAATTATTCTTATAAGATTGTGCTTGAGAACTTTCAAAAATAATAAATTGTAAATTCTGGCTTTTCCAAGAAAAATTATATTACCAATAAAAACAATCACCCCTTGAGTATGTTCTCCAAAAGCGAGTCTTCCACCTTTCATATTAATAATATTATCAATGATGTTTTTCTTATTAGTCATGTGTTTGGAATATCCATTATCCTTGTTCCATGTATTGTTGTTGGTACTTCCTTTGTTTTCCAAAAAATAACACAATTACATTTTCAGAATCCAAACATTCATGAAACTAGAACTTTTAGAAAGTAAAATCTTAGGAATCCACATTTTCTTATAAAATCAATATTTATGAAAAACTAAGGACTGGATTTTTTTAAAAGAAAAAAAATTCTCCCACTGTCCACTAATTTGATACATAGCGAATAAGGGGAACTTCGAGTTAAAAAATAGTTGGGACTGAAAATATTTGTTGAGATGGAATAACCCATTCAAGAACTATTATTAAGAGGATGATGTTGTGAATACATTCTATCAAAACCTTCTTTACTAAAAGTAGTGCTTAAAAATATTTAATTATAATATATCAGCTTTTAGTCTAATGACTAAATTATTATCCTAATATTCATTACTCTTAGTATTGATGATTTTATATAAAACATTTTTCATATAAATATAATTTTCAATATCCTTAGAATGTTTAGTCTTCTTAGAAATAACTTACTTAAGGTTTTTGAAATAGATAAAATCTCAAAATATTTTACATCAATAACTTTTGAAAGATCTGACACTTATTTTGTGGAAATATTTATTCTACAATATTACTTATAAAGTTTATTTTTTATCTTACTATTTTCATTTTCAAGTAACTTGGAAAAACTAGATACTTCTCCAAAATTTGGTAATATATCTTTTACTGAGAAATATTCTTCATCTGAGGATATATAATTTTGGTTATAGAGATAATTAGCACTTAAATACATATTGGTAGATGAATTAGCTATTTGTAACTTGTCCATAAGACATTTATTCAAAATGGGTGTTTTGATAATAAGACCAATATTATTATGTCGATAATATTCATTATCTAAGGATTAATCAGACGAGTCTATAACACTTTCACTCCAAGAATCATTTTCCTTCAAGACTTTATTTCCCTTAGAATTATAATATTTTATTTTATTTTTTAAAAAATTTCTATCTTTCTTACCCTTTTTTTGGCTTAGGAATGTCAAGTCTGATATGCCCATATTTCGTGCATTCGTAACATGAGTCTTTAAAATAATTTTGACCCTTAATTTCCTGTTTCTTATTTCTCTATTGAGAATCCTTATATCCAGAAATCTTGTTCATCATTCAAGAAATATTCTCTAACTCATTCAGTAATTGTTTATATTCACTTCAGTCAAACTGAATAAAAACATTCTTAGACATTATTGTCTTAATAAATTTCTCATGAGTCTTGGCTTTCATCTCATTCGTAGTAGCAGTAAATAATACTCCCATTTTCTTCTTTATATTTTTAGTGCATCCCTTAAATCTATTCTCATATTGTAAGATATTTCTAAATAATTCATCAAGACTAACAATTGTAACTTTCCTTGATTCATCAATATCAGTTCTCATCTATTCCCATTTGTTAGGCATAATGTTTATGATTTAATCTACAACCATCTCAACATCTATACATTCTTCTCCCATTGAATGTAGAATGTTCCTGATTTTAATAAATATCTATTTAACATTATCTATTATTTCTCCATAGGGAAAAAACCATGATAATCTTCTCTATTTACGCCTCTTCTAGTCTCAATAACATTAGAAGTTAAAAAATGTGTAACTTAGAGTTTCATCCATATGTTATTAGCTGCATCACAAGAAGATATCCAGATATAAATATTTATGGTCATATAAAAAATAAAAGTATTGTGTATCCTATATTTTAGATGGTAGTCTGTCTTTTCTGGGTTAGTAAATGTTCTGACATCCTTATTAGGTATCTTATAATACCTAGTAAGCATAAAGAAGTTTTCCACACCAGTGTTGATAAGAAAAGTTCTCATTATGTCTCTCTATTATTGGTAATAATTTCCATCAATTATTAGTGGTCTATTAGGGATTAGATTATGTATAGATTCGACATTCATTCCTACCATATTTCAAAACAAACCTTTTACACTCAATAAGCTAGTGTACTATATATTTATAAAGAAAGAGTTTATCACAGAAATGAATCTAACTTTTAAGATGAAAAAAATTAATATAAAAAATTTGATTTGTCGTCTAATAAAAATATTTATATTATAATTTCAAAGAGATACTTTCATACTAGTTTTAGGATTGAAAAGTATAATTAGACAATCAATTACAATAGAGGGATAATTTTAACTCTAAAAACATTCATTTTACAACATTAAAGTATATTTTTTTTACCAATGATAAACGAAAAAAGATTCAAGTAAACCCTATTTTGTATGGTTAATGGAAAAAACCCTTGTCCTAATAAACATGTATAATGAAATAAATATACATGAATTATAATACTTTATTCTACCATAATGTGTATAGAATCTTAAATTAGAGTTACAAAAAAATAGAAATAATAAAAAAACATTCTTATTGTTACAAATTCAGAGTAAATTTAAATTACATATAAAAGAGTAAAAATATTTTTACCCAATGATTAGGGTATCAAAAACCCCTTGGATAAAGGTACCTTGATTTATATTTTTATAAAATTCTATCTTGAAGACACTAGGGTAAGCACTCGATATAAAAATCGGTATCCATCTTGCAATCCCTAAAAGGCCTTGACCTATATGGTGGTCAACACCTATTTCTTTTTTTAGTTAGAAGGCCCCGATTAAAAATCTAAATGAAATATATGTCTTCCTTTATGTTGGAAGACCTCAATCATATATTTCATAAATTAGAAATGCACAAAGTAGAACAAAGCATTTTGACGATTAAAGTGTGTGGAACGAGTTGTTCACAACAAAATTTATTCAAGGCTTTAAGACCAAGAATTCTTAGTAGAGATCTTATAGAGTATAAATTCTAACCAAAGTTCATAGCATTGAAAATGTTCATATTACTTGGTATTTATCATTGATATTTCTAGTAGTATAAATTTCTTACATGAGTCCTATTTTTTTTTTTGAAATTTTTGAGTGACCTGTAGAGCTACCACATAAAATGGTTATATAATAACGTATTAGATGACATAATTTGGAATAATAAAATATCATGAGAAACTTTGAGTACATATAAATTTGTTTATATTAAACATTAATTTAAGGAAAAAATAGAAACTTTAAGAAAGATATTAAATATTACATTAATGAAATATTGTATCTTTAAAAAGGTTATAGAATTAGATACTTCAACAAAAGAGAAAACTCTATGAAATATATAAAATCAGATCTCGAATTAATTGAGAATTGGATTTAGAAATTTAGACGTTTTAGAAATGACAAATAGTAAATCGGATTCACATTTTCGAGTGAATCAGATTCAATATTTTGGAAGATTCAAAATTGAGGAAGTGAATTCGATTCACAAATTTGAGAGAATCAGAATAAAAAAATGAGAGAAAATAAATCACAATTCAAAAATGATTCAGAATTGAGAAATATAAATCAGATTCTATTTTCTTCATGATTAGGAATTGAGAAAAAGAAATTCAATTAAATTTTCTACATGATTCAGAATAGAGAAACAGAAACTAGAAATTATATTTTTAGAGAATTTTAATTGAGAAAGAAAGGGATTCTGAGTTTCCTTCTAGATCTGACATATTATTCGTATTTAAGGAAAATAATGTTATACTTAAGTATACAAATGTTAAAAATCATGCATTTAGATTTCCAAACAGTTAGAAATAATTATTAAGGAAATCTGTAAAAATTTTCATAGATATAAAAACTATAATTAAGAAAATAAGTTTTTGATTATTTAAAAATAGATTAATGAGAAAATCCATAACAAAACATTTTACTAAACAAAAACACTATGTTTGAATGAAACATGGAATATTATTAAAATATTATTATTTAATATTATAGTTATCACATTTAAATTATAAAAGAGGGTATGAAGAAGATTAAAAAATTTATCAAAATATTTTTTAAACATATATATATGATCAATTCATTGGTTACCAAATATTAATAAATGAAAATAAGAACCATTTGAAAATAATGAAATTATTTTTTAAAAGAACTATTTTTCTATAAACAATCACAGTTTACCTGAACAAACTAAACACTAAAAATTATTTACTAATTTTAATATAATTTATATTTTAAATAATCAATAAATATTTTAAAATATATCATTTGTGTTTTCAATATAACAAATACAAATAATTAAAATTTCACTCTCATAAACTGTATTTTTCTACTAAAAGTATTTTTTTTTGGATTTTGTGAAATTATTTTAAAATTAATTTTTATCAAATTTATAAAATTAACATGATAATTTAAAATTAATATTGTAAAGAATCATCTCAAAATTATATAAGGGTGAATTTTTCAAATTATTCTGAAAATTTTTTATTTCTGTTGAAGAGCTAAAATTATATAATTTTAATTGAAAACTTTATTTTCATTCAATTTATTTATAAAATAAAATTATATTTTAATTTTTTTGAGTAATTTTAATACAATTATAAATAAATTATTCCAATTTAGGTTGTTTTAGTAAATTTAATATTCAATTTTGATATAAAGCATTTTAAACGTTTAAACATTTTCTCTTCAAAAACATGCATACTTATCACATATGTTGTATTAATTTAAAATTACAATTTTCCAATTATATAAATTATATTTGGAAAATTTGTTTTAATGTTTTTAATAATCATAATTTATATTATCTAATATTTTGAAATTATTTTTTTTACCAAAACAAACATTAAAAAAATTGAAATTTATTTCCCATGGTTAAGGTAAAAATTTTATTATCGAGGGTTAAAATAAAGAGAAAAGGAATATAAATAAAACAATACCTATGAAAAAAATGATTTTTGGATATAATTAGACATTAAATATTAAATTATAAATAATTTTATATTATTGGAGGCTTATGATATGAAAACAATGTGGGTGTAACTCCTTTCAAAAAATTATTATTTTGTACCACTCAACTCACATATAAAAGGTCACCCATTCTCCTTTGATATTTATATAGTTTTTTAACAATACGAACCAAAATCCATTTAAAATTACATAATATCATCCTAGAATCCTTATTTTTATATAAATCTATCATAAGATGGTTTTTGGTACAATATTAAGGAGGATACTAAAAGAAGTGGTGTCATCCATCAATGAGTCTTTGGGTTTTATTTATTCAGGAATATGATAAAATTATTATTATACCCTTATTATATAAAAATATAAATATATTAAATATAATGTGTTGTTTTATGTTAATTTAATTATCTAAACCCATCTCCACAACCATCAAATGGGAAATGAATTTAACATTCGTGTGTACAGAGGACTACCGCCTCGCAAACCAATTCTATTATTCCATTATAACCTCCCAATACTAGAAATAATGATGTATTTATTGTTTTTATATGATATTTATTATTTTATTATTATTAATGAATTATAATATCACATATAACTTAAATATTTATTTTTATATGGAATATGAAAACATCGTTTCTTTGTTTGGAGGATTGTTGCTTTACGAAGTTATGTGATTCATTCATGAATTAAATAAGAAGGTAATAATAAGGATTTAAATAAATATATTCCATATATAATAAATATGAAATATTTTTTAATTATAATATATCATTTAATTTTATTTATTTTAATATAACAATAAAATGGAAATAGGTTAATATGTGTGTACGATATACTGTCTCCTTGAATGGTGTAGTTCATTTTTTATCATGAGATTATATAGATTACTCTAAATACATATATAATTATTATATATTAAACTAATATAATTTTTAAAATTATAAATATGATTAAACACTAATATAAGTAATATAACAAAAAATAAAAATCCAAAACATACATGAAAAAAGCAGTTATTTCCAGAAAAGTGATTTTAACATGGAATTGTTAATAAAAGGTTAACCAAAGTTCATAATAAAAAAATATATATTATGATATATATATATATATATTTATTTATTTATGGGTGTTTAATAGATTTATATTAAAATTATATTTATTATACATTAGTTTTGAATGTGTACAATGGAATCCAATACATATGTTAAGGCGTTTTCGTCTCTCTTTTACATTATGTGAGACACATTCAATATTCACTACCTATTTTTTATGATGTTTTTATTATAACCATGAATGTATTTTATGATTATTATCCTAAAAAATATAGTGATTTATACATCCATTTAGAATCTCTCTTTCATTGATATTACAGATTCAATTTTATTAATGCGGTAAGTTATTTTGTCTCAATTTTTCTTCATTGAGACATATGTTATGTCATACACATATTTTTTACAGTCCATTTTATAGGTAATATAATGAATAAATTTATTCTTATTATATTATAATTTTAATTTATTTATATTCTATTGTGGGTATTTCGATTCAATGTTTCCAAATTGATAAATAATTTGTGCTATATTCTCAGCATTTATCAGGATTATTTATTATTATTTTCCGATGATAAAATATTATGATCCATATCTCAATAAAATCATTATTTATATTATACTATAGTCATTCATGATATTTTCAATTAATATTACCATTTTTCTTTTCTTTGGTAATTAAAATAATTGATATTTTTATAATAAAATTGTAATTTATTTCTCTATTTGATTGAAAAAATGTTTTCTTCCAAAACCATGTTTTCTAATAATGTTTGTAAATATTTTTTAATACAATCTTGTTATTTTTAAAATAATTTTTTTAACCATGTTTTATTTTTTATTTTTTTTGTTAAAAGTAATTTTCATGTCATTTTTTAAATAGTTCTTGTTTATATTTTACTGAAAATTTAAAAATAATCTATATTCTTAACATGCATGACCTGAATTGTATTTCCCACTTTTATAACAGATCAATGATTTAAATTTTCCCTTATAGGTATTCAAATTTATCTTCAAATGATGTTTTTTCCTCAATATTTTGTGAAATTTTTATATTTTAAATAAATTATTTTCAAATGAAAATGACTTTGAAAATATTTTATGTTTTAAAATGTGTTTTCTAATGTTGAATGTATATTTTCCTCATGAAATATTTTAAATGATCGATAAAATTATTTTACCTCTAAGATAAAATATATTTATGTTACCTATGACATACTTTTTATATGATCCATATATTCATTATTATTCTTTCTTTCAATTTTTTATTATGAGTTCATGATGATTATGAAACCTATGACTTTTATATAGGTTATGAAATGATAAAACGTATTTGAAACTCATTTTATTACATGAGTTATGATATGGTGGATGTTTATGATATTGTGGCACACATTAATATTATTTCAATTATATGATGGTTGGTCCCTATATCTCCCTCCAATTGATTTGATAAATATGGAAAATTCTAGAGTAAATTTTTATGGTTGAACCAGATAACATGTTCATAATGTTATGTGGGAACCAGATTATATTTTCACAATGTTATGTGGGAACCTGATTACATGGTGATAGTGTTATGTTTGGACCTATCTTTTATGTCTATAATGTTATGAGTGGAACTAGTTTCATTTCCAAAAGGTTATGTGATGTCATGATTTAATGAAATTAAATTAATGAGTAAACCAATCTCTATTTATACATGTTTACAATGTTATATACTAATTTGTATAGAACAAATATTTGTCTAATTAAAATTTAATACTCTCATGGCTCCTGTTCATTCACAACTTTACAATTCAATAATTATGAACTTGATATATTTATTTGATGACTCAATATTATTATCTTTGATATATAGGGTATGGTTTTCAAATGTTATGCTCATTTTATCAAACCCTTATGCTCATGTTATGGTTACGTATCTCCATTAATTTCCATTACAATTCCTTTAATCTCACCATTTCCAATATTTCCATTCCTCAGGTTGTGATGAAATGTTTAAGTAGGGTATTTCTGTGAAGGTACTAAAGGGTAATATATTTATGGGATACATTGAAGACATTTTATGAATTAATAATATTGTGTTCCATGTTTTCAAAGACAATAAAATGTTATTCAACGTAGGTGTTTTTTGATGTAATGTACTAAATATTTATATAAAAAGTTGTAATATTCATGTATAAAAATATTTGGTCATTATATTTTGTATCTAAATAATGGTTTAATTAACCTTTGAACGATATATAATAAAACATTACTGAAATACCTAGGGATATTTCTAAGGATTTAATCTATGGAGATTATAAAGGATAAGGCAATACATTATCCAAAGTGTATGGAATTGTCCTGTAATTTTTGGAAAGTATATAATGAGAGGTTTCCTTGAAATTACATCCTTTTATTGATACTTAAAGTGGTATTAGTTCAGGAATATACTTACATAGGGGTAATAACTTTGATAAAGGATCACTAACATGGACTTAGTCATCACTTGGGGAATGTAAACAGGTCTTACTACACTCCTAGATTGACACTCTTTGGTGATATGAATTATAAATTCATGAAATAATTATGAAACATCCCAAATGATTTCAATATATGATGACTTTTACTATCCTTGGATAAAACTAATGTTTAATAAATTAAGAAGGAGTCATAATTTATATATCCAATATTTTATTTTCATGATCATGTGGTTCCTCACTATGATTATTGTTTATTACACTATGATTTTTGGTTTTATTCAATTTATGGAACCCAAAATACCATGTTAATACTGAATACCACAAACAATTAAATGATTGTAATCTTGTAAAGAAAAATTTTATTAGATATGAAATGTAAAACCTCATTTTTATGATCATGAAACTTTCCCAAGATATGAATCATATTGAAATTACAAATGAGTTTATGAGTAAATAGTATTATATTGATTCCTTCATGAGGGAACTCCTAACATCATTTTGTAGTCACATTGATCCGCTAGTTTCTTAGGAACAGTTACACTAAAAAGATATTTTTCATTATCCTATGTTCAGAGCAGAAAAATATCAATTTTTCTATCTACTGTTTGAAAGGTGAGTTGATCAATAGTGTACTCTTATTAAGAATATGATTAAATGATATGTAATTTACTCTATGAAGTTTGATGAGTGTGAAATAATATTTTTCAATAAGTCTAATATTTTTCATACAAAAATGGATAAGTAATTTCTTACGATTAGGTAGAAGGATGATGAATTAGTTGGTAAAAATAAAGATAATTTTACAAGACTTTCAAGGTCCTCTTCAGGTAATATCATTCATCCAAAAAGTATGTTTGACCAATTATTTAGTGGCTCAAAACAAAAAATTTGAATGTAATTAGATATAAGAGGATTTGGATTCTATGAAGAAATAATTATATATGAACTAAAATTGATAAAGGAAGCTGGAAACCCTATTTGTTTTTGTAATAGGAAAAGTAAGATGGGTTTACTTGGAAATTCAAACGATATGTTAAAGTAATTGATGAAAACGTTTCAGAATCAAACTTTTCAAAATTGTGGGAAGGAAAACATATGTGAGTTCCAAAATGGAAAAAGATGGTGTTTCAGTTTTCGAAAGTTAGTACATTAAGAAACAAATGTTGAATTGATTTAAAGAGACCAGTAAATGAAAATATTGGGGAGAGAGCTCAATATAATTCACCACCCATAATCTGGTGTTTGATGTGCAAGGATATTGGGTATAATACGAATTAATGCCCTAATTAATGTGCTAATGTGGATGATAAGCCACAACAACCTCATAATAAAAATGGAAAAGGGAAAGATTATTAAATCATAATGTATAAAAAAAATCATGGTAATTAAGGGAACACATATCCTTCCATCCTTATTTGAGAATTTCATGTTTATCATTGTATGAATGAGACCTATAAAAATATTATTGTGAAATTTCATGTCATTTTCTCCGACTATATGGATTCTGGAATAATGAAGTCACATTTGATGATCTATGAGTACAAGGATGAACTCAAGATTGCAATGAAAATGTTTTTGTATAAGATAAGATCTTATTTAAGGGATAAAGTGTGAATTAACTTTTGAATGTTTATATTTTTTTCATTTATGATTAAATTAGGAGTTTTGGATACCATAATTGGTTTATGAGTTTATGGTTGATCATATGTTCAAATTCAATGAAAATCCTTTTGTGATATTATGTGATGGGAGTTTATCATGAGTAATAATATTTTAAGGGACATTTAGGTTAGTACAACCATATATATTTCTATATGTTTTAGATATAGAGTTATTACACTTTTTAGATATATAATTAAATATACATGTAAAATTTAGGGTTTATCTTATCCTTGATTGTGGGATAATTATGGGTTATAGTCGATCACCATTAAAATTCAACACACTTCATCGCTATTGGAGAAAATTTCACTGTTTATCCTATTTCTTGAATATATGATAATTAATTGTGAATGTTACATAGAGTACCACATTCATTTATATTTTATAAGGGTATGAATTTTAAGCTTAATGTTTTGACAATTTATCAATAATCACTTGATACAGAGTTAATTTTCAATACTACATATCATTCTTGCATAGATATTCAATATAATAGAATAATTTATACCCTAAAGGATAAGAAAAAATCTAGCTATATGGATTTCAAATGTGGATGGGATCAACACCTTCCTCTATGTTGATTCATCCTACAAAAGTATCATTCACTCAAGAATTTTTAGGGATCTTTATGAATCATTTAATGAAAAAAATTGTAGAACTAAAATTCAGTGGAGTGATTTTTCATTACAAAATTTATTTGGAGCTGAGAAAGATTATGAGATGGAAGAGAAGGTTAGATACATTCACCATCAGGTAACAACTATAAAAATTTGATATAAATTTTAAACTGATAATCATTGATGTTGTAATGACTCGGATTTTCTCCAGTTTTATTTTTAAAAATTAATTGGAAAATTTATATAACTAGGTGCAGAGACAACATGTGATTCAAAGACCCATTGTGCCTGAAACAATTCAATGAATGTTGTTCATATTTTAATAAATCGTGGGGGTGGTTTTTATTTAAACCTAGAATAACAATTAAATGGGTGTCTAGATCAAAAATCTGAGGGCACCATTGGTGTTCAGAATAGAGAATTTCTATTAAGAGGGGCCTACCATTTACTGACATGGGTCGAACTTGAATGTTATCTTTTGGACATAAACATCATAAATATATTTAATAAAAATTAAATATTTTATCTTCATTTAGGGTTATTTTTCATTTAAATTTTTTCTATTTTCGATAATTTAGGGTTATGACATAACCATAGAAATACTCTGAGCCATGGAGAAGTATCTCCCTCTAAAGAACATCCATGGAATAGAAAATCTAGATTGACATACGTCGGATTCGACGGATCGATTAAAGATAATGACTCAGCTTCACCCTTCATCAACAACCGATCCAAATTCCAGGTAGGGTATTATTTCATTGTGATTCGACCCATTGTCTAATTCAATGATGAATGTAGACCAACCCACAAATTGGTTGATTCATAGTCTGATCGATTGTGGTAGGGGAATTTATGCTTATGGGGATTACAAGGGGGTTAAATTTGTGTTATTAATTTATTCTTCGTAATCCCTCTAACAAGGAAGAATAGAAGCCGACATGAAAAATGACTAAGATCCATCCTTCTAGTGTTTTATTACTTCTACTTTTCTCCCCTCAATATCTCGCATTCTTAATGTGTTATTATCCACTGAAACCATTATGAGAATGTCCAAGTAGTGTGTCCATGATTGAGAGTGCGACGATCTAAGATCGAGGATTTGAACCCTGATGACACAACAACGGTGTGATGGAAGGTGCATGTGATTTTTATAGAACAGAGGTGCAAGGAAACAAAAAATAGTGGTGTCTTTGGCTAGTTGAGGTGAGGTAGAGGATCCTAGGGGCAATTCTAGGTGGTCAGCGAAGCCACCAGTGGGGCGGCAGACTAAGGAAGAATGTGGCATGAGGACACATTGGGGTCGGCATGGTTGGAAAGTGTGTGCTACATCTAATAGCCATTGAATTGACTAGGGGACGTGGTGATGGGAGATAGAGGGATGTGGAGGCAAGCTATAATGTGGATCAGTGCTGCGTTAGAGGAACCTACGGTGGCGAGGCTTTAGGGAAACTGAGGCATGGGTCATCCACGTTGAATGTCGCAGATCAGTGTTGACCTGAGGCATGTTGTCCAGTAGCCTGTGTGTGGCGTAGCAAGACCGGAACACACATGAAGATTGTAGTAGAGGGCCTGAGTTTCTCCAGTGGACTCATGTTCTGGGTCTAGTAGTCTAGATGACTCCAGCCCAATGGGCCGGTTCGGTTGGGCCGAGATGGTTCGGGTCAGAATTGGACCAGATCCGAGCTTGATGTTTTCAATAAAATGACAATAACATTCAAATGGAAGGTCCATTTAACGATATTTCGATTTCATTAAGACCCATATTACAATGTGGTCTATTTGAGAGGGTTTTATGAGATTTTATATTTTAATATTATATGTGGAGAGTTTTACATGGTTCTTTCCTTGAGGGTTCTGTATGGTATTACATCCACATCAATTTATAGTAGTCCCCTCTAGAGGTTGAGTCCTGAATAGAGTTATGGTATCCCTCCATGAGATTGGAGTGATCCTCTATCACCCCTAATGGAGTATCCTTAGAATTTATATGAACTATGATTGAATTAAATTAGTCCTCCATTTATTTAACCATACAGATAGGGTTGTTGGAATTATCTGAGAAGGATCTTCTACGTTGCAAGGCACATCGGTAGGGCCTTTGGTATTCTCAATGAAGGATCCCGTACATTTTGGGCGAATAAAAATTGGGTTGATGGTATTATCTTGGAAGGATCCCCCTCTATATATTATGATCTTTGACTATTGTATTTCTATTTGGTTGGGCCCCAACTTAGCTGGACCTCTTCATGAGAGTCTCCAATGATATTCTTTCAGGAGGAGTGAGTTCTTAAGTAATGATCACACCTTGACAAGAATCATATGGTGGTGATTGGTTGTGATATACCAATTTACCTTATTTTTTGTTATGAGTATACCAAGATATCCTTGGTATATCTATTATAGACACAAACCTATGTTGAGATGACATTACTATTCACTTGTAGTATTTCCTTTTTTGGGTTTTCCATTGTGGTTTCCTAGTTCCCTAAAAAGTAATGTTTTACTCACCCCCACACAGGCTTTTCTCACACTTTCATGTCTTGTGCGGATGACCAACTATTTTATAGAGTCCTAAGTGGACCAAGACCAGGTGATTCATAAAGAGATCAGGTGGATATGGTGTGCTTCTGCGGCTTTAGATAATTATCATACGCCCACCTTTCAAGTATGGTTTTCTAAGGACGAGTTTCAAGAACATGTGCATTCGGTTTTAAAGATTCTTTTATTTGGTGGGATTCTATTCTGGCCCTATTTTCTTTAAATTTTCCAAATATCATACTATGTGGTTGGTATCATAGTGTATTGAGTCATTTTATACTTTTTTAACATTTATTATTTTTTGTCATGGAGATGTGTTTCTGTGCGTGTGTGGGTGTGTAAGTGATTTGGAAAATGACTCTAATTTGTGGGATATCACTATTCAGTTTTACTCAACAGCCCCTAGCCTATCAGAGGTGGGATTGGGGTAGTTATGGAACAAGCCCCACTAGGAAAGTTCATGACATAGTGTTATCAGAGGGATTCAGTTCTACTTTAGGACTAGGAGTATGTGAGGTTGGTTCAGGACAATTGTGTCTAGAGCCTAAAGTTCGACATTTATGCCTAGAAATCCAGTGTTGCTGTGATAGCTGACATATCCATACACTAGGTTTCTGTACACCTTCTTTCGGACTCGGTATATAAAAACAATAGTCTCAAGGAAAATAATGGTACATGCATCATATAGGATTCAGGTGCGTTCTCATTTCCATCTAGAGTCAGCTCAATATGTATACTCAATTGACTATGGCATATCATGTTTTATTTCAAGACCCCTCCATGAAGAAAATAAACTAGGATTCTATTGCAAGATCATGTGGATGATCCATTTAGTAATGAGGCATTAGTATAGGGACATCTACTAGAGATAACACCTATGGGTGGTTTACCAGCGATACCACCACCCATCTAGTAGTAGTTACTACTAGCATTAACGGTTGAGGATGCTTGTAAGTTAAGTGTGTTTCATGAGTTTCAGAGGGAGTGACCTCCCATTTTTGGGGTTAGACAGACCCATACGTATTTGAGGATTGTCTAGAGTCGGTTACACATGTCTTCAACCTTGTGAGGATACCATTCGACCTGATGGTGGTCCTAACACGAGTCTTATTTAGGGATCATTTGGGAAATGGTGGAGCTTATTGACCCATTAACATGATAAGGTGACTCTATCTTAGGCAGAAATCAAGAAACTCTTTAGATATTATTTCATTCCAGCTATGTTATGATTAGTTTGCATCAAGGAGCTCCTGTATCTACAGTAGGGCAGTCAGACTGTAGTGGAGTACTTGTAAATGTTTACTACCTTTCTCATTACTCCATGAATATTGAAGGAGACCCATTCTTCCGGTCTAGGACCTTCTATTAGGGGTTACAATGGGAGATCATGGAATCCTTGATATCCATTATCATTCCTATATATGTTGGGGTTCTAGAGTGGACTATGCTAGTGGAGAGATTTTTGGCGGAGTAAGCACCAGTAATGATGGCTACTAGTAAGCACTAGATTGCTTAGTCTTAAATGGTGGGTAGCCAACAGTAGTCATAGGGACCCAAGAATTCCATGAAATTCCGGAAATGACTTTAGAATACCGATTCAGTGGTTTATGGATCCATGGGAGCCTCAAGTCAGCCCATAGATTGATGGTGTTAAACATGTGCTGGTTCGGGGAATCTGGCATGAGATTTCTTGAATTGAAGTACATCGGATCGAGGGATGATAAAGGGTCCACCAAGGTAGAGGAAGAGATGATAATAGGGTTTTATTTATGGTGTAGGGCATGGAAAATGATAAAGTGGTGTAGTATGAGGTGGGTGGAGGTTTGGCATGTTACCACCACAACCACCCCCAAGTGGTCCACCCCAGACTCGAGGAGCTAGTGGACATGGATGAGTTCAGATACATATGATGGAGGATTATGACCCTAGTTCTCTAGGTATTATTAGATGTACTATATTTTTCTTTTCCACCTTAGCTATGGTTTTGATATACATAGTTTTTAGTCATTATTTTCTTTCCATGATCCTTGTTCGGGGCCTAGAGATTACAGTTGAACCATTAACTCGACCCTTGTTCTTAGAGACTCCTACATGATGGGATTCGATGGTTAAAAATTGGTGTCGAAAGTGTGACCTTACTCTTGTTGGAAATTTTTTTGTTTGGGACCAGATAGTAGCGGCACTGAGAAATTACGACGTCATTATTGGTATGGAATAGTTATCTACACTACATGTTAAGATTAACTATTTTATCCGTAGAGTGTGATGTGTTTGTGGTGATGGGACCAGGTTTTCTTTTGCTGGTGAAAAAGAAACGCATGAATAATACGATAAATTTAATCATAAGAGGTTTAATTTTATTACTCATCTATTTTCTATCCTCACAATTGGTGTAGTAAATGATATGATTCCTTAGTTTCATATAGTGTAGTCAGATCATAAGCATGTATTTCTTGAGGTAGTCCCCAGATTACCTCCCAGTAGGGACGAAGATTTCTAAATTGTTGTGTACCCTAGGATGACCCCAATAGTTAAACTGGAATATTGGATGGCTCCCACAATGCTTTGTGAACTAATGGTAAATTCATAGGAACTATAAAGGATGTGCTTCATGAGACCCAAAGTTTTACCCTGGGTGGCGCCAGTTTGGTATTCCAAAAAGTTAGATGGGAACATGAGGTTTTCTATGGAATTTTCACACCTAAATTAGATGACATTGATGAAAAAATACCCTCTATTGGGGAGAAGTGACCTCTTTGATCATATTAAGGGAATGATGTGGTTCCCAAATATTAATATCATATTTATCTATCTCCAACTTCATGTGTAGGAAGATTATTTACCAAACACAACCTTTAGATGTCGTTATGGAAACTACAAGTACTTGGTGATGACTTTCGGCATGGCGAACACCCCAGATGTGTACATGGGACTTATGATTAGGAACTTATATACTTACTTAACCGGTTGGTGGTGATCGTCATTGATGAAATGGTAGTGTATTTGTTATATGAAGATGAGTACAAGACACACTTGAGGATGGTCTTAGACACACTCCAATTGAACCATATTTATGGGAATATCTCGAAGTGTCACTTCTAGTTTCTGAAGGTCCACTTTCTGGGAAACTCTATTTCAAATCCAAGAGTCTCAATAGATCCAGTGAATATTGAGGTGGTGATTTATTTGGATCCACAAAAGAGTCTTACCAAGGTGTAGTGTTTCCTGGGATTAGCGGGTTACTATAAGAGGTTTGTACCCATATTTTCAAGATTATCAGCACCCTTAATGGATTTTACATGAAAGGGATAACCTTTCATGTGGAGAGATAAGTGTCAACAGTGCTTTTAGGATTTGAGGTAGAGGATGAAGAGTGGTCCCATACTGAGATTGCTAGAGGAGGGAATCAGATATATGGTGTACGGAGATACATTAGGGACCATTCTTGGTTGTTTCATGATGTAGGGGAATGAATTTATTGTCTATGTTATTCACCACTTGAGATAGCCTAATAAGAACTATGAAATCCATGATCTTGAATAAGGTGTGGTAATATTTTCATTTAAGATGTCCTAACACTACATGATAGTTGAACGGTTTAAAGTCTAATCTAACCATAAGAGTATCAATTACATTTTCTCATAGAGGGATTTAAACTTCGGATAGAGGAGATAGCTGGAGTTCCTCCAGGATTACTACTTTTATATTATCTACACTATGGAAAAGGGACATAGTGAAAGAATATCTTAGTATGAAATCCATCTTGTAGTTATTGAGTGAGGAATCATAGCAGTTTTCCACATTGTCGATATCTTTTGCTGATTGAGATGGATTATTTTACCTTCATTCCATGGTTTTCACCCCTCCACTCTTACTGTGGGTCAGGAAGGAACAACATGGTGATATCAACAATGAAACCTGACATGCTCAGTTTCTCATAGGGCATGCCCCTAATGGATATTCGATAGGTGGAGAAGACATTGTTCTTTTTAGAGTTCTCATAGTTATACCAGTGATGTTGAAATAGGTGGTTCTCTTTGGTAGTATATCCGAGAGTGGCGATGATGTACGAAGACTGAAAACATCAGTTCAGGTTGCCTAGGATGAAGAAGGTCATTTGAATGTCTATTTCTTGATGCCTCACATTCCAGAAAGTTAAGGATGAGAACTTGGTTCGAGTAGTATTGACCCAACCACTTGAGGATCCAGAGTGGAAGGTTGATAGGATATCGATGGAAATAATAATGGTTTTACCATTAATGTCTTGGGTAAATGATACCATCTGGGTGATCATTGAAAAACTCACCTATTCGGCCCACATCTTACCTATCAAATAGTGGAGTTCAATGGATATTTTTTGATGCCTATATGTGTAGAAGATATTTTGTCTTCATATAGTACCATTGACAATCCTTTTTGATCCTAATGCTCATTTCACATCGTGGTTGTGGAAGGGATTGATATAGGATTTTGGGACTCAGCTACACTTGAGAATGGTGTTTCATCCCTAGACGGATGTCCAGATGGAGAATACCATTTGGGTTATAGAGGATATGATGTTGGATTGCATCAGAGTCATAGGATTATGATGGGAGGATTACTTACCTCTGGTTTAGTTTGTGTAAAACAACATCCACCACTCCACCATTGGTATGGAACTATATAAGGTCTTGTATGAGCAACCCTAAAGATCACCACTTTGTTGGATGGACCTATGAGAGTTAGCATTCATGGGCCCAAAGTTGGTATGAGCTACCACAGAGAAGGTGCAGATCAACAGGGAGCTGATGAGAACTATACAGATCTGGAAGAATTTGTTTGTAGATGGTATATGGAGTCAACTAGAGTTTGAGGAATTAGAACATGTGTTTAATTGGGTCTCACCATGATGTGTATTGTAGATATTTGGTCAGGGGAACAAGTTGTCTCCAAGATAAATTGACCCTTTTCAGATTTTTTGTATAGTCGGCGAGGTGGCATACAACCTTTATCTACCTCCAAAGTCGAAATGCATTCAATTTGTCTACCATGTGATGTAGTTGATGAGGTATATGAATGATCCATCATAGGTCATCAACTAGGGTGAGCTGGATGTTGATGAAAGGGAGACTTCTGCATAGTACCTAGTGGAGATTTTGGATCAATATGAGAGGATCCTTCATGGGTGTTCAATTTCTCTATTTTATGTCTATTGGTGGAAAGGGAATCTCCATGAGAGACATTGGGAGTGGGAGGCTCAGATTCCAGTTCAGTACCCTCATTTGTTTGTTTACTATCCCTTATTGTGGATTATTAGGACATAAATACCTAAAGTGGGGAGAATTTAACGACTCATATTTTCTCCAGTTTAATTTTTATAAATTAATTTGGAATATTTTGAGAATTGTCTTTGATATGGCAGTGATTCTGAGACTCGGTTTGCCTGAAATAATTCATTGAATGATGTTCAGTTATTAATAAAGTGTGTAGGTGGTTTTTCTTTAAAATTAGAATAATTCATAAAATGGTAGTCCAGATTAGAAATCAAAGGTAACCATTGCATTCAAAATAGAGAATTTATCTTAGGTGGGGCATAACATCATCCAGCACAGGTCAACTGTGAAATTTAGATTTTGGACGTATACGTCATTAAAATATTTAATAAAAAATTAATATTTTATTTTGACAGAACATTAGTTTTATTTTAAAAAATTTCTATTTATAAGAATATATGGTTACAAAATAACCCTAGAAATTATCTAAGTCAAGAATTTATAGCTCCCTCCAACGAATGTTAACGAATTGGAAAACCATGATCGACAAACCTCAAATTCGATAGATCGATGAACAATGACGATGCACCTTCACCTATCATCAATAAATGATCCCAATTCTAGGTAGGGTGTTGTTTCTTGGTGATTTCTTACTCATTATAAAATTTAACAAGAACATAAACTGGCCCATGAACAGGTTGATTCTCGATCTGATCCCAATTATAGGTACGGTGTTGTTTCTTTGTGATTTTTTACTCATTTTCAAATTCAATGAAGAACGTCAACCAACCCATGTAAAGGTTGATTCTCAATCTGATCCCTTAGAGGAATGGGAGTTTATACTTGTTGCAGTTTAAGGCAAGGTTAAATCTATGGGACTTCTTCATTCTTCATAATCCTTCTAACGAGGATGAATCGAATCCAACATGAAAAAAAGACAATATTCTTCCTTCTTGTGTTTATGTGCTTCTGCTTTCCTCCCCTTAATCTCACATGTTCTTTGTGTGTTATTATCTATCGAAAAACCTATGTGAACGATCGAAAAATTTTCTCTCCAACCATGGAGAAACAAACCATGATCTAGGATCTAAACCCTCAACGACACAGTGGAGGTGTGATGGTAAGTGCGGTCTGATTTGGCCGAAATGGCGGTGCGAGGCATTGGTGAATGGGGGAGGCTACTTCGGACGGTTCTGATGAGGCAGCGTCGGTCCAGGGGCCGGTCCAGGAACATAGAGAGGTGGTAGGGGAAGGTCACTGTTGGGGTAGCTAGTGGAGGCAGAATGCGGTAGAATGCCACATTGGGGTCAGTGTGGATAGAAGGTAATGGCTAGGGAAGGTAGCCGAGGTGTTTACCGAGGGACGTAGTCAGGGGAAACAACCACGAGATGGAATCCAGCTTAGTTCCATGTTGAAGGAACCTATAGAAATGAGTCCATAGGGCTACTGAAGGAGTGGTTCATATGCATTGAACATAACAAGGCCATGTTGACCAAAGGAACATTGTCCAGTGGACCATATGCAGCGCATCAAGACCGGTCCACATGTGTGGGCTAGAATACAATGGTCCTGCCACTCCAGCGCCATGCAGTCTGGGTTTAGTGGATAAGGTCTAATGGTCATGTGGCCTAATAGGTTATTTCCAATATCTTAGAGGGCTGGTCCTAGTGGTCCATTCCAATTTTGGTTCGGCCGAGCGTGTTCAGGTCGGACCCGAACTGGACCTGAGGGAGCCTTTTTTACAAAATAACCATAAATTTCAAATATAAAGTCTGTTTGATTAACTTTTTTCTACATTGGAACCCATCCGATGAGGCAGACCTTCAATGAGGGATTAGTGGGATTTTAACTTCGACCATTATAGGTGGGGAGTTTCCCTTAGTTTATTACTCAATGGTTCAGTGTGATATTACATCCAAATTACTAGATAGTATTCCCCTCTAGATTCTGGGTCCTAAATAGAGTTATGGTATCCCTCCTTGTGATAGGAATGATACTCTATCACCCTTGAGGTAGTTTTTGGGAAATTAGGTGACCTCTGAGAATAGGGAATTATTCCTCCATCTAGTGGTCCATATCAATAGGGTTATTGGTATTCTATGAGAAGGATTCTCTACATTACAAGCTACATCTGTAGGGTTATTTGAATTCTTTAAGACAGATCCGCTAAATTGTAGAAAAATATAGATTGGGTTGTTGGTATTATTTGGGAAGGATCACCTCTCTATATATTAGGATCTTTGACCAGTGTATTTCTCTTTGGGTGGCCCCCAAAATTGCAGGACCTCTTCGCTAGAGTCATTGATGATATTATGGAATTAAAAGTGATTTCTCCCAGAAAGAGTACGCCTCGAGAAGAATCATATGGCAGTGATTGGTTGTGACTTACCACTCTAACTTCTGGTTGGTTATTTGTATACCTAGATATCATTGGTATATGTGTTATAGACTTATATCTGTGTTAAGATGACTGTACTATTCACTTGTAGTATTTACTTTGTGGTTTTCCCTTTATGGTTTCAAGGTGTTCTACTCAGTTATTTTTTACTCATCACTACATGAGATTTTCTCTCACATGTCATTTCTTGTGTAGACAACAGACTATTTGATAGAATCCTAGGTTGACTAAGACCAGGTGGTTCTTAGAGAGATCATATGGAAATGGTGTGCTTATATGGATTCATATAGTCGTCCTAAACCTAACCTTTAAGAAGGGGTTTCTACGAGGGAGCTTTAGGAACATGTGCATTAACTTGTAGAGACTATTTCATTTGGTGGGATTGTATTTTGGCCTTCTTTTCATTACCGTTTCCTTCTATCATACCATATGGTTGGCATCTTAGTGTCTTTATGAATTTTCAACTTAGTGTTTTTACATTTCAGTATTTTCAGCTAGGATATGTGTGCACATGTATAGGTACTTAAGAAAATGTCTCACATTTGTGGGATATTCCTACTCGTTGCTAGTCTCCATCCCCTGTTCTATTATTGGTGGGATTAGGAGAGTCCCTAAATGGTTCCATATGGATGGTTCTTGAAAAATAGGATCTATAATTTGATACTGGTATAAAGGCCTTTCTAAAAAAAATTCTGGGAAAAAATTTGGAAAATTATGCATGAGGTATATTGGTCCCTTTAAAATACATGATCATAACGGGATAGTATATTATCCTTTGGTGCTTCCACTAAACCTATCATAGGTTCAAGATGTGTTCTATGTATCACTCCTCAAGAATTAAATACCTAATATGTTGCATGTAGTGAACTCTGAGGTCATTCCATTAGAGAATGATATTTCTTAGGATGAATAACCAGTAGAGATTATGGATGGAGCATAAAAATTAAAATACCACTAATCATTTCAATATGTCGTGTAAAACCTAGCATTTTGTGGAAGCTACATTGGAAACTATGGATGTAATTTCGGATAAGTATCTTTAGTTATCGGTAAAAAAGTGAGAAATTTAGAGTGGTGAATTAATGTTTAGCCAATAGAATGCAACCTCCCATGAATTTATAAAATATTTTTAAAAAATTAAATTAATTTTTGGGATATCATTCATTACACATAGCTACAAGTTTATATTTTGTTACATGGAATGATGGAATTAAATTAAACATGACTTATTATTAAAATATAAATATCTAATAAGAGGGTTATGACCAGTCTATTGGAATTTTGGTTTTGAACATAATTAAAAAAATTATAAAAAATATGGTTTACACATGTATATAAGATTAATTATTTGGTTAAAAATAAATTAGAAATAAAAATAAGAACCATTTGAAAATAAATAAATTATTTTTCTAAAAAACCTTTTTCCTGTGCACATTCTCATTTTACATTAATAAATTAAAAATCCAATTTTTTTTTCAATAATATTAATTAAATATATATATATATATATATTATATCCATTCAAATTTTTATTATTCAACTTATTTATTTTATAAAAAATATATAACAAATAAATCTAATTTTACGCAATGAAACTAATTTTTTTTTTAAAAAGTTTTCTTGCATTTTAAAATTTTGTTTAAAAATTAATTTTTGAAAATTTAAGAAAAATAATATGATAAAATAAAATTAATATTTTAAATCATCATCATAATATTATCATAAGGGAAATTTTCGGTATTTTTCAGAATAATTTAATTTTATAGTGAATAATGAAAAATGAGGACTTTTAATTGAACCCTAACATTTCATTCACTTGATTTATAATTTTAATGTTAAATTAGTTCAATTAAAAATCCCTTAATCCAATTTAGGTCATTTTAATCAATTTCATAATGAATTTTTTTATAATAACTTTGTAAACATTTGAAAAGTTTCTGTTTATAAAACTATTTTCTCATCGTGTCTACATAATTAATTTTAAATTAATTTTTTCAAATTGTGAGAATGGAATGAATTAAATGTATTTAATATTTTTAATTATAATAATTATTTTTATCTAATAATTTCGAAAAAAAATTAACCAAAACTAATAGTAAAAATAGTAAATGTTATTTAACACATTTAAGTTAAAATGGTTTTACTGAGTGTTAATCTTAAAATATAATGGTAAATTATAATCAAAAACATTCCCAACACCCATTTTATGGATATATTTATAAATTATCTATCATATTATGAAAAACATTCTGTTATTAGAGCCATGTGACTTGAAAAAAATTTGGTTTTAGATCATTCTTTAAAAAACTACTTATATGCCACTCACCTCACTTATAAAAGACCACTCCCTCTCCTTTTATATTCACAACATAAAACCCTTTTGTTTCATCCAATACCTACTAAAATTACTTTAAAACATCCATAATCTCATATTATACTCTCTATATTGGACATGAATCCAATATAAGAAGGTTTTTGGTTCAAACATTAGGAGGGTCCTCAAAGAAGAGGTAACATTCATCTATGAGCATTTTTTATTTCTTACTCCACATCCATAAATTATTATTATTACATGATGATATAATAAAATATGTATATAAAATATACTAATATTATTTTATGTAATTTTAATTACCTAATACCATATGTACTTCCATTAAATGGATTACAAAATCATCGTTCGTGTGTACGGCAGACTACTACCTCTTTTACCGATGTAATTCATTTTTCTATTACCACCAATATTAATTGTAAATAGTGATTAATTTTTTGTTTTAATATGATATTTATGATTTTATTGTGCTTCTAGGATCATTATATCCCATATAACTTCATTAATTCTATTTTATGGGAATACAATAACATTTCTCATGTGTACGGCGAACTACAGTCTCGTGAAGAGACGTGATAAGTTCATTCATTATATAAAAGGTAATAAGGATAATTTTACGGAACACCAGTGATATATATGAAAATTAAAATTATTATATTTTTATAATATATCATTAATATTTCTTTCATTAAATCCAAAAATAAAAAGGAAATAGTATTAATGTTTATGTATGACCTACAATCTCAATGAACAGTATATTTCATTTTATATCACAAAATTTATAGAATATTATAAATAATTGTACCATGAATATATATGATATTTAAATAATTTTTAAAATTATATTTAATCTAATACCAAGATCTATGTAATATGATCCAAAATAAAAATTCAAAATATACTTGAAAACTAACCAGTTATTGCCTGAAATATGATATTAGCATAGAATTGGGGATAAAAGGGTAATAAAATGTAATAAGAAAATAATATATGTTATTATATATATTTATGGTTATTAAATATATATATATATATATGTATGTATTATGCTTATATTTATTATACTATGTCTTTGAATGTGTATGACGGTGATCAAGACATAAAGTATGTTATTTTGGTCTCGTATTTATTTTATTTGAGACCCATGTCATATTAAAAACACATTTAGTTTATGTTGTGTATATAATTCACATGAATTTATTTTATGATTATTCACATGAATGTAATGGTTATTTATAAACATATATTAGGATCCCTTTTTCATGGCGATTTTTATTTCAATGTTATCAATTGGGTAAGGTATTTTTGCCTCAATTTTCCTTCACTGAGACATATTTTTTGTTATTTTCCTATATTATTTTTTGAGTGGTATATAAATCCCCTTATATAGGTAATATCATGAATTAATTTATTCTCATAATAATATAATTATCATTTAATGATATTCTTTCAATGGATTTATGATTAAATGTTTACAAAGTGGTAAAGATTTTATATTGCAGTCTTATCTTATATTGGGATTATTTATGATTATGTTTCTGCTGTTAAAATATTATGATCCATATCTCGGAAAACTCATTATTTTCTTTATCCTTTGAGAATTCATCATTTTTACAAATAATTAAACCAATTTCCACTCATTGGAAATTATATTAATTGATAAAATTTATTTAATAAAATCTAAATTTATTTATCTCTTCGATCAGAAATCTGTTTTCTTACAAATCCATGTTGTCTAAAGAATAAAAGGTATTTTATTATTCTCCTCTGTTTTTTAAAATAAATTTTTATTGATGTTTTAATATTTTGAAAAAAAAAATGTTTTGAAATGAGTCTCCATATAATTTTACAAATAAATCTTTCTTTTTTTTACCAAATTTATTAAAGAAATCTATTTTTAACTTGCATGGTATGAATAGTAATTCATATTGTGATGACCACTCATTGAGTTCAAGATCCAATTATATGTTTTTAATGTTCTTTTAAAATAAAATTTTTTCCTTGATATTTGAGAAATATTTATATTTTAAATAAATGGTTTCAAAATGAAAATTATTTTCAAAATGTTTATGCTTTTAAAATGTTTTTTTCAAAGATAAATGGATATTTTTTCATAAAAAATGTTTTAAAAGATCGATCAGAATCATTTCTTGTCTATAATGATATTTCTTGACGCTACCTATGCCTTACAAGGGATATTATCTAAGGTTACTATTCTTATTCTTTCTTGGAATGGTTTATGCTTACGATTTCAGGATATTAATAAAACCTATCTCTTTTCCACATGTTATGATATGATTAAATGTTTTTGATACCCAATTCATTTCATGGATTATGATATTTTGGATTTTTATAATCTTGTGGTACACATAAATATTTTTTACATTATAATATGGGTGGGAACTCTATCTCCCTCCAATTTATTTGATAAATATGGATAAATCATTAGTAAATGTGTTATATGTAAACATGATTACTTTTTCACAATAGTATGTGGGAACCTGATTACATGTTCATAATTTTATGTATAAACTTGATTATATGTTCATAATGTTATACGTGAACCTGATTACATGTTCACAATGTTATGTTTCAACCTGATTACATGTTCACAGTGTTATGCATGGACCTATCTTTCATGTCCATAATGTTACGCATGGTCCTAGTTTCTTGTCTATTAGTTTAAGCGAACGCATAATTTCATATACTTAAATTAATTTAACATGTCTCTATTTATACAATTTTAAAATGTTAAAACATGATTTTTAATGAAAAAATAGTTTTATTATCCTAGTGTTATACTCTCAGGGCTCATGTTCTTTGAATCCCAATTGATTCATTTCTTATGAACATCCAATCTTTATAAATTGAGTCAATATTATTTTATTTGGTATAAAGGGTGTGGTTTTCAATTATTATGATCACGTTATCTACCCCTTACTCTCCTTCTATTCATATGTATCTTCCTTTTTACCCTTACTTAGCATATAAGTTCATCATTTCTCATGTTTCCTTTCCCCGTGATATAATGAATGGTTTAAGCAGGGTATATTTGTAAAGTATATAAAGGGCGATATCATTATGGGATACATTGAAGATATTTAATAACTTAATAATATTTTGTTCAAATTTTATAATGATATTAACCTATTAGGGCCCTTAGGATTTTTTTTATAATGTATTAAATATTCATTTAAAAAGATGTAATATCCATGTATGAAAATCATAGGTCTATATAGACACAATAAAATTTCAATTAGTAAATAATTGGTCATTAATTTATATTTCCTACAATATACCAATCCATTGTCCAAAAATATGATTTTTTGGAGTTTAAATATTTTAATAAAATTATTATTTATTATAAAATAACAATAATTTTAATTTCCAAACTTTTCATTTAATTTGGCGTTAAAAAATAATAATATAAATTAATCTATATATAATGTATTAAAACCAATATAAATAAAGTTTATCTTGCATTCATACAAAACCATAACTCAAAGAGAAAATATTATTTTTTAGCATTTTTAAAATAATTTAATTTATTTTTCTTCTATTTTTAAAGAAATCTGTCAGGGTTACATAATAATTTATGGTACCTATTTTATATTTAAAATTTAAAAACCAAATATATAATTAAATTACATTTAATAAAAATAATCCTTTATATTATTTCATTATTTATATTTATTCAAATCCATGTGAAGAGAACTTATTTAATTTCTTATTTTGTCTTTTATAGCCTTGTAAAAGCATTTCACAATCATATTAAAAAAATTATTATAATGAAACACCAAAATATTAAAATAATAGTCCAAATAATCATTAATGTTTTATATTTATCTAAAAAATCCCTAAAATATTCTTTACCTCTCAGTTATTAAATACAAGACACCTAATTTGACTTTCCTAATGTTGTGCAAGCATTGCGTTGGCACAGAAAATTGCTTTCATATTTATCCAGAAATATATTATAATTTTCTTGTCATAAATTATTTTTGTATGATATTTTTTTATTATAATTCATTATTTCTTCCATATTCTTAGTAATTTTTTATAACATAATTATGTCTTAAAGGATCACAAAATATACCATATTGCATAAAAACTATATTTATTACTATTCACTGATATTTTACTTCTTTAAAAAATTCAAAAATTCCAAAAAGATTCCATTTTACATAATTAATAAAAAATATACCTCCATATCATTAAATTAAATTAGTATAAGTGACATAAATTTCATGTATTTGAAATGCAAAAAATGCATAATTTTTTTTTATAAAAAACGCTTTTAAGCCAAAAAAAATAAATGTATATAAAGGTAATGTATAAATATGATTCAAGTGTAGATAATTAGATTATATAACACTAAATAATATTTTTTTTGTTTTTTTTCATGAACTTTTCATAATGAGGCTTTATTAATAAAATAAATGTATTATTGCAGGATAAATACAAAAAATGGTGTTTCCGTTATTTATTGACAACTCATTCTTTTGACAGAAATAAGGAAAATTTACCATAAGAAATTTTCTTATATTATGATTAAAAAATATATATATTTTTGAAAAGAAACATAATGTTATAGAAATTTATTATAATATTCACAAGAAAAACCATAAAATTGATTTTTGAAGAAATATGTTATTTTTTAAAACTAAAATTGATTTCTTACAATTGATTGTTTATTTAATTAGAAATTATCAATAAATATTTTTTTAATTCCTTTATATATATATTTATAATAAATAACATTCATATTCATATTAATACCCACCATGTTTTGGCTAAGTTATAATGGTAATATTTTAATAATAATATTTTACTGTTTGTTTTCATTTGGTGTTGAGTATTTTATTTTCTATCGATTGTAGTAGTTATTTTAAAATCATGGGATATTACATTACCCCCTTCCCCCCATTATGAAATTTCATCCTGACATTTTTAGTTATAAAATATGTTTTTAATTTTCAAAACACAGATATTGGGATCCCACACTATGAAAACATTTAATAATACATCCTTTTGAAAAGTGGAAAGGGTAAATATGAAATCTATATAGAGTAACATATAACTAGGTTTAGGGATAGGTAAATATTAGTTGGGATTTTAAATATGGACATAAAAGATAAAACTAATTCCCAAGTGTTTAGAGATTGAGAGGGAACATGGTCATAAAGAATGGTGTCTGTCAGAAAATCAAAAATCTAGGATGGGTAAAATGACAATTGACTTCCCAATAACAAAATTAGATGAATACCATTTTTGTTTAAAGATCCTTTTTGTCATGACCTTTCCCATGGGTCCCACTACCATGACATCCCCAAGCCTGCCTTTAATAGGCCATGGGCTGACGACTTGCACCGATTTGGCATATCCCACAAATGGGAGGAATTTTCTTATGTAAATGTACACATGCACACATATCAAAGACAAAATGATGAAATGTAAAAACAATAAGTAAACAAGAATGTATACAACTAAGATACCAACAACTGAGTATGAAAGTATGAAAACTAGAAAGTAAACAAGGCCAGAATACAAGACCACCAAAAGTAAAGTCTGTCAAAGTGAATACAAAAGTTCCTGAAACTCATCTGTAGGAAACCCTACATGAAGGGTTGGTGAAGTATAGTTGTCTGAAGCTGTAGAAGCACACCTCACCTATCTGACCATGATAAGAACCACCGGGTCTATATCCACCTTAGACTCTATCAAAGATTCATTCATTTACACAAGACATGATACATATAGGCAAAGCCTGTGCAGGGGTGAGTAAAACCATACTCAGTAGGACACCTTGAAACCAAAAAGGTAGTACCACTAATAAATAAACGAAGTATTCAACAAAGATCCCTCATGAAGTACATCATAATGGAAACATACAAATTATATTCAATACGTTCAGCTCACACATACATATGTATATAGCCCGAAGAAAAGTATTACTAGTTATAGTCCACATATCTCCTAGTGTCCATGATACTAGAAGTATCAATGATTCATGAATTGTCAATGGAAAATTTAGAATTGGTGGTGAAAACAGATATAATATAGTATAGTGCATCAGTGGCATAAAGAGTGTCAATGGAACATGGAGAGTCAGTGGTGCCCAGAGCGGCGATGGCACTCAGGATGTCGATGGCACACGCAAGGTCGATGATGCACGAAGCATCGATGGAGAAAGGAGCATCAATAGTGAAAGGATAAAAGGTATCACGCATAGTTTCAATATATCATTCATCCCACAAGTCACATACTCTCCATGATCACATAGATCCCAAGATCACATAGTCATAGTTAGCCGTAGGATTTTGCTCGAAGCGTCCTTGTTCTGGATGAACCAACTCCTTGATCCATCAGGTTATATGCCAACATCAATAGAAACTCAAATAGAGTATCTCAAAAGGACCATCTCATCCCAAGGCTCCCAATTTCTAAAACGCATCATCAAACAGACACATTATTTGAATGAAATTTCCAATTTAGTAAATAAGGTCTGGTCTGGTCCGGGTCCGACTCAACCCGCCCGACTTGGCTGACCTAACCCGACCCAATTGGTCTTGGCCAGCCTGAACCTGCCCAAACTGATGATCCGGGAAATATGATCTAGTGAACTGTGGTCTGCTGGGCTGCTATAGTGGCCCTGTTACTCCATCCTAGCCCACGTCATGTGGGACAGGCTTCACTCCTCCAAATGCGGCACACCCTAGATGTGTCCCTCTAATCTACATGGTCACCGGACCGCATGGCCAACTGGACCTCCCATCATTATGGCTCCATACCACATTTCACGTGACCAGCCTCCCTCATCTACTTTTTCTCATCGCATCACTACTACCACGGGATCCCGCTAACATGGCATCGATCCACATCCCACCGCAGCTATCGTGACCTCCTAACACTACCTCTAGTCTCCTCCGTGAGCCTCCTCTGATATTATCCCTCCTGGACCTCATCTATCTACCCCATAAGCCTCCTTTCAAGATACATATTCTTGCCACACCCCGCATGGCTCGACCGACGCAGGAAAGACACTGCCTCTTCCACTGGCTACCCCACTAGAAACCTTGCCCTACCCCACTCTACCTGATCTTGCTAGAGACGACACTTCTGGAAGCCTCCTTATGATTTTGTCTTCTTCTGCCTCCGTAGGATCATATCCCCGATCTCAGATCATTTCATGAATAATCGAAGGTACAACATTCCCTTTGACCCTAATTAATGAGGAATAGTGATTGTAGAGATTTAGGGGGGAAGAGACAAACACATGAACACCACAATGGACATATCTTGCCTTCTTCATGTTGGTAGTGATCCATTAATGTGTGAAGGTTTAATAAAGAACAATCAACTGATATTCAAAAAGATCTAACATTCCATTAATCCCCATAGAAAAAACCATAATGTATGAAAGATCGAACCGTGGATCAACATATTCATGGGTTGGTCTACACTCATCTTTGAATCTAAGAAGGGGAAAAATCATGAGAAAATAGAAACTGTACCATGAGGTTGGATCAAACTGTAATGAAGAAAAGATTTCTATGTGGTCATCAATCATTGGTCTACATGCGTTTTTCTATCCGTCATGCTCTGATCAGATTCACCAAAATGTTGGGAGATCATTCTTCTTTCTCTACCTCAAGGAAACTCTATTCTTAGGACGACAACCATAGATTTCGGACCAGGTCTTGATTAAAAATAGATTCTCCACTATGTCAATCAAAGTATTTTTATTAAAATATATTAATAATGTCTACATCCAAAATCTATCTTTCACCCCCACCACTGCAGTTCAATATTAGGTCCTGCCTAAGGCAAAATTGTTTTTCGAAATAGAAAGATTCCCTAATATTTCTGATTTAGGAACCCATTTAGATTTTATTCCTCATTTAGAGAAAATTTTCACAAGTTATTTATAAAAAAATAACATTTTTTATGAAATGTTTAAAGAATAACAGGCCTTAGAATCTCACCCCTTCTCAATTCCTGGCCTCATAATTTTCCTAATTAACATATAAGAATAAAACCAGAAAAAATATATGTCATTAAATTCTCTCCACCATAAAGATTTACATCATTAAAATCCAAAACAAGGGGAAATCAAAAAAAGGGTTGTGGGTACTGAGCAAGAATCTGAGCCTCCTACTGACATGTTCTCACCTAGAGATTCTCGTGTTTCCACTAAATGTGCAATAGAAGAATCAACCATCCATGAAGGATACACTCCTATCGATCCTCAAACTCTATTAGGTACTCCACTAAACTTACCCCATCATCACTATTCAGATATTCCCAGTTTATGAAGTGCAATGGATCATCCACGTACCTCCTCAGCTATGACATGTGGAAGACAACATGCACAAAGTGCAGCTATGGGGGTAGAGTTAGGTGGTACCCCACCTCACCAACTCTACATAGAATATTACAAGGATTGATGTATCTCAAAGATAATTTCCCACCCCAACCAAATCTATACAGTCTTGTTGAGGTGATACACAAATAAACACATGGTCTCCCTCCTTGAATTAAAGAATCTTTTTCCACCTATCAACATAGGACTTCTAATATCTCTATGAAGTCCTCATTCGCACATGGATGGTTTGAACCTTCTTTGTGGTAACACATACCAACTTTATACCCATTAGTAATGACTCTCCTAGCTCTATCCAGCACAGTGGTGACCTGTAGGTTCTCCTGTACAAGGCCACAAATGGTGCCATACCAATGGTGGAGTGGTATCTATTTTTGTACGTGAACTCCACAAGAGGTAGGTGATACTAAGGATTGTGGAAATATTATTGGTGCAATCACATAGCATGTCCTCAAGAACCTATATGTTCTTCTCCATATGGTCATCCTTCTTGGGGGGAAATGTCATACTCAAGTGCAGATAAGCCCCAAAAGCCTCCTGCAATTCCTTCCAAAATTTTGATGTAAAGTGAGCATCATGATTAGAGACTATCATTAATGGGAATCCAAGGAGTAAAACTATCTATTTCATGTAGAGGCATACCAATCCCTTTACTGATCTCTTCTCATGGATCAGTAGGAAGTGGGATGACATAGTGATTTGTTCAGAAATCACCCAAATTTTATCATGTACCCTTGATTTTTGTGGTAAACCCATCACGATGTCTATAGATATCCCAATCCACTTACACTATGGCTCCTCAAGTGGTTAGGTCAATCTTACTTGAACTTGGTGCTTAGCCTTCACATTCTACAAAGTGAGAAATCAGGAAACAAACTCTTACATCGCCTTCTTCTTCCCTGGCCACTAGAACTGATGTGGGAGGTCTTGGTACATCTTCCCCACACCCGGATGTACTGTTAAAGGGGACGAATGGAACTTTAATAGAATCCCCTCCCATAATTTCACAGTTACTACTGTGCACCCCCTCAAGAGAAATATGTTCTCCCACCCTTTAGAATATCCACAGAGGGCAGTCCTTGTGGATACATGATCATATAAAGTCTCATAGTCAGTGTCTCTAAGTTGCACCTCTCTGACTTGTGGTAAGAGTAGAGTGATGGCAATCATTAACTTGAGGTAAGCTACTCCATATCAATCCTGAAAGGATATCTATAACATGTCTAACTACTATGATTCCTCACTCCATAGGTGCAATCTAGACCTCTTGATAATATCATCTACCACCATGTTCCCCTTCCTAAGAGTGTTGAAAATATCAAATTAATATTAATGGAGGACCTTAAGCTATCATCTCTTTTTGATGTTCAGATCCTCTGAGAGAAGATATACATTAGACTCTTTTTGTCAGTGCAGATGATAAACCACTCACCTATTTGGTAGGGTCTTCACATTTTCAATGTGAATACTGGCACTACAAGATCAAGATCATTAGTCACATAGTTCTTCTAAAGCTACCTCAACTATCATAAACCATATGAAATAACCACATTCCCTTACATCAGGATACAACCAAGCCCGATCTGTGATGCATCACAGAACACCATGTACTCAACAACATCCTCTGTAAGTTTCATGATGGGGTACTAATCAATCTCTACCTCAGATATTAAAAGCACTAATGTAACTTCGGTGTCAACATGAAAGGTTGTGTATTCCATTTCAAGGATGTAAAGAGTGATATTAATATATAAAATTCTAGTGCAAACCTTTGATGGTACCCATCCAATCGTCAGAAACTATGTTCCTCAGTAACCCTCTTGGGTGGCTCCCAAAAAATCACTGCTTCAATTTTCATCATATCCGCTACAACTTGATCCAATGGAATTAAGTTTCTGAGAAATTTGTCCTCCCAAATCCAGAACTAACACTTCAGGAGCATCCCCTAAATCTGATGCTCTTGGAGTGTGTTTAGGACTGTCCTCAAGTGTATCATGGGCTCCTCCTCAGAAACCTTGTACACCAGGATGTCATCAATTAATACGATGATGAAAAAGTCTATGTAAGGCGGGAATATCCAGTTTATGAGTCCCATGAACACTAATGGGGCAGACATCTTTCCAAACGGAATCACTAAGAAATCTTATTGGTTGTACTGACACTTTAAGGCTATCTTTGGGATGTCCTCCTCTTGTACATGAAGCTGGTGATAGCCAGATTTGAGGCGTATCTTTTAGAACCACCTTCCTCCTTTCATCTAATCAAATTGGTCATAAATCCCCTGTAGTGTTATCTTATTCTTCACAGTCACCTAGTTCAGGCACCGAAAGTCCAAAAATAACCTCAATATCCCATTTTCCATCATATCAAATAACACTGGGGCTGCTCTGGTTGAAACATTAGGCCTCACAAATCCCTTCTTCTGCAAACCTTCTAAACATTACCTCATTTCACAATGATTTATAGGATCCATAAGATATAAAGGTGTAGATATGAGTGTCATATCATTGTACTAATCAATGCATAAGTCTACCTCACTACTAGGAGGAAATCCTATAACATTTTCCAGAAATACATCCTCAAAATCTGCCACCAGTTCAGGAAACTGAGGACCCATCTCATCTACCACTTCGAGGGTGAGGTTATCCTACTGTTGAGTGATTGGCTACACCATCCTATGTTTTATTCTGTCTTATACGTCATGTGTTTCCTTTTCCCAAACAAAAGAAAACCATGTGCCATATGTATAGACACATTTCACTCTATTCCTAAAATAGTCAATATCAATATGAACAGTGGATAACCAGCCCATACTAAAAATGAGGTCATAAGGCCTCTACACTACCACCAAGAGATCCCAACAAAAACAATCACCCCTAGAGTAAGGGAACACTATCATCACCAGTTTTTGATCATCGGATCTCCCCCTGTTGGTGTCTCTTATTGTTGGGATTGTGTCATTGGTTCCACTGGAATCTAAGTGTAAAGACCCGTAAAATTTGAGGAAATTTTTTTCTTAATTTTCTTTGGCATTTTACAAGAACGCATTTTTAGACGGCACTTGATTCCGAGGCCTGGTGTGCCTGGAATTTCTATCCGAAGTTTAGATCGGGTATGTTCAGTAAACGAATGAGCGGGAATTCCTATCTTATAAACCGGTGCTCGGAATCGAATTCCGAGAGCACCGATGGAACCGCAGCGCCGGTAATTGCTTAGGAACACTTAATCCGGAGTTGCATTTACATGAGAGAAGTTGATAAAAATTGTGGAAGTTAAAAATAAAAATTTAACAAAAATTTTTATTTTTACTCAAAGTGTTTAATCCTTTGGATGGAAGTTGGGTAACTACCCAACCTCCCTTGGGAGGTTATGAGGGTGGTGGGGCCCACACGAACCCCACCCCTTCATATCCTCTAACCCCCTCAACTCACCATTAATATTTTTATCTTATGTTAATAACTTATCACATTAATGTAGTGAGTTTAATGTGAGCTTTTTAAATTTAAACTCTTGAATTTCAAAAGCCTTGATGTGTTAAAAAAATAAGTTGAGAACTTATTTTATTGGGTTGGTGTATAGTTGTTTGAGAACCTTTGGAGAAAAATCTAAGGAATTCTTGATTTCTTTATTCTCTTTGACGAAGAACGCGAAGAACGAATGATCTCCAACGTGGAGCGCCGAGCCCTCGGAGACCGTCTTCCGCGACACCGACCCACGACGCGACGTCTTCTTCCACGATGTTTTTCTTCTGCGACGTCTCTTTTCACGACGGTTTTCCGTGATGAAATCTCCGTCAATTTCTTCGAATCCTTGCTTTGTGATGCCGACGTTCGTCATCTCTTTTATCAAGGTAAGGGATTATTTAATTATTTCCGTTCATGATTTCTAGTTTGTCGTTCTTCGTAGTTATACGACCAAATGATATTGATTAACGAGAGGGGGTCAGACCACACAAACACTGCCGACCCTCCTCCTTTATACTTGATTGATTCTTTGTGGTTGGGACGAAATGGCGTGGTGTCGTCGCACCACGCGGGATCGTACGGCAAGTAATGCGCGGCGCCGTCGCGCCGCGCCGTGAAGTTGAACAAGGACGCGATGACGTCATGCCGCGTCGAAGAAAACTGAAGACACCACGGCTGGAGCGGGGCTGCAGTGGAAGGGCGCGGTGCCGTTGCACCGCGCTGGACGAACCAAGTCGCGGCAGGGCAGGGTGACCGGTCGCCGTTGTCGGCAAGGGAGAAAGGACCGGCCGTCGCCAGTCCTTGTTGGCAGAACCGGTCGGCCGGTGCGGGCCGAACAAACAAAGGGAAGCCGGGGGAATTAATTCCCCCAGACGACCTACAAAATCGGCCCCCATAAATGGGGGGCCGCGGTTACACCAGAGGGGCAGGCGCCCCCCACCTTGCCAACGGCTTGGCCGTTGGGCGAGCTGGCCAGCGCGCTGGGCGCGCTATGCCCAGGCGAGGCCGGGCCGCGCCCAGGTCGGGTCGGGCCAGGCCGCGCTGGGCCGGGCCATCCCAGACCCAGGGGGGGGGGGGGGGTCGACCCGGTTTGGGCCGACAGGGGGGTCTCGGGCCAGGTCGGTCGGGGCCCGAAACCCCCATTTTCGGACCATCTTCGGTCTTTTGACCACAACATGGGCTAAGGACCTCCGATCAACGCAATGTCAGTTGTGATGCGATCCTTGAATCGAGACGGTTGTTTCGGTATATCGCACTCAAGGTTTCGGAATGATTTGAGTTTGGCCGGGTTGGTTCGTACACGAAACCAACCGGTCCCTCAGAGCGGAAACACTCATATCTTATGCTCCGGACGTCCGAATGACGTGCCGTCGACTTTGTTGGATTCCTCTAAGTGAGATGGATATTTTGGCTTACTCCGCCCAAGGTTTAGACACAGGTGGAGTAAGGTCGGGTTGGTTTTGCCTTAAAAACCAATCGGGCCCCTGGGACGAAAAAGCCAATAACTCTCAGACCGAGCGTCTGATTGACATGCCGTTTGTGACGTTGAGTTCTTGTTGACGTTATGGAACTTTTGGATACATCAACTCTGGATTATGTGTCAGTTGATGTATCAGCCTCTCGGCTTGTGGAGCGGACCCTCCCGAACAAGTTTGCTGGGTGCGGGAACCCTAGAGCTGGCTGCGACTGCTACTGTGACGACGATGACGATTGTACAGAGATCCTCAGTGGATTCGACGGCGACAACTACAACACTCAGCGATCCTACGTGGATCAGTGCTACCGATCATGTGTGGGTCTGATCCTGTGTGGGTCAGCGCTCAGCGGTTCTATGTGAGCCAGCGCCTACAGATCCTGTGTGGGTCCGATCCTGTGTTGGTCATTGCGGGGGTTAGTTTCCTACCGATCCTGTGTGGGTCATTGTGGGGGTTAGTATCTATCGGTCCTTTGTGGGTCCGATGACTTAGATGGATCAGTGATCATCTCTATCGTCTTTCGAAGAAGTATACCTGTGTGAGCTGAATCCTATTTGCTTTCCTATGTGGATTGTGTTGTGCTATCCGGTGTGAATTACATGTTTCTTTCCTATGTGGAATACATATGCTTTCCTTTGTGGACTGGGTTGTACTTGGGCTCGGAGGTTGGAGCGTATTAGAATTGATGACTTAGGTATATGTATGGGAATATACCTAAGCAGTGTCGGTTGTTACTTCGTGATTGTATCTTTCCTTTGTGGTTTATCCTTTGTGGATTTTGGGAGATCTTCGGGGGTCTCGGGGTCCCTTCTGAGTAGCTTATACTCACCCCTGCACGGGATATGCCCGCACTACATTGTGTTGGTTGCAGACGACGGACAACACTGATCGTGGTGGAGGCTTGCGGAGCAGGACGGTACCTGGAGGTGGACCACTGGGCGGGACGTACTCAGAGCGGTAGTCTGGACTCGAGGAGTAGTGGAGGATTTCTGTACCCACCCTTCAGGTGGGATTCTCAGTGAACATCTCATCGTTACGACTTTACCTTTCAGTTGTTGTTTTCACTTTCGAGTTGTACTTTACTTTCAGTTTGGCTTTGTATACTGGACCACTTACTTTTCTGCACTTACTCTTGTACCAGCTTTTAAATAGTGTTTACTTCTACTTCTTGTTTACTCTGTGGTGTTAGTTTACTTTACAAAGGAAATGCCTTCCCTTTTTACCGGGATTTACGCCTTGGTGCTAGTCGCCAGCCCCTGGCCTATGGAAGGCGGGCTTGGGGTAGTCACGACACGGGCCCTGAGGACGGGTCATGACAAATTGGTATCAGAGGAGTACGGTTCTACCGCAGAACATGGACTCTGATATTTTTCTATGTGAAACAATGATGTTAAGCGTATTGAGTGTGGTTATCAGTCCAGGGAGTCCAGTGTTGGTGCAGCGGCTGACGTATCCGTACACCAGGACCCTGACTTCTGATTTCCGACTTAATGCATGAAAACATTGATTGCATGTGTGTTTCATGTTTTCTTTGTGATTACTTTGTATCAGATCACTGGGTGTACTGTTCTGACCATGGCGCACCTGTTTCCTTTTCAAGGATGGCCCCACGACGGCAGCCAGCTAGGGTTCCGAGAGTTGAGCATGACGACAGCCCACCAAACGAAGAGGCCTCGGTGTAGGGACCTTTGTCAGCAGTGGCACCGGCGGTACCTCTACCCACCGAGCCACCGATGCTTCCAGCACTAGCCTCTGACGATGCACGTCGCCTCAGTGCACTACATGAGTTTCAGCACCAGCGACCACCCAAGTTCCGTGGGGAGACAGACCCCCAGGCAGTCGAGGACTGGCTGGAGGCAGTGGTGAGAGTTTTCGGGTTAGTGGGGACACCAGCAGACCTCATGGTGATCCTCATAGCGAGCCTACTGCACGCAGCAGTGGGCTGATGGTGGAGATTGATGCTCCTGGTGCACGATGAGACATCTCTTCTCTGGACGGACTTTGAGATCCTCTTCCCCTCGGAATTCGTCCCGGCCACCCTCCGTGTGGTGCGCATCCAGGAGCTTCTTCAGCTACGACAGGGAAGCTTGACGGTCACCCAGTTGTCGGCAAGATTTACCGATATCTCGTGCTACTCGACAGACATGGTACGAGACCCATTATTCCAAGCCCGGACCTTTGATCAGGTATTGAGACACGAGATCAGGGCATCGCCGATCTCCCTCAGCATTCCAACTCAGACAAGAGTAATGGAGCGAGCCCTTTTGATCGAGAGGTTTCTTGCCGAGTCTACACCAGCGCCGAGACCCACCGCAGGGCGGCATGTAGTAGAGTCTTCTGCAGCAGGCAGTCGACGGATGACTCTTGGGTCCAAGCAGACCAGACCCTCAGGCAGACGACCTCAGGACACTGGCTCAGCAGTGCGGGGCACACAGTACGGAGGTAGTCTTTCGAGAGGCAGGCACTGCTACTCATGCGGCGGGCAGTGCCACATGGCTCGTGACTGCCCGACCCGCCGTGCCGAGGCAGTGGCAGAGGGTCGACCGTGGCGGTCCGTAGGGAGGAGGCGGACGAGGCAGAGGAGCTGGCTGAGCAGCAGGTGGTGGGCGACGCTTTGAGGCTCTACCACCACCACCACCAGGAGGTCCACCCCGACCACAGGGAGCTGGCAGGCAGAGACAGGCACAGCTCCAGGCAGTAGAGGCCTACAACCACGGCGCGCCCGAGATGATTCGAGGTACTATCTGTGTCTATTACACCCTTGTTTCTGTTCTTATAGACACAAGAGCGAGTCATTCTTTTATAGCTGTTGCCCTTGTTTGGAGCTCGGATATTATGACAGAGCTGTTGGCTCGATCCTTATGGCTAGAGACCCCTACGGGAGCAGACTCGACGATTACGCACTGGTGCCGGTAGTGTGAGCTTACTCTAGGAGGCGAGAGCTTCGGCTGGGATCTTCTTGTAGCAGCGTCGAGGCCTTACGACGTCATCTTGGGCATGGATTGGTTGTCTATGGTCCATGTACAGATTGACTATATTAGGCACAAGGTTCGATGTGTACGCACCGACGGGAGAAGGTTCACCTTCACCGGAGAGAAGGGAGCCTTCGCAGCACAGGATGGACTTCCGCAGAGGAGAGGACAACCCATCACTCATCAGTTGTCTAGAATCATCCTAGGAGCAGTTGAAATGTGGAGTCCTGGTTTTCCTGCAGTGGTGGATCAGTCTGCGGACGTCTTTCCCGATAACGTTCCAGGGATACCTCCTCGCAGAGAGGTAGAATTTTATATTGTCTTATACCCCGGGACAACCCCGATATCGACTCCAGCATATAGGATGGCCTCCGCTGATCTTCGAGATCAATGGGTACAGTTGGAGGACTTGTAGGGAAAGTGGTTCATCCGACCCAGTGTTTCACCCTGGGCTTCCCTGATATTGTTCTCCAAGAAGGAGGACGGGAGCTTATGACTTTGTGTCGACTATCGTCGCCTGAACCAGGTGACAGTGAGGAACAAGTATCCGCTACCGAGGATTGATGACCTCTTTGATCAGCTCAAGGGAGCATGGTGGTTCTCAAAGATAGACCTCAGGTCAGGCTATCATCAGCTCAGAGTTCGAGACGAGGACGTGCAGAAGACGACCTTCAGATGTCGGTATGGCCACTATGAGTTCTTGGTTATGTCTTTCGGCATAAACAATGCTCCAGTAGTGTTCATGGCCCTCATGAATAGGATCTTTCATTCATACCTCGATCGATTTATCGTGGTCTTCATCGATGACATTTTGATTTACTCGACGACTGAGGAGGAGCACGCCTACCACTTACGGGTTGTAATAGACAGACTCTGAGAGCAACCAGCTTTATGGTAAGCTCTCTAAGATCCAGTCTTGGATACGTAAGGTCCACTTTTTGGGACACGTCATCTCTGAGGCGGTATTTGTAGTGGATCCTGCGAAGATCGAGGCAGTGCTAGTTTCGGAGCAACCCAGGAGCGTGACGGAGGTGCAGAGTTTCTTGGGACAAGCTGGATACTATCGGAGATTCGTGTCAGACTTCTCTAGAGTTGCAGCACCACTCTCAGCTTTGATGAAGAAGGGGAAACCCTTCGTGTGGTCAGACAGATGTCAGTAGAGCTTCCAGGAGCTGAGACAGAGATTTACCAGCGCATCTATCTTGAGGTTTCCTGAGGAGGGAGTAGGGTGCCTAGTCTACTGCGATGCATCAGGGACCGGACTCGGATGTGTCTTGATTCAGGAGCAGGCAGTGATCGCCTATGGATCACGTCAGTTGAGGCTGCATGAGCAGAACTATGCTACCCATGACCTGGAGTTAGCAGCAGTGGTCTTCACTTTGAAGACATGGCGACACTATCTGATGGGAAAGCGCTTTACAATATTTTCTGACCATCAGAGTCTCAGATACATCTTCTCTCAAAAGGATCTGAATTTGAGACAGCGGCGATGGCTCGAGTTCCTCCAGGACTATGACTTTGAGATAGTCTATACTCCTGGGAAGGGGAACGTGGTAGCCGATGCTCTCAGTAGGAGGATGAGCATTCAGCTACTTGAGGAGGCGACAGAGCAACTAGCCTCTATGCAGATATCATCCGTGGATAGAGATGGAGCAGCCTTCCTTCAGTCTCTCACAGTCACCCCTCCACTACTGCAGCGGGTCAGAGAGGCACATCATGGGGACACTAACTGTGAGACGCGGCGTGCACAGATATCCTCATGACAGGCACCTGATGGTTTCTCCTTTGGAGCAGTGCACGGCGTCCTTTTCAGAGGATGTACCTTGGTACCAGTTTCTTTACGGGAGGAGGTGATGAGAGAGTTTCACACTTCTCCTTTGGTGGTACATCCTGAAGTGGCAAAGATGTACCAGGATCTCAGACGACAACACTGGTGGTCGGACATGAAGAAGGTTGTGGTAGAGTTCGTTTCTCGATGCCTCACCTACTAGAAGGTGTAGGCAGAGCACCAGGTACCAGCAGGCTTGGTACAACCCTTAGAGGTCCCGGAGTGGAAGTGGGATGGGATATCTATGGACTTCTTGACTGGACTCCCACGCAATTCCTGAGGTCATGACTCCATCTATGAGATTATCGACTGACTCACCAAGTCAGCGCACTTTATACCCATCGGAGAGTTGGGATCAGTGAAGAGATTGGGACGAAATTACGTTCAGGAGATTGTACGGCTTCACGGTGTGCCATCATCTATCGTCTCCGATCGAGATGCTCGGTTTACTTCCCGGATTTGGAAGGGGTTGCAGGAGGAGTTCGGGACGCAGCTACGTCTGAGCACAGCATTTAACCCTCAAACGGATGGTCAGACAGAGAGGACCATTCAGACTCTCGAGGACATGCCCCGCGCATTTGTCCTCGACTTTGGTCGCAGTTGGGAGGACCACATACCCTTGGTGGAGTTCGCGTAAAACAACATCTACCACTCCACCATCGGGATGGCACCATACAAGGCGTTGTATGGCCAACCTTGTAGATCTCCTTTGTACTGGAAAGAACCTGGGGAGTCAGCACTTGTGGGACCGGAGATGGTCCAGGGCATGATAGAGAAGGTCCATGTCATCCAGGAGCGGATGAGGACAGCTCAGAGCTGGAAGAAGTCATATGCTGACAGGAGGTGGAGGCTACTAGAGTTCGAGGATGGAGACCACGTCTTTTTGTGTGTCTCACCTCGACGTCGATTACGGAGATTTGGCCGACACGGCAAGTTGTCTCCACGCTTCATTGGACCATTCCAGGTCCTTGGAAGGATTCTCGAGGTGGCTTATCGTCTGGCTCTACCACCTCAGTTGCACTGGGTTCACGACGTTTTCCACGTGTCTCAGCTGAAGAGATACGTGCATGACCCGACGCATATCATTGACCATGGGGAGCTTGATGTTGATGATGGGTCAACTTTTGCGGAGGTTCCAGTGGAGATCGAGGATCAATAGGAGCAGGTCCTATGTGGACGGTCGATTCCTCTAGTGTGCATCAGATGGCAGCATGGGAACCTCCAGGAGAGAACTTGGGAGCGGGAGGCTCAGATGCGTGCTCAGTACCCACATTTGTTTCCCTAGTTTTCGATGTATCTTTATGGGGACGTAAAGTCCTAAAGAGGGAGTAATGTAAAGACCCGTAAAATTCAATGAAATTTTTTTCTTAATTTTTTTTGGGATTTTACAAGAACTCGGTTTCAGATGGCACTTGATTCCGAGGCCCGGTGTGCCCGGAATTTCTTTCTGAATTTTAGCTCAGGTACGTTCAGTGAACGAACGAGCGGGAATTCCTATCTTATGAACAGGTGCTCGGAATCGAATTCCGAGAGCACCGATGGAACCGCAGCACAGGTAATTTCATAGGAACGCTTAATCCGGAGTTTCATTTACATGAGAGAAGTTGATAAAAATTGTGGAAGTTAAAAATAAAAATTTAACAACAATTTTTATTTTTACTCAAAGTGTTTAATCCTTTTGGATGGAAATTGGGTAACTACCCAACATCCCTTGGGAGGTTATGAGGGTGGTGGGGCCCACACGAACCCCACCCCTTCATATCCTCTAACCCCCTCAACTCACCATTAATATTGTTATCTTATGTTAATATCTTATCAAATTAATGTAGTGAGTTTAATGTGAGCTTTTGAAATTCAAACTCATGAATTTCAAAAGCCTTGATGTGTTAATAAAATAAGTTGAGAACTTATTTTATTGGGATGGTGTTTAGTTGTTTTAGAACCTTTGGAGAAAAAGCTAAGGAAGTCTTGAGTTCTTCATTCTCTTTGACGAATAATGTGAATAACGAACGATCTCTGACATGAAGCACCGAGCCCTCGGAGACCGTCTTCCGCGACACCGACCCGCGACGCAACGTCTTCTTCCACGACGTTTTTCTTCCACGACGTCTCTTTTCGCGACGGTTTTCTGCAAAGAAATCTCCTTCAACGTCTTCGAATCCTCTCTTTTCAACTACGACGTTCGTCATCTCTTTTATCAAGGTAGGGGATTATTTAATTATTTCTATTCGTGATTTCTAGTTTGTCGTTCTTCGTAGTTATACGACCAAATGATATCAATTAACGAGAGGGGGCCGGACCGCACAAACATGGCCGACCCTCCTCCTTTATCCTTGATTGATTCTTTGTGGTTGGGACGAAATGGCGTGGTGCCGTCGCACCATGCGGAATCGTACGACAAGTAATGCGCGGCGCCGTCGCGCCGCGTTGTGAAGATGAACAAGGATGTGACGCCGTCGTGCCACGTCAAAGAAAACTGAAGACACCAGAGCCGAAGTGGGGCCACAGTGGAAGGGCGCGGTGTCGTCGCACCGCGCCAGACGAACCAAGCTGCGACCGGTTCCGGGCCGCAGTGGAGCAGGGTGACCGGCGGCCGGTTCCGGGCCGCCAGTGTCGGCGAGGGAGGAAGGACCGGTCGTCGCCGATCCTTGTTGGCAGAATCGGTCGGCCGGTGTGGGCCGTCCGGACAATGGGAAGTTGGGGGAATTTATTCCATCGGCCAACCTACAAAAACGCCCCCCATAAATGGGGTGCCGCAGTTACACCAGGGGGGCAGGCGCCCCCCACCTTGCCAACGGCTCGGCCGTCGGCCGAGCTGGCCAGCGCGTCGGGCGCGCTGTGCCCAGGCCGGGTCGGGCCGCACCTAGCCGGGCAGACCCGGACCCGGGGTAGGTCGACCCGGTTCGGTCCGACCGGGGGGTCTCGGGCCAGGTCGGTCCGGGCCCGAAACCCTCGTTTTCGGACCGTCTTCGGTATTTGGCCCATAACATGGGCTACGTACCCCCGATCAACACACCGTCAGTTGCAATGAAATCCTTGAATTGAGACGGTCGTTTCGGAATATCGCACTCAAGGTTTCGGAATACTTTGAGTTCGGCCGGGTTGGTTCGTACACGAAACCAACCGGGCCCTCGGAGCGGAAATGCTCATATCTTAAGCTCCGGACGTCCGAATGACGTGTCGTCGACTTTGTTGGATTCCTCTAAGTGAGAAAGATCTTTTGGCTTACTCCGACCGACGTTTGGATGCAGGTGGAGTACGGTCGGGGTGGTTTTTCCTTAAAACCCAACCGGGCCCCTAGGACGAAAAAGCCAATAACTCTCAGACTGGGCATCCGATTGACGCGCCGTCTGCGACGTTGTGTTCCTGTTGACGTTACGGAACTTTTGGATACATCAACTCTGGACTATGTGTCAGTTGATGTAGCAGCCTCTCGGCTCGTGGAGCGGACCCTCCCGAACGAGCTTGCTCTGTGCGGGAAGCCTAGAGCTGGCTGCGACTGCTATTGTGACGACGGCGAATGTACAGAGATCCTCAGTGGATTCGACGGCGACGACTACAGCACTCAGCGAACCTACGTGGATCAGTGCTACCGATCCTGTGTGGGTCCTATCCTGTGTGGGTCAGCGCTCAGCAGTTCTGTGTGAGACAGCGCCTACAGATCCTGTGTGGGTCCGATCCTGTGTGGGTCATTACGGGGGTTAGTTTCCTACCGATCCTGTGTGGGTCATTGCGGGGGTTAGTACCTATCGATCCTTTGTGGGTCCGACGACTTAGATGGATCAGTGATCATCTCTATCATATTTCGAATAAGTATACCTGTGTGAGCTGAATCCTGTTTTTATTCCTATGTAGATTGTGTTGTGCTATCATGTGTGGATTACGTTTTTCTTTCCTGTGTGGAATACGTATGCTTTCCTATGTGGACTGGGTTGTACTTGGGCTCGGAGGTTGGATCGTATTGGAATTTATTACTTAGGTATATGTATGGGCATATACCTAAGCAGTGTCGGTTGTTACTTCGTGATTGTATCTTTCCATTGTGGTTTTTCCTTTGTGGATTTTGAGAGATCTTCGGGGATCTCGGGGTCCCTACTGAGTAGCTTATACTCACCCCTGCACGGGCTATGTCCGCACTACGTTGTGTTGGTTGTAGACGACAGACAACGCTGATCGTGGTAGAGGCTTGCGGAGTAGGACGGTACCTGGAGGTGGACCACTAGGCGGGATGTACTCAGAGCGGTAGGCTGGACCCGAGGAGCAGTGGAGGCTTTCTGTACCCACCCTTCAGGTGGGATTCCCAGTGGACAGCTCGTCGTTGCGGCTTTACCTTTCAGTTGATATTTTCCCTTTCGAGTTGTACTTTACATTCAGTTTGGGTTTGTATACTGGCCCACTTACATTTACGCACTTACTCTTGCACCAGCTTTTACTTAGTGTTTACTTCTACTTATTGTTTACTCTGTGGTGTTAGTTTACTTTACAAAGTCAATGCCTTCCCTTTTTATCGGGATTTACGCCTTGGTGATAGTCTCCAGCCCCTGGCCTATGGAAGGCGGGCTTGGGGTAGTCACAACATGGGCCCCGAGGACGGTTCGTGACTCTAAGTGTCTTGGTCAACGATCGTGGAGATAAAAAAGTGATTTTCACCTATGTATATAAAAACTGTATGTTAGATTTAAAAAGAAAATATTGTACCTCTAACCATCTTTGGAGCACTGGGGTCATATCCCTCCATTTCTTATACTATCCCTTTCCCTTATCAACCAGTTCCCTGAGCCTGTGGTGGACCGCCAAGGGGTGGTGGTAGTACCTGTAACCTCCATACACCTCTTGTTTCTCATCCAGATCCTCTGACACATTTTTCACTTGGTGGACCACCCTATTCCTACCTTTCACCTCTTTCATGGTGTTCCGTCAACCATCTTCTGATAGGTTGTACGATGGGTTGTAAAATCACTAGCCATATGTCCCCAACCACCATATGAGTAACACAACATAAATTTTGGATGAATTGATCTACCCTGGTATCCTTTCACCACTAACCCCACGTCCTGGGGTCGTCCCCTAAATTATCTTATCTTTTATGATCACTCTGTCAGCTATCGACTCCCTACTTCTGAAGATTCAAGTACTGACGCCATATGGTTGCTCCCAATACCAGTGTTTGCTCCGCAGGAAATCTCTCTACCATAAGAGCTCACTCCAGTACCCCATCACGCATCTGAATACTAAGGGATATCATAGATTCCTTGATCTCCTAGTGTATTCCATCCTTGAGGGATTGGGATCTGAATAATGGGTAATGAACTATATCCATGGAGTAGCACTATTTATCAGTAAATCTTATCAAGTACTCCACTACTACCTGGTTTCCCTACTGCAGATGTAGGAGCTCCCGTATATTCAAAGAGTGTAATGTCACTGGGAAGAACTCCTTACTCATTTTATTTCCATGTGAGGGTCATCTCATCATGTGTCAAGATCACTAAGCTCCACCATCTATTCTCTAATCCCTGTAGAAGATTCACGACATGGACATCCATTTGGTCGAGAGGCATCCTCACTAGGCTAAAGACACATGTAACCACCTCTTGCCAATCCTCTACTTCCTGGGGGCATGTCACACCCCTGAACCTAAAATTTCTCTACCTATGGAACTCATGGAATGCACCCAGTATATATACTTCCTCTACTAGTATCACTGGTAGTAATTGCTGCTCTTTGAGAGGTGGTATATCTGGAATACCACCTGGGGGGATTTATCAAGTACTAGTCCATGTACCGATTCCTAATCGCTATTCAGATCATCCTCATGACTGTGCATCAAAATCATGGATGTATTTCTACATGGAGGCATCCTGAAATAGATCAATATGAACCAAAGTCTAAATAGTATAGCAAGGGAACTAACGTTGTCTCAAGAAGGACAAGATAACACACTCAAAATATTATATTATGTATGTACCATTTATTCCCTGCAACTACTGTTTTCATGTACTGAGTCAAAAAGTAGAATTCAGAGTCCTGGTGTATGAATTCATCAGCTACCGCACCAACACTGGGTTCCCTGTCTAGAAGTCCTATCTTGAAAAACATAACACTGTATCTCCAAGCTAATATCATAGACTCTTGGTTCATTAGGTAGAACCAAGCACCTCTGATACCACTCTATCACGAACTATCCTAGAGCAGGCTATGTCGTGACTACCCCAAGCCCACCTCGGATAGGCCAGGGTCCAGCGACTACTACCGAGTTGGAATATCCCAAAAAATGGTGGCATTTTCCTAAGTACCTACACACACACACACACACAACTTCAAGCCCATAATTTTGAAATGTCAATACTCTAAGTAAACAAGCATGCATACCAATAAGATACCTACACAAACTACAATAGTAGGAAAACTAGAAAGTAAATATGGCCAGAATATAAGACAACCTAAAGTAAAGTATTCCAAAGTGAATGCACTTGTTCTTGGAACTCATCCACATAAAACTCTACCTGAAGGGTTGGTGTAGGGAATCTGTCTAAAGCCATAGGAGCACACCTCACCAATCTAATCACTCTATGAACTAGAAGGTCCTTGTTTAGTTGGGACATTGTTAAATCATTGGTCGTCTACACAAGACATGACACACACTGGTAAATCCCTTACAGGGTTGAGTAAGACAATACTCAGTAGGACACCCCAAAATGAAAAAGGTAATACCACTAAGAAATACACAAAGTAAATGAAAAAGGAAACACATGAAATAGACCACAAATGAGACACATAAAGCATATTCAATACACTAATCTCACACAAATTTAAGTCTAAAGAAATACGATAAGGATTTCCAGTTGCAGTCTACATATCTCCCAGTCTCCAAGAAACTAGAACTGTCGATTGTGCATGGAGCGTCGATGGTGAGTGGAGAACTGGTGGTCTATAGAGAGTCAATGAAGCATGGAGCATTGATGGCAGACAGAGCATTAATGGTTCCCTAAGTGGCAATGCAACCTGAGACATCGATGGAACATGGAGCATCGATGATGCACAGAGTGTCAATGTTACATAGAGCATCAATGGAGCATAGTGATTCAGTCGTTCATGCATCCCACATGTCACAAAGTCCCCAAGATCACATAGTCATAGCCAGCTGCAAGATTCTACTCAAAGCACTCTTATTCTAGGAGAACCTCCTCCTCAAGCCATATGTTCATATTCCCACTTCCTCAAAAACTCATTTAGTGTTTCCCAAAAGTAACGTCTCTTCTTAAGGGCCCCAACACTAAAAATGGATTGTCAAACAAACACATTGTTTGAATGATATGGACAAATTAGTAAAAAGGTACTGGACATGTCTGGGTTTGACTCGACCCGGTTTGGACGACCTGACCTAGTTCACCCGACCCGACCTGACGTTGTTCGGCCAACCCAAACCGACCTGATTGGTCTATGATAGCCCGACCCATTGGACCGCTGGACCGCGCGTCCTGATTTTTTCAGTTCATACCATGTCGTTCGGGACGACTTCTCTCTGTAGGAAATGACCCACCCTAGCTGTGTCCCACTCAAACATGCAGTCACCTGACTGAGTGGCTAGCTGCCTCCCCCGGTAAATGATGTGTCAGACCCTCTTTCAGACATACATCCCACCTTGTCCCATGACTTCACTGCCACAGCGGGAAACCACCCATGTGGCTTTGAGTTGCTTCCCACCACTGCCTCGGGTCACCACTCAGGGTCTTTGCCACCACATGCCTCCTCTGATATAGTCCCACCTAGACTGTATCTCCCAACCATTGTTGGCCTCCCTGACAACATCAAGTTCATGTTTCTCCCTACTAGACCCAACCACCCCTGCCTGGCGGGTAACGCCTTCTCCACCTGCTACACCACCAGCAGCCTTGCCCTATCGTGCTCATCCGGTGTCGACCGGAGCCAGCGCTTTCAACCTCTACCTTGCAGTGTCGTCACATAGTGCTATTGTGATATCAAATCCCCAGTATCAGATCATTTCACCACATATCAAAGTCACAATGATCCATTTGATCATAAATTGTGAGGAATAAAGAACTGCATGATTCGGGGATGAGATAAAGCACATGAACAACCCAATGGATTGATCCTGGATATCTTCATGTCGAATGTGATCTATTCATGTTATAAGGTTTAACGAAGAAAAATCAACTTATATTCACAAAGTTCTAACACCTCTTTAATCCCCGCAATAAAAACCATCCATCAAGAGTGATTCAACCATCAATCAACCTTTTTGTGGGTTTTTATAGGTTTGGTGTTGAATCTAAAAGTGTGAAAGAAATCCTGAAGAGATCGACACCCTTAGTCATGGTTGGATCTAATTTTTTTTTGAAGAAGAAGAATGGAATTCCATGTCATTTTCAATCCTTGATCATCTAATGTTCGTTGACTCGTCATTCTCCTATCAGATTCCCTAAAATATAGGGGGATTCTTCTTCTTACCTTTCCTTAGGGATAATCTGTGGTTACGGAGATAACCTTGGATTTCTAAAAAGTGATTTACTAGAAAGAGGATCTCCACTACATAAAAAATAATTTTATTAAAATATTTTAATAACATCTATATCGAAATTCTAGTATTCACCCTCAAACCGCACTGATCGAGGTTAGGCCCCGCCTAAGGTAAAGATGATATTTTGAGTGCTAATGTGCCCTCATATTTCTGATTCGGATAGACATTTAGATGTTATTCCCAGTTTAAATAAAAACCACATGCACGATTTAATAAAAACTTATCATTTTTGACAAATCCTTCTTAACATATTGGGCCTCAGAATCTCATGTCGTCTCGGATCCTAGTCTTAGAATTTCACCACTTGATTTATAAAAACAAAACCAAAGAAAATCTGAGTAATTATAATATTTCCTAGACTTGAGGAATTCATTTAATATATATATAGATAAAATAATTAAATATACATAATTGATAGATATAGTTTCATTTTTTATCAATTTCCACCATAATCACATATTTTACATCAAATGATGAGTATTATAGATTATTGTTTTCTGGCACAATCAACTAAAATCGACATTTAATGGATCACATAATCAAGAAAATGATAAAAATATATTTTTACAATCATTAGACATTAACTAAAAAATTTGGTTATCATAGGGTAGATAATTCACAAAATAATTAAACATAAATAAATTCCAAATTAATCTCAAATGCTTTAATAATAACACTAAAAGTTTAAAAAAAGATTATTTTATAAGTAAATAATCCTATAACCATAATAACCTAAATATCATTAACATTAATGAATTTTTAATCCTAAAAGTTCATCTCATAACTTTAATCATTTATCTCCAAAATTTATTTGGATTATTATAATACAATCCTTTATCTTTATCCAAAGGGTTACATATACACCAACCCAATAAAACATCTCCCAAGATATAATTAACCACCTCAAACTATCTTCACATGAAACTTCAAAAGAGATATTTATACCTTTTAAATTATGATTAACATTACACTTAAAAACCGAAGAAGTTATCTACATATTTTAAGACAATCTCACTTTAAAATTTCCTAATTTCCAAAGTTATCCAAACCCTAATCTGTTACCTGCTTTGATAGCCAAAAATCCAAATTACTAGATCCATTACTAAAAACATAAAACTTACATTTCATTATTTGATACTAATAAATGTGATATAACATTTTCTTCAAAAATAAAAAAAAAGCATGTATAAATTTTAGATCACATACCTACACAATGTCCTTTAAGGTTTAGAGTTTATATAATTAGAAAAAAAATTTAACAACAGAGACTCATAAAAAATAGGTCTATAAAAATCTATATAATCTCCCTCTATACCTATATTTTTAACATTAAATATTATGTCTTCAAATTCTCCAACAATTTTCATTACATAGAATAAAGTTGTAGACTAAAATAATTTATTATCATTCTTCATAACCTGTGGAATATGAAACATAAAAATTGTGAGCTAAAATTCTCAGAAAAGTTAAACATAAGAAATAAAAATTTAATGGCATCAATGAGATTAAAATAAAACTAAAGGTATGATGTCATAATAAAAATACATGGGAATAGTATATGAAAATTCATATCAATCAATAAATGGATAATAAATCATTAAATATGCCATAAAGCAATATGTTTGGACAACAGTCCTTAGAATCAACAATAATGAGCAATGTGATGTCAGCCATTATCAAAGAGAACATTTATAACACATTAAAATTATAAATAAAATATCTTAGTATATTGGAATATTTTCTTATCATTATTACATTTAGAGAAACCATCATGAATACACATTATTTAACCATCATTTTTACACATATATTAACCATCATGGTAAATTTCTATAATCTCTTAGGATAAACCTAATTAATTTACTATGTCTGGCATTTAGAAAAAATAGGGTAAAATTCCATTACTAACTCATTGTAGTGTCATCACGGAACCACAAATCTTTTGTTAATAATTGAAACACCCTATATCATAAAGAATTTACCAAAATTGTAACATGAATATGGTATAATGAGCTTTTGTTTCATCATAAAACTCAAAGAATCAATCATTATACATTTTATAACATCATTAACTCATGGAAATAAAATGGGTTCAATGAAAATATCTTGGAAATAATCATAATACATAAATTTAAAGGATAAGAATGGTATAAATTCAAAATAAAATCAATGGGATATAAGTTACATCAAGGTATTTTGACATTGATGCATGAAAATACCATTAAATTGTTATTTAAAACATTTTTTTTGGAAGATACCCTTTTTAATTCAAAATTCAATTATACAATCTAAAAAAATTAAAATATGAAAGAAATAATTTTCTATAAAATGATCCTTGTAAATCTATAAAGGAAGCATAAAATCATTTAGGTGTGATGATTGCAATAAAATATGTTCATGTAAGAAATAATAAATATAAATGTCCTTTTCAATCATTCTTAAATTGAAAAGAGACCCATGTAAAGGAAATTAAAATTTTTGATTTTTAAAAATAGTTAAAATAATGTTAAATACCATGTAAAATATATTTACTAAATCATTTATTATTAAAAAAAGAATATTTCTGAAAAAAATTTATAAAAAAATGAATGTGGAGGAGAACGATTATTGATTTAAAAATAAGTTACAAGATATATATCACATAGAAACAACTTAATTGATGTTTTATTATCAATAAGTAGAGAAAATGGAAATTAATCATATAAAACACTTTCATAATTGGTGTAGATGATATTATATTTGGTTTAGGAAAATATGATCATATAATTTCCCCACAAGGAACCCTGAACATAAACAATCCCAAAAATAAGAGATATTGTAACATAAATCACTTTCCACTTTTGTAACTCTTTAGTCATACGACCCGTGAGAGAATAACATAATGTGAAACATGAAATATCAATAAAATAAGGATATTAATGATATAAATTTTAAAAATAGGTAGTATATATAACTTAAAAAATATGTTAGGTTCAAAACATTAATATATGTTCCAATGAAATATAATTTGAGACAAATAATGCTTACAAAGATCATATCATAGAATTTAGAATTAATCAATTAATAAATTATGTGTAACAAATATATTTACACAAAAACCAAGTTTTAATGAATAAATAATTTATTTATTTATCAATAAAAAATAATAATTTCATAATAAAGTCAATAATGAGGATTCATAACCCAATGAAAGAAAATTAAGTTAAGAAACCCTCTACCAATTTGTAGATTACATATAAAACACCCATTTATAAGATAATTCAAATTTTAACATAACATATCGTGAATTATGATTTATTTATTATATAACATAAAATTTTAATTATACATACGAAATAAAATATATTAGGTTCATAACTATAAAATTTTCCTCAATTTATAGGAATTGAGAGGAAATCACTTACCTCTAGTCCAAACATTAATTGTATATCATTTAACCCATATATAAAAATTAATTTAATTTTTTTCACTTTTTAAGAATATTTTATAGGTTAAATATCTTTCCTTAAACTATTTATTTCATTTATCTTAATTACATTATTAATTACATAATCAGTTTATTCCACTTCTGGTGTTTTTAGGACTTTCGATTTATAGGATCAAAATGAATTATGTAGGTTAACTTTGGTAAAAGTGGTCATTATTAAATTATATTTATAATAATAATCCTGAAATGATTATAATGATTATACATAAATTATAATTTTAAATCCATATTTTATATTAGGTTATGAAAAATGAACAATGTTATAATCTTAGAGACGGTAGTTCGTACGTATACATGAGTAATGTTTCCATTTTCCAATGATCATTATTCAAAACAAATTATTACTTTGAATTTATACAATGACCATAATATCATAAATATCATGTAAATTCTTTAAATTTACTTATATATATCATCTATTTGATGTGGTGATGAAAAATAAACCACCTCGCTTCATGGTGGTGGTTGTCCAAACATATGCAAGATTAACGCTATCATTTTTCAATGAATGAAAAGGTATGAAATTAAATAATATATTACCTTTTCATAATGATAAATATGTAGTGAATATAATATATATATATTTATATATATTAATTACATCAATAAAAATATCTATGTGAGGTGGTGATAGAAAATGAATTATATTAGTTCACGAGGTGGTGGTTCACTGTATACATGAATTGATAGTTTCATTTTCCATTTGATGGAAATAGTGTATGATTTATGTAATGAAATTAAAAAAATAATATATAATTATTTTTATTATATTATTCCAATTATTTTACCATATTTTAATAAGATTCTATTTATTTTGAGAGTAAAGAAATCAAAAAAATTAGGTTAAATGTTATACCTCTTCATTGGAAAACTCATTTGCTTCCCACATTTAGCACTCTACGACTATTGTTATGGACAAAATAAGACAAATATAATGTGAAAAGGTATGTTGGAAAATTATTTGGAAATATTTTTTATGAACCAAATAGTTCTTGAACTGTGTACAGAAGTGGAGAGGTTTTTCCTTCGATAAGTAAAGGGAGGGGCACTTTTGGGATAACTCAAAATATTAAATTAATATAAATTAATTTTTTTATCATAATTGTAAAGGTTAAATATATTTAAAATCAATAATTATTATGGGTCTAATAAATGTCATCAAATAATATTCAGACAATTTTGGATGATATTTGTACCCTTATCTTTTTGTTTTAGTCCATTTAAGTCTTTCTGATAATTATCATGATAACGATGTTGTTACAAAATATAGGTCAATATAGTTAATATAAAAAAGATAATGGGGAGATAAATGGACCATGGAATGTATTTTAAACAATATAAAAATCATTTTTGTAAAAATATTAATTTTTGTGAGTTTTAAATCATTTCAAAATATTTTATTTATTATAAAATAAATTTCAAGTCAATTATCACATTATTCATTTAATTTGACATTAAAAACTACAATAAAAAAATTAATTGAAATATATTTAATTAAAACCAAAATACAATTTTTTTTTTAATTTTCAAAAAATAAACAATTTAAATAACCAAAAAAATAGTTTTATCTAGTTTTGAAATCATTTTATTAATTTTTCATATTCTTTTATAGGAACTACATTGGTGTAGCAAAAAAATTTAAAGTATTTATTTAAAATATAAAAATTCTAAATAAGTTTCAATTATAAATGAATTTATTAGGGTCTATATAATACTTTATACTGATTCATAATCTATATTTACACATATTCATGTTAGGAAAACTTATTTAATTTTTTATTTTAACTTTTCTATCCTTGAGATGCATTTCAAAAAACTTTGGATAATATTCTTCTTATATAACAAAAAAATTATAAAATATCAATGAAAAACATAATTTCTACATTATATTTAATAAAAAGGTCTTGAAAATACTTTTTACGACACAAATAGTTTCTATAAGACACTAAATTTTAATTTTCCAATGTTGTGTATGCACTACGTCGACACAAAAAATAATTTTCATATTCATTATGAAATAAATTATAATTTACGTATTATGGATTATTTTTGTATTATATTTTTATTATATTATCATAAATTAGACTTTAAATAAGTTCAATAAATTTTTATATTGTATTTATTCCTAGAAGATATCACAAAGTATACTATATTTTATAAATAAATGCATTTTATACTATTCATCCAAATCTAACTTCATCCGAAAAATCAGAAAAACTCAACCTATGATCAATTTGACTTGATCAATCTAAAAATCAAGAAAATTTCCTCAAATTAAATTACAAAATGTTTCCAAAATTTATTTTATTATAAATTTGTATAACACAATGTAAAACAATTTTGTAAAAATGATTTTAAGCCCACAAATAAACTTCTTCAAAAATAAGGTATAAAGATGATTCAAGTGTAATTAATTAAATTATCTATAAATTAATTATAATTATATTAATATATCATATTCTTTATTTAAAAATGGGAATTTATTAATGAAAATAAGTTATTTTTTTACAAATAAGTACAAAATTGGTATTTTCAAAATTCTCTGAAAAAAATCCTTTCATAAAAATCCAAATATTAACTTTAAGAAAATTTTTAATATTATTAATTAAAAAATAATAATATTATTATAAAATAATATTTATAAAGGTACTAGATATTTATTATTATATTCTCTAACAAATATAAAAAACATTTTTTAAGAAAAACATTTTTTTCAAAAAAAATGGATATACTAATATTGAGTGATTATTTACTAATGATTCATTATTAAATTTGTATTTACTATGAATATTATATATATATATATCATAATTTAGTCATTCCTATTCATACATTCAAATTTATAATCAATGTTATATGGGATATATTTAAATAATAATATAATGTGGTTCCTTTACATTCGTTGTTGCGTATTTTGTATGATATTGAACTTTGTATATGTTTTAAAATATTAGTTATTGGTAAAATATTATTTTTAATAAATAAAAAAATTGGTAATGATTTATACCATTAAAAAATGAAAAAAATATAAAATAGAACGATAAAAACAAATATATGTAGCTGAAAAGAAACAAGAAGATAAATATACCTCCTTGTGACCTTGTGTTTCACCAAAATCCAGAGAACCATGCTCAATTCATGGGTGAAAAAAATTTGAAATAAATCTAAAAAATGAAATGGTAATTATAGAAATATAACTGAGATGCAATTTATTTATTCCAATAGAGAAATTTTCCCCTATGATATATCTTCAAAAAACCATTTCACAATAGTTTAAAAACAATTCTATTTTAATATTAGGCTTTCATTTATCTTAAAACCGCATAATGAGCTTATGAAACAAAATACAATTTTTTCCCATTATATATGATACCATTTCAAAATAATTATGCACTTTCCAAAACCCATTTTATAAAATAGTTATGCAATGAAATAAAAATTTTAGTGGGAAAGAAGTAAGTATAAATTATTTTATAAGTGAGATAAACATTATAAATCACAATACATATAAAGAAAGAAAGGAATTATGAGTTTCTAGTTCGATCATAAACGTTTAAATGATTATATAATAACATCATATAAAAATTGTGAGTAATATACAATAAAAATGGTTATCATGGTATATTTGTACAAATCAAATGAAGAGACCATGAGTGTACAAAGTTTAGAACCATCTATCAATCTATTTATGTGATCTATTATCTATTAGATTCCATGAACTAGCCTCACTGGTGGCCCATCCCACCATGTAAATTCCCTAGAATGGGGGATCATGTTCATCTAACTATGACTATATATAGAAAATTTCACTCAAATCCCCCATAGACACCTAGTAACTGATGGATATAGAAAAAATTTGAGCGGATGTGGCCATAAAAAGACAACACAATCAAGTACAATCACATATTCTTATCCCACCTACCAACACCCACCCATGAGAAAACCCACTATAAAATTGATTGTATCAAAGGATATGTTCAATTTCATGAAAAACATTGGAAGGTACCAATCATACCATAGAAATTGATTGGAAATTCCATTCATTTAAAAACCCACTTTTTCCAAAATATTTCAGGTTCCAAAACTGTATTTCACACTAACCAACATATACACCATGATATATATATATATATATATATAATAACCTCTTTTCCTATTATATATATTCCTATAACCATTAGTGAATATGTATAAAGTGTACACACACACAAAGACACAGACATAGAGATATATATATATCTATGTGTCTGTCTATATAAATTACATTCAGAATATTCAAATATTATAAATCACATTCCATATTTTTAGAAAATCATAGAATTTTATGAGGCTGGTATAGGAAATAAAATACAAAAAAAAAGTATTGTTTACTTAAAACTCACACATTTAATAACACTTGGACAAAAATATTACACCCAAGGTTCTCATCAATTTGAAGAATCTTGAAAACATTTTTATCAAAGGATACCAAGGATAAAAGTTTAAAGAAAATTTGTAAGATGGGGGATAAACTATTTACAATAATAAAAACCATTTTATATAACTTATTTAAATTATATAATAATACAAATAGACATTAAAACAATTATGAAATCATTGATCTCAATTTAAGGTATTATGCATTGGGTAACCTACCTAAAACATGTATCTTTAAAAATTGAAACTCAAATCAACATTAAGTATGTATAAAGAAGAAGGAGAGGCCAAGAGAAATCCTAAAAAGAAAAATCTTCAATTTAAAAAAAAGTATATGTGAACCCTAAACCACCAGCACAATGGAAGAAGGAGAAACAAGGAGAAGTTAGGGGAGGATTAAGTGAAATAATCTAGAAGGGTATTACCTTGAATATTTAAGAAAAAATCTTAAAATAATATCATTATTCAACTATTAGGATAATAATAACCAAGGGGGTAGACATAGGAGTAGATCCCCAGGGTCATATAAGCCAAATAAAACGCGGTATATAGGGTATTTTGTCGAGGTAGAACATGAGATAGGAAAAGAAGCAAATCATTCATTTAACGAACCTGTGAACTGAACACGGATTAGTTTCATGGTTTGAAGAATCGTATTCCAACATTGCACCATATAATGGGATTTTAGAGCACCATTCATGGGAAATATATATGGTTTACCAAACCATCATCCCTAACTACGTGAATCCTCGGTCAAAACATAAAGGTTTTTGAATGGTAGTCATATGATTTAGAAAACTATTTAACATAATTTTTTGATATCCTTGAATGCCAAAAAATTTAAAATTTGAGAGAAAACAAACCGAGAAAGAAATATAAATTAAAATTACTCAAAAATAAATTAAATAATTGAGTAATGTCAGGTTGGGGTCTGATATCATATCTTATAACTTGTAAATAACATCTTTATCAAGAAATCATACGAGATAATTTTTAAACGGTTCTAAATTATGAGAAAAAACCATAATATAAATGTTTTTATATTAACTATTATTAATTGTACACAATTACTTATCTTACAATTGATAAAATTAAAATAGGGTCTTATTTAAGGTTTTCTTAGACGGCAAAAAATTATTTTGATCAATGGTTTCAATAAAAAATATAAATTGCAAAAAATATAAATATTTTATATTATATTGAGTATAAAATAGCTTATATGAGAAATTATGTTTTGTTTATATTATTTTATAATTCTTAAAATATATTAGCATTGTTATTATTTATGAGTAGTTCATAAAAGGTTATCTCATATTTAAATATTTTCATTGGTCATTTATTTTATGTTTATTTTCTTCCTTATTAATTATTAAAAATTCATTCTGTTATGAATATGTATGATATAATTGAACTATTAAAATTATTTTATGAGATAAATCCTTTCATTAAATTTTATGTATGTCTTGATATTATTTTTTTATATACCTTTACCTCAGATTTCTTTTTGGATTGGTGAGATTAACAATAGTTTTTGGGCATAGTTTTTTTTATTTGTTGTTAAATTTATAATTAATTGAAATATATATTGAGTAAATTCTCTTTAGGGAGAGATACTTGGTGTTAGAAAACCTACCCAATAAAGGGTAAAGACTTGTCCCGAAATGTGAATGTGGTTGGATATTTTTTTCCTCAGGATTGCAAATATTTATTTTATCAATTTCATAAATAAATACAGCTTTACATGAAAAATTCATATACCACATACATAAAATTATTTTAGAAATATATATTTGTGTGTGTGTGTGTGAACATACATGGCTTTATTTTTGGTAGTGTAACACAAAATTTGGGTTTTGTAAATATTTACATATTAAATGTGGAGTGAGAACATTAATTTGATATTTGGAATAGGAATTCTAAAATTAATTCATTATATTATTTTATATAATAAATGAAATAATAAATTAGAATATAATGAATATATAAACTTAAATATTCATCAATTTAAAATAAATTAAATGGGTGAAACCTTAAAATGAAAATCCAATAGATAATAAGTGTGACATTCCTTCCAAAGTGGAATTGTATCAAGAACTTGATCATCCTTGTAGGTGGGTCATGCTAAATATGAGTGCCCCAAATTATCCTATATGATGGAAAAAATGTCATAATTGATTATGTAATTTACAATTATCTAGGTCAGGATAAATTTAGGTAGCCAAAGATTATACTTTATTACCATTTTTTTGCATTTTTTTTGGGTTACACTTTCCAGGAGAACCTTATAAGATTAGGTTGTTAAAGGAATAAATATTAGTGAATATATATGATGGATTTGTATAATATTTAACTAATCAATATTCCAAAATTTATAATTACTATGATTATGATGATTTTTTACCTAAATAGATAATTGATGGGAGTGATGAAAAAGATTCCCTAATCATAATAAAATATGGATCTTTTCTCACCAAATGGATATGATGTATAGGGTCATCATTTTTAGTGATATAAATTTTAAAAAAAATTCCATTGTTATAATATATAAAAATGTCCCACACCCCCTGATATGTTCTTGTTATAGATTTTGGAATTATTTACAGAAATTATTTTGAGATCATTAAAAAGTGTGGCTTATTAAATAGTTAAAATTTCTTATCTAGGGATGAATTTTTTTAAGGAGATCAATTTAGAACCTCAAAATTTGAATGTTAAAGAATTAAGGTAAACCATTTTTAACCCATGGGTATTAGATACTAGATGAGTGACATGCATTTATGTTGATAGAAACAGACTTAGAGGTAAATGGGAATTAACAAAGGGTTGATTTGATCTTCATGTTGTAAAAGGATACATTTTTTATGCATTAGAAGTTATCAAATATGATTTTTTACCATCTTTATTAATCCTAGAATTGTAATTCTATTATTATCTTCCTGCCAAATATAGAAAATTGGATTAAATATATTGTTAAGACAAGAATGGATTTACATTCAGGATTACTAATAAGAGTTTCTCTATATATAATAATGAAATGTTATATGGAATTGGAAAGATAATGAATGGTTTATACATTATAAACATGAATACACATCTATATAAAATTCAGAATAAGAAGGTTGAATCATGTTCAAAGCCTCCATAGAGATGTTTTTTTAAATGTTGGATTATGGATTTTTTAATACATGTAAAAACAATTAACATAAAAATTTGAAAAATAAATATTTCAGGAGAAAAGTAATAAGGTATAGTATAATATTGGATCCCATACAGAGTGATGTTTATCGAATAATGACTACACAAGACATTGGGTATTTTATCTACTTTTTTACTTTTATGGATGAATTTAGTTTGTGTAGATATATTTTTTTGAGTAAACAACATTATGAAACATCTAAAATGTTCAAATAGTTTCAAAATAAAGTAATTAATTAGTTAAAAAAGAATATTAATATTGTACAATAAGATCATGGTGCTGAATAACTAATCTAGTAATTCATATATCATATAATATAATGAAGGATTCATTTATAATTCACTCCTCCTGTAACACCACAATGGAATGGTGTATTTGAGAGGAATAATAATACCTTGATAGACAAGGTTATATCAATGATTAGACTATGTGACCATCCTATTTTATTCTAGGGATATTCTTTAGAGACTGAAACATTCATACTAAATTTCATTCATCTAAAACACCCATGGAGATAACATATTAGATATATATCATGAAATTTCTCAAAATTTATTTCAGGAGGATTTGGGGTTTTAAATTACATGTATGATTATTTTATTTTGAGAATATTGTCCCCAAATCATAAAAGTTCTTATATATTATTTATCCTAAAAAACTATGGGATATTATTTCTCTAACTAAACTAAACACAATTTTTTGGCTCAAATTTTTTATATTTATTGATAAAAATATTTTATTTAAGGATTCGGTTAGAGGAAATATTAACTAAGATATGTTAAAACCTATAAAATAGGATGTGATCCTTTGTTGGAAGTTATGATGGTTCTAAGAGTTAGGGATGAAGAACCAAGTCATGTTACTTAAGTACTTTGATATTATAATAAGATTCACTAGAAACATGAGAGATATATAATTCTCATTGATAATTATGATAAATTAATGTTCATTGGAGATATACCTACTACTTACTAAGTGTCCTTTGAGAGTTTAATTTTTGAGAAATGTTTAAAATATATGGAATCTAAAATTTACTCCATATACACTAACCATGTTTGGATGTTAGTGGATGAACCTGAAGGGGTAAGACTTGATGTAAGTATGTGAGTTTTCCATAATTAAGATGACATGAATGGTAGATTGTTATTGTATAAATAATTCTTGGTGGTTAATGGTTACAAATAAATTCATTATACTGACAATGAATAAACCATTCCACCTATATTAATGGAAAAATCTATTCATATTTTTTCTACATAAGGAATATAATTTTGATTAGGAGATATATTATATGGTTGTAAATATAACTTTAGTTAATATGAATTTAGGCAATGAAGTGTATAAGATAAAGACAGAAGGTTTTAAAATTAAAAATGAGTCTCAGAATGATTATAAGTTGTAGCATCCCATTTATGGACTGAATAAATCTTTCCAAAGATGTAATATATAATGTGATGATGCAATAAAAATGTTAGTTTTACTAAAAAATAGTTTTATTAATGTATATATAATTGGTTTAGTGTGAGTATTATTTTTATAATTGTATGTAAATGACATAATACTTATTAGACATTATATCTTGATAATTTATTATAGGAATTTGTTACTAGGTAAACGTTTCACAATAAAAGACATAGGTAATGTCACATTTATAATATATATAAATATCTATAAAGATAATTGTATGGGGTTGTTTAGAATGACTCAGAACACATAAATTGGTAAATTTTTAAAGTGTTTTACAATTAATAACTATAATAAGGGGCCTTTTCCAGTGTTGGATGGTATGAATCTTAAGAAGATCCAGGATCCCTATAAATAGTAATTAAGGATTGATATAACTATTTATGTGTTTTTTATAAGATCTATCTTGTATAAAATGTTCTTTACTCAACTTGATATCACTTCTCTTAGGGAATAATTGGTATATACTAATCTAATCATACTTGATACAATATATTATGGTGAATAACATTATTAAGATCATGATAATGACTAGGAAGTGTTCTTGTTTTTTATAGGAGAAGATGATCTATCTGTAAAAGGTTATATATATATCTGTTTTAAATAAAATAAAGACTATATGAATATCAATTTGGATATATGTTTTTCCAAAATTATGGAGCTATCAGTTGGAATATTTATGATCAATTCATTTTAGAGAACTCTATAATAGAGGTAGAGTGTTCTATAGCATCAAATACTCTGAAAAATGTTTTTTGGATCATGATATTTATTACTAAGCTTGGAGTGGATCCTAGAATTGAGGGATATATTGGGTTACATTTTAAAAACAATGGTTATGTAACTTATTCTAAGGATCCTAGATCTCAACAAAGGACCAAACACATTCTACAAAACTAAAATATCTTATGATAGATCATTGAGAGGGGTCCTAGTAAATATTATTTGGGTGGATATATTGGAGAACGTCTCAAATTCATTAATGAATCCATTACCACGTAAACAATATTAGTTTCATGTAGAATCTATGGTTGTTAAACACATTTGATATTGATTTTGATTGATATAAATATACCATGTTATTATAGTGAAGTAAATATTCACTTATCATTCATTCATGTGTAATAATACATGAAAAATCGAATCGCAGAATCCACATAGAATATGGATCATATTTTTCACAACCCAATGAAAATTATAGAGTATTATGGGTTGGGATGATATGATATGGTTTGAATGAATATATTGGTGTGCCCATTATAATTTTTTTATTTATATACAAAGAATGGATTCATGTGTTAATAAGTTAAGATTTATTACATGTAATGATATGTTAATGTATATCCCATGGAATGAATTATATTCATTTATATACTTAGTGGTATATACTTATAATTATTCCTTATTAACAAATTTTGGTGAGATACCTTGCATGATAATCATCGTACTTTGATACCCTGCATAAGAAAGTTGATATATGAAATTATCTAATCTAGATGTGGAAGGAAATGTGGTGTATCTTGTCATCGATTAGAGCACAACCAATATAGAATATTTCTACTAGTATGAAAAGTAAAAATACCTAGACCTTTCTTGAGTTAGATTGAAAAAATAAATTTCTATCTTTATTTGAGAAGCATATGATGTTTTCAACTACTTGGATGCTGGGAATGTGATGTAGTTATCTATTTGAATAATGAAATGTGCTGTATTTATTGACATGGTTAGTCTTTTTCAAAGAATCAAGAAAAAATTTCTAATACTATATTTTTATGTTCCATTCTAGTGGTCACTCGAAGTCATGATAAAAGGTATTATATAGGTATGCATACAATTTATATGATACATATTTTTTTGTGCTTTTTCATATAAATATGTGATTATGTTTGATAGAGATAACACAAGACCCATTAGTATCACTACATATTTACTACAGGTAATTATTTTCTTACATCTATGAAATATGGAATTAATATTTTTTTCAATGCTACTGAGGCTCCTAGGATCATGAAATTGGAACCATAGATAAGTATAATGTTTTAGAAAAATTGTTTTTTTCTAAAATGAAGAGGGTACCAAGAAACCATATTCAAATGTTCTTTGGGATGTATTTATAAATAATAATGAATTTATATATAAATTCATTATGGTATGTTATTGAAATTTGGAGATTGTTGGATTTTCACTAAAATTGGAACCAATAAACTATTGTGGTGTGTATAATGTCATGTTCTATAGAAGGAATATTCATTATCATGCAACCAATACAAGTGGTTACCATGTTCCTTCTCATATGGTTTCACTTTTATAATGATCCTTGAAATAAATCTTTTTTGGTTATTGAACCTCAATCATTGAAGTGTTTATTCAGTAACACAAACGGAATTTATCATTTGGGTTCCATGAGATGGAACCCAATACCTTATGGCATGTACAATGATATTTATTCAATATAGAGAATCATGGATGGTATATAAGAGGATGTGATGCTATCATGTTTGGATGGTGAGATATTTTTGAGACAAATCTAATGCTCACTTCATCCTAAAATTCTATTTTTTCATATAGTGAAGGTTACAAAACCCCTTCAACAATGAAAATTACTCAAACAATTATCATGGATATTATCATTAGTGTTCCTTCCTAAATGATAGTAAGAATAGTTCTATTGATCCTCATGGTTATTATTATGAATACTCCATCTAACAAGAAGATATAAGCTTTTGATATTTACTAAATTAATTTATTTTATTATATGTTCTCATTAAAATATATTTCCATGTTTGATTCATTGGATATAGATCCATCTATTTTTGGTTGCTACCATTTCCAATGGTTATATAATAAAAAAAAGCCCATCATATGGACCCAAAGGGGTATAAATTAAATATAACAAATGTGATGTTGTGGAATTTTTTATGGGACTTTGGACTATACTTGTATCGCTAACCACTGACAGCCAAGGGTATAAAAACTAATGAAATACATGATTTAGAGAGACATTAATGGGATTAATATATAATTTATTGAACATGTTGGACATATTATAGGATTCCATATACACCTACTCATATAAGAGTGATTTGGACTAGAATTACTAGATTGCGTATATAGTAAAGAACAATGAGGTTACTTAGAACATTATGTTAGATAAGTGGAGTTTGGGGTGACTGTTATCCTCTAATAGTAAGTGATCACCCATGAGGTTATGCTATATCTATGTTAATATTGGTGGGGGATCCACTGAGGATGAATTGGAATGTGGGATAGGAATTACACCATCCTATAAGAGTAAATTTAGTGGGGATTATATTATGAGGTTATTAAGGCTGAAATGTGATCATAATGATATTGAGGGATGTTATGAACTCTAATTGAAAATATTGGACCAAGTGATGAGATTTAGATTGAGGATCCCATATAGAGTAAATGTTTTATGATGATACCAAGGGGGTGTTGGTGGGTTCCCCTGAGATATGTTGATACTAGTGAGGGATAGTGAAGGATAATACTTGTGGTCAAATTTTTGTACCACTTTAGCACCTAATTGTCAATGGTATGAATTCGGAGTATCTTTAGAAATGATGTGTGATATTATTAAAGGCATGATTATACCATGAGTCCTTACGATTTAATTCCTAGGATATATCTAAGGATTAAAACATTTATTCCATTTGGATTTCCTAGGAATACCTCCTCGGAATCATGTTATAACTGATAAGTTTGGATTTACCATAATTACCTCCTTAGAATCAGATTATACATTATGATTTTTTGATTTACTAAGATTAAATCATAAAACTGTCTTATTTGTTATACTTTTATATTTTCTAGGATTACATCTTATGAATAGTCATGTTCCTGATACTTCTAGACATCCTAGATTTACCTCTTTTGAATTATCTTATGCATGATACATCCTGATTTTTTAGGATTTAATCAAATAATTTTCTTCTTCCAAAAACATCTAGAATTACTATTATTACCTCATAGTAATTTTATTATTCGCGATAGTATTAGATTTCCTAATATAACCTCAAGGGATTTGATGTTTTCACCTAGTATGATATAGTTATTGAGTTTGATACTAATTCCATGATTATTTTACGTGTTCAGAGACACTCCAACCCTATAAAAAGAAAATATAGTTGATTAAAAGTGTAACCATTGAAATTTAAATTCAATGGTTGTTATTTATTTACACTTTTATATTTTATTTAATTATTATTATGAGTATATCATAAATGAAACGACCAAAACTTTTATCAATGGAATTTCTCCCTTATTGTATTAATGTCATAATCAATCACATTAGAAGAAACTATGCCACATTATGCTTAAATAAACTACTATGTGACCTTTAAACATAAAATTTCAACTTCTGGGTTTTGAATTTCAAAAATCTGACATACATGGTATCGATCAGTAAGATGTTTGGAGTCTAATAAGACAAACTGAATTTTTGTGAGTAGTAACATACCAATATGAACAGCAACCTACTGTTATGAATAGTAATATGACCCTTATGAATAATAAATCATCCAAAATAATAGTAACCTCACCCATGAATGATTAAATAAAATTTAGGCATCATATATGAGACAATATGACCATAGTTAAAGTATTGGTACTTCAGTAAGTTATAAATAAATTATTATAAATAATTAATTAATTTTAAAAAATAAAATTTATTTTCATTAATAAATTAATATTTTGATATCTTATTATTAGAATATAATTTTATGATATCTTTATTAATTTTTCAAAGTTTTATAAAAGTAGCTGTAATTTTAGATTTTCTATTTTTCCAGAAAATTATGAATAAGATTAAAAATTAAATTATTCATATTTAGGTAATTATTTTTAAAAATGGAATTCATTTTTTTATTCTACACATTTATAAATGGTCAAGCCGAATTTTTGAGAATTTTAAAAAATACATGAATTTTTGATGAATCGTGAAATACTATAATTTACAAAATAAGCTCAATACATTAAGTATAGAGTCATGGATGATGTTATGCTGATGTAAGTCCTATTAGTTTGAACTCACGTAAAAATAATTCTATTCATGGTCTTGTAATCATCACTATTTCTTACCTTGTGGAGAAATAATAAATTAATGAATATAATATTGAGAAAACCCCATTCCCCTCCACTATAAATACCACCTCTAACACCCTCATTAATTCACACCTATAAAACATAAATACTTTTCCAAATATTGACCAAATATCATCCCTAGAAATCCCCCACATTCATGAGATATTGGTCTCATCAAATGACCAATTCTAGGATCCTTAAGTAGGATCCCAAGAGGAGGAATTCAAGATGTAATTCCTCTCTCTCTCTCTTCTTTTAATTTCCTTTCAAATTTCATGTCCTTTCTTTCCTTATCCTCAACATATCTTATCAAAATTTCATGATAAATATATTATAATTTATATAATGTAATTATATCATGTTAATGGAAGATTATTCATTTTACCCCTCCCTCCCACTCTTTGTTAATAAAATGAAATTATTTCCCTTGATTTGTTAATTTACCTACATGAGGGGCGATGCCCATCCATTTTTATTCAAATACTTAAAGGAAATAAATAAAACCATTAAATGATTGAAAAAATATTTTAATATGCAATTTTAACCCCTTCTTTGTTCTGGAAACAACTTTTATTCATAATACTAATTGATAAAAAAACAAGTTTGTTGTGATCTGAAAAACCGCCCAAATTAACCGAAAACGATCATCCTTAAATTTTAACTAATGATTCATCTACATGGTATATAAAATAATTCTTTATAATATCACTTAAAATATTTTAATATCGTTAATAACATGTAATATCCATTCTGTATATTTATCCATGATCTATACCAATGTCAGTTCATGTGTACAACTGAACCGTTCATGAAAACTAAGAAAAAGAACAGTCTCGAACAATGAATTTAAACTCCATAAAGCATCCAAAGTCCCATAAAAGAACATAATTAAACCATAATGAACTATATTCATGTATAAAAGGTTATTAAATTGATAATTATTGAACTTATTGTGATTATATAGTCCATTATTGTAAAGAAATAATTCAGCTATGAGGTAAGGGAAAATCTTGAACCCAATATTCTTTCTTTGGGTTCTCCCTCTTTCACTCCATTTTTTTGTATGGATACTCATTAAAAATATATTTTTTCATTATTATCTTACCTATTCTAGGGTATAAATGCTTTTCAATAGATTTTATGTCAAACAAAAAGTTTTCCAACATAAATATTCTTCCCAAATCACACCTTTTACTTCTCACTCAAGGATGATGGTTCTTGTATCACGTATGTTATTGCCTCATTATTTAGGGAAAACAATTTTTAAAAATGTGTTATTATTAGATGAAACCCATTCCATTCCATGGGTGGTTTATGTTCATATATATTCTATGTTTCATGCATTGTAATGAAAATGTTATGATGTGATGGGTGCACCAGAATTATACAGCGCAATATGAATGTTTGAATGTGATGAGTGCTCCCAGAATTATAAAATTCTCCAATAAATTGGGTAAGTGATAAATATCATGATTTAAAGTTAAATGATTTTTGGACATTGTCTTATCTTTGTTCAAAACTATGTGTGATAGTAAACCGCTAATACATGAATTCTCATTTTTTATGCATTACCACATTACATGTCTTTTATTAATGTTTACTCTCATAATTATGATCATGTGACTATGTTATGATGAATATTATTATAATCACCCCATGCTAAATTGTTTCATGTTCTTATCTATCCTCATTTTGGGATTTTAGATCACCCCTTTTTTATGTATAACCTCATGTGACTACTTGTACTGAGGGGAAATCAAGATCCATAAGAAGCTAGAGATGAGGGAATTAAATAAATATTATTATATTTTGTTGTAAAAGTTATGATTAGTCTTATTTTCCCCAAGACACGAAACCTTTGGACCCTATTGGTGTAATTTTTTAGGATTTTTATCATTAACATGATGTAAATGTATTTTAAGAAATGAAAGGTTACAATAGTTGGTATCAGAGGCATGGTTTAGTTATTTTGGGAATTAGGATTAGTAAACCCAGGATAAAACATATTGTATGATAATAAGTAAAAATATATGCATAAGAATATTTGATAAACATAGGGATCCAATATGATATTATTTTAGTGTAAGTTTAACAAATTAATAAGTTATTTATCCGTGACTCATTGACTTATGTTTGGTTCTAACCTTCTCTATTATAGAAAATGCTGGGAACCAAGAGAGACCATGCTAACAACATGTGAGAGGGATAATAAAACAATTGACCAAATTAAATCCTCAAGGATTTGGGAGGTGGAGTTCAAAAATTCATCGCAATGATTACCCAACTATCTCAGGTTATGAATAATAACATGAATAATTAGGAATTTCCTCCTTCACCAAAGAGGGAGCAACTGGCTATCGAGTGTTCTATGCAAAAACGACCAATGATGTTTAGTGGATCTTCTGATCCACTAGTTGTGGAGCCATGGGTCAACTCCATGGAGATGATATTTTCTATGCTTTACTGTTCTAGAATGTAGAAATTGATTATAGTTTTTTATCATCTATATGGAGAGGCTGATCAATGGTGGGATTTGATTAAGAACACCAAGCCAGATGATAAAATTGAAGAGATAGAATGGGAGAACATTAAGATCATTTTTTAACAGGTATTTCCCAACAAGTATTTGAACGAAGATGGGTAAATAATTTATATAGATCAATACAAAGTAAGGAGAGTTCTTCATTACCAGTGAAGTGAATTTCAAAAGGCTTTCTAGGTACGATTTAGTTTTTTATCAATAATGATAAAAAATTTGATATATTCATTAGTGGATTAAAACCAAACCATCCTAATTCTCTTGAAATGAGATACTTTGGGAGTTATGAATAGGTTGTTTGATGGTCCCTCAACGTGGAGATAGAGTTTGGAGAATTGTCTCATGGATTTGGTGATAAGAAGATAAAGGTTCAGATTCAAGACAGATGATCTAATGATAAAGGTGGTAACAAAAATCTACTACCCATATGCCAAAAATGTGTGAAGATGCATCATGGGAACTACCTCAAAGGGATGGAGAAATGATTCAAGTGTGGGAAAGAAGTCCACCATGCTCAAGAGTGTTGATAATATATGAGAAAGAATGAGAATATAGTGGAAGAAAGGAGAGCCCCACCCATAGTCTAGTTCTACAACTATAGGGGGAAAGGGCACTATGCACGCCAATGCACTAAACCTAGACTCCTTCACGGTAATTAGAATCAGTTGCCACCAAATCCAAAGGAACAAGGAACGTCTTATTTCATCACCACTTTGGAAGTGTAGAATGATAATGAAGTCATACAAGGTACACCTAATATTCACTCAAGAATGGAAAAATTCTTATTTTATTCTGGTTCTATGCATTCCATTATATCATGAATGTTTTCAAGATATATTGAATCAAAGACCTAAAACCATGAAGTATATATATCTTTGAAAACACAAAGTGGTGCAATCATTACAGCCCAAGTGTTTGACTATTCCCATATTGTCGTTTGTGGGATGATTCTTCTATAAAATCTTGTAAAATTTCCCTTGATGGAATTCGATGTAATAATGGTAATGGATTATATATCATTATATAGAGAACATATCAACTATCCAGAAAAAATAAATATCTTTTCATATTCAAATACATCCTATTATCCTATAAAAATGCAAGAAATATCAAGAATCTCCTATGAAAAATCCTTCAACTGTGTGGGAATTGATTCCTTATTAAGATTCATGCCTTGATCAAATGGTTGAGTCAAAGGAAAGTTTCAAACTAGAGGAAATGCTCATCATGAGGGAATATAGTGACGTATTTCTTGATGAGTTACTCAAACTTCCCCCAGATCATGAGGTAGTGTTCTCCATAGAACTCAATCTTAGAGCTACTCCCATCTCAAAGATTCCCTGTAGGATGGATCCTATCATACTAGATGATTTTAAGAAGCATTTGAAAGAGCATTTGGACAAAGGGATCATACTCCCTAGTGCATCACCTTAGGGTGCTCTAGTCCTCTTTGTAAATAAGCATGATAGAACAATGAGTTTGTGTATTGATTATCAAGAACTCAAAAAGATCACCTTAAAGAACAAGTATCCTCTTCTGAGGATAGATAACTTGTTCGATCAAATAATATGAGATCAATAATTCTCAATGGTGGATATTCATTTTGAATATCATCAGCTAATGGTGAGGACATACGATATTTCGAAGACTGCCTTCCATATATGGTATGGCCACTCTGTGTTTCTAGTGATTCCCTTTAGACAGACTAATTCCCCTAAAATATTCATGGATTTGATGAATATAGTCTTTTGAAATTCCCTCAAAAAAATTTGTGGTAGTTTTTATCGATGATATTTTTATCTACTCCAAAAGATAGGATAAACATGAAAAACATATAAGACTTGAGTTGGTGAAATTGGGAAAGGATAAGTTGTATACTAAGTTCAATAGGTGTGTCTTTTAGATAAAGAAATCAAATTCATGGGACAAGTGATCAAAAGTGGGGGAATTTATATGGAACCTTCAAAATTGAAGGCGATTGAGGAATGTCCCATAACCTCTAGTGTCACCAAAATCCATAGTTTATGTGGATTATCTAGGTACTTCTAATGTTTTTTGAGAAATGACTCATGATTTTCAATCCTGTTAACTAAGTTAACAAGGAAAAGGGTAAATTATGTTTGGATGGAATAATGTGAGGGAAGCTTCATTTAACTAAAGATAAGGATAAGGACTGCACCTATAATCACATTAGAAAAAAGTGGAGAAGTTTTTTGATATACAGTGATGCTTCGAAGAAAGTATTGGGATGTGTACTCATGAAAAATGATAATGTGATAGCCTATGCCTCATAGAAGTTGAAGATCCATGAGAAGAACAACCTGAAACCTTATCTAGATCTTTCACCCATAATTTTTTCCTCGAAAATCTGGTGGCACTACATTTATAGAGAGAAGTGTGACATATACATCAACAACAAGAGCATAATGTATATATTCACACAAAATGAGCTTAACATGAATCAAAGTAGATGGTTAGAGCTAATCAAGGACTCTGATTCCTCTTTTCACTATCATCCTGGAAAGGTGAACAAGTTAGATGAAGTTTTAAGTATAAAAGAACCTTCTTCTCTATCCATGTTAATGATAGAGAAATAACACATCTTCTTGGATAAGAAAATGATAGATTTGAAAATTATTAGGGTAGGGGATACATTATACCTCTCCAAAATGATTGAGAAATCGTCTATCCAAGAGAATATTAAGGAGGCACAAAGGGATAATCCAGTGTTACAAAAGAAGGTGACTGTAGTAAATGAAGGAAAGATATAATTGTTACATATCGATGATGTTGGTGTGGTTTGGTTTGGAATGTAGCATTTTGTGATTTCAGCACCCAAGATAAAGATGGATCTATTGGTAAATGCACATAGCTCAACATTCCCTATCCATCCTGGTATCACTAATATTACTGAGATATCCAAGAACACTTTTGGAGGGATAACATGAAGAAAGTATATTGCGGAATATATCTCACGTTTCTTGGTATGTTAGAAAGATAAATAAGAGAAATAGAAGTCCAATGGTATGATGAAACCATTGCCTATACCCATGTGGAAATGGTATAATGTCACTATGAACATTCTCATGGGTCTCCTGAAGATGACTATGGGAAATAATGTGACATAGATTGTGGTTGACTGACTCACCAAGACTACCCATATTATGGATATTCAGGAAGATCTATCACTTAAAAAACTTTCAATGATATATGTGAAGGAAGTGGTGACACTTCATGGTGTTCCAATTTCTATTTTCCATGATCATGATTTATGGTTCACCTTTTAATTCTGGGGAAGTCTTCAACATGCTTTGTGTCCAAAATTAAATTTCAGCACGGCCTATCACCCCAAAATTGATATCCAATCTGAAATGACTATTAAGACGCTCGAATAAATTCTAAGAACCTATTATTTGGAATTCAAAGGTTTATGGGATCAACATCTCACAAGTGATGAGTTGTCATACAATAATAACTTCCACTCAAGTATTCAGATGGATCCATATGAACCGTGTAATGGAATGTGATGTAGAACTCGAACCTGTTGGGATGAAATTGTAGAAAGAAAGCTACTTAAACATGATATCATGAAATAGATTATAGAGAAGGTTCATGTCATCTAGAAACATATCATAGCTATTCAGATTCAGAAAAATTGTTACACTAATAACCGTCGAAGGGAAATTGATTTCAACGTTGGTCATAAAATCTTCCTTTGAATATCACCATGGAAGGGGGTCATGTTGTTTGAAAAGAAAGGGAAGACAAGCCCAAGGTACATTGTCCCTTTTGAGACCCTTGACCATATAGGAGTCGTGATATATTGGCTTGAATTTCCACCAAATATGGATCAAGTTTATGATGTGTATCATGTATCACTCCAAAGGAAGTACATACCAGATCTCTCACATGTACTAAACTCAAAGGTGGTACAGCTGGAAGATGATCTCTCTTATGAGGAGCATCCAGTAAAGTTTCTAGACCAAAAAGATAAGGTTATATGCAACAAGACAATGCAACTTGTCTAATTTTTGTGGAAGAACCATAGGTATGGAAAAAAACATCGGAACCATAGGATGAGATTAACGAGAAGTACCCTAACCTCTTTATGTAAAACAAAATTTCAAGGGTGAAATTTCAATGGGGGGATGTAACGAACCAAACATTTATCAATGCATTTTATCCCTTCACGTATTAATTTCCTAATCAAACACATTATGAATTAAAATTCCCCATCATGATTAAATGAACTACTATGTGATCTTTAAACATAAATTTGTGACTTTCGTGTTTTGAATTTCAAAAATCTGACATACACAGTTGCAATCAGTAAGATTTTTAGAGTCTGATGGGACATAATTAATTTTTGGTCAACAATAACATACCCTTACGAATACTAACCTAACTTTATGAACAGTAATATGACCATTATGAATAGTAAATCATCTAAAAGAATAGTAACCTCACCCATGAATGATTAAACAAATCTACGTATCTTAAAAATGGGAATATGACCATAGTAAAAGTATTCGTATTTTTGTAAGTCATAAATAAATAATTATAAATAATTAAATAATGTAAAAAATGCAAATTTATTTTCATTCATAAATTAATATTTTTATTTCTTATGATTATAGCATAATTTTATGAGATCTTTATTAATTTCTCAAAGTGATATAAAAGCTGTTTTAATTTTAAATTTTCTATTTTCATGAAAATTTTCATTTTAATTTAAAATTAAAGTAATCATATATATAAAATTATTTTTGAAAAATGGATTTTATTTTTGGATTATATAAATTGAATAATTTTTGGTTTAAATTTTTGGATTTTCCATAAAAAACTTGAATTTTTTATGAATAGTGAAATAGTATAATTTACAAAATAAGCAAAATACATTATTTATAGAGCCATCAATGATGTTCTATTGATATAATACCAATTAGTTCTACCTAATATACACATATTACTATTATTTGTCTTCAATTCATCACTATTACTTGTCTTGTGGAGAAATAATATATTAATGAATATAATATTGACCAAACCCCTCTCCCCTCCACTATAACTACCACCCATCACACCCTCATTACATCACACATCTCAAGATTCAAGACCTATAAAAATTCTTCCCAAATCTCTCCAATAGCACTCCCCCATGTCCCATAGATCTTGTTCTCATCAAAAAACCAAGCCTAGGTTCATTAATGATGATCACAAGAGGATGAATTCAAGAGGTAATTCATCTCTCTCTTTTCTTTCAAATTCCTTTCAAATTTTATTTCTTTTCTTATATTATAGTAAACTTATCTTATCCACATATCATGACAAATCCATTATAATTTATATACTGGTATGATATAATTTTAATGGAAGATTATTCATTATACTACTTCCTCAGTCTCTTTCTTAAGAAAATTAAATTATTTCCCGTGATGTGTTAAATTACCTATATCAAGGGAGATTCACTTCCATTTTACATAAAATCCTTCTAGTATGTAAATGAATCCATTAAATGGTTTATTATATATTGTAATATGTATTTTTTAATACCTTTTCTGTTCTGGTAACAACTTTTAATCATAATACTAATTGATAAAACACAACTTGTTCGTTGTGATCTGAAAAAATGCCCAAGTTAACCGAAAATGATCATCATTAAATTTTAACTAATGATTCATCCACATGGTATATAACATAAATCATTATAAGATCATTTAAAATCATGGAATATCATTAATAAAATTTAATATCTATTATTTATGTTTATCCATATTCCACATGAACTTCTATTCACGTCTACAAGTGATTCGTTAATGAAAACTAAGAAAGGGAACACTCCCAAATAATTAATTTAAACTCTATAACTCATCCAAAGGTCCATAAAAGAACATAATGAAACCTTAATGAACCATATTCTGGTATAAAATGTTATTTAATTGTTAATTAATGAATATAATTTGATTATACAGTCCATTTAAGTGGAGAAATCTTTCTGATATGAGGTAAGGTAAATTCTCGAACAGAACATTCATTCTTAGGGTTCTCCCACTTTCACTCCATTTTTGGCATGTTTACACATTAAAAATAATTTTTTCATCATTATATTAACTATTTTTGGATCTATATGTTCTCCACTAATGCTTATGTCAAATAAAAGTGTTTATAAAAGAACTGTTCTTCCAAAAACATACCTTTTACATGTCACTAAAGGCTGATAATTCTTGTATCAAGTATGTTATTCCCTATTTTTTTTTGGAAACCAGAGTTTATGAACGTGTTATTATGATATGAATCCCATTACATTCCATGGGGAACTTATGTTCATATATATACTATGTTTAATTTATGATAATGAAAACATTATGATGTTATGGGTGCGCTAGGAATTATCTTGCGCAATATGAATGTTTGAATGTGAAATGTGCGCGTAAAATTATATAGTGCTCCAATGCACTGGGTAAAGTGATAAATCACATTAGTTAAATAGAAATTTTTTGTGAACATGATTCTATCTTTGTTCACAACTATATGTGTTAGTTAACCACTAAGACATTATGTTTTATTTTATTATACATAACCACATTCCAAGTCTTTTATTAATGTTTCATATCATGATTATGATCAGGTGCCTATTTTATAATGATAATGATTATAATCGACCAATGTTACACTGATTCATGTTCTTATCTATCCTCTTATAGGGATTTTCCTCACCCCTAGTTGGTGTATATCCTCTGGTGACAACGTGTACTAAGGGGATGTTAGGAGACAATAAGAAGATAGAGAAGAAGGAATTAAATAAATGTTTCTGTATTATATTTTTAAAGTTATCAATGGTCGTAGTTTTCCAAAGACACTAAAACTTTGGATCATATTGGTGTAATTTTTGTTGTTGTTTATCATTAAAATTATGTAAAATTAATGTAAGAAAAATAGGTTCACTATAATATATGAATTTGAAGCTATGATGATTATGTTTGGGACCTTGTTGTTGGTTCCCTACTATGTTTTAGTCACACCATGATCGGGTGGCCATGACATATTGGTACCTAGAAAGATCTAAATTTTAATAGGTTTAGTTCTGTTAGAAACTTAGAGTTTCAGGATAAAGCGAGATATCTTAGATGGATTCAGCTGGCCACAATGAGATGAGGATAGGGGTGGTGGTAGAGCCCTGTGTTTTTTACTATTTTATATATCTTGAATATTTGATTGCCTAAGGGAGTGGTTATTTTTGGTATGTTGGTATTATCATTCATAACATTGTATAATTTTAATATTAAATTATATGTTTGGTAGCACATAAGATACACAATTGTGATCTTAAATGAATAATTAAATATTATAATTTAAATGTGGTCATTATAACCTGGACATTAAATATGTGGGAATAAATAGTATTAATGACATTAGGAAATACATAATGGTAATAATAATTTATAATTTATTAATTAAATATTTTTAAATAATAACTCAATTTTTTAGTAAATCCAGTTTGTTCTTCAAAAATACAATTTCTTCCAAAAATGGTTTTTTTGCTTTCTATAAGTGAATATTATAAATAAATTATATAAGTTTTACAAAATAAATTTTAAAAAATAAATATAAACTCTTAATTATTCATTCCACTATTTTCTTTGGAATAAAGGTTTAGAATTTTTTGAGAATACTAATTTTTAAGGAATAGTGAAAAATTATGATTTTTATTCAAATATGTATTTTATTTTTATAGTATTTACAAGGTAAAATTATTTTTTTATCAATTTTTAATTAAAATTGATTTAAATTTATTATAAATAATCCTATATATTTTAAAATATAATTTATAGTTTAATTTAGTATAAAAATAATTTATATTTAAAAATGGCATCTTTTCGAAAAATTGCTTATTGTTGCATTTTTCTACTCTAATTTTAAATTAAATTATGAAAATTCCAAGTATTGAATTTTAAAAAAGTTTATTCCATATTTTAAATTTTTGGGTATAATTTTTTTAAATATTTACATTTTATTTTTTATCAATATGAATAATAAACAAAGAAATTTTTTTACCATGATAAATGGTATGTCAGATAATTTATATTAAAAATTAATTGATAAGAACCATTAAATGGCCAAAAATATTTATTAAATATTATTTTATGAGTATATCTGGAAAATAATTAATTAAGGGTATAATTGATTTTATTTTTGGAGCCACTATGATGATACTATGGCCTTTATAACATTTTATTTAAAGATTTCCCAAACATGTCACACTCATGTTTTTAATAAGTGTGATATTTTCCATAAGGTGTTATCTAGAAGATATTTTTAACTATAAATATTATAGTGAAAAACAATTTATTTAACTTCATCATGTTAATTAATTATTAAATTTTAGTGAATGAAAATAATTACCTTAAATGTTTTCACAACCTTTATGGGGTAATTATTTAATTAATCGAAAATTCAAATAAATGATATTAATAATATTAAAATAAATATCATATGAGATAATTAATGTAATAAAAGAATTTTACATATTACCATGACATGTTATTGGTGTGTTATAATAATATTTTCTAAATTTACTTTGTATCTTGATAATATTAAATTCAATTCAATAAATAGTTCTTAAAATTTTCATTATGAATATTTTAGAGTAAATTATAATGTATTTAATTATATAAAGTTACTAAAAATATTTTATTTGTCCAAGTTATTATAATATAGTTTCTAATATAATCTTAGGTCTATTTATGGCCCTTTTATCCATTTATAATAACAATATTTACCTTAAATGAGTAAAAATCCTTGTTGTCACGGTAAGTTTAAAAGGGGTTAATGTGGGGTTGAGACAAAATGATAAGAGTAAAAAAGTAAACTAAACTTGTAAAAAAATACATTATGATAGTTTTAGACCCAAAATAATATTATATTCAAAATAACTCACTTTTATTCCATTATTAATTGAAAATTAATTTATATTAATATTGTATTTTGAAAAATGTAAAGAGTTCCCTCCCATCCCTTATAATAAGACGCTTATTCGACTCAATCGATCACACATAAAAACCCATTTTGATCATCCATGTCCTACCAAAATACCTTCCTAGAATCAATAACCTCTTTAAATAGGTTCTTTTTAGGCATAATAGCAATCTTATAGGGGTTAATTTGTTATGCAATGGAGGATTTCCAAAGAAGATGTACAGTTTTGAACTGTATGTTTTAGTTTTTTTTCTTATTCTACCTCAATAAAATCTTATTCAGCCATTCTAGAATAAAAAATATATTTTCATTCATATAATTGTATTTTATTATGGTTAATATCATAACCTATTTCCATTTCCTCTTCCATCAATTGCAAAATGAAACTATCATTCGTTTGTGTGATAGACTACTGCCTCATGAATCGATGTATTTTGTGTTCCATCAACATATCTTATAGATGGATTAAAATGATGGAATTAATGATTATATATAATATTAATGAAATATTTATAAATATTAAAATATAATATATTATTTACCTTCTTACCTTTTTATGCACTGAAAAAAGACAATGTTGTTTGTGTGTACATGTGGGCTACCACCTCCACGAAGCGATGTGATTTGTTTTTCATCACCGCATCACATGGATGATATGTATATAATTATAATTAAAGTAATAATATGAAATTTAATATATTATTATCATTATTTAATGATAAAATGATACTTATCTTCTTTCTATAATGATCACTGTAAAATGGGAACGTTACTCATTCATAAGTACGCCTACTGTCATCATGATTCTAATATAGTTTATTTATCATAACAATATTTAATGATTAGATTTAAAAGTATAATTTAATTCTAAAAATGATAATTAATTTCTGAATACTATTCTTGATATGATGTTATAATGACCTCTTTATCCATATTCAATTGACCAAAGTCCTTTTATACATAAGTATCGAATATCATCAAAATGTCTAACATGCACTTAAATGATTGTGTGACTATTTATATCATCATAATAAGTGATATAAAAGGAATAATAATAATGAAAAAGATTTAAGAAAATATTATATAATTTTAAAATAAATTATTCAAGAAGTTAAGTGGCATACGTGGGAATAAGACTCGAGGAAAGAGATTTTTTTTAAATCCTATTTTGAAGTTCCTTTTTCAATTTTTTTTACAAAAGACAAAAAAATTATTTTTATAACTTTTATGGAATGATAATATTTTCATTATATTATTATGACTTAATAATTTTATGTTTCATTTTTAAGTTTCAATGGTTATTTTAAAATAAAATTATTTCTTTAATATGTGCACAGTTTTTAGATTTTAAAAGTGGTGTTTATAAGAAAATTGTATTTTTACATCCCAAAGTATTTTTTACATGGGTTTAAAAGGGTTTTTTTGGGATTATATTCATGATATAATATGTATGAATAAAATTTTAAATTAGTGAGCCTAATACATATTATTCAAAGGTTTGAACACCATTATAGCTCATGGGTGAACCCAATATTGCTTATATATAGGGTGCGCCCATACTGCACTGGGTGAGATCATTATAGATTTGGGTATACCATAATATCACTATAATATATTTGGTAATGTACCTTATTTTTCATGAAAATATTTAGGGAAATACTGAACGGTTTCTCTTATGAATTCAACCAGCCATTAGTTATTTTGGACATGGGTTTAAAACGAGTTATAAAGGAGATGCTCAAAGGCCCCGAACAGGTTTTTATTTTCTTGCTACGAGATTTAATTTTTTTTGAGAAAAAATGTATTTTTTTATAATATAATTTATTTATTCCATAATATCAATGAATAATGTGATAAAGTTATGCATATTATATATTTTCATGTTTTTAACTAGATAACTATATTTATTCATTTACTATACCTTACTAATATTTTGGTTCCCATCCCAACTTTTAAAAGGTTTTTCAAAGGGATATAATAATTAACAAGGACATGGATGATAGTAAGATGAATGGAATGAATATATTTCATGAAAAAATGTCATATTTTTTTTAAAACACGTTTTTTGGTGGGAAAAATTAATACAATGTATAAGTGTCCACTTGTACTATATGGATTTACTTTTTAAGGTTTTTTACTAATTACCCAAAACTATAAAACTAAATGAACTTTTGAAATGAAATAAATATAATTTTAGTATAATTTATGTCTAATATTTAATGATTAAGTTCTATTCTTTATAGTTGGTATCATAGTTGGGTTTATATTACCTTGGATATTTGGATGTTTTCATGCCACGACCCTCCTTCTTCAAGATGAGTGAAGGGATGGAAAATTTTCATGACCTTCAATATTCAAGATGAAAAAAAAGATAATGACCCTTGACTCAGACCACTAATATGCCACAGGGTGGTAACCATCACCAAGTGTATTCCAATCTCACAAAATGAGAGGCATTACCCTTTTTATAGTAACCAAGATCAAGAGATAAGATGTCACAACCTCAAAACAACTCCAAGAAATATTTCTGTAAAAGAATCCAAAATTCAACAACATGAATGTTTAAATAAAAATTACAAGATATACAAAGAATAAATCCAAAGTAAATACCAAAATAATTTGAATAATCAGTTACAAAAAAACTATCCCCAACATCCAAGCATGTATTGTCTATCATAGTTCATGTGATGTATCTCGAAATCTAAAAATAGTTTTATATATGTAGGTTGAGAATACAAGTATACTCAGTGGGAAAATCTAAAGTCAGTTGTGCATAAGTGGGAGAAACGTACTAATTCCCATGTGAGAAAAATATTATAATCTCAAAATCATGTAATAAGGTATACCATCTATCCCAACCTCCCTAAGTAATTCTCACAAAATAATGCTAGTAAAGTAAAGTAAAGTAAAGTAGTAAGAACATTGGTATTTGGGTAACCCACACCACTTCCCCATGGTTAATTTCACATCCATAATGGTGAACATCCCAACAATACCACGCTCTTGTGCAAGCCACACTGCCACAACCTACCCACACACACCTTTGAAACCTACCACATCCCTCCTACAAACACGTGGGGCACAACCACATCACATGTTTCCTATAGACACTTAGTCCAAAAAACCACAACCCCATCCTTAAGATGCCAAGGAAATTCCAACATATCTCATCCCAAAGAAACCTGGGAAAACACACCTCACATGCAGATAACTGGGACTCACAACTACACCACAACTAGCCTGTAGGGTCTAGGGATACCAATGACTAAAAGACATAGCAGAGAAGGGGAAATAACCATCCTTCCACCCTCCCACCATGAGTATTGGAAAGGAAACCCACCCTCATAATAATGGGGGTGTTCGGAATGTAGTGCTCAAAACGTGTGGGGTGCGTAAAGAAAACACAAGGAACTATAAGTTTCTACATATGGATAACAAACACTTAGACCATCATATGGGTTTCCAAACAAACAACCATCCCACACAAAACCACCTTTTCTTCTACCCCTATATACACAGCCCCACAACCATCCAAAATTTAAAATTATAACCCCAACCAATTCCATTACCCAAATATCAATATGTATTAAAATTTTCATTCATTTATTTATTTCATCCCTACCTAGGAAAAAACCAAACATGTCACACCACAACATCATAACCCAAAGACATCACAATAGCCATAAAAACCCATCTTCCATGAATAAAACCATCAAAAACCCAACTACATGAAATCCCCACACCCAGTGGAACAACAAAACCCAACCTAGTTGTAGTCCCACTGCACAAACACTTCTCAACAACCATAACACCACCCAGATCTAAACCCACTACTCTAAAAGTTCATCCATTCATCAATAAATGAATCTCTTATATGGATATTCCATTACACCTCATGTTCCACCCCATTAACCAAAGCTGCAGCCCCACTGCACACACATACCACATCATTCCCACAAATCAAAACCCCTGATTACCCTTATACCTAGAATAGTTCTTCCAATAGAAGCACCACACAACAACACAGGGCCCCAAACTGACCACAACCATATATAACACATAGACACACCAAAAAAAGATTGTATTAGTATTTTATCAATTCTGTTCTTTAATTCCACTTACATAATTCTTGGGTGAACACTTCAGAAGTTTAATCCTGGGGGATCCATTTATTTAACCAAGTATATAGGACTAATATATTGATATTTATATAAATTATTCACAAGCTAAAATTGTGTGAAACCAAATACCAACAAAGCCCATGATTTTAAGATGATTTATAGCCCATATAGTTTACATCATGATTCAATGATAACAGATAGCACAAAACAATCATCAACACATTCCAATCCCATCATCATAACAGTCCGATTATATTTCCTATCATCATCTTTCCCATCTATTAAATCGTTAAAATTTGGACCCATACATTTTCATATAAGAATAATCATTACACCCAGCCCACATGATTCAAAAATAAAAGAGATGTGAAGGAAATCCCTACATGGAAAATAGATGATCAGAAACTCCTCCTTGAGCCAAAACATAGGGTCATACAAGTGGTGGGAAGAGGTCAAAGGAGAAATCGACCAATTTATTTATCACAGATTTGAGTCATCAGGGAATATAGGTTTTAGGTCCACCAATAGAAAATTTAAAGACACAGTGAAGAGAACATCTTGGCTTAAATGACACAGATATTATATCAATGGGAGGAAACAGTTTCAAGGGCCATTAAAGACGGATCATGGTCAATATTACATCATTTGACTATTTCAATGTGTTGAGAGTGTTAGGATATTAAATATATAATTAATACCCTTTTAAATTCCTTTATAAATTCTCATGAATGGTTTTAAACTTAGTTTACGCCAAATAAAATGTAAGAGGGGAGAAATTGGAAAAACCAAAAATGACTCACTGATGGGTGAGTCACCGTCACGAGTTATCTATAGTGAGTCATAAATTCCTAACTCACCAACGTCATTAATTGACGTTACTCACCAACCTAATTCACCAATGTTACTCACTAATTCCACTCATAGATTTCTGACCAACCGACACTCTGACCTAGAGATGCCCAGACCTACTGATGCCCAAACCTACTAATGTTGTGACCTACTAATTCCCCAACCTACCAACGTCATGACCTACTGATTCCCTCAAATATTTATGCCTTGACCTATCAGTTACATGAAATAATGATTCCATAACCAACCAACACCCTGACCTAACGACACTAATCCACTAATTAAAAAATTGAAATTTCAGAATACTCTTGAAATGAGCTATCGTTACCTCCCAAAAAACCCCCAAACACTTTATTTTGAAAAATTAATGTATTGGGGTGGTCCGGGTCATTATTTCATATACCTATAAAAATATTCTTTCCCTTGATAATTCAATACCAAACCCACAATAAAATGGGGTCCGAACAACCACCTTGTAAGACACCTCTCAAGGATAAACCTCTATGTGTTGTTTGAAAGCTTTCGGGAGAGTTCAACATCCAATAACACCTACTCCATGTCTTCTAAGAAAAGAATACACAAGTTACCCCACAAAAGAAACAAATGTTTGGACACATGAATTAGGTAATTTTATCCTCCATTTCAAGATATTTTATTCTCTTGGCGTCACTGACTCACCCTCACATGTTTAATCACATCTCAATTATTGTGTCTTGATTATGAAACTGGTCTCCACTTATTCACATGTTATGAATTCATTTTTATTTACAGAACAAGGAAACAACTCATTTTATAAAAAAGGTTTGGCCATTATATCATAAGAAAATCACACAAGAAGAACTCAAAAAACTCCAGGTACTAGGCACTCATATACACTTCTCGCTCCCATGTACTCTCCTCTAGGCCACCATGACTCTACAAAACATGAGCCAAAATAATTTTTCATCCATATAGTACCTTATCCTGATGATCCTGGATCACTATTGGCCTCTCCATGAACATTGTTTCTCCCTTGATATACAACTCTCCCCAGTCAATGACATGGAAGTCATTGTGAAGATACCGAAAAAGATGGAAGACATGCAAGACATCATGGAACCTCTCCAACAGTGGTGGAAACAACAATTGGAATGCCACCTCGCCAACTCTCCCCAACACCTCAAAGGGTCCAGTGAACATGGGAGAAATCTTGCTCCCTCGGCCAATAAACTACTACCCACGTCGAGGGGAAACCTTCAAGAACATCTGGTCCCTGAACTTGAACTCCAAGGGCCTTATCCTACGATTTCCATACGACTTATCCTAGTCATGTGCTGCCTTCATCCTCTCATAGACAATCTACAGCTTCTCGTTCATACTCTGCACCACATATGGACCATGAACTGCTACCTCTCCAACTTCAATCCTGTAAAAAGATGAACTACATGACCTTACATATAAATCTTAAAATGGATTCGTTCCAACAGTAGAGTGATAGCCATTATTGTAAGAAAAATTTACCAATGGAAAATGTCACACCAAAGACACACCAAAATCCAATATGCATGCCAGCATCATGTCCCCCAATGACTGGATGGACCTCTCCATCTTCCCATCTATCTGAGGGAGGAAACAAGTGATGAGGCATAACTGAGTGCCAAATGTAGGCTACAAACTTCTCCACATTCATGAGTTTAAATTCATATCCCAATCTTAGACTATGGTTCTTGGACCACCATGCATCCAAAAAACCTCATCCACATACCTCTATACTATGGAATCCACTCCACTCTACTTCTTAATAGCCAAAAAGTTATATGACTTCATCACCCAATCCCATACTACCTAGATTGCATACCAACGTCCCTAATCCCTGGGTAATCCTGTGAAGAAATACATTGATATGTCATCCCACTTCCACTCAGTAACATATAATGGTTGTAATAAACAACCAGTAACATAGTCCTCAGCCTTCAATTGTTGGTACACCATGAAATTTACTATAAACTATCCCTTAGACTGCTTCATCCTATGCCACCAAAACTACACTCTCAATCCACGGTACATTTTGGAAAATCCTTGGTGTACTGCTAAGGGTGATCTATGAAACCCATGGAAAACTCCCTCATGCATTTACACTAGAATAAACAAATTCTCATGGAACAACATCCAATTCTGACCATCCTCCCACCATCCCTCTGAATCATCTCCCTCGTTAAGGCGATCACGCATTGCCTCCACCTTCGATTTCCCCCATTATGACTCCTATACCTACTACCCTAAATATGACTACACCATCATATGAAATAGATAGACTCTAACCCCATCCATTCATATATCTAAGTGCAAGGCAGCCAACTCCTTCATCGCCTTCCAAGAGACTGTAGATTTCTGAAAAACCTCCTTATGTGACTACTTGCTCAAATCATTGTCCACAACATTCCTCTTTCCTGGATTTTATGATATCTCAAAGTCATAATCATGGATAAACTCCATCCACCACTACTATCTCAAGTTTAGATCTTCCTGAAAAAAGATGTACCTCTAGATCCTATTATTCGTGAAGACCACAAAGTGATATACAATGTAGTAATGTTTCCACAACATCAGCCTAAAAATGTCCATTTCTAGCTCTTGGTTGTGGGAGGTATAATTAATTTAATTGGGATGTAACTCCCAAGACCCATAAAAGATCACTCCTCAATGATACAACCGCAAACATCCTAATCCTAGATAGGAATCATCACAAAACACCTCGAAAAGCACCATATCCCATGGGAACTAGAAAAACAAACAATTTCAACTTTAGGTAGTTGAATGCATCCTAACACTGCTCACTCCACACAACAGACTGGTCCATTTTTGTCATAGCCTTCAATGGAGCTTATACTCGAGAGAAATCATGTACAAATCTCCGGTAATAGCCAGACTGACTGGGAAAACTGCGAAGCTCTTCCACAATCTTGGAAGATCAACGAGAAAAAACTACCTCAACCATAGAAAGGTCTAATTCTACACCCTACTCAAACACTACATGTACAAGAAAGTAGACCTCCCGTGTCCAAAATATTCACTTAGAAAACTTTTCAAAGAGATGGTGGCATTGAAGGACCTTCAGGAATTTCCAAAGAGGCTCAGTATTCTAATTCGTTATATTCGAGTAGATCGAAGTGTTATCAATGAATATGATGATGAACCGGTCCAGGAACTCATGAAATATTGAGTTCATAAGTCCCATGAACATGTCTTGTGTGTTTGTAACACCAAACTACATAACATATAACTCAAAGTTCACATACCTATGACTGAAATTTGTCTAAAGTATGTCACCCTCCTTTATCCGCAACTAGTGATACCCATTCTATAGATTGATCTAATAAATTCAACATGATTATATCATATGGTTGAAAATATTTTATATATTTGGGAGAGGGTAATAGTTATTGAATGTAAACTGATTCAACCTCAGGTAGCCAATTAATAGCCTCATACAACCTTCTTCCTTATTTGTGTGCAAGACCATAATACCCTATAACAACACACTAGTCCCGATAAATCAATTCTTCATCAAATCAATAATATGAATCCTTATCTTCCATATCATAGAAGGCTCCTTCCAATAAGGATCCATTGAAATGAGAGAAGAATCAATATTAAGGTCTATCCTAAACTCAACGTCGCATCAAAGGGGTAGAGTCACAAACTCCTTGAGAAAAACAAACATGAACTCCCCAAAACCAATGTGAACCCCCACCATCTCAGCATCCCCTGATCATACTGATAGGTCAGACAACATGAAATTAAGAGGCTCCACACACCAATTTCCCATCAGAAAAATCGACTCACCAGAGAAGGCCACATGTTGGTCATCCATGTATGAAAACACAAAAAAAAAATCTATTGAAGAAGTAGATGAAATCATGAACAGAAAACAACTAGTCGATTCCAAGGATTAAATGGTATGGATGCAACTATTGAAAGAAGATATCCACACTAGACTGATGTGACCCCAACATTAGTATATATCCCCGAAAAACATCAAACTATATTACCAAATCTATGACTACTGTACTCAACACTAGGGGTATATAAATTCTCTCTATGTCTACTCTCGTAGCATGGGATAGATCGGGGGAAAAGGTGTGTGAATATCTTAAACCAACGAATAATAATTCAGAGTAGTGTGCACACTGATCATACCTTGAATGTTTGCTTGCCCCATTGGAACTGATTCTTATGCGGAGTTCAACTGACCATACCGAACTTCTCTACCCCACTATTGTTGAATTCCTCCTTGACCACGTCTGGGAAAAGTTCTCTAAAGAACACCCTGAGTTCGTCCTCAACTTCACTTCCTACCCTTGGTAGAGTAGGATCCTAATGTATCTACTGCTAAAATGGCCCGACCAGTAACTGATATGGAGGCGAGCGCTGAACCTACCCACCTCCACCATATAGTTCTTAAACTAGGCACTGACCCAAAAGGTGCCCATGGATTCCACATGTGAAAAACCTTAATCTTAATCCAATGCGAAAAGAACCAGGACTATAAGGTCGAAACTGAAACTTCTAACGCTAACTCCCCACTGGCCAAAAACCTCAAATGACCTGGAACCTGATACCTACTTCTAGAAGCCTTTCTATTTAAAGAACACTTCTGGATCATTTCTCACAGTATAAATCCTCATGATTGCATCCTCTCTTCCACTTATATCTTCTTCAATACCACTAGGTAAGTCAGCAAGGTGAAGGGAGTTACTGTATACTGTAGGTAAGGAAGGAGTTCCTCCACAAAGTATCTCTCCCAAGACTCCTCATCTGAAAAGTGATATAGAGATAATAAAAATAAGTCCTTGAACATTATCCCTAATTATAGTACTGAAATATTGCCCTACTGGAGGGACAATAACTCCAGCCACATCTAATCCTTCATGGTTGAAGAAGGGAATTCAGCCCATAGATCCTTCTCAAAATAAATCCACAGAACATGAGTCTCCTTTTTCAACCCTAGTTAGAGAATCCAGCATTGACATGCATCTCCCCTCATCTAAATAATTCCTAGGTAACCTTGTACTCCATCGGATTCTGGATCAAGCTAAAAGAGATCTTAAACTCCTCGATCCAGTTACCAGTCACCATTTTTGAGATGCTGCCCTCATAATTACCCAGAGTCTTTCACTAGACATAATTTAACATTATTTACCACTTGTTGTCCTCCTCCTCTAGATCAACCCTTTACTGATCAGTCAAATTGGCCTGATGATCCTCTACTTCCTGATCCAGCTGTGGATGATGATCGAGTTATATAGCTAAAAGGTAAACAAGGAACCCCTAAGCCCACATAGTATGGAATTTATATTGGATTAATTTGAAATCATTGTATATTTTAACATCCCAAAAATTCCCAAAACAAACAAGAACACAAGTCATCATGATGCATGTACCTTCTCTTGGGTCTCTACCCTGCAAACAGTGTAGCCACACTTGATCATTCGGTAAGCTTAGAGTCCTTGAATCCGATCACAGGAGGACATAAATGACATGTACTATCTGGTCATCCATAGAATATGTCATGCACCAAGATTTCCTAACATTACTAACCTACCATCCCATGTAGTCCTCAATGTTCCTAACTCCAAACTCTATGATATCTCTCAACCATCACCTCTTATACCATTATGTCATAACCCTCCATCTTCAAGATGAGAGAAGGGATAGAAAAGTGTCGTGAATTTCCTTATTCCAGATGATAAAGGGATAATGACCCCCCCCCCCCTCGAGTCCCACCTCTAATTGACCCTGGGGCGGCGACAAGAACCAAGAGTTTGAAAATATCACAAAAATGGGAGTCATTACCCTTTTATAGTAAAAATGATCATGAGATAATATGTATCAACCTCAAAATAAATCTAATAAATATATATATGTAAAAGAATCCAAAATCCCTCCCACGTGAATGCTTAACAAAATGCTACTTGAAATACAATGAAAAACATCAATTTAAATACAAAAGGAAAAATGCTAAGCAGTGAAACATAAATTATACCCAATGTCTAGGATAGTACGGTCAATCACAGTTCACATAATCTCCATAGAAACCTAAAAATAGTTTTATATACATAGGGTGAGCATATAAGTATACTCTGTAGGAAAAGAAAAATTCACTCGTGCATAAGTGTGAGAAGCATAATAATTCCCCTATGAGAAAATCAACAGAAACTCAAAACCATATAACAAGGTATACTGTCCACCTCATCCACACCAAGGAATGCTTAATAAATAATTCAAGTCATGTAAAGTAATGTTGTAAGCACATAGGTGTTTGAGTACCCCTCACCACTTCTATTTGGTGAAATTCTCATCTCTAATGGTGAACGTCCTGATGTTACCACTCTCTTCCACAATCCCCACTGTCAAAGCCTTCCCTATGACATATGAGCCACCTACCACATCTCACCCACAAACACATGGGCCACAACCACATCACATCTATCCCACAAACACCTAGGCGACAAAACCGCAACCTCTTCTGGAAGACCCAAGGAAAAGCGCAACATATCTCATCCTGAAAACATATAAAAACACACCATGTCCCCAAACACTTTGGCCCTATAACCACACCACAACCTACCTGAAGAGTCATGAGATACCAATTCCTAGAAGGGGGAGATGTGAACAGACAATAACTAGTCATCCATCATCCCACTAGGATGTTGGGAAATGACACCCTCCCCCATAATAGTGGGAATTTGTGGCACATAGTTATCTACAAGTTTGGGGTGCATATAGAAAAAACAAGGAACTACATTTTTTTACATTTAGGAAACAAACACTCATCCCATCCTATGGGTTTCGAAACAAACAACCATCCAAAAAAGATTCACCATTGTTGCTACCCATACATGTACAACCACACGACTAGAAACAATCTTAAATCATAACACCAACCAATTACTTTAACCAAATACCATTATATAGTAAACAATTGATTCTTTTTTTATTCCATACCTACCCAGGAAACTACCAAACAACACAGAAACATTACTGACACACTTCATAGTAGCCACAAACAACCATTTCCCCTAACACAACCATTAGTAGCCCCAGTACACAAAGAGCACCACACCTAGTGGAACAATAAAACCCAGCCCAGTTTCAGTCCCATTGTACAAACAGTAGTCAATAAACATAACATGAATGAGATGAAATCCCACTACTCTACAAGTTCATACATTACAAAATCAATAAATATCTCAACCTAATATTCCATTAAGCCACTTGCACCACTGTATAAACCAAATCTATAGCCCAACCACACAAACATACCCAACCATACCCACAATTCCATCCCCTATGTTCACCCTTGTACCCACAACAGTGCTTCCAACAACAGCACCACACAACCACATAAGGCACCAAACCAAACATAACCATACAGAACATGCAGCCACACCAAAACAAGAAGAGTGTATTCAGATTTGATCAACACTATTCCTTAATTCTACTTTCATAATTCATGGGTGATCACAGCACAAGTTTAATCCATGGGTCAATTTATTTAACCGAGTATATATGATTAATGGATTGATATTTATAGAAATTATTCAAAAGATACCACAGTACGTAACCAAAACCCACAAACTATCATGATTTTTAGGAGGCTTATAGCCCATATAGTTTACATCATGAATAAAAGATAACATATAACACAAATTAATCATCAAAACATTCCCATATCGTTATTTTAATAGTCCTATTTTCTTTTCCAACATCATATTTCCCATTTATTACATCGTTAAAAGTTGGATTCATCCATTTTCATAAAAGAGGCACCATTACACCCACCCCGCATGATACATAAAAAAATGAGAGATGATGTAAAATCCTACTTGGGAAAACAAATAATCTTCAAATCGTCCTTACACCAAAACATAGGGTCCTGCAAGCAGAAGGAAGGACTCCAATGGAGAAATTTCCTGATACCTATAACATAGAATCAACTCCTTGTGGAAGAAAGGTTTTAATTGCACCAAGAGAAAACAGAAATATGACTGTAAGAGAATACCTCATCTTAGAAAAGGTAGATCCTATATCAATAGAAGGAAACAATTTTAAGGGATATTAAAATCATATTGCTATCAAGATTATGTGGTTTGAATATTTAAAATTCTCGAGAGGGTTCAAATATTAAAGATATAATTAATTTATTTTGAAACACCTTTAAAAACACTCAAAAAATGTTTTAAACTTGGGTTAAATCAAATAAACAGTAATAGGTGATAAAATAGAAAAACTGAAAAAGATGCAAATGAATCACCAATGGTTGAGTCATCGACATGGGCTACCGACAGTGAGTCACTGATGCCAGACTAACCGATGTGAGTCACTGATTCTTGACTCTCTAATGTGAGTCACTGATGTGACTCACTGGCAGGAGTCACCAATGTGACTCTTCGATGCCACTCACCCACATCCAACTTACCAATTACCTAAACTATGGACGCCCTTTCCTATAAAAACCCTAATCTACTAAATCCCTAACCTGCTGACACTCAGAAAAAACAACACCCAGATTAACTGACACCCAAACCTACCAATTCCATGAACTACTGATGTACTGACCTACTGACGACAAGGCCTACAAATGCCCTGACCTATTGGTGTTGATCCACCAATGGAAGAATTGAATTTTGGAAAGCTATTGAATTGAGCTATCGATACCTTGAAGAACACCCCAAACACTTGATTTTGATAATGTAATGGAACATGAAGTCCGGGCCATTACAAATTAGGTGAGGTTATATTAACATCTTTTGATACCATCATGGGTTTATAATTTTGAGTTTTATTAAATGTTAAAAGTCTTATAAATCCATTTTAGGTCTTTATTATGAAATTTTAGGGTTAGTAATGATATTTTTGAAGAAATTTAGTTTTTATGTAATTATTGGTTATTTCATTTTGGCATACAAATTAAAGTTATAAGATATCCTTTGTTGTTAACACATTTATTTAATGTCGAATATATTATGTTTATTTTTTAGGGTGTTTCTCACATTTTTTAAAATTTTATATGAATTATTGTTTTAGAAAAAAGGAAAACATGTAGGTGGGAGAAAACTTGTCACATATGGAAAGAATACGAGGTTTGAACCCACAACCACAGAGCGATAAGGGTGTATCACTTACGACTATCCTATGTAATGTCTCTATTACTATGACATTGTATTTTTAGTTAAATGATTTTATGGATGAATAATATGTTATTTTTGGAGACATATGTTTTATTGTATATTCTATTTCTATTTTTGGAAAATGATTTTATGATTTGAGTTATTTATGTAAATGGTTAGAATATCATATAGATTATGTGATTTGGGAAATTAAATTTTGGTATGATACTTTAGGATTCATTGATTTTATTTGGATATAAATACTAAATTTATCATGGAACATGATAAAATTAAATCCTTCCGATTCTTGGGTTTCAATATTATCATAGAATAGTTTTGAGAAATTTTTATGATACTTATTAATTGAATAATTTAATTTGAATATTTGGTGTTAGTATCGAATCTTGGAGATTAAACTAGATTTTCCTCACAGGATGTTTTACTATTTTTGGTAATTATCTTATTTTATTATAACCATTTTTTTGGTTAATTCCTAATAATGGGAGAAAAAGTTTGTTTTTATTTTTTGGATTTCTTGAATCATAGAAGTTTAGTCTACATATTTTTGAATGAAAAATTAAAACTTATTATTTATAGAAAAATATTATATTGTAGTAGAGATCGATTAAATAATGAATTATACATGTTAGATAAGTATATTTCTCTATGATATTATTATTGATTAAAATGAAATTTATCAACTCTAGAAGAAGGTTCTTAAAACAAAAATATTATCCCTTTACTTTTCTAAATTATAAATTAATAACTATTTAACCCATCCCATATTATAGTTTTTTATGGTTAAATTTCTCATGACTATGTTCTTTATCATATCTATCTGTCCTTAGACAATATGATTATCTTCCATATCCATTTTTCATTTTCCACCGATTTATTTCTATATGTAACCATAGTATGAGTTACTCAAGATGACCTTCATACTTCCATTTACCTATTTTCAAGTAAATGTTTTATTGGGCCATTTTATGATGTGAGCTTTCAATAAAGGTATTTTGAAATTCTATAACCTGGTTACCAAGACTAATTTGAAATTTAAATGATGAAGTTTATTAAAGGGGATAATGAAACATCCCAAAATTTTAAATCTAAAGTCTTTTTCTGATATTATATAACATACACAATATTGAACTTAAAATAACAAAGAAATATTAATATTTTAATGTGAACCTTAAAACCTAGCCATTAAATAAGAGGGAGTGGATAGTATTAACTCCATTATGAAATATATAATGTCCATTATTATTTTTAATGTATTAATTCATTCTCTTTAAATAATCACTCAAATTTTTAGTAAAGTCATTTTATTCATCAAAAATACTTTTTTTCAAAAATGGGTTTTCTTTCTTTTTATGAGTGATAATTATAATTAATTTGTATAAGATTTAGAAAATGAATTTTAAAATATTATATTAATTTTAATTTCATAATTTTAATATTATATTAGGTTGAATGTTTTAGAATTTTCAGAAAATATTTATTTTTCAAGGCATAGTGAAAAATACTGATTATTATAGAAAACTATATTTTATTTTAATGTATTTAAAAGGTAAAAATTTTATTTGGATTATTTTTAAATTTTAATTATCCAATTTTAATTAAAATAATCCAATTATTGTTATTTAAATTTATTGTATACTTGAATTTATCATAAAAACATTTTATATTCAAAAAGGGCATTTTTTCAAATAATCATTTTTCATTAAATTTTATTGGTTTAATTTTATATAAAATTTTGATACTTAAATTTTTTTAATTTCATAATTATATTTCATATTTTAATAATTGGTTCCCAATTCAGTAAATATTTTCCTTTTTTGTTGAAATAAATACTAAACTTAATAATTTTATTACCATGGTGATGGGTAAATCGGATAATTTCAGTTAAAAAATAGATGATAAGAACCATTAAATGATCTAAAAACTTGATTATATCTTATTTAATGAGTATCCATTGACCCTAGTCATCCGAAGTTACAATTTATGATCTTATCAGCCAATTAGAAGAGATTGTGGTCTTTAAACTATTTTATTTAAAGAGAAGTCAAACATATCACACTCTTGTTTTAAATAAGTGTAATATTTTAAATAAGGTATTATTCAGAGGATATTTTGGACTATAAATATTATTTTTAACTCTAATATATTCATCTTTATCATGTTAATTTAATTTTTGTTTCTATTTAATAAATAATTAACTTAATTTCAGGTACAATATTGTTGTAGCAATTATTTAAATAATAGAAAATTGAGATAAATTATTTTAAAAAATATAAAATAAATATAATTTGAGATAAATAATGTAATCCAGAAAAATTATATGGTATTTAAATGTTTGGTATTTTTTATAAAAATTTGATCTGGTTTGATGTTTTATCGTTATATTTTTATATTCAAAGTAAGAAATAGTTCTAAAAATTAAAATTATGGATATTTTATTGTAAATATATTTTATTAAATGATATAAACTTCATAAAAATATTAAATTACTCTAATTAATTATTATATGGTTAATAATATCAAGTAGGTAACATTTATGGTTATTTAATCCCTTTATATTATCTATATTAACACTAAAAGAGTAAAATGAGTGTTGTCATAGTAAGTTTAAAAATGGTTAAGGAGAGGTTAAAACCAAATGGTATGGATAAAAATTTGAACTAAACTTTTCCAAAAAATAATAGATATGTTTATATTTGACCCATAATCACATTATATTTTCAATAAATCACTTTTTATCCATTTTGAATTACAAATTAATTTTTTTAATTAGATATTTTAAGAAATTGCAATAGTGATTCTCCCATCTCTTTTAAAAGGACACATATTCTTCTCAATAATTCACACAATAGAAACCATTTGGATTAGGCAATACCTAACCAAATCCATTACTATAATCCATTCCTAAATTATATAGGTATTGTTTTCATAATACCAATATTATAGGGCATAATGTGTTAAGAAAAGGATGTCTTCCAAAGAAGATCTACAGCCTTTAACTGTATGTTTTAGTTATGTTTCTTCTTACACCTCCTTTAAAAATACATAAACCATGATTGAATAATAAAAAATGTCATCAATATAATTATAGGTTGTTATGAATGAAATTATAACCTATATCTATCTTCTCTTCTATCAAAAAGGAAATAAAACTATCATTCTTGTGCACAATGAATTACAACCTCGCGAAGCAATGTATTTCATTTTCCATCACAATCTATCATGGATGGATTAAAATTAAGTAATTAATATTTCTATATTATATTAAATAAATATTTATAACAATTAAAATTGTAACGTCCTAGTTCCGGGTGCCTCCCAGAGGTTCCCCATACCTGGTTGGTCACATGGCGCCAAGTTCCATTCCTCTAACGCCAGAGGATATCGACTTGCAGCGAGTGCCTTGGATGTGATAGTGGGGATAATATGCCCTCATTTTTAGAGTAACATAGTGGAAATAAACAGATAATAGTAGTGGAAGTATTAATACCATAGAATAAGTAAACAACAATATATTGACGGTAGATAAACAACTACAACATATATATATATATGTGTGTGTGTGTGTGTGTGTCAATAATGATTCATGTGACATATTCCTAGGAAAGAAACCAAAAAATTCACAATTTTGGAATACAGTACTAATCCAAGGTACAAAGGAAAACATGTAAATTACTCTAGCAGCATCACAACTCTCATCTTGGTCCCATGTTATACATCTTCACAACAATCAAGTACCTGAAGTAGAAAGGAACTTTCCTTTGTCTATAACTGCAAAAATATAATTTGTTTGGTCCCAAAAAATCACCCAAATAGGGTGTCTGATGAATATAAGTAAGAAACCACCCAAATATATGTGCAAAACTATCAGGGAATATATATGGCAGGCAATAATAAAAATTAAGTAATAAACCAGGAAGTATTCAAAAGTAAAAAATCATATAGACTCAACTACTTTTAATTAAATATATTGAATAAACAACCAATAAATCTAAATCAACCCTCTGGGATGTTCTCATAGTCTAACCCCTCTTGTATAGCTTAACAAAGACTCTCTGAGGAAGCACTAATAGTTAATTCCCCTTGGGGTCTCGTAACGGTAAACTACTTACACTCTAGGGAAGCACTCAACATCCAGTTCCCCATGTGGTATCGCAACATGGAACTACAAAAACTATGAGTTATCATACACATCCACACCCCTCCCATGATCTCGCAACGTGAAAGTATAATATACTCTCTGGTAAATCCCTCAGCGTCCATTTCTCTTATGGTCTAGCTACACCAGGTTCCCACAGCCCTATTTAAGTCAATCATTCACAAATGATATCCAGTAGCTAATTTAAATAAAAATATATTACTTGGATAAATAGCTACAATTCATATCACAACATATCAGATAATATCACTCCATCCAAACAAAACTATGCATGGAAAACAAAGTAGCTTAATAAGAAGTTCTGGACCCAACAACCAAAATAATAAAACATGGTCAAACACATCTATAGCTAGGTAACTAATCCCTATTCACAATACAATATCCATACCCAAAATAACAGAGCATAATAGTCATTAATATAGTTAAATTACCTAAACACACAATACCCCGAACTAGGGAATTGGGCAATTTTTCACATATAATTCAATAAAAAACTACATAAAGGCAAAAACCACCTACCTTAACATTGTACGATCGATATAGTTTAATCCCAGCCTTGGATTCAACCTAGAACATCGTAGATCTACAAAAAATTATAAACTTTCAACCATGAATATATCACGAAATAGGATAAATCAAGGGTTGAGACTCTAGAAAAAGGAAGAACTCACCATATCGATTCTAACGCAATCAACTGTGGTTGATTCGGAGAATGAATTGTCGATTGGGGGATCCTAGAAGAATCAGCAATATATGTCCCTTGTGGATGAGATGAACTGAGAAGAAGATATTTTTTTTAAATGAGATGCGATCCTAGTATTATTTAAAAAATAAAAAAAAGTACCCAGCATGTTCATTTAATGTACACGCCATGTAAATTCCTTAAGAGGTATAAGGACCCAACCTTATTACATTACATAATCATTATTTATTCCAAGAAGTAAATTCCTTTTACATTGAGGATATTTTCAAGTTTATAGATTTATATAATTGAGATATAATACATTTATAAAATTACACATTATTACAGAGTGGATTCCATACAAATATAATTTCTTTCTTGAAAATTATAAAACTTTTCACATAAACCAATATATGTTTGAATAATATTCAAACATTTAACATGGCTTCCATAATTTTCCTACACATCCTTATAACATGTGAAAATCATTTAAAAACTTTGGATGAGCACAAAATTCTCAGTAAGGGAAATAAAAGATGGAAATAATACTTTAGTCCATGAACACTTGTACTGTATGAAATCATTTTCAAAAGACATTCTTTTCACCCATATATACAAAATTTATGAAACATGATATTTACACCAGATCCAAAAAAACGAGAGAACATAAATATAATCATAAAGTTATCTACGGAAATTACTTATATAATCTTGTAACCCTCTCGGGTACCTTATAATTTGTTACCCTCACGGCTACATTACAATTTGTGTAGCAATCATGGTAACACTTGGAGTATCCATATGACCGAACTTAAACATACATATACCCAATGCATCGGAGGGAAATCTAGTACCCACCCTTCATCATAAAAAATATCCAAGATCTAGAACATAATCATAAAATAAAATTAATATCATAGACACATTGCTTTTGAATTTTGTAAAACAGTATTTGAAAGGAAGATTTCAAAAGAAAAGTACCTTATAAATATAAAATAATTGAAGTTTGACTTCATATAGTGGATTTAATATGTATATAATCTTTAAATACACATAATTAAACATAATATAATCATAATTCATCACACAAAAAATTTAAATGCCACATAAATAATGTAGTATGAGGTTAACCCAAAGGATGGAAATTGGGTTTAGAATTCCCTTACCTCAGGTTTGTCTTAACTTAAACTTTTCTAAACCTCATATATAATAGTTAAAATAGTTTTATTGAATATCTTAAAAAAATAAATCATTATAATTCCTTATATGATCATTTAATTACATCATTTCACCGTTTAATTATTAGTATTTTGTTCCTTGCACTGTTTTTGGGTGAGTTCTTTACATGATTTCCAAGATTGGTTCATGATGGATGTTCTTGTTGATTGGGAGTGACACTATAGAATTGAAATGGTGTGGTATTTAAAAATTTATAGAATTCATAAATTATACCATTTGTCATTTTTAATTCATACATGAGGATGAATCATTATTTCAAACATTAATGATGTTCGTTTAGATCATTTTAGTGGTTCTTTGATAATAAAGACCTCATTTTATTTCATAATTTAAAACCATGAGTAAAAAATAATTATAGAACCACATATGGGACATAACACATATATTATAAACTGGTTCAACCATAAAAATTGTTTCATGACTAGACTTGAATTAATTAATGCAAATTGAAATCTCATCATCCACGCTGTCGGTAATTCGACACATCAAAGACAATTATTCTAATTCCTTGAATAAGTGGGGGAGGATAAGAATATTGATAATGAATTTCCCATGAAAATGAGAAAATAAATATAATACTATAGTGCTTTCATGCCTCTTGGATAATAGGAGGTGAGTAAATAAAATGAAAAGAAAGGAACTCAAAATAAATGAAAATTTGTGAAATTCCTTACAAATATTCAGCAGCCTAACAGTGTCGTTAAAATTTTCATTAAATAATTTTATGAGAGAAAAAGGGTCTCTCGTAATTATTACATAATATGGTCAGTAAGGTAGATATGGAATGAAATATCCCCACATAATCCAAAGGGAATGAAAACATATAACATAAAATGAAAGGAAAGAAAGAAAATGAAAGAGGATGTTTACCTCTTGATCTCTTCTCCTCGAGATCCCTATTAAGGAATTTGGTTTTGGGCTTTATGTGAGACCAGCATCTCTAGGACATGGGGAAGAGACTTAGGATGAGTATTGAGAAACACATAGGTAAGGCTCAAGGATTGAGTGGTGTGGTAGGAAGAGGAAAATTATGTTGGTATTTTAGTGGAGGAGAGGGGGTATTTTTTATTATTTTAATCATTATTATAACATTTTTTCTCAAGCCTGTGAATATTCTTAATTAATTTGATCCTAAATAGTAATAATGTCATGTGATTTTGAACCAAGTGGGCTTACATCATTCTTTCATCACCTATGATGTAGTAAATCATGTATTTAGCAATTATCATATTCTATCATATTTTACTATTCATAAAAAATTCTAGAGTTTTAGAAAATTCCCAAAAATTAACTTTTTCCATTTCTTGATGTTGAGAATTTAAAAATGAAGTCCATTTTTTCAAACAATTTTTTAAATGTTATTAATTTAATTTTAAAATAAAATCATACATAATTCAAAAATTAATAATTTTAAAATTAAAACTACTTTAATATCACATTGAAAAATTAACAAAGATGTCATTATAATATAGTATTAATAAAATAAAATATTAAAACAATTTATTATTAATTGGGGTCAAATTACTATTCATATTACTATTCATAAGGGTATGTTACTATTCACCAAAAAACTAATTAGTTCCATTAGACTCCAAATATCATACTGAACACAATTGTAGATGACTGTTTTCAAAAATTCAAAACATAGAAGTAATAATATTATGTTTAATGTTTAGTTATAATTATCTACTTAAAAACGAGTTTCATGGTTTCAATTAAATTTTAGAAAAACATGGGGTGTTACATTATCCCCACATTCTGAAAATTTTATCCTCGCAATTTTATTTACTTTTTAAACATGTTTTGGTACCTTTCTCAAATAGTATTATCAGACTCCCATGTTTCTTCAGGTACCATGTGGTTTCTATAAAAAACTTTTACCTGGTGGATTATCTTATTACACAGTAGATATTCCCTTCAATCAAGGATCTGAACTAGTTTCTCATCATAATAAAGGTTCTCTTCTAGCTGAACTACATCTGGGCTCAAGACATGTGATGAATCTGGCACATAATTTCTCAAGATCGAAACATAAAAAACATTGGGTAACTAAGACAAACTCAAAGGGAAAGCTACTCGATATGAAACTATTCCAACTTTCTCCAAAATTTAAAAAGAACAATTGAAACATGGACTTAGATTCCCTTTCTTACTGAAACACATCACACTTTTCCAAGGAGTGATTTTAATGAAAATATGGTCACCTACCTCGAAAGATGAGTCTTCCCTTATGTTATCTACATAACATTTTTGCCTTCTCTAAGCTGTCCTCATGTGCTACTAGATCATCATCACTTTCTTTGCGACTTCCTCTACTAATTTTGGCCCTATAAACATTCTTTCACCTACTTCATCCCAAAACACTAACCTCTAACACTAATTTCTATACAATGCCACCAAAAGGTTCCATATGTATATTATAATGAAAACTATTATTATAAGAAAACTCAACTAAAGAAAGATGTTGATCCCAACTTACCTGATAGTCAATCAAACAAGCTCAAATCATATATTAGAAAGTCTGAATCATTCATTCTAACTAACCATCTGATTGAGGATGTAAATTTGTAATGAAATTTAACTCTGTGCCTGGTTACTTTTGAAGTCCCATCCAAATTTTTGAAGTTAACCTAGCATCCTGATCGGATACAATGTAAAGAAGAACTCCATATAACCTAACAATCTATTTGAGGTAAAATCGAGAAAGCTGATCCAAGTTATTTTATCTCAAATAGAGAGAAAAAGTACAGATTTTGTCAGCTGATCCATAATAACCCAAATCACGTTGTTACCTTGATAAGTCTTTGTTAGTCCAACCACAAAGTCCATGGATACATTCTCCCATTTCCACTCGGGCACTAGTAAAGGCTGAATCATCCCCATCGGTAACTACCACTCTATATTAACCTATTGACATTTCAAGAATTTCACAATAAAATTAGCAATATCACTTTTCATTCCATCCTACTAATAATACTCCTAAAGGTCTCTTTACATCTTAGTACTACCAGGATGAACTGGAAATAGAGAACATTGAGCATCACACAACAAATCCTTCTTCAACTAAGATTCCCAAGGCACACACAAACTTTTTCCAAATATTGAAACACAATCTTTATAAATGTTAATTTATGGAAACATAACTATTTTAACCAATTCTACCTTTTCCTGTAGCTCATGGTCTTCTTAATGTGGTTGCTTAATTCTGTCTAAAAATGATGAAAGCACTAAAACCTGAGACAAAACTTAGGTATTTCCTACACCATCAACTTCTAATCCAAAATTAATCATATTATTAATCAAGGGATTATGTACCAAATGTAACATGGTTAATGATGCATGATGTTTTTTACTCAAGGAATCCACCACTTTGTTTTCATTTCCAGGATAGTAATTAATCGTGCAATCAAAATCCTTTATCAGTTCATGCCATCTTCTCTTCCTCATGTTTAATTCCTTCTGAGTGAATATATACTTCCTACTTTTATGGCCTATATATATTTGACATTTGAATCTATGTTAATGATGCTTCCAAATTTTCAATGAAAAAACCATAGTTTCCAATCCCAAATCATGTGAGGGACAATTTAACTCATTAGGTTTTGGTTGTCTTGAAGCATAATAAATTACCGAATCATTATGCATTAAAACACAGCCAAGTCCCTTCAAAGAAGCATAAATTTAGATAGCAATCTCACCATTTTAGGACAGCAAGGCCAAAAATGGAGAATTCACCAATCTATTCATGAGTTCCTGAAAACAAACATCACATTATTCTATCCAAACCAATGTAACCCCTTTTTGGGTTAACTTAGTTATCGGGCTAGATAATCGTGCAATGTTCTTCACAAATCGTTATTAATAACCTATTAATCTAACAAATCTATAAATCATTGTAAAACTTGTGGTTCATGGCCATTCATCAACCATGATTGTTTTTTTAGGATCAACTGTTATTCCATACTAATTTACAATTTTCCCAGGAAAGTAAATATATTGTAACAAAAAATCACACTTGCTAAATTTTCCATATAGTTTATTTTCCTTTAAGGTTTGTAAAACAGCACTTATAAGTATTCCATGCTCTTCTTTACTCTTAGAAAATACCAGAATGTCATCAATAAACACAACCATAAATTTCTCCATAAACTCATGAAATATTATATTCATAAAATTCATGAATATAGGAGGTGAATTAGTTAATCCAAATAGAATAACAACAAATTAATAATGATCATATCTAGTACGAAAGACTATTTTCAATATGTCATCCTCCTTCACATTCAGATGATAGTATCCTAATCTCAAGTCAATCTTGGAAAATCAATAAGATCCCTTGAGCTGATTAAACAACTCATTGATGTGAGGAAAAGGATAGTTGTTTTTAATAGTGATGTTATTAAAATATCTATAATCAATGAAAAGTCTCATGGAACCATATTGGTTTTTAAAAAACAAAATAGGAGAACCCCTAGGTGAAGTGCTAGGATGAATGAAGCCTTTATCAAGAAAATCCTGCAACTAATTTTTCAGTTTAAGAAGTTCTACTTGAGCCATACGATAAGGGGTTTTTGAAATTGGCTTAGCATTAGGAACTAATTCAATTGTTAATTCAACTTCATGATCAGGTTTGACACCGTGTAAATCATCAGGAAAAACATCAAGGTATTCATTTACCATTGGCACATCATTAATCCGAACAGTTCCCTAGTTTTTCATAATATGATCAAGATAACTTTTATTTCCATTTTTCAATAGTTTCTCCTCTTCCAAATATCTTACCAATTGTATGAGTTCCTTATTGTATAAAAACTGAAATTGTTTATTAAAAACCCCTTCATGAGCTCTATATTAAATCTTTACATGATAAACTGAAATCCAATCCATTCCCATTATAACATCAAACTTGGCTAAGGTTAAAACAACAAGGTTTTAAGGTAATTTCTTTCCACAGTATATAATAGAAAGATTCATTAATTCCTATTTTCTATAATATTTCCCCTGGTGTTTTAACAACATATTTAGTTTTATTTGTTGAGGTGATATTTCCAATTTATGAAAAAATTTCTCAGAAATAAAGGAATGTATAGACCTCATATTGAACAAAACTTTATCAAAATCTTTGTAAAGGAATAGAGTACCTGATACCACTTCGTTGGATGGACTGACATTTGCTGATGTAGTTGAAAAGAATCTCACTACACCATTTTTATTATATTCGTGTTTCTTTGAATCATTTAGATCTCTCTTTTGGAATGTATTTTCACAATGACCCATCTCACCACAGTAAAACAATTAACAGTTTTCCTATCTAGATTATTCTTAGGATCATTATCATTACAATCTTGTCCCATATGTCAAAACATACCACAATTAAATCACTTCCTGTTTTTTCTAAGAAATTTCTCAGGGTGCTTCTTGCCACACATTTAACAAACTAGAAACTTGATTTTCTTACCATCAAATTTCTTCTATTTATTTTTACCCATCGCTTGCCATATGAACTGCTTTTTCCCTTTATTTCCATAATAGATGTGAATATCCGCAAACTCCATCTCTACCCTTTCAGCACATCAGACAAGTTTCTCATAACTATTGAATTCACAGGAGGCCAATGACCTTCGATACCTTGGATTAAATCGAGAGTTAAAGTGGTTGATTTTTCTATCAATATCAAGAATAATATTTGGTGCATACCTCGCTAATCAGGTGAAGTTTTCTTCATACACAGCTACTGAATCTTCCTCCTTTTTCTTTAATTCATGGAATTTATTGTCCATGCTATGTTGCACCACCATAAGAAAAAAAATTAGGGAAAATACTTTGAAATTCATCCCACACTAAGGAAGAAAAATACACTCTACACCTGATATTCCTTACCATTTACTACCACTAATCAGCTTCACCTTCAAAATGATAAATGGTAAGAATTTCCTTTTTATTATATGAACGTCCCAAAACATCTAATATCATTTCAAGGTATTTAATCCATCCATATGCCACTACTGGGTCAGAAGATCCATTGAAAGTATGATGGATTTGTCTCTTAAAATGTTCCACTATCATCATGTTCCATTGTGGTACCACTGGTTGTTTTATTTCTTGTATTCCACCACCATTTATTACTTATTTTAGCCGATCTATTACTGTAAAAAAGTTCTCGGTTCCAATCCCTACCATTTCGGGCGGAAGATTTGGAAGGATATAGTTTTTTCGGGTCCTCTCCTCTTCATCTTCACTGTTTCTTCTATGGAAAACCATTCTGATCAAACATATCATATTTTATGAAACATGGTAATCATTGAATTTAATAACATTTCAAATTAATCATTGAGTAAAAATCATTTAAGTTAATCTTTTAACATCATCCAAACCCCTAAAGTAATCTAAAGCATCCTATGATGCCAACTATAAGGACCCTACCTTATTACATTACATAATCTTGATATTATCAAATAAATCACTTCCTTTTACATTGTGTATATTTCAAATTATAGATCATTAGATAATTGTGGCATAAAAAATTCATAAAATTACACATTATTACAGAGTGGATGCCATAAAAACATAATTCTTTTCTTGAAAAATATTAAACCTTTCACATAAAACATGATTTCCTTGACTAATCATAAAACATTTAACATGGATTCATTCATTGTCCTATAAATCCTTATGACCAGTAAAAATAATTCGAAAACTCAGGATAAGTACAAAAATATTATTAAGGGATATAAAAATAAGGAAAGAAAGCATTAGTCTATGAACACATGTAACGGATGAAATCATTTTCAAAATACATGATTTTCACCCATATATACTTACTTTTAGAAACATGAGATTTAAACGAGATCCACACAAAACATGAGAAAATAAATATAATCATAAGGGTATCTTGGGACATTACTTATATAATCATGTAACCCTCTTATCTACCATAAAACTTGTAACCCTCACAGCTACCTTAAAATTTGTGTAACCATCGCAGTTACACTTGGAGTAACCATACAAACGATCTCCAACTTACACATACCCAATGAATTGGAAGGAAATATAGGTCCCAAACTTCACCATAAAAAATTTCCAATATCTAGAACATATTCATAAAACATGAATAATTTCATAGAAACATTACTTTTGAATTTTGTAGAAAAAATTAAAAGAAGATTTAAAAAAAGTTCCTTATAAATATCACATTATTGAAGTTTGACATAATTGATTGGATGAAATAAGTATATACTCCGTAAATACACATAATTAAACATAATATAATCATAATTAATCACACAAACATTTTAAATTCCACAAAAATAATGTAGTATAAGGTTAACCCAGAGGATGGATATTGGGTTAAGAATTCCCTTACCCCAGGTTTTTCTTACTTGAAACTTCTTTAAAACTCATGTATAATGGTTAAAAGATTGTTATTAATATCTTCAAAGAAGATATGAATCTTTATAATTCCTTATATGATCATTTCATTGTATAATTTTACCCTTTAATTGTTAGTATTTTGTTCTTTTCACAGTTTTTTGGTGAGTTCTTTACATGATTTCCATGATTGGTTCATGATGGATGTTCTCGTCGATTGGGAGTGAGACACAATAATTGGAAAATAGTGTTATTTAAAAATTTCTAGAATCCATAAATTATACTATTTATCATTTTTATTTATTACATGAGGATGATTTATAAGTTAAAACATTAATGATGTTTGTTTAGATCATTTTACTGGTTCTTTGATAATAACAACCTTATTTTGTATTATAATTTAAAACCATCTATACAATATAATTCCAGAACCTTGGATGTAAAATAATACATATATTATAACTTGGTTCAACCATAAAATGTTTTCATGATTATGAATTAAGTAATTAAATCAAATTGAAATCACATTGTCCACAATGTCCATAATTCGACACATCACAGACAATGTTTTTAATTCCTTGAATAAGTGGGGGGAGGAGAAGAAGATTGATGATGAAAATTCCATGAACATCATAAAATCCATAATATTAAAGATTTTAGAGCTTTTATTATTTTTTGGATAAGAGGAGGTGATTAAAAGAGAAGAAAATAGAGGAACTCAAAATAATAGAAAAGTTGTGAAATTCCTTACAAAAATTCTGCAGCCTAACGACATCCTTTAAATTTTCATAAAATAATTTTTTGAGTGAAAATGTGTCTCTCATGATTATTACATAATATGGATATAAAATGGGATATGGAATGAAATATCACAAATTAATCCAAATTGAAAAAAATAATAACATAAATTGAAAGGAAGTAAAGAAAATGAAAGAGGATGTTTACCTCTTGATCTCTTCTCCTTGAGATCCCTCTTAAGGCATTTGGTTTTGGTATTTTTGTGAGACCAAAAGATTTATGACATGGGGAAGATCCTTGGGATAAGTATTGGGAAGAACATAGGTAAGGGTCAAGGCTTGAGAGGTGTGGGATGAAGAGGGGAATGAGGGTGCTATTTGTAGTGGAGGAGAGGGGAATTTTCATAATTCTAATCATCAGTATAATGTTTTTGCTCAATACTTTGAATAATATTAATTCATGAGACCCGAAATAGTAATAATGGCATGTGAGTTTGAACCAAGTGGGAATACATCATCTTTGCATCACCTATTATGTAGCTAATCATGTATTTATCATTTATTGAATTTTACTATCCATAAAAAATTCTATAATTTTAGAAAATTCCCAAAAATTCACCCTTACCATTTCTCAATGTGTAAAATTCATAAATGAAGTCCATTTTTTAAAAATCATTTTCTAAATATTATTATTTTAATTTTTAAATAAAATCATACTTAATTCAAAAATTAATAATTTAAAAACAATAACTACTTTTACATCACATTGAAAAATTAACCAAGATGTCATAATCTTAAAGACTTAAGAAAATAAAATAATAACATAGGTTACTATTCATTAGGATCATATTACTGTTTATATTACTATTCATAAGGGTATGTTACTATTCACCAAAAAAACAAGTTGGACTTATTAGACTGCAAATATCATACTAAACACCATTGTAGATGACTATTTTCTGAAATTCAAAACATATAAGTAGTAAAATTATGTTTGAAGTCTAGATATAATAATCTACATAAAACAAAGTTTCATGCATTTCAATTTATTTTTAGAAAAACCTGGGGTGTTACAACAAGACTTCACTTTAAGAGGTCTCCAGGTCACCTCACATGAACATGTACTCGGCTGTTACACAGCTAGTACAGAGCTACCAACGGCAACAAGGTACACTTTATGTACACCTAAGTACATGGAGTGCACTCCTTAAATTTTCAGAACTCCCATTTTTCTAAAAAACATTAGAAATCAAGATCCATTCCTGAAAAAAAGATATGAGTTCTGACAAACATTCCCCATTAAAGAAATTCATCCCTGAATTTACTTAATAATGTGGTAATAAAGAATCCTTGAATGGATTCAGCTACTACGATCGCCATCGGTCTCCCTCTCCCAAGTCTCATCCTGTACCCGCCCATTCTGTCATGACACACATAATAGTGAAACAGACCAGTCACGTAGAACCTTCAACCTCCAATCAACGATCCAGATAGGATGATCTTTTAATGAGGCATCCACCTCTAACTCAACCACATTAGGTTAAAAACAAGATATGGGTCTGAGTAGTAACGTTGTGGCTGAGAAACATGGATGATTTTTGTGTATATCCCGATACCTCTAAGGTAATTTTAATCGATAGGTAACTGGCCTGACCCTCTCCAAAACATCAAACAGTCTGACGTATCTCAGTGAAAATATACCCTTTCTCTTAATCCTTCTGTGTCCCAACCTTGGTGTGACACATAGAAAAACATAATCACCGAACTTAAACTCTAGAGGCCATCTTCATCGATCAACATAAGGATTAAGTCATGACTGTGAAGTAGCCATCCTCTTCTGAATCAAATCTATATGCTTCGTGGTCTCCTGGACAATATGATGTCCCATCTTAACTACCTCTCCTACCTCCATCCATCATAGGGGAGATCAGCATGGTCTACCTTAAAAATCTTCATAAGGTTCCTTCTGAATAGTTTCAGGGAAACTATTATAGTAGGTGAACTCCACCAGGGGTATGTGCTTCTCCCATGAACCTCAAAATTCTAGGATTCATGCTCAAAGAATTTCCTTCAACACCTAAATTAAAATCTCAGACTGGTCATATATCTCGGGATGGTATGTTGTACTTAGTAGAACCTGTGTACCAAAAGCCCTCTATAGTCCTTGCTACACCCGAGAAGTAAAATGGTCATCACTGTCTCAAAGGATGGAGTGCAGAACCCCATGTAAATGTACAATATCCATGATGTAGAACCTTCTTAGCTTATCAATACTGAATGTCTCCTTGGTCGGTAATAAATGTGCAACCTTTCTGAGTCTATCAATGAAAACCCAAACTACATCGTCCCCTCGAGGCGATCTCGGTAAGCCTGTATCAAATTCCATCGTGACATCATTCCACTTCTACTCGGAAATGGGTATCTTCTGCAAAAACCCTTCTGGTCACAGATTCTATGCCTTCACCTGATGATAGGTGGAACACCTCATGAAAAAACTAGAGACATATCTCTTCATACCTGGCCACCAATACTGATTATTTAGATCTCGGTACATCTTTGTGACACCAGGATGAACTGCCGAAATTGAGAAATGGAAATCACACATTAGATCCTCGCATTAATTTGCTGACACCCATACACTCCCATGAAAATGAAAGATATCATCCTCACCTATAGTCCATCTAGGAATATGGTCCTCTTCTGACACACTCTCCCACAGGACTAGGCCTTCGGCATCTGATAGCTGCCTCATTCATACTTTCTCTATGAGAGTATAGGTAATAGCTATAGAATAATGAAACCTAGGTTTGTATCTATTGTGAACCACCAAATTAATCTCACATAACAAAGCCATAAGTTGTCACTCATTGTTGAATTCCTCAACTGCCTATATATGAGTCCTCCTGCTCTATGAATCATCCACTGCATTGCCTTTCCCAGACATAAAGGTGAGTTCAATGTCAAATTACAAAAGGTACTCAACCAACCATCGTTATCTCATATTCAGATCATAGAGAGTGAATATGTACTTGAGAATTATATGGTCGGTGAAAAGAAAAAAATACTCTCCCAACAAATAATGTTTCTAACAGCGTAAATCGTGAAAAACTACAGCCAACTAAAGATCATGCATCGGGTAATTCCTCTCATGTGGCCTCAACTGTCGAGACCTGTACGCAACGACTCCTTCCCCTTGAATAAGAACTCCTACAAAACTGATTCCTGATGCATCATAGTAAAAAGTATAGTTGTTTCATGGTAATAGAAAAACTAGTATCTATGATGAAGTAAATCTCCCTTTCATCTCTTGAAAGGATGACTCACATGAATTCTTCCACAAGTTCTCCGCACCCTTCTTAGTCAAGCCCTTCAGTGGCATTGCTAAGCATGAAAAGTCTTGTATGAAACATCTTTAGTAACTAGATAGCCTTATAAAACTTCATAACTCGAAGACTTTCTTCAACCGCGCCCAAGAAACTGCTGCACTCACTTTCTCTAGGTCCATTGATACTTCGATGTCTAAGATAAAATGGCCCAATTAGTGAATTGGATCCATCCAAAAGTAGCATTTTGAGAGCCTAGCATATAACTGATGATCTCTCAGTGTACTCAATGTGATCTCAATATGGGTATCATGGTCATTTAGAATGTGAGATTACCCCAAGATATCATCCACAAAAACTACCACAATGGATGGAACACTTGGTTCATCAATGCCATTAAAACTAGAGGTGCATTAGTGAAACCAAACAATATATCCACATACTCGTATAGACCATACCTTCCCCAAAAATCTTTAAGAGTTATACATTATGGTCTAACATGAATCTAATGATAATACGATCTCAAATATATATTCATGAACACTCTTGATCCTCAAATATGATCAAAGAGTTCATAAATCCTAGGCAAGGGATATCAGTTATTGACTATCAACTGCTTCAACTTCTGATAATCCACGCAAAGTCGAAGGGTATCATCCACCTTTTTTGCAAACATGATAGGAAAACCCCAAAGAGAAGTATTGGGTTAGATTAAAACCATTTCTAGTATCTTTCTATCTATTTCTTGAGCTCCTATAACTCTGGTTTAGTCATCCTATAAGGAGGATTGGAAATGGGTGATTCTCTTTCCACAAACTCAAAAGAAAAGTCTACCTCACACTCGGGTGGAAAAACTGAAAATTTATCTAGAAATGAATCCCTAAGACTGTCCACCACTAGAGGAAATTCCACCTGTGAAGTCTCCTATTCATCTAGATACAAACTAGAAATTTGTTCTATAACTCCTCCCAACCAATGATTCTTGGGTCCTTCTCTACATGCCTGGAAATCTCATTCACCCTTTAGAACAAATGATTTTCCCTATATTGATGTGAAACTCACCCTATAGTTATAGATGTAGTAAAATAACTATTAGAAAACTAAAAAATCCATCATGAAAATCACATAATATCTCATCATCTCTAAGACATAAAGTTCCCATAAAAAGTGACACCCAACAATCTCCATAGGGCACTCCTTGTACTGACGTACACTATCCATTCTTGTCCCCAACAGAGTGTGCGGCATCATGATATCAGTAGATGTAAATATATAGAGCCAATGGATCTCCAAAATAGAAACAGATATGAAACATTGAGAATCCCCTATATCAACATGTGCAGATGCTATAAATGAGGAAACTAGAGTCATACCTCTAACTGTGGAGGGTCCAATATCCTGCACCTGTTGTATGTGCTCTATCGCAAAGTCATCACCTGCACCACGGCCCCGTGAAGCTGGCTGAGATCCCTTTTTTATACACCCTATGACAACAAAAAACCTTATGTCTGACCATTGTGGCCTTGACCTCCACCTAAACCAGAACGAACTGAATAACTCCAGCCCCCAGTCTGATGTGGGACTGGTGGTCCTGCTCAGGTATAAGGAGTCGAAACAGAACCCCTATAACTAGTTTCCGGTGAGAAAACCTGACAGAAATGATGAAGATGACCCATGATTTCATAATATCAAAACTCCACTAGGTATCTGGAGCAATGTGGCCTCATATTCCTACTCTTCCCACACTGGTATCAGACCACCTGGCCACCATAAGAAGTATTATACCTACTCAGATCTCCATGCGTAGACTCCCTGTGGGGGTTCCTGCTGTCAGTCAGATGCATACTAACTCCAGATGACAAGACACCCTAGCTCAATGCTCAAGAATCCCTCAGGTTGAGCTCTATGATCAGCGCCTGGTTGACTATAGAGATGATGTCAGTAAACCTGAAGATGTTCACTTGAGATCAGATGTTACTCCTTAGACCACCCTCAAAATTTCTCCCTAGAAATAACATATCTCCCACTAGAATGGGTGTTAGGCACAAAAAATATATGAAGACTGAAGAATACTCTATGACTGAGAGAGTACCCTGCTCCAAACTCATGAACTCTCATGCTCTATTAACCCTAAAATTCTACGAGTAGATGTAATCATAGAAGGAACGTTGGATCTCATCCCAAGACATAACCTTCCGATGTCCTGCCTGTGAGATCACATCCCAACATCTCTTGGAGGAATCCTTAATCATATAAGTAGTGAGATTCACCATCATCTCTAGAGGCATCTCAGATGCTCGAAGATTGACATCATGGCTTCTAACCATGACTCTATAGCCTAAGGTCCTCTATCCCTAGAGAAAGTAGGAGGATGCTTCATCTGAAAGACCCGCGTTAGTTCTTCCATAGATAGGGCTGGATGTGATGATCCATTGATGGTCTACATAACCCCCATAAATCCTTCATGGATATTTGCATTAGCACGTGTATTCGGGATAACAGTTAGTGCCAAGACAATAATAACGGGAGGATCTTCTGGTAGTCCATGATCTACTTTGTCTTGTTTCAGTTCATTGCCATGAATCTTGCATACAACCATAGGACATCGCAGTGGTATGACTCTAAAATGTCAAGAACACACCATAGTTTGTGAATCTCATGCTCTATAAGTTATATGTTCAATAAAAGAACATGAGAATGAAATCAATCATGTTCTTCAAAACATGGATACATAGCGTGTATAACCCCAACATGGTGTGTATACACTATTACATAAACGGCCAAGGGATGCGCTTCACTTTTATCAGTGCTAAAAAAAGTGCTGATAAAGTGGGCCTTTATCAGTGCTAAAAAAAGCACTAATAAAGGGTCGCTTTTATCAGCACTAAAAAAAGCTTCGATAAAGGCCCCCTTTATCAGCGCTTTTTTAGCGCTTTTTTTAACACTGATAAAGGGGAAACCTTTATCAGCGATTCTTTTAGTAGCACTGATAAAGGTGGGATTTAACAGCGCTTTTCCCGAGCACTGATAAATGTTATATTTCAAAAAAAATCCTGAAAAATAATATTTTGTTATATAAATATATTTATATTGATATACATACTATATATATATTTTAAATATGTTATAGATACATATAAATAGACTATTACATTTAATATATAATAAATTTAGTGAAAATGGTTTTAAAATATTTTAAAAAAATATTATTAATTAATAATTATCTAATTATTATCGATTAAAAATCATTTAATAACAATTTGAGGACACAAAAAAATCAAAACAATTAATAAAAGATCTAAAATATGTTGAAAATGTAACTCAATATTCAAACGGCCATAAATTTTGATCTGGGTGTCCGTTTGAGCTCTACAACATATCAAATCGAATCTTGCGACGAGCTCTATGTGCTAGTGATCGAGGAAAAGCCTCTATCAATTTTTTCGAGCCCAAAAGGCCCAAAAGGCCTCCAAAACGTAGTTTTTAGTCAGGATACCCCTATTTGTTAACATTCAAACAAGTATAACTTCTGATTCGGATGTCTGTTATGCCTATACCACATATCATATCGAATATTGTTTCATTTTTGTCGATTTGACTGGTTGTATCATTGAAATGGGATTCTAGATTATAAGTTATGGTCGTTTAACATTATATGGCTTTTCAAATACACATATATATGTATTTATTCATAAATATATATATTTGTGTGTGTGTGTGAGTGTCTATGTGTGTGTCTGTGTGTTGTATATACGTATATATGTATGTATTTATTTATTTACTTATAAACACACATCAAAAACAAATTTTTTAACAAATGTATTATAAACAAAACTTATAAGTACATTCAATGTCATTTCAAATACACATTTATATGTATTTATTCGTAAATATATATGTGTTTGTGTGTGTGTGTGTGTCTGTGTGTTGTATATATCTATGTATGTATGTATGTATGTATGTATGCATTTATTTATTTATAAACACACATAAAAAACATATTTTTTCATAAATGTATTTAAAACTAATCTTTTATGTATATATTAATATACAAAAATATACGTATAGAAAATTATAACTAAATATATATATATAAATATATTAATATACGAATTAATATATATATTCTAATATATGTATAAATATATTTATATTAATATGAATCTATATCAATATATGAATAAATATAACTATATATATATATAGATATATCATTAAATATAGAACAAAATGATATGGCTTAATGGTATGGTAGTGAGGGAATTAGTTGTGATGGTTGGGAAACTATTCCCTCAGTTTCAGAGTAACGCAACAGAAATAAATAGATAATTGTAGTAGAAGTAGTAATACCATACAATATGTAAATAGCAGAAGACAGAAGGTAGATAAAAAACTACATCATATATATATGAAAATAATGATTCATGTCACATATGTCTAGGAAAGCCGACAAACAATTCACAATACTGGAATATAGTAATAAACCATTGTACAAAAGAAAACAGGTAAATAACTTCAGCAGTATCGCATGCCTCGTCTTGGTCTCATGTTCTCCAGCTCCACAGTAATTAGTTACATAAAGTAGAAGGGATCTTTCTCTTGTCTATACCTACAACAACATAATCTATTTGGGCCCAAAAACATGACCCAAATAGGGTTCGAGACGAATCCCAGTAGGTAACCACTCAATGATCTGTGCCTAACTTTTATTGAATATATATGGCAGTAAATATAAAAAATGAAGTAATAAATAACAAAGTACTCAAAATTAAACAATCCTATAGTTTCAACTACATTCCTTAGAATTTCTTTAATAAACAATGAATCAATATCAAGTAACCCTTTGAGATATTCTCATAGTCTAACCCCTCTTATTCAACTTAATAAAGACTCTCAGAGGAAGCCCTCGTCATTAATTACCCATGTGGTCTCGTAACGGTAAACTATAGACACTATATGGATGCAATCAATGTCAAATTACCTTTTTTATCTCATAGCATTGAACTAAAGACACTATGAGGGAGCACTCACGTCCATCCCCCTGTGGTCTCGTAACGTGAATGTATAATAGACACTCTGGGAAATCCCTCAGTATTGATTTACCCTATGATCTAACTACACCAGGTTCACAGAGCCCTGTGTAAGTAAATAATGAAAAAATAATATCCCGGAGAAAAAGTAAATCACAATATACTACTTGGATAAATAGCTACAAATCATATCACAACATATCCTATAATATCACTTCATCATTAGAACACTAGGCATGAAAAAAAAAGCAGCCTAATAGTCAGTTTTGGACCCAATGCCCAAAACAATCAAACATGGAAAAACGCATCCATAGGAAGGTAACTAGACCCAATTCACAATCCAATATCCCTACTCAATCAAAAAAAGGAGATCAAGAATTAATAGAGCTAAATTCAATAAACACACAATACCCTAAACTTGTGTGTTGGAAAATTTTGAACATATTATTCAAAGAGAAACTATGAAAAGGAAAAAACCACTTACCTTGATGATGTACGGTCGATATAATTGAATCCCAGCCATTTATTCGACAAAGAACACCATAGATCTACCCAAATGTAAAAATTTAATATCAAGAATATGTCACGAAAGATGATAAATCAAGGGATGAGACTCTAGAAGAAGGAAGAAATCACTGTAGTGATTCAAATGTAATCAATAGCAGTTGATTCGGGGAGAAGATGGTCGATCAGGGGCTCCAGGAAGGACCAGATATATCTGTCACTCTTGGGCAAGATGAGCTGAGAATAATATGTTTATTTAAATGAGACATGATCCCAGCCTGATTTAACAAATAAAAAGAAAAGTACAAGGCATGTTCATTTAATGTGCGTATTGGGTATATGACTTAACATGCCTCTACTTTAGGCGGTCTCTAAGTCATGCCACATGGCTATGTACTGATCCATTCCATGACCAGTACACGGCTACCCGTGTCAACTAGGTACACAGTGTGTTCTCCTAAGTACACGACGTGCACTCCTTAAATTTTTAAAACTCAACTTTTTCCAAAACACCAGAAATAAAGATCCATACTTAAAAAAATATCGTGGTTCTTAAAAAAATATAATATATAATTTACCTTCTTACCATTACATGCACTAAATAATGATAACATCATTCGTGCGTACATGTAGACTGAAACCTTCACAAAGTGATGTGATTTCTTTTTCATCACCACATAACATGGATAATATATATATATATATAATTATATTTAAATAATTAATATTATATATATGATATTATAATCATTTTTTAAGTATATAAAGATACTTCCATTCTTTTCATATTGATTAATAAAAAATGGAAACATTATTCATGCATATGTACAACCTACCATCTCCATGATTGTAGACTAGTTCATTTTTCATAACCATATTTATTGGTTGAATTTAAAATTATAATTGTTTTATAAAAATTATAATAAATTTATGAATATAATTTTATATATGATGGATAAATGGCCTCCTAGATCAAACTCAACTGACCAATGTCATTTTTGAATATCCTTAAAACATATGATGGGAACATAAATGATTTTCTACCAATATATAACATAGTAATAAGTTATATAAAAGAAATAATTAACATTTAAAAGGTTATTATGAATGTTTATAATTTAAGAAAATATATATTCTTCAATAAGATAAAGGATATAAGCGACGAATTGTACTCAATGTAAGGGACTTTCTTTAAAAAATAGTCTTTTAATGTTCCATTCTACATTATTTACAAAATCCAAAGAGGAATATTTTTTAAAATTATATAGAATAAGTGTATATTCCAACTTTTATTGGGCCTTAATTATTTTATGTTTTATTTTTAATTTTACATGGTTATTTTCAAATAAAAATCTGTCTTTATTTTTTATGTGGTTTTTAGATTTTAAAATATATTTTTATAAGAAAATCATATTTTGATATCTGAAAGTGTTTTATACACATGTTTAAAACTATTTTCAGGGGTTTTATTAATAATATAGAACTTGAGAATTGTTTTTGAAATGATTTTTTCCAATGAAACATATAATAAGGCTTGTGAACCATTACAGTTAGTGGTTAAACTCGATATAGCTTATACATTGGGTGCACCCAACGAGTGTTGGGTGATCCCTATATCGCTTTGGCTGTACCGAGATAACTTTCCAATACATTGGGTAATGTGCATTGTATTTTGAGAAAATAATGGGATATTTACCAAATTGTTTATTCAATGAATTTATCTGGGATGCAATTATTTTTGACATGGATTTGAAACAATATACAAATGTTATTTTCAATGTGTCCAAAAATAGTTTTTATTTTCTTACTATGAGTTTTCTGGTTTTTATTTGAGAAAAAGTGTATATTTTTATTATATAATTGATTTACTCTATCAGAAAAAAATAATAACATTATAAAGGAATATATGCTAAGGGTTTTAATGTTGTTCACTAGACTAATATGTTTATTTTTATGTCCACTACTATTCTATCGGTAATAATCCTATGTTTTAAAAAGCCTTCCACAATGATTTAATAATTATTATTTTCAATTATGAGGTTAATTTTAATTTTAGGATGATTTATCATGAAAATAAGATCAATTTTTATTTAAAACATATTTCTTTATGGGAAAATTGATGCTTAGTATAAGTGTTCATTTGTAATGTATGGGTTTATTTTGTAATATTTTTTCCTAATTATCAAAAACTCTAAATCTAAATGATATTTGAGAACAAAATAAATATTATTCTATTCTGAAGACAATTGAATATGTAATTTTTAATTTTGGTTGTTTACATCATGTCTTTGTGTGAATGTCTACCTGCACATTTTATTTGACATTATGTGTTATGTATTACTTATTTTGTACACTCTTATTATTTATTATATATTTTGTTCAGTTATTTCCACTATTTTGTACTCTAATATAATTTTATAGTATTCCCATGGTAATACCTTGTACCATTACTATAACTCTAAATCCTCTTCCATATGGATATTCTTACTAGAGGTTAATTAGTGATCATTGGTCTGAGCACCAATGGAGTATTCTAAGGTGGTGGAGAATAACATTTTAAGGGGTAAATTTGAAATTAATTTTGTAATATTGTGGATTGATCTGTTTAAATGATTTTCTATTGAATGATATTGGAATAGACTACACACTAGAACATAACTCCCATGGTGTGACCTCCATGGTGTAGTAACTTAGAGGATATAAGGGAAGTGTGACCCTGCTCTGGGGGTTTAGGGGTCATTATACCCCACAAAATATTTTTAGTACTCTAACAATGCAAACAAATTATACCAGGGAAGGCCATAAAACCGTCAAGGCATTGTAGTTGTGTGGAATCACTATAGTAGTAAGCGATTCGACACTTTAGCAGTGTATACATTGGCACCATGCACTATATAATCTCGAACTAATATATATAGTGGTACTATATCTCCACATACTTCTAGCCACCAGTCATTCTAGTAGCTTGGACAAGGGTTCATATGGCACTATAGCATAGTGAACATGCTAGGAAGTTGGTGGAATAGTGAATCGTCTCCCTTATGATATCATTCAATCTAGTGTTTGTATGTGATTGAAAAATTATTGTAGCCTATATTTATTCTCCTGATTATATATAATTTCCTATATCTTTGTGGGTGTAGTTATAATTTCATGAACCATGTAAATCACTCTATCTCGTGATCTTCTTATCATTCCTTTATTTTCCCTTTTACTCTTCTATGAATTTTTCATTGTTTCCTACTGTTTTTATTTCCAAAATAATAAATTCATGTATCAATGTCATCTAGTTTTAAGATGAAGATCTAGGAAAATAAATTTATCATTTGGTCTCCATGTCACATAAATACTTCTCATGGATAAATTAATATTTGGATTCAACTCTATATATAATGTGGTTCAATTGAAAAACCTATAACTTATTATGCTCTTGAATTTCGTAATCAAATGATATAAGGGGAGAATAAAAGTCCCATAGGGTTCATTTCCTTAAAAATAATCCAAAATTAGAAAAAAATGATCCAATTTTTTTGTTTTCATTCACTGATGAAAAAAACTAAAAAAATATAAAAAAAAAACTAAACAAAAGATGGATTCCCACCTATAATTTTCTTTGTTTAACTTCATTAGAATGATTTATACCCCCATATTATCAAATTGTTTATCCTTCATAGCTTGTTTCATTCAATACCTCTTAAATTTAATGTTTATGGTATAACTATATAAATGGATTTATCCTAAATCCCTCAAACTTAATGATGTAACATCTAGTGGGATCCTAGATCTCAACAACTCCATGAGGGATGATATGATAAAAAATGTAACGACATAACTACATCTAACTCAAATTCCCTAGGTGAAAACATTGTTTGGATGTTAAAAGAAACCTATATTTTTTGTTCAAATTGTTTGATATTAAAATTCCTATATTTGTAGGTTTGAACTCTAACTTTTTTAAACCTTGAAATTTCATAATATTCCATCCTAAGTTCACCAATTTCATTCAAATATAATTTAATATTTTTCTAGGAATGTAAAATTTAAAATTAAATTATTAAGTGTCTAAAAAGTATTTTTCCTCTTTATTAATAGTAAAATAGAGAAAAAATCCAGAAGACAAACAATACAGTAACCCCCTTTCAACAACTTAAAGATTTAATTTTTCAAAAATTCCACAAAATTGGGATTGACTCTATATTAGGGTTAGAAATAATGATTATAATGATTTTTTATTACAATCCTATGGGTATTAATGAATAGAATAATACTAATAAAATAAGAAGTAGTCTTTCTAATTTATTTTTTAAAATGTATTTTGACATAATGACTCTTTATATCATGTTTGGATTTGAGAGAATAAGAAATTAAAATAATGAAATTTTTTTTTATCCCTTATGGTTTTTTACTGAAGCGAGTATGATTGGGCATTGATTTTAATCATGTGTTATTTATAATTAAAATAGATATATTGGGATTAATAATAAGACTTGAATGGATTTTTATTAATTCTAGAATAATTTACTCATTTAGAACAGATGTTTTAATCTCTAAAATGTTTTGATTAGTATTGGGAATGGGTATACTAAATTTCCTACAAGGAATAATTATTTTTAAAAAAGATAACAAATTTTATTAAATTTTTAACTAAATCTTACATGGACAAATAATTAAATTCTGAAAGTGTTGAGTTAGAGGTTTAAACAAGTAGAATATTTATTGAGAATAATTAGTGAAATAAAATATAATTGTTTAAATTTTAATGAAAAGAGAGAAAATAAAAACAATTGGTTTGAAAGAAATGTAGAAAATATGCCAAGTATAGTAATGTTCGTGTTCATGTGATAGTGGATTACAAATTAATCCCTGATAGTTTTTTATAGAATTAAATCTTATAATTCTATTAGTCTTAGTATTGTCTATATAATTTATTTATTTCACATTTTCATATAGCCCATTAAATTTGGTGGGGGGAAATTAATTAGGTTATTCAAAAACATAGTTAATATTAATTAACCCAATTCATATAATGGTCATACATAAATTAGTTTAATTATTAATATATTTTATGATTCTTCCCATTTCAATTAGCAATGGTCATGATGAAATAAAGCAGAAGTGATATATTTTTTCCATGAAGATAAAACCTAACATAAAATCAAAATAAATGAAAAACATCCTCTTAACATAATACCCATATGATTAAATCACATGGAACATGAAAACATTGCCCCCAAAAATTAATAATGAGAAGGTGAGAGAAGTGGAAAAGGAAAATAAATCATATAAGAATGTTTGGGTGGCCTAAAATAAGACTCTACGGTGCAGCACATCATAATGAGGTCTAAAATCTGTCTTGGAATAATGACTTAGGAGGGGAAACTAAGCCTTATATTTATATGAATAAACTCACATTGGGTAGCTTAAAATCCATAAATGTTTCAATTGTATATGTCAGATTCAACCAATGATGTTAATGGAAATTTAGTGCACAGCCCGAGAGTTAAATTTTGAAACATTTTGAAGAAAAATCTCATTATATGGTTTCACATGGTGATGTAGGGTGTCATGATGTGAATTTCACATATCCTTCCCTTGGTGTAATTTTCATTTTTTCTTATTCCCATAATATATTTCTAATAATTTTCACATCATAAATAGTTTTTTCATGATGTGGATGGATATTTTTCAGTGTATTTTTCTTTGTTTCTAATTGTATCATCGCTTTTGGTCCATGAACATGAACGCTTACTTATCATACAACATGGGACATCCTATACATCATGAATTCATATTTTTTTATTCATTTTCCCATTGGAATTAATTTCACATGTGACCAAAAATAATAAAAATTATATACATGAAATATATATCAATTAAATTAAAACTTAAATAATTTTTTTGTATTACATGTATACACATGAAATATGGCTATCCAATCACCCTGCACATAAACTGATGTTTTTCCTCAAGAATGAAACCTCAAAAATATAAAAAGGTAACTCATCCATCCCTGATCTAAATGAAATTAAAAAAATAAATTGATTATGTTTGGAATGATATATTCAAGCATCACATGGAAAAAATTAATTAACTCATCATTTTTCAATGAAAGAAAATGAATAATTTACTTTACTTTTTATCTTTCAAATTGACAATGTTTATCCATCCTTCGATTAATATTTATCAATTAATTATCAATCTACATATCACTTTAAATTTACCTTACATTAATTGTATTCTCCTAACATCAAGGTATAGATGAAAATGGATTTACTCTAATAACTAAAATCATGATCATTTCTAAGGGCTTGGAATGCATCTACTCTATAATCCCTATAGAGACAAAATAAATATTTATCATGAGGGATTAATCTTAGGATCAAAAGAATCCATGGATTTAATATTGGTGGATAAATGATGTAAAAATAAGAAAAAGTATAAAAAGTGGTTATTATCACAAGTATCACTTCTAAAAAATTTTGTTTTATTCAGCACTAGGCTTTAACATGGGAAATAAAAAAAAGTGCTAATAAAGAGGGGTAATTTATCAATGATTTTTTCCTAGCTGTGATAAAGGGGTAATTTTATAAAAAACATTTCATTAAAAATAAAATATAAATATATAAATATAAATGTATTTATATAAATATAATATATATTTTAAAATATGATTTAGATGAGTCAAAATACAAGTTCAACTTAATATATATGATATTTAAAAAAATAGATTATAATGAAATAAAAAAATATTATTAGTTAATAATTTTCTAATTATGATATATTTAAATTCATTTAATGACTTTTTTATGATATAAAAATTAAATAAACCAATGAACGATCTAAGATAAGTTTAAAACATGACTTGAACTTTAAAAATTCATAACATATTATTCCGATGTCTGTTTGGGAACTACCTCGTATCAAATCAAATCTTGTGAAGAGATCCATTCCATGTTGACCAGGGTAACCATGGTTACTGTTTATTTGATACCAAAAAAATCTTTTAAGTCATCTAAAAATAATTTTTTATATTGGGTCCCCAATTTTTTAACATTGAATATGATTTTATCCTTGTTTAAGGTTGTCTTATTTCATTTTTTGTGGATATTGAATTAATTCCCATATATTACATTTATATAGATATTATGGTTTTGACTTTTTTAATTTTTTTCATAATTTAGTTTTATTTAAAATTAAATATATGTATATTTACTTATACTAAATAATTTCTATAATTACATATTTAAAAATTTTAAATAAATATAAGTATATATATATCATACAGAAACAAATATTTCATATATGTATTTAAAAATAATTTCATAAATATATGAATACAAAATATACATAAATATATATAGATAAACAAAAATATTGGAAAATAGAATAAAAAAAATCATGGTATCATTGTAGAGGTGTATAAGTTCCAAATTAGAGGTGTCAAGATCCAATCCAAGAACACACAGTGGGTCAACATTAGGTTGTAATTTTGTAAAGTGATGACAAAGTCCCATTCCAATTGATGATAAATGTGTGGGGGAACTACTGAGAAAGGGGTGGGTAGATCTCAAAAAAAATATTCACCCATTATCATTTCTTCCAAACATACACTAATAAAGGTCCCATTTATAATCTCTTATTTAGCACTGACACAGGGGGCATTTATTTTCACTATTTTCGATTGTTGATAAAGAAAACCATTTAAAATTTCTCATAATAACAACGCTTTTTTTTTGAATTGATATAGCCTATTTTTAGCGATGTTAACCAGAAGATTTTTAGTAGTGTATTTATCATGATAATTGATTGTCAATTATTCTCCATTTGAAAATGAAATCTATTATTTCCCAAAATTAAAAAATGTACATGAGTTAATGAAATTCAATGAATGAAAAACTCTCTTTAAGGTTTTTCTTTTTTTAAAAAAATGAGTTTTTAAAAGTCCCATATCCACCACCAAAGAAAATTTTAAAAATAATTGTACATGTAAGTAGAAATTTTTGACCATTATGGGAACCCTGTCTTTAATTTATTTAATTTTATTTAAACTTTTCTTTTGATTTTTTTTTTTTTTTAAGAATAGGGTTTGAAAAAAATTTCAATGAATAAATAATCATTAACATATTTATTATTATCCAATGAAAATACCCCCAAACATATCTATTTAAGTATATACATACCTTCAAAAATGGAAGAATCTCCAACAAACTAATTTATTTAATAATCATATAGAAACATAGTGTTGGTTAGGAAATGATAATATAGGCTTATAACATGGCCCTTCCTTAATAATTATATTCATGGATTCTATAGTCTTATAAAGGATTAATGTAAAGGAGGTTTTAATGAAAATGGATTAACAAAATTTTCCTCAATCATTTTAAGAGTGAATTTGTATAATCATATCTTTGACAATAAAAAATGAATGATCTAGAATAAAATAGGTCTAGGTATCTTAAGAAATACACTCAATAAATAATGGTAAAAATTATTCTTATAATTTTTTTTTGGAAATGAGAACATGTAATTGGGAAAATCACTTAGGGAAATTCACACTAAAAATAAATCAAACCACATGATTTTCACATTTTAAAAGATTAAAAAATCTCAGAAAAATTTCATTTTACATAAAATTTCTGATATCCAATACCATGATTCATACAATCAAAATCTTCATGTTTATATTTAAAAATACATTCTTTATTTTTCTAATTCAATTTATTTAGAAATAAATTTAAAATATGGTATAAATAATATCCTCATCATTTTTTGTATCCTTAATAAAAAAATCATGCGTGGGGAAGTTATTTTTAATAAGATATGTGGATGAATAGCACAAAATATTAAAATTAAATTTTATACTCCCGTGTAGACTTATTTATCTTTAGCTTGTGTACACCCATTCTACTACCTACTTGTTCCCCTATTTAAACTTGAAAAAAAATAAAAATTATATTGTTCAAGACATTTTTCAAAGGCACTCGAAACGATTTGAGGGATAGTGTTGGCACCAAAAATAATAAAATTAAATATATTAATAAAAACATGGGTTATCACATGGAATTACTTTTCCTTAATAATTATATTAACCATACATATTTATATTAGGAGATAAAATATTTTAAATATTTTACCTGGTCTAGATCTACAAATGGACACAGTTGTGAAATGTCCACATAAATAGGCCTCCTTCCTTATTTTATAATAACTTCATTATTAAATGGGGTAGAACCTTTTTTACCTCCATCAGGAATACCCAGTAATTATTTTTTAGACTAGGAAATCTAGATTATAGGTCATGCACCATCTAAACCTAATGGAATCCTTCAAATATTTTTGTTCCAATAATCCATCTATCATCAGTGTTCTTATCTCTTAACTTTTCACTTTTATTCTAAGATTTCTCTCATTATTACTCATTACAGATAGTATGTATCTCTTTATTTTTTTATACAATGTAACACACATAAAATTAAAGATTTTAATATTCTTCAAATTTATCCTCCTTCATATTGTAGTTATTCTTTACTTGGTGTATTTTGAACTTAACATACTCATTGCCCTCTCTCTATTACGGAACACCAATTTTGACATCAATCCCAACCCATATAGGTTCCAAAATTAGTCTCCTAAGAATGAGAGGTTTCCTTTACTAATATACATCAAGAACCAAAAAATCTCTGGGTAGGATAAACATGTAAAATTTAATCAGCTTTTTTTTACTTAGTCCTCATGGGTATTTCTCTGTTGAATCCTCTAGTTGAAGTTCATCTCTTGTGGGATTTAGTTCATCGTATCCAAGGATTTTAAATTTTGTATAGGAAAATATAATTTCTCCTACACTAAAATAACATAAATATTTTATAAACTTATTATACCCGATAAAAAGAGAAACTGAAAAATACCTGGGTCTTGTTTCAACAATGTCCAAAAATTTCCCATATAAATATTTTTTAAAATTATTTGAGCTTATTTTGAGTTTGAATAAATTGACGGTATGTGTTTCTGAGGCCTGGAGAGATCAAAATAGAATTTTGACCTTTTTTTAAGGAACATCTAGTAAACGTTCGCTCATCGATTACTATATTTTTAACTAGTTCGAGAATTAAAAATAAGAGGGAATTGTTGAATTCTTAGTGTCGAGATTTTCTTAAGGGATGCTTAACTTTGTTTGGAAAAAGTTGAACGGAAATGTTATGTTTCGGATCCGTTGAAATAAATTAATTAAATAATAAAATAACTAAAGGTTATTTAATTTTTTTGGTTTTCCCACTGTTGAGTGGTGGTGGTGGGACCACAGTGCAATGTCAGACATTAAATAAGAGACTTTTAATGCATTGAACCTCTCGTTTCTTTGGTTTTGTAATGACAATGCAAGGGTGTTTAACTGACTTATTAATTACGGTTAATTAATGAATCATAATATTAAACACAACATGGGAGATTATTCTCTAATTATAGAAAGGCATGGGTGAGGGTATTGGATACCCACAAGAGAAAACTCTGACGAAACATTGGCAGAAGTCTTCTCCAATGAAGAATAAGGAACGAACGAATGCTGATGAACATCTTCGAAGACAGACCCTTCTTCCTCATCCACAATGTCTTCCAACGAGTTCTAGAAAGGAGTTTTGTAAAATAGTTTTATGATTCATCTAATCTTGTTGATGTTAAATTCTTTCCATGTAATAATTTTTACATGGAGGGCACGGTCTGAACTGAACAGGGTTCAGACCCTATGCCAAATTTTCTTTGTTTGTGTTCTTCATGGAGGACCAACCAATATGGCGGCAGGATGAAATTGGGGTCCATGCAGTGATGGCAGCATCCTAAAAGGATCATAGGCATATTCGGAAAAGGAAATGGACATCAAATGCTTCACCGAAGGCCTGCTAATGCTCTAATATCATGGAAACACTATAAATCAAAGGAGGAAACATCCATCTCTTGCCGGCCGCCATGCGGTGGAAGCTCTTAAGGCTCTGCAGTAGACAAGGATGGACAACCAAAGCTGGCCGAGTTGACAGAAGGAAGCACATCGTGGAGGAGGTTCATGGCCCTAAGCCATGGTGGAGGGAAGAGCCGCACCCCATGGGTACAATAATTGATTGGCCCATACGGACCGGCCAAGTGGAGGGGCGCAAACTATTGTCGCTAATTGAAGAGTCGAACATACTTTAGTCCGTTTGGGAGGGGAGATGCCCCACGCGCCCTACCAGATGGGATGGGCTGAGCCCGAAGCCTAGTGGGCCTATCCCGTGGATCATCAGGATGAACAAGGCCAAGCCCAACCAGTTTTGTCCAGGCCCAACAGATCGGGTCGGCTCGGTCTGATAGGGGAAGACCATACCCATACCCTTTTTTGGCCCAGGTTTTGCTTAAAGGGGCGTATCTCCTAAATTGGATGTCCATTTCACGAAATGTTTGTGGAGATGGAACCATTAGAGAAAGGAATTCCATTTGAGATACTACAATTTTTTTGGGAAAATATAGAGTATGACCATGTTGGATCATACTTGAATCCAACTAGGGCCTCGGTACTAAAATACTTATAACATACTAAACAATAATCTGATTGACACACTATCAATTGTGTTGGAAACCTTATGACATAGAGTTTGATCCGGTTATCTCATCATGGCACTTATTGGTAGTTGAGGTGGGTTCAATATCTTGAGGAGAATTTTCTTCGGAACTCAAGTGCACTTGGAGCGGGAATCTTGTGGCTGGCTTTTAGGTGGCTTATGACCCTGTGTGGATCAACTGTAGAGAGACCCTAAAATTAATAGCTTTAGATTTTCCCATAATGGATCAATGACTTACAACCCTATTTGGATGGATAACTTACGACCATATGGGGATTGACAGCTTATGACCCTGGGTAGATTGATGACTTCTGACCCTGTGTGGATTGAAGACTTATGACCACATGTGGATCATCGACATATGACGTTGTTTGGATCAACAGTAGTGTGACCCATTTAGTAACAACCTTATAGAGGCCCATCATATATTAGATACTTTCGACCCTGTGTGGATTGACAACTTACGACCCTGTGTGGATCAACGACTTACAACCCTGTGTGGATCAGTGACTTAAGAACCTGTGAGGATCAGTGACTTACGACACTTTGTGTATTGGCATTGGAGTGACTTATCCATGATGTAGAAGTGGAACATCTTAATATAATAATATGATTTATCTTCATGACTAATCGTATTTTTCCTGTTCTTTAAGCTTTATACCTTATTTGAGTTGAGAATTTACATGTGCTTTGTGAATGAGATCTTGCTTTGTGGTTTGCCCTTTCTAGAATTCAAGGAGACCATTAAGGGTCTCAATGTCCCTACTAGGTATTGTTATACTCACCCATGCATGACCTTCACCCGCACCTTGTTGTGTCTTGTGCAGATGACAGACAGATTTGACCGACGATAGGGAACTAGGACTAGACGGTGCCCTGAGGTGACCGGTTTATGTGGAGAGCCGTGGTGACATGTTGTACCTACCCTTCAGGTAGGATCCTTGACTGACGAACTCAGCATATTTTTTTACATTTTGATCTATCTCTTTTATTTGAGCTTGTATACTGGACCCTTTACTTTCAGTTTCCACTTTTACTTAATCAGTTTTCACTACGTGGTTTACTTTTGTTGTGTACCTTGTCTGTGTGTGCACAGGTTAAAAAGGAAAGTCCTTCCATTTTTAGGGATATTCCTTTTTTGTTCTAGTCGCCATTCCCTAACCTATGGATAACCAGTTTGGGGTAGTCACAACATGGGCCCCGAGGGAAGGGTCATGAGCAAGTGTTATTAGAGGGTGGTCGATTCTACCAGAAGAAATAAGTGTCTATGTTTTCAATGGAGCAATACTGTTATGTTTCTGGAGTCTGGGATTCAGTTCGGGGAGTCCAGTGTTGGTGCAGCGGCTGACATATCCAAACACCATGACCCTAAATTTATATTTCAAACTCGGTGCATGAAACCACTATTTGAATGTGTTTTGAAAAGGTTGTCTTTTTATCTCTTTAAGTCAACTCACTTGGTATAACTTATTGACTGTGTAGAACCTTCTATTTTATAGGATTCCACCATGAAGATATCCAGAAAAGATTCTAGAGAGAGTTCATGATGATGGCCCACCGAGCGATGAGGCTTCAGTGCAGGGCCCTCATACTACGATGATACCTTCAGGTGGTGTACCAGCAGCACCACTACCCATAAGGAAGCAGTTTCCACCAGCCCCACTATTGGATGGTGCATTCTAACTTAGTGATCTTCATGGGTTCTAGATGAAGAGGACTCTAAGGTTTTGAGGTGATCTAGATCCACAAATAGATGAGGACTAGCTGCATGTAGTGGCTAGAGTTTTTCGACTAGTTGGGACACTAGCAGACAAGATGGTGATCCTAGCTGCTAGTCTCTTCTGGGGACTGACACATACATGGAGGATCCCAAAACTTCATATGCATGATGAGGTTACCCTCACCTACTTGGACTTTGAGAGCCTCTTCAGAGAAAATTTATTTCCAGTAAATATACGCTCTGTGCATATTCAGGAGCTCCTGTACTTATAGCAGGCCAGCCTGATAGTAGCCTTGTACTTTGCGAGATTCACTGAACTCTCCCACTAATCAACTGACATGGTATGGGACCCTTTATTCATGGATCAGACCTTTGATATAGGTCTCTGACAGGAGATCAGAGCCTCTATTATATCGATCAACATACTGATGTCGGCTTCAGTGCTAGATTGGGCACTTCTGCTGGAGACTTTCCTAGCGGAGCTGGCACTGATATAGAGAGCCACCACCAGGAGAAACATTGTTGAATCATCTGTAGTAGGTAGTAGGAAGATGACACAGGGGATCAAGTTGTCCAGACCATCTGGTGGACCAAGCCAGGATATAGGATCAGAGGTGCGGAGCTCACAGGACATAAGAGGTTATCAGAAGATAACACTGTGATACACCTACGGCGGGTAGGGTCACATGGCTTGAGACTGCCCGAATCACCCATCGACAAACTTTAGATAGTCGAGGTACTACCGAGGAAGAGGCATATATTTGAACGATGAGGTTCATAGGGCAGCGGGCATGGCAGAGGAGCAGGTCATTCATCAGGTGGTTCGTGATGGTTTGAAGTTCTAACGCCACCACCTCCAGGTGGTCCATGTAGGAACTGGGCATGCAACAGAATCCCCAAACATGTGGGTTTTTAAAAAAATTCCATCAAATATTGATGTAAACTTGTTGATTTCAGTGAATGATAGCCCTATATTATCCGAGGACCAAGCGTTGAGGATTTTAAGCACAAAATAAACTGTAAAACACCTGGTTTAGATATGAAACTGCGCACAAAATCTGCTTGTTATTGGCGATCGCTGCTTGAAGAATCTGAAGTAGAATTTTTCAAGATCATCCACACATGCTTTAAGGAATCCTCAAGAGCGTCATTCATTGTAATCTGGGTGCTAGCGCTGAATTGCGACAATGCCTTCTACAATCCAACGATCACCGCATCGCTTCGCTAGCGATACCCGAGAGAGAGATCCATCTGAGCTCCTTTGATCCAGAGAATCTCACTCTAGATCATGTGAGAGATGATAGGAGAGAGAATCCCCATTAATATTATTGGGAAATATCCCCTCATCTTCTATGTATAGTGCTCAATTAAAATACCTGGTATAGCCTCACCAACTCCGAATACTTAATGCACTATCAACAATATTTTAGGACTACTAAACTGAGACATAAATATTTTCATCATTTACTTGTAATATATTAAAATATATTACACGATTATTATTGAGTCATTAACTTGACTCATAACTCCCATAAATATTAATTGAACCTTTAATAATTTAATATTCTTCAGTTAATATTTTTCATGTATTTACTAAAACTTGTAAATACATTTAATAAATAAATAAAATAATCATTATTATAAACTCGAATAATATGAATTTATTTATTGCATTAGTGATCATTTGACTTTGGACAAATCCCGGACCACTATTGCGGGGACCACTATTTCCAGAACTCCTATTCAACTGAATATGGAAGATTCTTGAATATGCTACTGTGTGCGACCCTCTAAGCCCTTATCTCAATAGTAGTGAATAATATTCATAGACCATGAGCGGGATCTAGCAACCCATCATGTCCCCTGAAGATACAAGGATTGTCATAGCAGTGAAAACCAAACTACAAACATGTACTATGTAATATAATCTCATTGTCATTAATATCTCATAAAGCAGGACACACTCACATGTCATCGCACTTTTCTTGCTTTATATTTTGTCGATTTAGATGGATGGATTTACCCTTGACTACCATGGCCATTGAATTATAAAGGTAATTCTATCCATATCCCCATGTCATGAGATATATTACTTCCATAAACTGAAAGCGACAAATCATTTTTTAACCATTCAATCAATGCCATGCCACTAATGATGCAACCAACACAAACTACCTTGCCACGACATCATTGCCACGGTTTTTGTCTTGCATCAAAGTATGGAATCAAATGACATAAATTGGTATTGATCTCAAGTTATGAGACCATTAAACATGATCGTAGATAAGAACATCCAATAACACCTGAAACATGTGATGTTCCTATTGGTGGGTCAGTCCTCATGATCTCACTACTAGAGATCACCAAGTGCAAACTTCAGGAGAAGAAGTCACAATGCTTATGATCCCCCTATACCTGATAGTAAAACATTTATTGTGTCTAATTTGTATGATGTATCTAGACTATAGAACAAATATATAAGATTAATGTCATAATATCTAGTGGTTTTCATTATAGCTTGGGATCTGCTATAACCTTTTGATATGACAATTAACCATTGAAAATTACCATTTCAATAGTGGATACAGAAAAGTATACACTATAATGGTAAGATGAAATCATGTATAGCTAACTATATACACGATATAGTAATCAAAATTACTGAAATTTTAGGTCTAAGGAACCCACTATTTCAACACTCCCAATTGCACTAGAGCCAACTTGCTAACCAAACTTGTTAGCGACTCACATGTTGAATATCATATTTCTACGGAGTAATGGATTTAACTACTATGTCCACCACATTTCTTCCATATAGTTATTCTGATATAATGACCTCATCTCTTTGAGTGAAACTACTCAAGAGATGGTATCCCAAGTATATCTCACTTTTCTATTATCATAACATGACATCTTTACTAGTAATTATATCATAATTTACATTATGATAATAATTTTCTTACTAGGTGCGATTCCAAGTACATGAACAGATTGTTGCATATCTGCTTCTATGCTGCCTTAAAAGTTACAACGTACTCGGTCTTTGTAGGTTTGGCTACCACTGGGTTTTATGACCATGACTCAACTCATCATATTTATCCTAACTACGATGGTAGATCACATTTATCTATGGAAGACTAGTTTTTATCCATGAAAACTAGTATCCTTTCTTCTCCACTTACCAGGTACATATCTTTTGCACTTCCCAAAGTATAATTAGGTAGTTCTAACTGCACTCCTTGTAGTGATCTTGGATATAACTGATATCTACCCAATATACCTTGGAAATATCAGTTCTTGTACATGTCATAATGGTTTCTTAGGATATTACTATATTTCTATTAGAGCATGTGGAACAAAGTATGTTCCAGAGACACATATTGCATAGAAAGGATACAACCATTGTGATGTTTTTTATATTCATTGTGGTTGGTGATTTATTATTCAATGTGAATAATATTTCCTAGAAGAATGCAGTGTATGGAAATTAGATAAAATTTATAAGTTCAACTAAAATTCAATTAATAGATTCCATGTATCAAAGTGAAAAGGGGTATATTATTTTGATATGTGCACCCTCTTATATAAATATAGTCTATAACTTGACTATATATTTTCTATGATAGGGATTTTTGTAATATTCTAAGAAAGAATTATGATTATTATACTAAAGTCACAATGTTTTTGTCTTGATACAAGTTTTTTTATTTCTGAAAAAAATATTTTCATCCAAACACATTTTCTTATGAAATAATGAATTTACATCACACAACGACTCGTATGATATCTATTTGTCATTACAGTTGGCATATGTTTGGGGGATATCATCGTTAATTGCAAAGTACATCATAAAATATAATGGAAGATTCTTCTAGTTGCAGCATCAATATTACTTACATCAATTCTTTGATGTATAAAATGTGCATTTAGGAATTACTCGATGCTACATTTTGTTGACCAATGTTGATATGTAAGACTTAATCATCAATCCCCCTCATTAACATCAATGTCATGATGTCGATACGGTAATGTGCATTTAGGAATTTCTCCTAGATACATTATCATGATTGATGAATGCTTGGTCAATATATTTTTTAGTATCCCAACCCAAAGCAACTCATATCTCCTGACCATTCATATACTTCACTTTATTATTCCTTAATTGCTTAATTGAATCCTAGGAAGTATATATACCTCGAGCTTATACTTGGAATTATTCTCTCTTACTTGTTGAAATATTTCCAAATGCTTTGTGACGTACCTTAATTTCTAAAGGATCATTTTTCTAAACTAAAGACATCGATAAAAATAAAAGTGTTTAGCTGTGTCGAGCCTAAATACCACACTTGGTATGATGTACACTTTTAGTATTACTTGACACAGAATTATCTTATCACAACTGGGTATAAGTATTACATTTATATTCATCACTAATTGCCTATGATTCATGTGTCACTGAACTAGTGATTGATTTTACCACAAACAAAATTCAATCCTTAATATGAAATAATATCTCCTTGCATCCAAGGACACATGATATTAATGTTTGTGGTTATACTAAATAATATTTCAACATGAATCTTTCACTTGGAAATTAAAGAAGTCATGTACTTCTTAGCACTGGCCTTGGTTTCACCCTTTCATAGCCACTTAGAGAATACAACCGACTTCTAGTAATGTTTCTATACATACATGGTAATTGTATTTAAATACACATATGTAAAAACATATATTATTTAATACCCAAGTAGTAAAAAGAAACATTACATTGATGAATATGCCTAATGAAAAAGCAAAACATTTATTTTATAATTCAGTTTATTGATTTTAAACTTCCATTATTTTATTTTATAATATGAAATGAAAATAACCTTTTTTAATACCTCATTAATTGAAGGGTGTTGTGAATGTGTCATTTGCATTAAATGCCTTTGAACCTTTCACATTGTCTTTCAATTTATTCGCCTTAATTATTAAAAATTAGCTATATTTTATTCTCATTCAATTGGGGAACCTTACCTTAATTGTTAATGGAGCGTTTAATCATTACTTTTCCATTTTATAACATGAAAAAAAACTTGAGTAAATGGTTGAAAATGATATGAGAAATTAATCTAATTAAAGATCATGATCAATCTTTCAATTTACACATGTTGGTGTATCATCTCCTTATTCATATCATTGATTCACTTTCTCATTTCAAATATCTCGGAGATGAGACTTCATGTTATATCATCCATGTCTGGGTGTATCGACTACAACTGAAACAAGACGTTGATGAAAGAATAATGGTATAAATATGATATGCTTTGTACATTAGTATCTTGTAAGCAGTTTCACCCTCTCTTCTTCAGGTAGTTTAACAGTATTTGAGAAACTAACACCTTGAGATTCCTATATCATAATATTATACACAAGTTCTTGTACTATTCATGGATACTCGTGCCCATGTGGAAATTTACTTTGTTTAATATTTATCGGAGTTTAAGCATGTGGTGTAACTTCCCATTTTTCTGAAAAATGAATTTCAAAAGAAGAGTGCCTTTTATCTGGATTACCAATTTAGACATTTTTTATCAATTAATTAAAGCATTTAATGTCTCCCAGTATATTATCGGATTATAGGAACCCTCTGTGCTAGAATCTGAATACTATGTCGTTAGAGTATTCTAGTGTCAAGGATCCTGAAAGCACCCTTCATAGTCTGCAATCTATGGCTATGTCACTACATGGAGGGTTCTAGGTAGGCTTTGGGATGGATGACTGCATTAACTTGTGGTTCCTTGATCTGTTGAGTGAAGTCCTGAATTCTTGAAATCAGAATGTTATTTACTCAAAACATGCCTCTAAAATTACAACAAGCTAGATATTTCTATTTAAATTCTGTAATTTCAGTTAAGTCAACCCATCATTCTTATAAAGACTCCCATGTTGTAAGAGGCACCCTTAGCTATGGCATGACTGGCACCTCAAACAGACGGTTTGGTCCAAAATATAATGATGGAAGGCAGTTATGACTTAATATAGCTTTGAGGGTTTTATAATTTTAATGTTAAAGAAGAAGTTATTTTCTATTTTTATATGCATGTACCATGTGATCGCACTCACAACTAACCATGAATGAAATAGAAAATAATATATCGCTTCACATGTTCATTTAATCTTGCATGCTAGTTTATTATTATTCTGTTATCGCGTTCTAACAACACATTCACAAAATAATAAACCATCAAAAAATAAAATGAAAAACCTATTCATGAGATGATATTATTGGATAATCCATTGAGTGGATAACATACCAACCGAAACCCTAGGTGTAAATATCTTTAGTCGCATGGTTTTCAACTTGAACAAAAACGTCTACTCATCCAAGGTATCCAACTCATGTCTGGTACGTCGTCATCACTTGGCGTGAAGTGCCTCATTTTTCATCTCATCATTATACAATTGTGCATGCATGTAGGTGAGGGGGTTTCGAGGTATATAATTACGACTCTGACAATGGGTGTGCATGCCCTTATACATATAATGACACTTGAGATGACACGCAGATTATCTTTTCTTTAATTAAACTAATTATTACAATATCATCAAATAATTAAATTAATTAATTAAATAAATGCACCAAACATACATTGGTCAGTCTCCATCTCATGATCAGTATACACATTAAACTCGCGTATATAAACTAAATGTAGAATAAAAATTAAACTTGCATTAAAATAACCTTAAGGAAATTTAATTGAATTAGAACTTCACTCTTGTTTTTAATTCAATTCGATGTTGTTCAGTACTAAATCACTAATTTAATTTTGAAACTAAAAATTAAATTAATTTATTAACTTAATTATCTCCAAAATTAAATGAAATACACGGCATACAATTTTTTAATAACCAAAATTATGATTTAATTAATTTAATTATCAACTGTAATGAAATAAAATTAATTTAAATATTTTTTGATTGAATTAAATCACTAAGGCCCATATAAGTTTGGTAATGGACTATACAGGTTAGGGAAAACCTATGTAGGCCAATTTTAGGGGAAACCGACCCCGTGTAGAGATGTTTTGGCCGGGCTGGGTAGACCTGCTAATGCCAGTTTCACAGCTGGTCTTGTCTGTATGGAGCGAAAAGGGATTACCTCGCCGGAGGGGCATTGTCAATCTTGTAATGCTAGGAAGTGGGTTTTTATGATGAAGGTTAAGGAGGACCTAATGATTTCTCGATGGATGGGGCATCTCCACAAAAATAGCAGGAGGATGTGACTATGGCTCACTAGCTTGGAATGCCTTATTACTGGCCGCTGGTCGCTAGTCCTTCATGTGTAAAGGAGGGAGGAGACTAGATCGAAGGTGGTGAGGCTGGCCTACTGTGTATAACTCTGCGGAAAGAGGAGAGGCTACAAACAATGCACTGGAAAAGGGTGGTGGTTACAGTTGGTTCACAGACTAAGGCTGTTCGGTATAGTTGAGAGCGTGAGCTAGCAATGAGCAGGACTGACCATGATAGATGGGAGCTAGCCGAGAGGGTGTTGGATCTAGCATGGGGTTGCACCAAGGGATAAGGGAGGAATACAGGTAGTGGATTTTTCGGTTCTTCTAGGAGGGGAATCCAACAGGGTAGGAGCGGGCCTAGGTGGCATGTTGTGTGAAGTAAGAGATCGACTAGTTTTGGATTTACAGGAGATGCCAGGTGAGGTGGCATGCACGACTAGGGGGTGCTTCCTCTAGTGTGGGTTTCTACAGGAGCGCATAGGCTTGCTATTGGAGTGGCTGCTAGATCATAGGGGAGCCATGCAAGCAGGTTGGTGGATGGGTGCACCAGTTCCGCAGGTAAGGAAGGGGGTGACCCCTAGGCCCACCACGCCTTGGGGAAAGGTATGACAACCCTACTTTTATTAGAAACTTAAACATGAATTATTATATAAAAATGACTTGATGTAACATAGATGTTCAATAGGTCTAGTGTATTTTGGGCTTAAGATCATTACATAACAACTTAAAACATGAAATAAAACATCTTTATTGAAAACTACCTTTACATGACCACTACATTCCCTCGTACATATCATTGTATGGGGTAACATGGGGACATGCATAAGAAAAGCATGAGCTATAAATCCATATAAGGGAATAATCATGGAATAACATGAGGAATACAATACATGTTAGACAATATGCATATCAATAGAGCACAAGAGAAGCATAAGCATAAATGCATGATAAGGCTGATAATCATAACATGGAAATGTGGCAACAACACTTAACATAGAATTAGCATGGGTTAAGGCTCATTGCACATGGAGCATGAGAAAACCCTCCTTGCAAATGGAGCATGAGTAAACCCTCATTTCACATGAATTAGCATGATTAAACACCCATTTCACATGATGTATCATGATACTATAATTTACACAATGCACTGGAGTGCTATAAGGATGAACCCTTCTTAAACCTTTTACTTCATGCAAAAGTGTCCCACATGGATCATAAAAAATCAAATCATTAAAAATAATCATTTATTCCATGACCAACAAATGTGGAATACATACATGAATCTCATTAAAAAGATAAGTAAATGTGAATAATAGTGAATACCCCTAATAGAGAAATGGGCATGGTATTCACTACACAATAAAATTGGCTTAGAAAAGCGAGGTGTATTTTCGGCAGCATAATGGCGTGACATAAAAACTCATAAAAAGGGTTAATTTGAGAAAAAGGCATGTCTCGTCATATTTACATGACATTAACAGTAAGGGGGTCATATAGATACATTCTCCAAAAAAATTAATGGAATTTAGATTCATGATACAAAATAATTTCTTGAATGTAAATGAGGAGAGAAATTCATTTAACAAATTCATCATAGTAACGGTGTACATGGGAAGAATTTAATGAAAGAGAAAGTGGTCTACCATCATTCAAAGATAAAGAGGTAAGTATGGGGTAGGTTTGAAACTGTAGAAAAAAATTTATAATTGAAATTAAAAGGGAATAACAATTTAAAGAATATTGGACTAAAATGATAAAGGAAGAAAAACCATTACTTGGAAGCGTACTTCCAAAGGCTTGATAGAGGCTTGAGAGAGGCTCCGTGGGATATTGGGGAACCTTGGTAGGATTCTAGAGAGAGTTGTTCAGAGGTTAGACAAACTCCAAAGGCTTTGAGTGAGGAAGATGTGGGAGAATGGGTGGGTTTATATAGTAAAGTTGAGGGAATTCTTTATTATTTAGGTTTGGGACACCTCACATTAAACTAATCCAAACCAAAAACCAAAAAATGGATATCACCCATGTGTTTTGGAAAAGGGAAGTGGAAAAAAATATTTTATAAGGCCAAAGTTATAAATTCTTAAAATAATGGGGTTGCTTATGTGGAGGTGAGTCACACTCCTAAGGAAACAATTTAAAATGACCAAATTTTTAATAAGTCTTGAAGGGTCCACTAAGGTTTTTTAAATAAATAAAACATACCCAAATCACATTATTTTAATGGTAAAACATATATTGGCAGAACATAAAGTTTTTATTATTTTATTACATCACTATTGGGTCATTATGATGTCCTAAAACACATTATATATTTAAACGGTATTTAATTTTTATCCAAAACTTTGACTGTTAGAAAATTATAAAAAATTCACCATTAGATAATATCGACCTCCTAATTAGAGAAAAAATATTCATTTTATCTAAATAATTTTTTAAGTATTCTAATTTATACTTTTAAAATAAAAACTGACATTTACCAATAATTCATGGGTTTTAACAAAAAATGGTTTTCAAACCTTAATAAAAATTATAATTGCATTCGTAAAATTATAAGATAATTTATATTTAATAAAAATTAATTTAATATTATTATTATTATTTTATTGAAATATTATTTAATTCAAAAATCCATTAATTCATCAAAATATATTTCTTTGTTGAACATTAACTGAAAATATTTTTTGTGCTTTAAAAACAATTTATGAGGTAACAATAATAAAATGAAAGTATAATCATTATTTTATAAAAAAATAATGTACAAAACTATAGTGATAATGTCTTGTTAAATAACCCCTTATAAAACCCGCATAAGACTAAAGAGTAATGTGTGTAATGGTGAAAGACTCTTGGGGTGGCTAGGATAACATTTCTTGGGTGGTAATCTCTATCAACTTCCACTTCTCTCATAGGCGGTCCTGTATGAGCTTAAAATATTCAAGATTGGCATGGGATTGGTCAAGAGAGAATCCCAAAGATACAAACTCCTTTATGATCTCCAAAAAATGGGCTTCTTATGGAGAACATCTACGGGATGAGGCCATCGCTTCCTTTTTCTGAGTAAATTTTATTTGTTAAAACCCCATATTAATACTAATCATGTGATCACTGTTCGACAGCTATATTAACAATGGTCATAATTCTTATCATAAAACCAAATAAGTTGACATTTTATATAAACATTTTACATAATGATACATTTAATTATATCAACAGGGATTTCCATTAATAAATGTTTGGGACATTATAATCATACCCCCTTAAGAAATTTCACCCTCGAAATTTTCATTTCCCTCACAAAAATAGATTTGTGTAACTCTTCTTCATTGTTTCCTCTGATTCTCATGTCGCTTCTTCAAACTTCTGGTTTCTCCACAACACCTTGATGAGGGGTATTGTCTTATTTCATATAACCTTTTCTCTATGATCTAATATCATCACTGGTTTCTCCTCATAAGAAAGATCATCCTCTAACTCTACCACCTCTGAAGAGAGTACATGTTAAGGGTCCGGTATGTACTTACTAAAGAGGGATATATGAAAGACATCATGTACTTTGGCCATTGTAGGTGTAAGTTCTAGTAGATAGTCCAAAACCCTGACACAATCAATAATATCGAAGGGGCCGATGTACCATGGAATTAACTTCCAATTATTTCCAAACCTCATGACCTTCTTCCACAGAGATATGCATAGAAATACCATGTCTCCAAATTTAAACTCAAGGGCTCATCGACGGTTATCTGCATAACTCTTATGTCAACTTTGGGCTGCCTTGATATGCTGCTAAATGGTTTCCACCTTCTCCACCATTTCTTCAACCATTTCTAGACCAAGAAACTTATGCTCACCGACCTCTTCCCAACATGATGGTGTTTTTCATATTTTCCCATAAAGGTCTTCATATGGTGCCATTTGGATGCTCGAGTGGAAACTTTTCTTATAAGAGAACTCAACTAGAGGAAGATGTTGATCCCATACAACTTTAAAGTCCATTGATAACACTCTATACATGTCCTCAAATGTTTGAATAGTCCACTCAGATTGGCCATCGGATTGAGGATGATAGGTCATACGGAAGTTCATTTTAGTATTCAGAGCATGTTAAAGACTCTTCCAAAACATAGAGGTGAATCTTGGATCTCGATTAGACACAATATATAGTGGTACTCTATGAAGCCTTACCACTTCTCTGATATATATCTGTGCTAGTTAATCTAATGAGAAATCCACCTAAATTCCAATGAAGTGTGCAACCTTTGTAAGATGATCCACAACAACCGAGATTGTATTGTTGCCTTTGGTTTTCATTGGATGTCCTATGAAAAAGTCCCTGGTGATGTTCTCCCATTTTCATTCAAGTATGGGAAATGGTTGCATAATCCTCTTAGACTTCTGCCTCTTTGACTTCACATGCTGACACACTAGGCACTTTGATGTATATTTCGTCATCTCTTTCTTCATATTATCCCACCAATAATGCTCTTGGATATCTCGATACATATTTTTGTTTCCTGGGTGAATAAGGAAATTTAAACTATGTGCATCATCCAAAAGTTCCTTCTTCAGATTTGATCAACACTATTATTTAATTTTACATTCATAATTCATGGGTGATCATAAGTTTAATCTATGGGTCCATTTATTTAACCAAGTATATGTGATTAATGGATTGATATTTATAGTAATTATTCACAAGATACCACAGTACGCAACCAAAAACCACAATATATCATGATTTTTAGGAGTCTTATAGCCCATATAGTTCAAATCATGAATCAAAGATAAGATATAACACACAAAAATCATCAACACATTCCCATATCGTTATTGTAATAGTCCGATTATCTTTTCCAACATCATCTTTTCTATTTATTTCATCGTTAAAAGTTGGATTCAACCATTTTGAAAAAAGAGTCACCATTAAACCCACCCAACATGATACAAAAAGAAACAAGAGATGATGTAAAATCCTACTTGGGAAAATGTAAAATCTGCAACTCCTCGTAACACCAAAACATAGGGTCATGCAAGAAGAAGGAAGGACTCCAAGGGAGAAATTTCCTGACACCTACAACATAGAAGCAAGTCGTTGTGGAAGAATGGTTTTAGTTGCCCCAATAGAAAATAGAAACACGCTAGTAAGAGAATATCTAAGCTTGGAAAATGTAGATCCTATATCAATAGAAGGAAACAATTTTAAGGGATATTAAAATCATATTGTTATCAAGATTATGTGGTTTGAATATTTCAAATTCTTGAGCGGGTTCAGATATTAAAGATATAATCAATTTCCAATGAACCACCTTTAAAAATGCTAAAACAAGGTTTTAAACTCGGTTTAAATCAAATAAAATGTAATAGGTGAGAAACTAAAAAAACTGAAAAAAGATGAAAATTAAATACAAATGGTTGATTCAATGACATGAGGTACCGATAGTGAGTCACTGATTCTTGACTAACCGATTTGAGTCACTGATTCCTGACTCTCTTATTTGAGTCACTGACACGATTCACTGATAGGAGTCACCAATCTGACTCAATGATTCCACTCACCCACATCCAACCTACCAATTCCCTAAACTATGGACACCCTTTCCTATCTACACCCTAATCTACTGAAGCCCTAACCTACCGACACCCAGACCAAACAACACCCAGATTAACTGACACCCAAACCTACGAAATTCGTGAACTACTGATGTAACGACCTACTATCGACTAGACCTACCAACGCCCTGACCTATCGACATTGATCCGCCAATGGAAAAACTAGAATTTTGGAAAGCTCTTGAATTGTGCAATAGATACCTGGAAGAACACCCCAAACCCTAGATTTTAACAAAGTAATGGACCAAGAGGTTCGGGGCATTACATTTTGGGTGAGGTTATCTTAATAATTTCGGATACCATCATGGGTTTAAAATTTTGAGTTTTATTAAAAGTTAAAAGTCTTATAAACCCCTTTTAGGTATTTATTATAAAATTTTAGGGTTACTAATGATATTTTTGAAGAAATTTAGTTTTTAGGTAATTATTGGTTATTTCATTTTGGTATACAAATTAAAGGTATAAGATATCCTTTGTGGTTAAAACATTTACATATTATTGAATATATTATGGTTATTTTTAAGTATGTTTCTCACAATTTTGAGAATGTTATAAGAATTATAGATTTAGAAAAAAGGAAAACAAGTATGTGGGAGAAAACATTTCAAATCCGGAAAGGCTATGAGGTTTGAACCCACAACCAAAGAGAGATAAGGGTGTATCACTTACCAATATCCTAAATGAAGTATCAGTTTCTATGACAATTTATTTTTAGTTAAATGATTTTATGGATGAATAATATGTTATTTTTGAAACATATGTTTTATTGTATAAACTATTTTTATGATTGGAAAATTAATTTATGATTCAAGTTATTTATGTAAATGGTTAGAATATCATATAGATTATGTGATTTGGGAAATTAAATTTTGGTATGATACTGTAAGATTCATTGATTTGATTTGGATATAAATACTAAATTTATCATGGAAGATGATGAAATTAAATCTTTCCGATTCATGGATTTCAATATTATCCTATAATGGTTTTGAGGAATTTTAATGATACATTTTATTTGAATAATTTAATTTTAATATTTTGTAATAGTATTGAATATTGGAGATTAAACTAGTTTTCCTCACATGAAAATTTATTGTTTTTGGTAATTATCTTACTTTATTGTAACCATTTTTTTGGTTAATTCCTAATAATGGGAGAAAAATATGGTTTTTATTTTTTGTATTTTTTGAATCATAGTAGTTTATTCTACTTATTTATGAATGAAAAATTAATGCTTATTATTTGTAGAAAAATATTAGATTGTGGTGGAGATCGATTAAATAATTAATTCTACATGTTGGATAAGTATACTTCTCTATGTTATTAGTATTTATGAAAATGGAATTTATCAACTCTTGGAAAAGGTTCTTAAAAGGAATATTATCCCTTTACTTATCTAAATTATTAATTAATAACTATTTTACCCATCCCATATTTACAGTTTTTTATGGTTAAATTTCTCATGACAATGTTCTTTATCTTATTTATCTGTCCTTAGACATTATGTTTATCTTCGATGTCTGTTTTTCATTTTCCACTAATTTATTTGAATATGTAACCCTAGTATGAGTTACTCAATATGACCTTCATACTTCCATTTATCTATTTTCAAGTGAATGTTTTATTGACCCATTTGATGATGTGAGATTTCAATAAAGGTATTTTGAAATTCTATAACCTAGTTACCAAGACCAATTTGAAATTTCAAGGATGAAATTTATTAAAGCGGGATAATGAAACATCCCACAATTTTAAAATTAATGTCTATGTATGATTGCATATAATATACACAATATCGATCTTAAAAGAACAAAGAAAAATTAATATTTTAATATGAACCTTATAAACTAGCCATTAAATAGAAGGGACTGGATAATATTAATTGCATGATGAAATATAAAATGGTCATTATTATCTGTAATGTATTAATTTATTCTCTTTAAATTATCACTAAAATTTTTAGTAATGTCATTTTATTCATCAAAAATACATTTTTTCAAAAATGGGTTTTCTTTCTTTGTATGAGTGATAATTATAATTAACTTGTATAAGCTTTAGAAAATTAATTTTAAAATATTAGATTCATTTTAATATCATAATTTCAATATTATATTAGGTTTAAGGTTTAATAATTTTCAAAAAAATATTTATTTTTCAAGGCATAGTGAATAATACTGATTTTTATTGAAAACTATATTTTATTTTAAAGTATTTTAAAGGTAAAATTTTTTAGATTATTTTTAAATTTTAATTATACAATTTTAATTAAAAAAATTCAATTATGGTTTCTTAAATTTATTTTATACTTGAATTTATCAAAAAATCATTTTATATTCAAAAATGGAATTTTTTCAAATAATCATTTTTCATTACATTTTATTGGTTTAATTTTATATAAAATTCGGAAACCTAAATTTTTTTAATTTCAAAAATATATTTCATATTTTAATAAGTGCTTCCCAATTCAGTAAATATTTTTCCTTTTTTTTGATATAAATGGTAAACTTAATAATTGTACTACCATGGTAAAGGGTAAATCAAATAATTTCAGTTAAAAATAGATGATAAAAACCATTAAATGACCTAAAAACATTATTATATCTTATTGAAAGAGTATCTATTGACCCTAATCATCCAAAGTTACAATTTATGATCTTATCATCAAATTGGTTGAGATTTTGGTCTTTATACTATTTTATTTAAAGAAAACTCAAACATATCACCCTCTTGTTTTAAATAAGTGTAATATTTTTAATAGGGTATTATTCAGAGGATATTTTGGACTATAAATATAATTTTTAAGTCTCATATATTTAACTTTATTATGTTAATTTAATTTTAGTTTCAATTTAATAAATAATTAACTTAAATTCAGGTACAATGATGATGTAGCAATTATTTAATTAATATAAAATTCAGATAAATTATTTTAAAAATTCTAAAATAAATATAATTTGAGATAAATAATGTAATCCAAAAATATTATATGGGATTTAAATGTTTGGTATTTTTTATAAAAATTTGTTCTGGTTTGATGTTTTATATTTATATTATTATATTCAAAGTAAGAAATTGTTCAAAAAATTGAAATTATGTATATTTTATAGTAAATATATTTTCTTAAATGATATGCAATTCATAAAAATATTAAATTTTTCTAACTCATTATTATATGGTTACTAATATCATATTGGTTACATTTATGGTCATTTAATCCTTTTATATTAACTATATTAACACTAAATGAGAAAAATCGGTGTTGTCACGGTATTTTTAAAAAGGGTTAAGGAGGGGTTAAAACCAAATGGTAATGATACAAATTTGACCTAAAATTTTCCAAAAAATAATATATATTTTTATATTTTACCCATAATAAGATTATCTTCTCAATAACTCACTTTTTATCCATTTTGAATTACAAATTATTTTTATTAATTATATATTTTAAGAAATTACAATAGTGGTTCTCCCATATCTTTTAAAAGGACACATATTCTTCTAAATAATTCAAAAATTAGAAACCATTTGGATTAGGTAATACCTAACCAAATACATTACTATAATCCATTCCTTCATTATATAGGTATTGTTTTCATAATACCAATATTATAGGGCTTAACGTGTTAAGAAAATGATGTATTCCAATGAAGATATACAGCCTTCAACTGTATGTTTTAGTTATGATTCTTTTACATCTCCTTTAAGAATACATAAACCATGATAGAATAATATAAAAATTATCATCAATATAATTATTCTTTGTTTTGAATAAAATCGTAACCTATATCTATCTTCTCTTCTATCAAATGGGAAATAAAACTATCATTCTTGTGTAAGATGAATTACTACCTCGTGAACTAATGTATTTCATTTTCCATCACTATCTATCACGGATGGATTAAAATTATTTAATTAATATTTCTAGATTATATTAATTAAATATTTATAATAATTAAAATTCTGACATCCTAGTTCTCGGTGCCACCCAGAGGTACCCCATACCTGATTGGTCACATGGCCCCAAGTGCCTTTCCTGGAACGCTAGAGGCTGTCGACTAGCAGCAAGTGCCTTGGGTGTGATAGTGTGAAAAATATGCCCTCATTTTTAGTGTAACATAGTGGTAATAAATAGATAATAGTAGTGGAAGTAGTAATACCATAAAATTAGTAAACAATAAAATATTTAAGGTAGATAAACAACTACAACATATATATATATATGTCAATAATTATTTATGTCACATATTCTTATGAAAGATGCCAAAAAACTCACAATGTTGGAATATAGTACAATACCAAGGTACAAAAAAACATGTAAATAACTCCAGCAGCATCACAAGCCTCATCTTTTTCCCATGTTGTCCATCTCCACAAAAATCAAGTACCTGAAGTATAAGGGAACTTGCCTTTGTCAATACCTGCAACAATATAATCTCTTTGGTCCCAAAAAATGACCCAAATAGGGTGTGTGAATAATCCCTATAGGAAACCACCCAAATATATGTGCCTAACTATCATGGAATATATATGACAGGAAATATTAAAAATTAAGTAATAAACAAGGAATTACTCATAAGTAAACAATCATATAGTTTCAACTACTTTCAATTACATTTATTGAATAAACAACCATTCAATCTCAATCAACCCTCTGGGATGTTCTCACAGTCTAACCCCTCTAGTTCAGCTTGACAAAGACTCTATGAGGAAGAACTGATAGTCAATTCCTCATGGGGTCTCGTGACGGTAAACTACTCACACTATGGGGAAGCACTCTACATCTAATTACCCATGTGGAAACGCAACATGGAACTGCAGACACTATGAGGGAGCACACAAATCCACCCCCCTATGGTCTCGCAACGTGAAAGTATAATAGACACTCTGGTAAATCCCTCAGTGTCCATTTCTCCTATAGTCTAACTACACCAGGTTCCGAGAGCCCTGTTTAAGTCAACCATTCACAAATGATATCCAGTAGAAAATTTAAATCACAATATACTACTTGGATAAATAGCTACAATGCATATCTCAAAATATCAGATAATATCACTACATCCAAACAAAAATAGGCTTGGAAAACAAAGTATATTAACAGGAAGTTCTGGACCCAATGACCAAAATAATAAAACATGGTCAAACACATCCATAGCTAGGTAACTAAACCCTATTCACAATCCAATATCCCTACTCAAACAAAAAAAACATAGTAGTCATTAATATGGTTAAATTACCTAAACACGCAATACCACGAACTAGAGAATTGGGAAATTTTGTACATATAATTCACGAAAAACTACATAAAGGCACAAACCACCTACCTCGACATTGTACGATCGATATAGTTTAATCCCAGCCTTGGATTCAACCTAGAGAGTCGTAGATCTACAAAAATTTATAAACGTTCAAGCATGAATATATCACAAACTAGGATAAATCAAGGTTTGAGACTCTAGAAAAAGGAAGAACTCCCCAAATAGATTCTAATTCAATCAATGGTGGTTGATTCGGTGAACTAATGGTCGATTGGGGGTTCCTGGAAGAATCAAAAATATATGTCCCTCATGTAGGAGATGAGGTGAGAATAAGATATTTTTCATAAATGAGACATGATCTTAGTCTGATTTAAAAAATAAAAAAAGTACACAACGTGTTCATTTAATGTACACGCCGTGTAAATTCCTTAAGTGGTATAAGGACCCAACCATATTACATTACATAATATTTATTTTTTCTAAGAAATTGCTACCGTTTACATTGAGGATCTTATCAAGTTTATAGATTTATAGAATTGGGATATAAAACATTTATAAAATTACACATTATAACATAGTGGATACCATAAAAATATAATATCTTTCTTGAAAAATATAAAACATTTCATATAAAACAAGATTTATTTGGATAATATTAAAACATTTAACATGGCTTCCATAATTTTCCTACACATCCTTATAACATGTTAAAATCATTTAAAAACTTTGAATGAGCACAAAAAATCTCAGTAATGGATATAAAAGACTGAAATAACAAATTAGTCCATGAACACTTGTAATGTATGAAATCATTTTAAAAATACATTCTTTTCACCCATATATACTTACATTGTGAAACATGATATTTACACATGATCCAGACAAAACTTTAGAACATAAATATAATCATAATGTTATCTTGGTACATTACTTACATAATCTTGTAACCCTCTTGGTTACCTTAGAATTTTTAACCCTCACAGCTACATTACAATTAGTGTAGAAATCGTTGTTACATTTGGAGTAACCATATGACTTAAATACAATATACACATACCCAATTAATTGGAGGGAAATATAGTACCCACACTTCATCATAAACAATACCCATGATGAAGAACATAATCATAAAACAAGAATAATATCATAGACACATTGCTTTTGAATTTTCTAAAACAAAATTTTAAAAGAAGATTTTAAAAGAAAAGTCCCGTATAAATATCTAATAATTGAAGTGTGACTTAATATAGTGGATTTAATATGTATATAATTACTAAATACATATAATTAAACATAATATAATCATAATTCATCACACAAACAATTTAAATTCCGTATAAATAACGTAGTATAAGGTTATCCCAAAGGATGGAAATTGGTTTAGATTTCCATTACCTCGGGTTTGTCTTACCTTAAACTTGTTTAAAACTCCTATATAATAGTTAAAAGAGATTTATTAATATCTTAAAAAAACATATAAATCATTATAATACCTTATATGATCATTTCGTTACATCATTTCATCGTTTAATTATTCGTATTTTGTTCCTTGCAATGTTTTTGGGTGAGTTCCTTACATGATTTCCATGATTGGTTCATGATGGATATTCTTGTTGATTGGGAGTGAAAATATAAGATTTGAATGGAGTGGTATTTACATATTTACAAAATCCATAAATTATACCATTTTTCATTTTTAGTTATTACATGAGGATGATTCATTATTTAAAACATTAATGATGTTCGTTTAGATCATTTTAGTGGTTCTTTGATAATAACAACCTCATTTTGTTTTATAATTTAAAACCATGAGTAAAAAATAATTATAGAACCAAAGATGAGAAATAATACATATATTATAACCTGGTTTAACCATAAAAATTGTTTCATGACTAGAATTTAAGGAATTAATGCAAATTGAAATGGCATCGTCCATGCTGTCGGTAATTCGACACATCACCGAAAATGTTTCTAATTCCTTGAATAAGTGGGGGAGGAGAAGAATAATAATGATTAATTTTCCATGAACATGAGAGAATACATTAAATATTATAGATCTTTCCTGCCTCTTAGATAATATGAGGTGACTAAATAAAAAAATAAAGTAACTCAAAATAAATAAAAATTTGTGAAATTCCATACAAAAATTTGGCAGCCAAACAGTGTCGTTAAAATTTTCATTAAATAATTAGATGAGAGAAAAGGGGTATCTAATAATTATTACATAATATAGTCAGTAATGTATATATGGATTGAAATATCCCCACATTAGCTAAAGGGAATGAAAACGAATAACATAAAATGAAATGAAAGAATGAAAATGGAAGAGGATGTTTACCTCTTGATCCCTTCTCCATGAGATCCCTCTTATGGAATTTGGTTTTGGCCTTTTGGTGAGACCAACATCTCTAGGACGTGGGGAAGAGACTTGGGATGAGTATTGGGAAGAACATAGGTAAGGCTCAAGGATTGAGAGGTGTGGGACGAAGAGGGGAATGAGGGTGGTATTTATAGTGAATGAGAGGGGGTATTTTTTCTTAGTTTAATCATTATTATAACATTTTTCTCAAGACTATAAATTTTCTTTATTCATTTGACCCCAAATAATAATAATGGAATGTGATTTTTAACTAAGTGGGCTTACATCATTCTCTCATCACCTATGATGTAGTAAATCAAGTATTTAGCATTCATCATATTTTATCATATTTTACTATTCATAAAAAATTCTTGAATTTTAGAAAATTCCCAAATATTCACCATTGACATTTCTTGATGATGAAAATTCAAAAATTAATTCCATTTTTTAAAATTAATTTTTTAAGTTTTATTAATTTAATTTTAAAATAAAATCATACTTAATTTAAAAATTAATAATTTTAAACCTATAACTACTTTTATATCACATTGAAAAATTAACCAAGATGTCATTATCCTATAGCCTTGAGAAAATAAAATAATAACACAATTTACTATTCATTGGGGTCATATTACTATTCACATTACTATTCATAAGGGTATGTTACTATTCATCAAAAAACAAATTTGTTCTATTAGACTCCAAATTTCATACTGAACACAATTGTGGATAACTGTTTTTCAAAATTCAAAACATAGATGTAATAAAATTACGTTTAAAGTTTAGTTGTAATTATCTACTTAAAACAATGTTTCATTATTTCCATTAAATTTTAGAAACACATGGGGTGTTACAATATCCCCACCTTCTGAAAATTGTCTCCTCCCATTTTTATTTACTTTTTAAACAAGTTTTTGTACCTGTCTCTAATAGCATTTTAAGACTCCCATGTTTCTTCTTGTACAATGTGTTTTCTCCACAAAACCTTTACCCGGTGGATTATCTTATTCCACAGTACCTATTCCCTTCGATCAAGGATCTGAACTAGTTTCTCATCATAAAAAAGGTTCTCTTCTTGCATAACTACATCTAGGCTCAACACATGTGATGAATCTGGAACATAATTCCTCAAAATCGAAACATTAAAAACATTTTGTACCTAAGAAAAACTTAGAGGCAAAGCTACTCCGTATGAAACTATTCCAACATTCTACAAAATTTCAAAATCACCGATAAAACATGGACTTATCTTTCCTTTATTACCGAAACGCTTCACACTTTTCTAAAGAGTGATTTTTAAGAAAAAATGGTAACCTACCTTGAAAGAGAAGTCTTTCCTTTTGTTATCTACATAACTTTTCTGCCTGCTCTGAGCTGTCCTCATGTGCTACTGGATCATCTTCACTTTCTTAGCCACATCCTCTACTAATTTTGGCCCAATCAACTTTCTTTCACAGACTTCATCCCAAAACACTAGAGTCTGACACTAATTTCCATACAATTCCTCAATAGGTTCTGTCTGTATACTGGAATGAAAACTATTATTATAAAAAAACATAAATAAAGAAAGATGTTGATCCCAAATTCCCTGATAGTATATCAGACAAGCTAAAATCATGTCTTCGAAATTCTAAATAATTCGTTCTGACTGACTATCTGATTGGGGATGGAAATTTGTACAGAAATTTAACTCTGTTTCAAGTGACTTTTGAAGTCCCTTCCAAATGTTATAAGTGAAACTAGGATCCTGGTTAGATACAATGGAAAGATGAACTCCCTGTAACCTGACAATATCTTTGAGTTATAGTCGAGAAAGCATATCCAAATATATTTTATCTCAAATATAAATAAAAAGTCCAGATTTTTTCATCTTATCAACAATAACCCAAATCATATTGTTTTCTCTAGAGGTCTTTGTTAGTCCAACCACAACGTCCATGGATACATTATCCTATTTCCACTCTGGCACTAGAAAAGGCTGAATCATCCCCTTCAGTAACATCCACTCTAATTTAACATGTAGACATTTCAAGCATTTCACAGTAAAATTAGCAAAATCACTTTTCATTCCATCCCACCAATAATACTCCTAAAGATCTCTTTACATCTTAGTACTGCCAGGATGAACTGAAAATGGAGAACTTTGACCTTCACACAAAAAATATTTCTTAAAATGAGAATCACAAGGCACACACAAACTTTTTCCAAATCATAAAACAAATTATTTATCAAGGTTAATTTTTTGAAACTTAACCATTTTAACCAATTATACCTTTTTCTATAGCTCATGGTCTTCCATCTATGCTTGCTTAATTCTGTCTGAAAATGATGACTGCACTGAAACCTGAGACAAAAAATAGGTATTTCATGCACCATCAACTTCTAATCCAAAATTAATAATATCATTAATAAAGGGATTATGTTCCAACTGTAACATGGTTAATGATGCATGATGTTTTTGACTCAAGTCATCAACCACTTTGTTTTCATTTCCAGGATGGTAATTAATCATGCAATTATAATCCTTTATCAGTTCATGCCATCTTATCTGCCTAATGTTTAATTCCTTCTGATTGAATATATACTTCATTCTTTTACGGTCTATATATATTTTACATTTTACTTCATATAAATGATTCTTCCAAATTTTCAAAGCAAAAACCACAGCTTCCAGTCCCAAATCATGTGAGGGACAATTTAACTCATCCAGATTTAGTTGTCTTGAAGCATAAGAAATTACTTAATAATTAAACATTAAAACACAACCATGTCCCTTCAAAGAAGCATCAATGTAGATAACAAACTCACCATTTTAGGAAGGTAAGGCCAAAACTGGAGCATTCGCCAATCTATTCTTCAGTTCCTCAAAACAAACATCACATTTTCTATCCAAACGAATGTAACTCTTTTTCAAGTTAACATAGTTATCAGGATAGATAACCATTAAATGTTCTTAATTTGTTTTTAATATCCAATTAATATAAGAAAACTATAAATATTTATAAAATTTGGGGGTCTTGGCCATTCATCAACCACTCTTGTTTGGGTAGGATCAACTGTTATTCCATACATATTTACAATGTTCCCAGGAAAGTAAATATGTTGTAACCAAAAATCACACTTTATGAATTTTCTATATAGTTTATTTTCCTTTAAGGTTTTTAAAACAACCCATAGATATTTTACATGCTATTTTTTTCTCTTAGAAAATACCATAATTTCATCAATAAACACAACCAAAATTTTATCTGAGATCTCATGAAATATTCTATTAATACAAATCATGAATCCAGGAGGTGAATTATTTAATACAAATTGAATAACAACAAATTCATAATTCCCATATCCAGTACGAAAGACTGCTTCAGGTTGTCATCCTCTTTCACATTCAGCTGACAGTATCCTGATCTCAAGTCAATCATGGAAATCAATATGCTCCCTGGAGCTAATTAAACAAGTTTCCAATGTAAGGAAATGGATACATGTTTTTAATAGTGATGTTGTTCAAAGATCCATAATCAATTAAATGTCTCATGGAACCATATTTCTTTTTAACAAAAAAAAACAGGAGAACCCCAAGGTGAAGTGCTAGGATGAATGAATCCTTTATCAAGAAAATCCTACAACTGATTTTTCAGTTCAAGAAGTTCTACTTTAGCCATATGATAAGGGGTTTTTGAAAATGGATTAGCATCAGGAACTAATTCAATTGTGAAATCAACTACCTTATCAGGTATTACACTGAGTAACTCATCAGTAAAAACATCAAGATATTCATTTACCATTGGAATATCATTAATCCAAACTGTTCCCTTGTTTTTCACAATATGATCAAGATAACATTCATTTACATATTTCAATAGTTTCTCCACTTACTAATATGTTATCAATTGTATGGGTTTATTCTTGTATAAAAACTGAAATTAATTTTTAAAAACTCCTTCATGTGCTCTATATTAAATCTTTGTATGATAAACTGAAAGCCAATCCATTCCTAGTATAACATCAAACTCAGCTAAGGGTAAAACAACAAGGATTTAATGTAATTTCCTTCCACATTACACATTAGAAAGATTCATATAATTCATATTTTATATAATATTTCCCATGGTATTTTAAAAACATATTTTAGTCTCATTTTTTTAGGTGATATTTCCAATTTATGCAAAAATTTCTCAGAAATGAAGGAATGTGTAGACTTCGTATAAAACAAAACATCAGAAAAATCTTAGTAAACGAATAGACTAACTGATACCACTTCGTTGGATGGACTGACATCTACAGAAGTAGTTGAAAAGGATCTCACTACACCATTTTTCTTATAGTTTGGCTTCTTTGAATCATTTAGATCTCTCTTTAGGTAAGTATTTTCATAAGGACCCATCTCAACACATTTAAAACACTTAATAGTTTTCTTATCCGGATTAGTCTTAGGATCATTATCATTACAATATCATCCCATATGTCAAAACTTGCCACATTTAAAGTACTTCACATTTTTTCTAAGACATTCCCCAGGGTGCTTCTTGCCACACTTTTTACAAACTAGAAACTTGATTTTCTTACCATCAGATTTCTTCTCTTGATGTTTACCCATCGCTTGCCATCTAAACCTCTTCTTATCCATGTTTCCATAATGGACGTGGTCATCAGAAAACTCCATCTCTAGCCTTTCAGTACATCAAACAAGTTTCTCATAACTTTTGAATTAACGGGAGGACAACGACCTTCAATACCTTGGCTCCAGTCCAGAGTAAAAGTGGTTGATTTTTCTATTAATTGCAAGAATACTATTTGTAACATACTTTGCCAATCGGGTGAAGTACGCTTCATACAAAGCCACTTAATGTTCCTCCTTTTTCTTTAATTCAAGGAATTTCTTCTCCATCATATGTTACACCACTATAGGAAAAAAATTAAGGAAAATAATTTTGAATTCATCCCACACTGAGGAATAAAAATACTCTATATCCCTAATATTCTTTAACAATTACCACCATTGATCAGCTTCACCTTAAAAATGATAAATGGTAAGACTTTCATTTTGATTATCTGAACGTCCCACAACATCTAATATCTTTTCAAGGGATTTCATCCATCCTTCAGCCAATACTGGGTCAGAAGATCCATTGAATGTAAGATGGTTCTGTCTCATAAAATGTTCCACAATCGTCTTTTTCCATTATGGTACCTCTATTTGTTCTCTTTTATGTATTCCACCACCATTTATTTTCTATGTTAGCTGATCCATTACTATTAAAAACTACTCGGTTCCAATCCCAACCATTCCGGGCTGTAGATTTGGAAGGATATAGTTTTTTCAGTTCCTCTCCTCGTCATCTTCCCTGTTTCTTATACAGAAAACCATTCTTAACAAACATTTCTTATTTGAAGAAACATGGTAATCGTTAAATTCAATAACATTTCAAATTAATCATTGAGTAAAAATCATTTACGTTATTCTTTTAACATCATCCAAACCCCTAACGTTATCTAAACCATCCTATGATGCAAACTATAAGGACCCTACCTTATTACATTACATAATCTTGATTATACCCAAGAAATAACTTCCTTTTACATTGAGTATATTTTTAAGTATAGATCATTAGATAATTGGGGCTTAAAACATTCAAAAAATTACACATTATTATAGAGTGGATTCCATAAAAATATTATTCCTTGAAAAATATTAAACCTTTCACATAAAATATGATTTATTTGACTAATATTCAAATATTTAACTTGGATTCCTTCATTGTCCTAGACATCCTTATAACTAGTAATAATAATTCAAAAACTCAGTATAAGTATAAAAATATTAGTAAGGAATATAAAAAGATGCAAAGAACGCATTAGTCCATGAACACATGTAATGTACGAAATAATTTTCGAAATACATGCTTTTCACCCATATATACTTACTTTGAGAAACATGAGATTTATACGAGATCCACACAAATCATGAGAAAATAAAGATAATCATAATGGTATCTTGGTACATTACTTATATAATCTTGGAACCCGGTCATCTACCTTATAATTTTTAACCCTCATGGCTACCTTACAATTTTTTTAACCATCGCAGTTACACTTGGAGTAACCATACAACAAACCTCCAATATACACATACCCAATGAATTGGAGGAAAATATAGGTCCCAAAATTCATCATAAATAATTACCAATATCTAGAACATAGTCATAAAACATGAATAATAGCATAGAAACATTACTTTTGAATTTTGTAAAATAGAATTTTAAAATAATATTTTAAAAGAAAAGTCCCTTATAAATATCACATAATTGAAGTGTGACTTAATTGATTGGATGAAATATGAATATACACTATAAATACACATAATTCAGCATAATATAATCATAATTAATCACACAAATATTTTAAATTCCACATAAATAATGCAGTATAAGGTTAACCCAGAGGATGCAAATTGGGGTAATAATTCCCTTACCTCGGGTTTTCTTTACTTGAAACTTGTCTAAACCTCATGTATAATGGTTAAAATATTTTTATTAATATCTGAAAGAAACATATACGTCTTTATAATTCCTTATATGATCATTTCATTACATAATTTCACCCTTTAATTGTTAGTATTTTGTTCTTTGGGCGGTTTTTTGGTGAGTTCTTTACATGATTTCCATGATTGGATCATGATGGATGTTCTTGTAGATTTGGAGTGAGGCCCAAGAATTGAAAAACAGTGGTATTTAAATATTTCCATAATCCATAAATTATACCATTTATCTTTTTTAATTCTTACGTGAGGATTATTTATAATTTAAAACAATAATAATGTTCGTTTATATCATTTTAGTGGTTCTTTGATAATAACAACCTTATTTTGTATTATAATTTAAAACCATCTATACAAAATAATTACAAAACCTCGGATGTGAAATAATAAATATATTATAACTTGGTTCAAACATAAAATGTTTTCTGGACTAGTAATAAAGTAATTAAATCATATTTAAATCGCATCGTCCACGATGTCGGTAATTCGACACATCACGAACAATGTTTTTAATTCCTTGAATAAGTGGTGGAGGAGGAGAAGATTAATGATGAACATTCCATGAACATCATAACATCCAGAATATTAATTATTCTAGATATTTCATTCTTTTTTGGATAAGATGAGGAGATTAAAGGATAATAAAATAAAGAAACTCCAAATAATAGAAAATTTGTGAAATTCCTTACAAAAAATTGAAAGCCCAACGACATCGTTTAAATTTTCATAAAAAACATTTTGAGTGAAAATGTGTCTCTCATAAGTATTACATAATATGGATATAAAAGGGGATATGGAATGAAATTTCCCAACATAATCTAAAGGGGAAAAACAATAACATAGAATGAAATGAAAGAAAGAAAATGAAAGAGGATGTTTACCTCTTGATCTCTTCTCCTTCAAGTCCCTATTAAGGCCTTTAGTTTTGGCCTTTTGGTGAGACCAAAAGCAATAGGACGTGGGGAAGATCCTTGGGATAAGTATTGGGAAGAACATAGGTAAGGCTCAAGTCTTGAGAGGTGTGGGAAGAAGAGGGGAATGAAGGTGGTATTTATATTGGAGGAGAGGGGGTATTTTTCATTATTCTAATAATCATTTTAATGTTTTTGCTCAATACTTTGAATAATATTAATTCATGAAACCCCTAATAGTAATAATGGAATGTGAGTTTTAACCACTTGGGATTACATCATCCTTCCATCACCTATGATGCAGTTAATCAAGTATTTAGTATTTATCGTATTTTATTGTATTTTACTATTCATAGAAAAATTCTAGATTTTTAGAAAATTTCCAAATATTCACCCTTACCATATCTCGATGTTTAGAATTCATAAATGAAGTCCATTTTTGGAAAATAATTTTCTAAATATTATTAATTTAATTTTTTAATAAAAGCATACTTAATTCAAAAATTAATAATTTAAAAACAATAACTGCTTTTATATCACATTAAAAAATTAACCAAGATGTCATTATCTTAAAGACTTAAGAAAATAAAATAATAACATAATTTACTATTAATTAGGGTCATATTACTATTCATAAGGGTATGTTACAATTCACCAAAAAACAAGTTGGTCCCGGTAGACTCCAAATATCATATTGAACACAATTGTATATGACTATTTTCTGAAATTCAAAACATATAAGTACTAAAATTATTTTTAAAGTATAGATATAATTATCTACATAAAACAAAGTTTCATGCATTTCCATTTATTTTTAGAAAAGCATGGGGTGTTACAACAATCCTCCGCTTTAGGAGGTCTCGAGGTCACCTCACACAACCATGTACTCGACCGTTACACAGCTTGTACATAGCTACCCAAGGAAACCAGGTACACGTCATTTACACCTAAGTACATGGCTTGCTCTCCTTAAATTTTGAGAACTCCTATTTATCTAAAAAATAATAGAAATCAAGATCCATTCCTAAAAAAAGATCTGAGTTCTAACAAAAGTTCCCCATTAAATAAATTGATCCCCAAATTTCTTTAACAAAGTTGAAAAGAAGAGTCCTCTAATGGATTCAGCCACTATGATCGCAGATTGGTATCCCTCTCCCAAGTTTCTTCATGTACCCACCCATGCTGTCATGGTACCCATACCAGAGAAATAGACCAGTCACAGATAACCTCAGCGCTGCGATCAACGATCCTGAAAGGATTCTATTTGAATGAGGTATCCAACTCTAACTCAACCTCCTTAGGTTAAAAACATGAGATGGGTATGAGTAGTAATGTTTTGGCTGAGAGACATGGAAGATGTCGTATATATCTTGGTACATCTGAGGTAATTGGAATCGATAGGCAACTGGGCCGATCCTCTCCAAAACCTCAAACAGTCCGACTAATCTCAGTGAAAGCTTACCCTTTCTCCTAATCCTTCTGTGTCCCAACCTTGGTGTGACACATAGAAAAACATGATCTCTGAACTCGAACTCGTGAGATCGTCTCCATCGATTAGCATAAGAATTCAGTCATGTCTGTGAAGTAGCCATCCTCCTCTGAATCAACTCTATATGCTGCGTGGTCTCCTGGACAAGATGATGTCCCATCACAGCTGCCTCTCCTACATTCATCCAACATAGGGGTGATCAGCGTGGTCTACCTTACAAATCCTCATAAGGTTCCATCTGAATAGTTTCTTGGAAACTATTATAGTAAGTTAACTCTACCAGGGGTATGTGATTCACCCATGAACCTCTAAATTCTAGGATTCATGCTCGAAGAATGTACTCCAACTCATAAATAATAATGTCAGACTGGTCATCTATCTAGGGATGGTATGTTGTAATCAGTAGAACCTATGTGCTGAAATCCCTATATAGTCCTTTCTAGACCTGAGATGTAAAATGGGCATCACTGTCTAAAAGGATGGAGTGCAGAACCCCATGTAAATGTACAATATCCTAGATGTAGAACCTTCCCATCATATCAATACTAAATGTCTCCCTGGACAATAAGAAATGTGCAACATTTGTGAGTCTATCAATGAAAACCCAAATTGCATCGTTCCCTCGAGGCGATCTGGGTAAGCCCGTAACAAAGTCCATCGCGATAGCATTCCACTTCTACTCAGAATTCTGTAACTGTTACAAAATCCCTGCTGGTCACTGATTCTCTGCCTTCAACTGCTAATAGGTGGAACACCTCTTGAAAAAACTACTGACATATCTCTTTATATTTATCCACCAATACTGACTGTGTGGATCTCGGTACATCTTGGTGACACCAGGATGAACTACCTAAACAGAAAAATGGAAATCCCACATTAGCTCCTTGTATACATTTTCTGACACCCATACACTCCCTTTAAAACTCAAGATCTCATCCTCACCTACAATCTATCCCGAAATATGGTCCACTTCTGACACACTCTCCCACATGACTTGGCATTCAGTATCTAATAGCTGCCTCATTCATACGCACGCTATTTAAGTAGAGGTAATAGCTACAGAAGAACGAATATTATGTCTGTATCTATTGTGAACCTCCAAATTTATCTCACATAAATAATCCATAATATGTCACTCACTGTTGACTTCCTGAACTTCCTATATATGAGTCCTCCTACACGATGCATCAACCACTACATTGCCTTTCCCAGGCATATAGTTGAGTTCAATTTCAAAGGAGAGAAGGTACTCAACCCACCTTCATTGCATCATATTCATATCATGCTGAGTGAAGATGTAATTGAGACTTATATGGTCAGTGAAAAACAAAAAATACTCTCCCAACAGATAATGTTTCCAATAGCGTAAATCATGAAAAACTATAGCCAACTCGAGATCATGTGTTGGGTAATTCCTCTCATGTGGCCTCAACTGTCGAGACCTGTACACAATGACTCCTTCCCCTTGCATAAGCACTCCTCCCAAACAAAAACCTGATGCATCACAGTAAAGAGTATATATTTTTCTTCGATCTAGAAAAACTAGTATCGTTGATGAATTCAGTCTCCCATTCAACTCTTGAAAGGCTAAATCACAGGAATTTGTCCATAAGTTCTTCACACCCTTCATAGTCAGGCATGTCCGTGGAATTTCTATTCTTGAAAAGTCTTGTATGAAACATCTTTAGTAACCAGCCAACCATATAAAAATTCATACAGTGAACACTTTCTTCTACTACTCCCAAGAAACTACTACTCACACATTGTCTAGGTCCACTGATACTCCTATGGCTATGATAACCAGGCCCAAGTAGTGAATCAGATCCATCCAAGAGTCTAATTTTGAGAGCATAGCATATAACTGAAGCTCTACCAGTGTACTGAATGTGATCTCAAGATGGGTATCATGGTCATGTCGAGTGTGAGATTACCCCAAGATATCATCCAAAAATACTACCACAATAGAATCCAAATATGGATGGAACACTTGGTTCATCAGTTCCATAAAATCTACAGGTGCATTCGTGAAACCGAACGACATAACCACATACTCATATAGATCATACCTTCCCCAAAAGGCATTAAGAGGTATACGTTATGTTCTAACATGCAAATGATGATAATCAGATCTCAAATAAATCTTCATGAAGACTCATGATCCTCAAAGATGATCAAAGAGGTCATAAATCCTCAGCAAGGGATATCAGTTATTGACTTGAAACTACTTCAACTTCTAATAATCCATGTAAAGTCGAAGGGTACCGTCCGCCTTCTTTGAAAATAGGATAGGTGAACCCCAAAGAGAAGTATTGGTTTAGATAAAAACCATTTCCAGTTACTTCTCTAACAACTTCTTGAGCTCCTGTAACTCTGGTGTAGGCATCATATAAGGAGGATTGTACATGGGTAATGCTCTTTGCACAAACTCAAAAGAAAAGTCTACCTCGTACTTGGGTCGCAAAACTGAAAAGTTATCTAGAAAGACATCCCTGAAACAATCCACCACTAGAGTAAATTCCACCTGTGATTTCCCATAGTAATCTAGATACAAACTAGAAATTTGTTCTATAACTCCTCCCAACACATGATGCTTGGGTCCTTCTCTACTTGCATGGAAATCTTTTTCACCCTTATGAAGAAATGATCTTCCCTATGGTGACGTGAAACTCACCCTACAGTGATAGTAGTAGACAAAAACCTGGTGGGGAACCAACAAATCCATCATGAAAATGACATCATATCTCTTCATCTCTAAGACATAAAGGTCTCATAAAAAGAGACGCCCAACAATCTCAAGAGGGCACTCCTTGCACTGACGTACACTAGCCATTCTAGTCCCCAACGGAGTGTGCAACATCATGATATCAGTAAATATAAAGATATAGATCCAATGGATATCCACAATAGAAACATATATTAATGTTTGATAATCTCATGTATAAACAAGTGAAAAATCTATAAATGAGGCAACTAGAGTTGTACCTCTAAATGTAGAGGATCCAAGATCCTGCTCGGGCTACATGTGCTCTATCACAAAGGCATGACCTGCACTGCAGCCCTGTGAAGATGGCTGGTATCCCTTTGTTGATATACTGTATGAATATCATAAATCTTTATGTCTGACCATTGCTGCCACAACCTCCACCTTAGCTAGAATGACCTTAATAACTCCAGCCCCCAGTCTGATGTGGAACTGGTGGTCCTTCTCAGGTACAAGGAGTCAAAACATAACACATATAACTAGTTTTTGGTGAGAAAACCTAACTTAAATGATGAATATGACCCCTCTTATCATAATATCAAAACTCCACTAGGTATCTCGAGAAATGTGGCCTCATATTCCTACTCTTCCCACACTGGTATCACACCACCGGACCACCATAGAAGGTATTCTGCCTACTCTGATCTCCATGCGTAGACTCCCAGTGGTGCTTCCTACTGTCAGTCAGATGGGTACTAACTCTGTATGCCAATACACCCTGGCTCACCACTCTAGAATTCCTCAAGCTGAGCTCTGTGATCATCACCTGGTTGACTATAGAGATGATGGAAGTCAACCTGAAGATGTTCCCCTGAGATCAGATGTTATTCCTTAGACTATCTTCAAACTACCTCCCCAGAAATAAAATATCAACCACTAGAATGTGTGTCAGGCACTACAAATTTATGAAGACTGAAGAATACTCTATGACTGAGAGAGTACCCTGGTTCAAACTCATGAACTCTCGTTCTCTATCAGCCCTCAAATTCTACGAGTAGATGTAATCATATAAGGAACGTTGGAACTCATCCCAAGACATAACCTTTTGGCATCCTGCCTGTGAGATCACATCGCAACATCTCTTGGTGGAATCCTGAAGCATATAAGAAGTGATATTCACCATCATCTCTGGAGGCATCCCCAGATGCTCGAATATGAACATCATGGATTCTAACCATGACTCTGTAGCCTGAGGTCCTTCATCCCCTGAGAAAGTAGGAGGATGCTTCTTCAGAAAGACCCGCGTTAGTTCTTCCATAGACAGGGCAGGATGCGATGCTCCCTGGATGTTCTACATAACCCTCATAAAGCCTTATTGGATATGTGCATCAGCATATGTATTCAGGATAACATTTAGTTCTAATAAAATAATGACAGAAGGATCTTTTGGTAGTCTCTGATCTACCATGTCTGGTGCCAGTTCATTGCCATGTATCTGGCATACAACTAGTGGACATCGCGGTGGAATGACACTGCAAGGTTAAGCACACACCTTAGTTTTTGAATCTCATGGACTATAAGTTATATTTGCAATAAAGGAACATGAGTATGAAATCATTCATGTTCTTCAAAACATGGATACACGGCTTGTATAACCCCTACATGGTGTGTAATCCTTAAATATTTACATGAAAATGTACTTCTTCCAAAACTTTTCATGTAGCATCCCATACACACAGTATGTTCTCCACTTACACGGCATGTACTTGAATCCTTTCCCCCCAACCTGAGTTCCTCTATATGGATAAACCACACAGTTATCTCCTCGAACGAAACTACAATGAATTTTTATGCCAGGCATAGCGTGTACCACTTATTTTTGAACCTCTCGTGTCATTAGTCACACGGCCAGAGACACAGCTAACTCTACATGGCGTCTTTATTCCAGACACAGCATGTACTAGAAGGATTTCATCCACCAACATTTTTAGTCACACGGTTAGACACATTGACTCTATATCTCAGTGTGTACTTCTAGGACACGGCGTGTTCCACTAAATATTTACAAACCCTATGTACCTACCCACATATGAATTCAAATGGTCAAGGATTACATGGAATGTACATATAGTACCTGGTGTGTACTTAAGAAAAGTATTTCATTCAAAAACAGAAGAATACAGGGTGTGTATTCATTAATACACGCCATGTATTTCGGGTTGTTCTAGATAGTAAGCCTCATAAGCTACTCTGGAACCCATAAAAACGCTGAAATAAACATTAAGGTTCAATATTCTGATCTGTGAGGGCCCACTCTCCCCAAGAATCATATATTTTCATCATATTCATGTCACATAACAAGAATAACTGTGCCAGAAACACATGACCCACAAAACACTTATCCATGAGGTCCCATAAAACCTTAGGAACCAAATTTTGGCACCCATTAGAACAAATCCATACACAAATCAATACCTAAAAATTTATTAGGTATTCTATCAAGGAATCTTTCACAATAGCATGCATATCTAGCACAACATCTATCAAAACAACATGAAATCAGTAATGCACCCTAAATGGCATGATAAGAATGCAAGACACATGATCTGTATCAAGTGCATATATGGTGCATGAGATAGAATACCCACATCTCATCAGGTTGCAAAAAAAAACCTCAATTTTATCAATGATAACAACAACAAAATAGGTGAATCATCCAATAGTGAAATCAAATCAACTCTAATAAATGAAAACCCAAAAAATTTCACTAATCGAGGTAAATTATCTTTTTCCTGTAAATGGGTTAGCTACTCCTAGGAACAGCTTATTACCAACTACCTATTCCTTCTTATCCCTGCCCATAGGATCTATAATATAAGTCAAAGAAGAAAAAAAATTATCAGATACCACTCTATAACGTCCCATTTCCGGGTGCGGCCCAGAGGTGCCCCGTAACCAGTTGGTAACATGGCCTCAAGAAACTTTTCCTAAATGCCAATGGATTTGGACAGGCAGTGAGGCCCTTGGTTGTGATGGCGGGGAAAATATTCCCTCAGTTTTAGAGTAACACAGCAGAAATAAATAGATAATAGTAGCAGAAGTAGTAATACCATACAATAAGTGAACAACAGAAGACTGAAGGTAGATAAACAACTGCAGCATATATATATATATATATGAAAATAATGATTCATGTCATATATTTATAGGAAAGCATCCAAATAATTCCCAATACTGGAATATAGTACTAAACCAAGGTACAAAAGAAAACATGTAAATAACTCCAATAGCATAGCAAGCCTCAGCTTGGTCCCATGTTCTCCAGCTCCACAACAATCAGTTACCTAAAGTATAAGGGATCTTTCCCTTATCTATACCCGCAACAATATATTCTGTTTGGGCCCAAAAACATGATCCAAATAGGGAGTGAGATGAATCCCAGTATTCAAGCACTCCAATATCTGTGATTAAATTTTAGTGAATATATATGGAAGGAAATATAAAAAATGAAGTAATAAATAACAATGTAAAAAAAATTAAACAATCCTATAATTTCAACTACATTCCTTAGTGTTTATTGAATAAACAACCAATAAATATCAAGTAACCCTTTAGGATGTTCTCATAGTCTAACCCCTCTAATTAAACTTAACAACGACTCTCAGAGGAAGCACTCATCGTTAATTACCCATGTGGTCTCGTAATGGTAAACTGTAGACGCACTCAATGTCAAATTCCTTCTATTGTCTCATAGTGTGGAACTACAGACACTCTGAGGGAGCACTCACGTCCATCCTCCCTATTTCCTCGCAACGTGAAAGTATAACAGACACTCTGGGAAAGCCGTCAGTATCCATTTCCCCTATGGACTAACTACACCAGGTTCCCACATCCCTATGTAAGTAAATCATGAAAAAACTATCCAGGAGCCAAATTAAATCACAACATACTTATTGGATTAATTTATACAAATCATATCACAAAATATCCTATAATATCACTCCATCATAACAACATTAATCCTGGAAAACAAGGCCGCCTAACAGGCGGTTCTGGACCCAACTCCCAAAACAATCAAACATGGGCAACCACATCCATAGAAAGGTAACTAAACCCTATTCAGAATCCAATATCCATACTCTAGAAAAAAATTAGATCAAAAATTAACAAATCTAAATTCACTAAACATGAAATACCATAAACTAGTGGGTGGGGAAATTTTGAACATATTATTCAAAATACTATAAAGATGCACAAACCACCTACCTTGATGATATATGGTCGATATAGTTGAATCTCGACCTTTTATTCGACCTAGAACGCCATTGATCTATCAAAATATCAAAATGTAAAACCAAGTATATCTCACGAAAGATGATATATCAAGGGATTGGACTCTAGAAGAAGGAAGAACTCGTTGTAGTGATTCAAATGCAATCAATAGTAGCTGATTTGGAGATAAGATGGTCGATCAGGGGCTCCATGAAAGATCAGCTATATCTGTCACTCTTGGATGAGATGAGATGAGAATAAGATGTTTCTTTAAATGGGACATGATCCCAGCCCAATTTAACAAATAAAAAAAAGAGTACAAGGAATGTTCATTTAATGTGCATGTTTTGTACATGACTTAAAATGCCTCCACATTAGGCGGTCTCCAAGTCAGGCCACACGGCCATGTACTCATCCATTCAACGACCAGTACATGGCTACCCGCGTCAACTAGGTACACAGTGTGTTCTCCTAAGTACATGGCGTGCACTCCTTAAATTTGTAAAACTCGTATTTTTTCCAAAACACCATAAATAAGGATCCGTTCCTAAAAAAGGACTGTGGTTCTTAAAAAAATGTAATATATAATTTACCTTTTTACATTTCCATGCACTACATAATGATAACATCGTTCGTGCGTACATGTGGAATGAACCCTTCACGAAACGATGTGATTCATTTTGCATCACCACATAACAAGGATAATATATATATAATTATATATAATTATATTTAAATAATTAATATGATATATATGATATTGTAATCATTTTTAAGTATAAAATGATACTTACCTTCATTTAATATTGATTATGAAAAAAATGGAAACATTATTAATGCATATGTACAACCTACCATCTCCATGATTGTGACACAGTTCATTTTTCATAACCATATTTAATGGTGGAATTTAAAATTATAACTTTTTTATAAAAATTATAATAAATTTATGAATATTATTCTATATTTGATGGAAAAATGACCTCATGGATCATACTCAACTGACCAATGTCATTTTTGAATATCCTTAAAACATATTATGGGAACATAAATGATTTTTTACCTACATAATAAGTTATATAAAGGGAATAATTATCATTGAAAAGGTTATTAGGAATGTTTATAATTAAAAAAATAGATATTCTTGAGTAATATAAAAGATATAAGCGATGAATTTTACTCCATTTAAGGGCATTTCTTTTAAAAATAGTATTTTAAAGTTCCTTTCTCCAATATTTACAAAATCCAAAGATGAATATTTTTTTAAATTATATAGAATGAGTGCATATTCCAACTTTTATTGTGCCTTAATTAGTTTATGTTTTATTTATAATTTTACATGGTTATTTTTAATTAAAATTGTTTCTTTATTTTGTATTTTGTTTTTAGATTTTAAAATGGATTTTTATAAGAATATAGTATTTTGATATTTGAAAGTGTTTTAACACCTGTTTAAAATCATTTTCAAGGGTTTTATTAATAATACAGTACTTGAGCATTGTTTTTGAAATTATTTTTTCCAATGAAACTTATAGGAAGGGTTGTGCACCATTATGGTTAGTGGTTCAACTCGATATAGCTTATACATTGGGTGCACCCAAAGAGTGTTGGGTGATCCCTATATAGCTTCGGGTGTACCGAGATAACGTTCCAATATATTGGGTAATGTCCATTGTATTTTGAGTAAATACGGGGATATTTACCAAATTGTTTATCCAATGCATTTAACTGGGCTATAATTATTTTAGACATGGATTTGAAACAATATACAAATGTTATTCTCAATGTTTCCAAAAACAGTTTTTATTTTCTTACTATGAGTTAACTAGTTTTTTTTAGAAAAAGTGTATATTTTTATTATATTATTGATTTACTCTATTAGAAAAAATAATTACATTATAAAGGAATGTATGTTAAGGGTTTTAATGTTGTTCACTACACTAATATGTTTCTTTAGTTATCATGGAAGGAGATGACGTTTTATTTAAAACATATTTCTTTATGGGAAAATGGATGCATAATATAAGTGTTTATTTGTAATGTATGGGATTATTTTGTAATATTTTTTCCTAATTATAAAAAAATCTAAATCTAAATGATATTTGAGAACAAAATAAATATAATTCTAGTCTAAAGACAATTGAATATATAATGTTTAATTTTGGGTGTTGACATCATGTCTTTGTGTGAATGTCTACATGTGCATTTTATTTTACATTATGTGTTATGTTTTATTTCTTCTGTACACTCTTCTTATTTATTATATATTTTTTCAATTATTTCAACTTTTTTAACTCTAATATAATTTTATAGTATTCCCATGGTAACACCTTATACCCTTACTATTACTCTAAATCCTCTTCCATATGGATTGTCTTACTAGAGGTTAATTAATTATCATTGGTCTAAGAACCAATGGAGTATTCTATGGTGGTGGAGAATTACATTCCAAGGATGAAATTTGAAATTAATTTTGTAATATTGTGGATTGATCTATTTAAATTAATTTCTATTGAAGGATATTGGAATAGACTACACAGTAGAACATAACTCCCACGGTGTGACCTCCATGGTGTAGTAACTGAGAGGATATAAGGGAAGTGTGCCCCTGTACTAGGGGTTTAGGGGTCATTATACCCCACCCAAATTTCATTGTACTCTAACAATGCATACAAATTATACTTGGGAAGGCCAAAAAACGTCAAGGCATTGTAGTTGTGTGGAATCACTATAGTAGTAAGTGATTTGACACTTTAGCAGTGTATACTGTACCACCATGCACTATAGAATCTCAAACTATTATAGATATTGGTACATTATCTCCACATACTTTTAGCCACCAGTCATTCTAGTAGCTTGGACTTGGGTTGATATGGAACTATAGCATAGTGAACATGCCAAGAAGTTGGTTGAATAGTGAATCGTATCCCTTATGATATCATTCAATCTAGTGTTTCTATGTAATTGAAACATTATTGTAGCCTGTATTTATTCTCATGATTATATATAATTTCCTACATCTATGTGGGTGTAGGGATAATTTCATGGACCACTTAAATCTCTCTGTCTTGTGATCTTCTTATCATTCCTTAATTTTCCCTTTAACTCTTCTATGAATTTTTCATTGTTTCCTACTCTTTTTATTTCCAAAATAATAAATTCATGTATCAAAGTCACCTAGTTTTAAGATTATGATCTAGGAGAAATAAATTTATCATTTGATCTCCAGGTCACATGAATACTTCTCACAGATAAATTAATATTGGGATTGAACTCTATATAGAATGTGGTTCAATTGAAAAACCTATATCTTACTCTGCTATTGAATTTCATAATCAAATGATATAAGGGGAGAATAAAATCCCCATATTGTTCCTTTCACTAAAAATAATCCATAATAAGAAAAAATGAATCACTTTTTTTCATTAAATGATGAAAAAAACTAAAGAAATTAAAAAAACTATTCAAAATATGGATTGCCACCTATGAAGTTCTTTTTTTAACTTCATTTGAATTATGTAGACCCCCATATTATCAAATGTTGTATCTTTCATAGCTTGTTTATCTCAATACCTCTTAAATTTCATGTTTATGGTATAATTATATAAATGGATTTATCCTAAAGCCCTCAAATGTAATGATGTAACATCTAGTGGGATCCTAGATCTCAACAACCCCATAAGGGATGATATGATAAAAAATGTAAGGACCTAACTACATCTACCTCAACTTCCCTAGGTGAGAACATTGTTTTGAAGTTTAAAGAAATATATATTTTATTGTTCAAATTGTTTGATGTTAAGATTCCTATATTGGTAGGATTGAACTCTAACTTTGTTAAACCTTTAAATTTCATAATATTCAATCCTAAGTTCACCAATTTCATTGAGATATATTTTAATATTTTTTCTAGGAATGTAAATTTTAAAATTAAATTATTAATTGGATAAAAAGTATTCATCCACAATATTAATAGGAAAATAGAAATAAAATCCATAAGACAAAAAATATAGTAGCCCCCTTTCAACAATGTAAAGATTTAATATTTCAAAAATTCCACTAAATTGGGATTGACTCTATATTAGGGTAAAAAAGAATGATTATAATAAATTCTTATTACAATATTATGGGTCCTAATGACTAGAATAATCCTAATAAAATCAGAAATAGTCTATGTAATTTATTTTTTAAAATTTATTTTGACATAATGACTCTTTATAACATTTTTGGATTTTAGAGAATAAGAAATGAAAATAAAGAAATTTTTTGTTATCCCTTAATATTTTTTACGGAAGTGAGTATGATTGGGAGTATATTTTAATCATGTGTTAGTTATAATTACCTAAGATAGATTGAGATTAAGAACAAGACTTGGATGGATTTATCTTAATTCTGGACTAATTGACTCATTTAGAACAGATGTTTCAACCTCTAAAATGGTTTGATTAGTACTGGGAATGGGTATACTAAATTTCCTACAAGGAATAATTATTTTTAAAAAGGATAATAAATTATAATAATTTTTTAACTAATTCTTACATGGATAAATAATTAAATTATGAATGTTCTGAGTTTGAGGATGAAACCATTAGACTATTTTATGAGAATAATTAGTAAAATAAAAAATAATTGTTTGAATTTGAATGAAAAGAGAGAAAATTAAAATAATTGGTTTGAAATAAATGTAAAAAATATTCCAAGTAGAGTAATTTTTATGTTCATGTGATAGTGGATTACAAATTAATCCCTCTTAATTATTTTTTATAGAATTAAATCTTATAATTCTATTTGTCTTATTATTGTTTAAATAATTTTTTAATTTCCCATTTTCATATTGCCCATTAAATTAGGGGGTCAATTAATTAGGTTATTCAAAGCCATAGTTAATATTAATTAACCAAATTCATGTAACGGTCATACATAAATTAGTTTAATTATTCAAATATTTGATGATTCTTCCTAGTTCAATTAGCAATGGTCATGATTAAATAAATCGGAAATGATAGATTTTTTTCATCAACATAAAACAAGACATAAAATCAAAAGAAATGAAAAACATCCTCTTATTATAATACCCATTTGATTAAATCACATGGAACATGAAAAAAATTACCCTCTCAAATGAATAATGAGAAGGTGAGAGAGGTGGAAAAGGAAAATAAAGCATATAAGAATGATGAGGTGTCTTAAAATATGACTCTACGATGCATCACATCATAATTAGGTCTAGCATCTATCTTCTAAGAATTACTTAGGAGGGGAACCTAAGCCTTATATTTATATGAATAAACTCACATCGGGTAGCTTAAAATCCATAAATTTTTAATTGTATATGTCAGAGTCAACCATGGATGCTACTGAGAATTTAGTTCAAAGCCCATGAGTTAAATTACGAAAACTTGGGATGAAAAATATCATCATATGGTTTCACATTGTGACATAGGTTTTCACGATGTGAATTTCACATATCCTTACCTTGGTGTAATTTTTGTCTGTTCTTCTTCCCATAATAGATTTCTAATAATTTAAACATCATAAATAGTTTTTTCATGATGTGGATGGATATTTTTCAGTGTATTTGTCTTTTTTTCTAATTGTATCATCACTTTTGGTCCATGAACTTGAACACTTACTTATCATGCAACATGGGACATACTTTACATCATGAATTCATCTTTTTTTATTCATTTTCCCATTGGAATTAATTTCATATGTAACCAAAAATAATAAAAATTATATGCATACAATATTTATCAGTTAAATTAAAAGATAAATATTTTTTTGTATTATAAGTATACAGATGAAATATGGATATCCAATCACCCCGCACATAAACTGATATTTTTCCTGAAAAATGAAATCTCAAAAAAAATAAAAAGGTAACTAATCCATCCATGATCTAAATGAAATGAAAAAAATACATTGATTATGTTTGGAATCAAATATTCAAGCATCACATGGAAAAATTTCATTAACTCGTCATTTTTCAATGAAAGAAAATGAACACATTAATTTATGTTTTCTCTTTCGATTGAACAATTTTTATCTACACTTCCATTTATATTTTTCAATTAATTATCAATCTACATATCAATTTCAATTTACCATACATTAATTGTTTTCTTCAAACATCATGGTATAGATGAAAATGGATTTACTCAAATACCTAAATCATGATCATTTCCAAGGGCATGGAATGCATCTACTCTATACTCTATATGGAGACAAAATAAAAATTTATCATGAGGGATTCCTCTTAGGATCAAACGACTCTATGGATTTAATATTGGTGGATAAATGATGTAAAAATAAGAAAATATCTAAAAAGTGGTTATTATCAAAAGTATCACTACTAAAAATGTTTTTTTCTCTTCAGCACCATGCTTTAATAGGGAAAATAAAACATCGCTAATAAAGAGGTGTAATTTATCAATGATTTCTTTTCTAGCTCTGATAAAGGTAATATTTTATTAAAAACATTTCATTAAAAATAATATATTAATATATAAATATAAATATATTTATATAATATATAATATATTTTTTAAAATATGATTTACATAAGGCTAAATACACATTTAAACTTGATATATAAGATATTTAGAAAAAATAGATTATAATGAAATAAAAAAATATTATTAGTTAATAATTGTCTTATTATTATATATTTAATGTCATTTAATAACTATTTTATGAAATAAAAATTAAATGAACCAATGACGATCTAATATAATTTTAAAACATGACTTGAACTTTAAACAGTCATAACTTTGATTCGAGTGTCTGTTTGGGAACTACCTCATATCGAATCAAATCCTGTGAAGAGATCAATTCCATGTTGACTGGGGTAACCATGGTCATAGTTTATTTGATACCAAAAAAACCCATTAGGGCCTCTAAAAATAAATTTTTATATGGGATTCCAATTTTTTTAAAAATGAATATAATTTTATCCTAGTTTAAGGTGGTCATAGAGCGTTTTTTGTGGATACTGAATTAATTACCATATATTACATTCATATCGATATTACGGTTTTTAATTTTTTAATTTTTTTAATAATTTAGATTTATTTATAAATAAATATATGTATATTTACTTATAATAAATAATTTCTATAATTACATATTTAAACAACTTAAATAAATATAAGTATATATGTATCATACAAAAAAGAATATTTTATATATGTATTTAAAAATAAATGCATAAATATATGAATACAAAATATACATAAATATATATAGATAAATAGAAATATCAAAAAATAGAATACAAAACAACATGTTTTCATTGTAGAGGTGTATAATTTCCAAATGAGAGGGGTCGAGATCCAATCCAAGAACAGACAGTGGGTCAACATTAGGTTGTAATTTTGTAAAGTGATGACAAATTCCCATTCCAATTGTTGATTAATGGGTGGGGGAACTACTGACCAAGGTGTGGGTAGATCTCAAACAAAAATAAAAATTTTCACCCATTATTAGTTCTTCAAAAAAAGCACTAATAAAGGTCCCATTTATAATCTATTATTTAGCACTCACATAGGGGGAATTTATTATCACTATTTTAGAGTGTTGATAAAGAAAACCATTTAAAATTTCTCACAATAACAGTGCTTCTTTAGAATTGATATAACCTATTTTTAGTGATGTTAACCAGAAGATTTCTAGTAGTTTATTTATCATGATAATTGATTGTAAATTATTCTCCATTTACAAATGAAATTTATCATTTCCCAAAATTAAAAAAAATTACATGTGTCAATGACATTCAATGAATGGAAAACCCTCTTGAAGGTTTTTCTTATTTTAAAAAAAGGAGTTTGTAAAAGTCTCATATCCACCACTCAAGAAAATTATAAAAATTATTGTTCATGTGAATAGAAATTTTTTACCATTCAGGGAACCTAACCGTTATTTTTTTTTTAAATTTTATTAAAAAAATTATTTTGATTTTTGATTTTTGAATTTTTTAAGAATAAGGTGTGAAAAAAAGTATAATGAATAAATAATCATTAACCTTTTTTCCATTATCCCATGAAGATACCCCCAAACATATCTATTTATGTATAAACATACCTTCAACTATGGAAGAATCTCCAACAAACTAATTTATTTAATAATCATATAAAAACATAGTGTTGGGTAGGAAATGATAAGATTGGATTATAACATGGCCCTTATTTAATAATTATATTCATGGATTCTATAGTCTTATAAAGGTTTAATGTAAATAAAATTCTCATTTAAAAGGATTAACAAAATTTTCCTCAATCATTTTAAGAGTGAATTTGTATAATCATATCTTTGACAATAAAAAATGAAAGTTCTAGAATAAAACATTTTTGGGTATATTGGGAAATATACTTAATAAATAATGGGAAATTTTATTCTAATAAATTTTTTTGGAAATGAAAACATGTAATTGGGACAATCACTCAGGGAAATTTACACAAAAAATAAATCAATCCATATAAATTTCACATTTTGAAAGAATGAAAAATCTCAGAATAATTTCATTTTACATAAAATTTTGGATATCCAATATCATGATTCATACAATCAAAATCCTCATGTTAATATTTAAAAATACATACCTTATTTTTCTAATTCAATTTATTTATATATAAATTTAAAATATAGTATCAATAATATCCTCTTCATTTTTTGTATCCTTGATAAAAAAATCATGCGTGGGGAAGTAATTTTTAATAATTTCTTTAAGATGAAATGTGGATGAATAACAAAAAATAGTTAAATTAAAACTATTACTCCAAAGTAGACTTATTTCACTTCAGCATGTGTACACCCATTCTACTACCTACTTGTTTCCATATTTAAACATGAAAAAAATACACATTTTATTGTTCAAGACATTTTCAAAGACACTCAGAAAGATTTAAGGGATAGTGTCTGCACCAAAAATAGTAAAATTAAATATATTAATAATTACAAGGGATACATCAATGAATTACTTTTTTTAATCATTAGATTAACCATAAATATTTATATTAGGAGATAAAATATTTGAAATATTTTACCTGGTCTAGATATGCAAATGGACTCAGTTGTGACATTTCCACAAAAATAGGCCTCCTTCTCTCTTTCAAAAATAACTTCATTATTCCATGGGGTAGAACCTTTTTGAACTCTATCAGGAATACCTGGTAATTCTTTTTCAGATTGGGAAATCTAGATTTTAGGTCATGTACCATCCAAACCTACTACAATCCTTCAAATATTTGTGTTCCAACAATCCATCTATCATCAGTGTTCTTATCTCTTAACATTTCACTTTTACTCTAAGATTTCTAAAATTATTCCTCATTACAGATTTTATGTATCTCTATATTTAATTATACAATGGAACACACATAAAACTAAATCTTTTAATATTCTTCAAATTTATCCTCCTTCATATTGTAGTTATTCATTACTTGGTGTATGTTGAACGTAACATACTCATTGCCCTCTCTCCGTTATGGAACACCAATTTTGACATCGATACCCACTCATATAGTTTCCAAAATTAGTCTCATAATAATGAGAGGTGTCCTCTACTAATATACATCAAGAACCAAAAAAATATCTGGGTAGGATAAACATGTAAAATTTAATAAAAAAAATTTCAATCAGTCTTAATGGGTATTTCATTGTTGAATCCTCTAGTTGAAGTTGATCTCTTATGGGATTTAGTTCATCATTTCCTAGGATTTTAAATGTTGTATACAAAAATATAATTTCTCCTACACTAAAATAACATAAATATTTTATTAAATTATTAGACCCAATAAAAATAGAAACTGAAAAATACCTGGGTCATATTTCAATAAAGACATGGAATTTTCCATATAAAATTTTATTTAAATTTTTTGAGATTATTGTGAGTCTGCAGAAATTGACGGAATGTGATTCTGAGCCCTGGAGAGCTCAAAATGGAATTTTGAACTTTTTTTAAGAACATCTAGTAAACATGAGAGCATCAATTTCTATATTTTGATCCAGTTCTTGGATTAAAAATAAGAGGGAATTGTTGAATTCGTAGTGTCGAGATTTTCTTAAGGGAAGTTTAACCATGTTTGAAAAAATTTGAACGGAAATGTTATGTTTCGGATCATTTCAAATAAATTAATAAAATAATAAAATAACTAAAGGATATATTATTTTTTGGGTTTTTCAACTGTTGAGCAGTAGTGGTGGGACTAAAGTGTAATTTCAGACATTAAATAAAAGACTTATAATGTATTGAACCTCTCATTACTTTGGTTTTGTAATGACAATGCTTGGGGGTTTAATTGGATTATTAATTAAGGTTAATTAATGAATCATAATATTAAACACAACATAATTTATTATTCTCTAATTTTAACAAGGATTGGGTGAGGGTATTGGATACCCACGAGAGAAAACTCTGACGAAACGTCAATGGAAGCCTTATCCACTAAAGAACGAGGAACAAAATAATGCTGATGAACATATTCAAACACAGACCCTTCTTCCTCATCCACAATGTCTTCCAATGAGTTCTATGTATGGGTTCTGTTTGAGAATTTTATGATTCATCTACTCTGGATGAAGTTAAATGCTTTCCATGTAATAACTCTAACATGGAGGGCACTGTGTGAACTGAACAAGGCTTAGACCTTATGCCAAATTTTCTTTGTTTGCGTTCTTCATGGTGGACTAAAAAATATTGCGGCAAGACGAAATCGGGGGCCATGCAGTGATAGCAGAGTCCTAGGAGGCTCGTAAACACAACTGAAAAAGGAAATAGACCTCCAAAGATTCCCCAAAGTCCCGCGAATGCTCTGAGGGCATGACGACACTGGTGATCAAAGGAGGAAACAACCAACTCTTTCCGATTGCAAAGAGGTGGCAGCTCCCAATGGCGCTGTGGAAGACAAGGGAGGATGACTGAAGCTAGCCGAGTTGACAGAAGGAAGTGCACCATGGATGAGGGTCTTGGCCCTAAGCCATGGTGGAAGGAAGACCCACACCCCATGGGTACAACAATTGATCAGCTCATGCAGACCGACCATGTGGAGTGGCGCAAACTAGTGTCTATGATTGAAGAGACAAACAGACTTTAGTCTGTTTGGGAGGGGAGCTGACCCCCGAACACTACCAGATGGGATGGGCTAAGCCTATGGCGTAGTAGGCCTAGCCCATTGCTCTGTAGGCTAGAAAAGCCTGAGCCCAACCAGTTTGGGCCAGGCCCAGCAGACCGGGTCGGGTTGTTCTTCCTGGGTCGAACCAGACTCAGACCCTTTTTTGGCCCAATATTCACTTAAAGGGGCATATCTATGAAATCGGATGTCCGTTTGATGAACCATATTTGGTGATATAACCCTTAGGACAAGGAATTACTTTTGAGATACTCCACTTTTTTTGGGAAAAATATGGATTATGGCCAAGTTGGATCAGACTCGAATCCAACTAGGGCCTCAGTACTATAATTCTTATGACACACAAACCAAGAATCTAATTGAAACACTGTCGATTGAATTGGAAACATTATGACATGGAGTTGTATTAGGTTTCCTCATCATGGAACTTATTTGTAGTTGAGGTGGGTTCATTATCTTGAGGATCAGTTTCTTCCGAACTCAAGCACACTTGGAGCGGGAATCTTGGGGTTGGTTGTCAGGTGGCTTACGACCCTGTGTGGATCAGATTTTGGGAGACGTAAAAAGTAATAGCTTTAGAGTGGCCCATCATGGATCAATGACTTATGACCCTGTGTGGATTGACAACTTACGACCCTGTGTGGATCAATGGCTTACGACCCTGGGTGGATTGAGGACTTCTGACCCTATGTGGATTGACAGCTTACGACCATGTGTGGATCGTCGACATACGACCTTGTGTGGATCATTAGTAGCGTGGCCCATTGTAACAGCCCGAGATTTTATGAAAAAATATTCTTTTTATTTTACTAATGTCTTGTGTTATACGCTACACCAAAAGGAGCTTGCACAACACGCATCCTTGACTTGCCTTGCATTACACGCAATCGCAACCTTCCTCGATAGCGTGTGTGGTACGTAATCCTGAGTTTCACGAAACAATGATATGCTATTAAAATATTATTAAAACTATCCGTTATGAATAGTAATAACCACTTTTTAAATTTTAGAAATTTTAACTCTCAAAATGGACATCATTTTTGGATTCGGAGTATCGAATTTAGCCTAAGGTGAAATTTTGGTACTTTTCGGATAACTTTCATATTCTGATGAATAGTGAAAATTACTAAATTATAATTAAAAACAACTTTTTTAATCGAAATAATTAATAGTGATAAATCATTAATTTGAGTGGTTTTAAAGTATATTTAGAATATATTTTTACAATTTAATACAATGTTGGTCATTGGATGTAATTTCACATTTAAACTAGACATAAACAAGTGTCAATCTTTTGATAGATATTGTTTCTTAAAAACACGCTATTTGTTTTAACAGTGGGATTTAATTATAAAATTAATTAACGCAACTTTTATGTTATGAATTTGGTAAAATAGACTTCATTTTTGAATTCGGAATATGAAATATAGCTTGGGATGAAATTTTGGCATTGTTCTGAAAAACATCAATTTTTGATGAATAGTGAAACTACTAAGTGGTAGGTTAAAAACTGAATTTTGCATAAAACTTAATTTTACCGCTTCTGTGAATGGAATTTCAAAAATCCGAGAGACACGGTTAATATCAAGGACTAAAATTTGGTTCAATGAGATGAAAATAATTTTTTGGTGAATAGTAACTTTTTACTTTTTTTTACCACGGTTAATAGTAAATAGGGTAACTAAGGGTAAATATGATATTAATATTACCCTAACACATGTCCTAATTCTATTGGACAAGTGTAATTCGACCAAAATCAAACTTAGGAATAAAATATGACCATTTAGGCCCACTTGGATTAGATTTGGACATTTATTATTAATTTATTTAATGAAGGGTTAAAATAGTTAAAATCAAAGTTTAATAAGTAAATCATTTTTAATATGGGGTTATACATAAGATAAATTCGATTGTAAATATTAATTAGAAAGCTAAAACTATTTCCTACATGATGGTATTTTATTTGTAATTTTTAGACATAAAATAATTTAATTTATTTATGACACAACGATGATGCAGTAATTATCTTATTAGTGAAATATTGACATAATTGATGTTATAAACACCAAAATAAATGTAATTTGAGATTTTTTATGAATTCCACTAATTTTCTAGGTTACTATGATATATTAATGTTGATTTAATCAACTTTTTTCGAACATTTAATTCTGTTATAACTTTCACAAAAATCATATATCAAATAGTGTCAAAATTGACACAAAATAGTTTTTAAATCAAATATTATATTATTAATTGTTATTGTATTCCTAAAAATCTAAGGTTCGGCCAAATGACTTAGATAAGGATATATATATTAATAATAAACAATTTGGGGTTCGTTTGGCATGTTATAGTAAGTTTATTAACCATATAGTGAACGAAAACAAAAAGACATGGTAAAAGTTAAATTATTTAACTTAGAGTTAAATTTAATTGATAAGGTTAAAATAATATCCTAAACTTGTCTAAATTCTATTGGTTGATAGGATTTCGACCCCTCCCCACCTTAGCTTCGAAATAAGACCCTTTGGAACCATTATAAACCGATTTTGACTTTAATATAAAATAATATTTTGAGATATTCCTAAGGTGCCCCTCTCCTCCCCTATAAAAGGACACCTCCTCCCCCTCCTCCTCACACCAATTTGAGCACTCAAATTGTTTATTATTAATATATAAAATTAATTAACGCAACTTTTATGTTATGAATTTGGTAAAATAGACTTCATTTTTGAATTCGGAATATGAAATATAGCTTGGGATGAAATTTTGGCATTGTTCTGAAAAACATCAATTTTTGATGAATAGTGAAACTACTAAGTGGTAGGTTAAAAACTGAATTTTGCATAAAACTTAATTTTACCGCTTCTGTGAATGGAATTTCAAAAATCCGAGAGACACGGTTAATATCAAGGACTAAAATTTGGTTCAATGAGATGAAAATAATTTTTTGGTGAATAGTAACTTTTTACTTTTTTTTACCACGGTTAATAGTAAATAGGGTAACTAAGGGTAAATATGATATTAATATTACCCTAACACATGTCCTAATTCTATTGGACAAGTGTAATTCGACCAAAATCAAACTTAGGAATAAAATATGACCATTTAGGCCCACTTGGATTAGATTTGGACATTTATTATTAATTTATTTAATGAAGGGTTAAAATAGTTAAAATCAAAGTTTAATAAGTAAATCATTTTTAATATGGGGTTATACATAAGATAAATTCGATTGTAAATATTAATTAGAAAGCTAAAACGATTTCCTACATGATGGTATTTTATTTGTAATTTTTAGACATAAAATAATTTAATTTATTTATGACACAACGATGATGCAGTAATTATCTTATTAGTGAAATATTGACATAATTGATGTTATAAACACCAAAATAAATGTAATTTGAGATTTTTTATGAATTCCACTAATTTTCTAGGTTACTATGATATATTAATGTTGATTTAATCAACTTTTTTCGAACATTTAATTCTGTTATAACTTTCACAAAAATCATATATCAAATAGTGTCAAAATTGACACAAAATAGTTTTTAAATCAAATATTATATTATTAATTGTTATTGTATTCCTAAAAATCTAAGGTTCGGCCAAATGACTTAGATAAGGATATATATATTAATAATAAACAATTTGGGGTTCGTTTGGCATGTTATAGTAAGTTTATTAACCATATAGTGAACGAAAACAAAAAGACATGGTAAAAGTTAAATTATTTAACTTAGAGTTAAATTTAATTGATAAGGTTAAAATAATATCCTAAACTTGTCTAAATTCTATTGGTTGATAGGATTTCGACCCCTCCCCACCTTAGCTTCGAAATAAGACCCTTTGGAACCATTATAAACCGATTTTGACTTTAATATAAAAAAATATTTTGAGATATTCCTAAGGTGCCCCTCTCCTCCCCTATAAAAGGACACCTCCTCCCCCTCCTCCTCACACCAATTTGAGCACTCAAGCTCGGCCAACCCTTGCCAATTTCTCCTCTCCACTTCCCTAGAAACATCCTAGAGGTTCTGGTCTTCCTCCAAGACCAATTTTAGTGCCCTAAGAGGAGGTCTCAAAGAGGCACTTCAAAGAAGAGGAGGTTCGGACACATACGAAGCAAATTGGACCTAAGGTAAGGGAAATATCACAATCTCATTTTTATCCGAGATTGTTTATTCGTAAGTATTTACTGGGGTGTATTTTATCATCCACATCCATGTTCCTTCAATATGTAATGTTGTTTCCATCCACTTACAATAGTTTAAATCCAATTTTACTCTTCGGTGAGTTTTTTGTAAAGAATATGAAAGGAATCTTTTGTCGCTTTTTCATACGAGGTACTTTTTGACTTTTCCGAAAAAAGTACGAAGAATGGTTTTTTTAACTTAAACGGCATGAACGGATTTTTACGGTTTTATAAAGCCTTATTTTCATGAAGCTTCCTCCAAAAGATTTCATGACTATTTTTAATAAAATCTCTTTCTTTTAAAATTGCATGATGTTTTGTGAAAAGAAATTGATTTTGAAGAAGAAAGGATATTTTCCTCAAGAATTCATTTCAAGTGTTTTATCAAAATTATTTTCCATCTAAGATAATAAAGGGTTCTGTTTCTATCCATATTTTTACATTGATTTGACTATGTTGTGATGGAATTATGTTTATGAATTCCTTTATCTTATATGAATGGTTTTATGATGTCATGTTGTTTTAAGAATCCCATTTTTATTACATGGGTTATGAAATGATGTATGATTTATGATTTTGTGGCACACATAAGAATGGTATCATTATGAGATGGGTGGGACCTATATCTCCCTCCAATGCATTGGGTAATGATTTTATATCTCATGAGATAGACATGGCTGGAATAGAAGGTTATTTCGGTTCAGTGATACAGGACTGAAACGAGGGTTACTCGATTCAGAAAGGGACTTTGTCCACTAAGATAGTCTTGGCAATGAGTCTTGACTAACAAGAAATGATTTTCTATGATTATGTGTGTATGCCACAATGTTTCATGTTTTATGTTATGATTATTGGGATTACATTTCACTTCTATGATATATCCCATGTTATGATATTATGAGCTCTTTTGCAGGTTAAGATTACCAAAAGCTATGTATATGATGTGATTGATTTTTTCTTTTGTTTACCCTTACTGAGCATTTGAGCTCACCATTTTATGTTTTCTTTTCCACAGGATATAAAGAAAGGTTTTAGGTAGAAAAAGGGATGACCTTTATGGGAGATATTGAAGAACTTTCACCACGATTAGAAGATTACGTTCCGAGTTTCCAAAGACACTAAACTATTACGATCCTTTAGTGTGTGTTTTTGTTATGTACTAAGTATTCCGCAAAAGTAATGTAATGTCCATGTACGTCAAGATACGGGTCTCTACAGTTGGTATCAGAGGAAAGGTTTAGTCAACCTTTGGAAACTAGGATGCGAGAACTTTAGTGAGATCCCTAGAGATATTTCTAAGGTATGTTTAGGGATGTCCCTAAGGATAAGTATACGTATAGGTTATAGTAATAGAATTACGCTAACGATCATAGAATTAAACCTAAGATGTTGGATATTGAAGGTACTCCCCCTTTATTATGTTGTTTTCCCTAGAATAATTTTTGCCTCTCACACTATTCTTTTTGGGTTTTAGACGATGGCTGGAACCCGAAGGAACCGTGTTGATCAATGCAATGGACAATGCAATGATTGCCCTCCTGAACAAACAAATGTTATGGGAGATGGAGTGCAAAATCTTATTGCTATACTTACACAAGCTATGAATCATTCTGGACTTCCAAATGAGCAGAGAAGGGAACAATATTCTATTGAGTCCTTCATGAGGCAACGTCCACCTTATTTCAGTGGGTCTTCTGATCCACTTGTGGCTGAACAATGGATCAGTACCACTGAAAAGATATTTTCAGTTCTTCAATGTTCTGAACATGATAAATTCATCTTAGCAGTATATCGTTTGGAAGGTGAAGCTGATCAATGGTGGAATCTTATCAAGAATACGAGGCCAAGAGATGAAATTGAGTCCATGGAATGGGATGAGTTCAAGAACTTGTTTTTCAGTAAGTACTTCCCTCATATTCTTCGAACAAAGATGGAGAAAGAGTTTCTTGAACTGAAGCAAAGGGACGATGAATCTGTTGGTACCTATGAAGCAAATTTTACAAGACTTGCAAGGTATGCTTTTGGAATTATCATCCAACCTGAAAGTAAAGTTGATCGATTTTTCAGTGGCTTAAAACCAAGTCTTCGAAGGTCATTATCTATAAGAGACTTCAGTAGCTATGAAGAAATTGTGCGTTGTGCTATCAAGGTAGAAATGGAAGTTGGTGTTACATATCCATCTCATGGTTTTGACAAGAAACGAAAGATGGAGTTCAAGGAGAAATCTCAGAATAATGGTGAAAAGAAGATGAATGTTTCCTTATGCACAAAGTGTGGAAAGAAGCATGGTGGAGATTGTCTTAAAGGGACTAGAAAATGTTTTAAGTGTGGAAAAGAAGGTCATCGAGCAGCTGAGTGTCGAAGTAATGGAAAAAGGGTTTCTAATGATGTGAATAAAGCAAACACTGTAGAGAACGCACCGCCAACACTTCAATGCTTCAAGTGTAAGGAAATGGGGCATTATGCTAATAATTGCCCTAATCCAAGGGTTAGTGATGATCAACATGAGCAACCACTGAAGGCAAAGGACAAAGGGAAATCACATGCGATCACTATTGGCAATGTTGAATATGACAACGATGTGGTGGAATGATTAAGTGTTTATGTAATGGGATTCCAAAATAATGTTGTATCATTGAGTATTTCAATATTTATTGATGTGGTATTCAAAGTGATTGAGATATTTTTGGAAATAAGATGATATGCGCATAATGAAGACGAGAAAATGAAATGTTTAATAGTATTCATGAGCTCATGATTGATATAAGGACTAAGTGATATCATGGTTTGAGTATATAGAATTTTGAGGATTTTGGTATGTGGAAAGTGTTAACTTTTAACTGCACTCATGTTTTCACTAAGGTATTCAAGAGAATACACGATTAAGGACTTTGAATGTTTGGAATGTGACCAACAAGACATATCCTATGATATGTGGGGATCAACGACAGTATTAAATCTCTGGTACTCATTGTTACTATATTATGAGAGTGGACTGCAGTATTATGTATAAGCCTAAAGATTAGACTGGATTATGTTGGACATAAGTTAGTATTGTTTAAGGATAGAAGATTTTTGATATTATGGATGGGATGTTATAGTAACGTAGTTTTAGAAAAAGGACAACCTGCAGGACGGGTGACAGCCCATCGCTTCGGACAAGGCTGTAGGAATCGAACCCACAACCGAAGTGCGACTGGCCTTTATCGCCTACCACTGACCTACAGGAAGTCCCTGTTTAGTAGAAACTAGTGTTATTATATTAAACAGTATGATATATGAAGTATAAGTCCATTTTAGGAACCATATGTGATTAATCTCACTATAGAATGACTTATGTATATTTAATAACTTTTTCTAACCTTTTGTTTGAGACAGATGGAATGACCCATCATTCTATAACATAATCTGCTAACACTTCACAAATAACAAATTCGACTTCATTTATTTAAGAGATGAAGTAGAAATTGTTCAAGGCACGAACAAAAGTGAGATTGTACCAAAATAAAGTAAGTATTTATTTTAAGCAAATTTTCAACTTTAGGGAAATGATCTTGAAAACCAAAAATGTTGTCCTAGTGATCTTATACCTGATGAATCAGATGGTACCTTATATCATCACAAATCTATGGATTTGTGATTACTGGCTTTTCCATAGCCATGTTCACTACCACTCTCCATCAGAACATGATGGTTAGATTTCTCTTCCATATCCATATTTTCACCTATGTGGAAACCCAGTGATTAGTTTATTTGGGTAATCGTTACATTTCATACTTTAGTTTTTAAAAGCCAAGTTTTGGTATTCCCTTTTACGATGTGGGTTTCTATTAAAGAAACTTTCAAATAGTAAACCATTTATAACCCCGACGAATTTCGAGGGCGAAATTCATTTTAAGGGGGGTAGAATGTAACAGCCCGAGATTTTATGAAAAAATATTCTTTTTATTTTACTAATGTCTTGTGTTATACGCTACACCAAAAGGAGCTTGCACAACACGCATCCTTGACTTGCCTTGCATTACACGCAATCGCAACCTTCCTCGATAGCGTGTGTGGTACGTAATCCTGAGTTTCACGAAACAATGATATGCTATTAAAATATTATTAAAACTATCCGTTATGAATAGTAATAACCACTTTTTAAATTTTAGAAATTTTAACTCTCAAAATGGACTTCATTTTTGGATTCGGAGTATCGAATTTAGCCTAAGGTGAAATTTTGGTACTTTTCGGATAACTTTGATATTCTGATGAATAGTGAAAATTACTAAATTATAATTAAAAACAAATTTTTTAATCGAAATAATTAATAGTGATAAATCATTAATTTGAGTGGTTTTAAAGTATATTTAGAATATATTTTTACAATTTAATACAATGTTGGTCATTGGATGTAATTTCACATTTAAACTAGACATAAACAAGTGTCAATCTTTTGATAGATATTGTTTCTTAAAAACACGCTATTTGTTTTAACAGTGGGATTTAATTATAAAATTAATTAACGCAACTTTTATGTTATGAATTTGGTAAAATAGACTTCATTTTTGAATTCGGAATATGAAATATAGCTTGGGATGAAATTTTGGCATTGTTCTGAAAAACATCAATTTTTGATGAATAGTGAAACTACTAAGTGGTAGGTTAAAAACTGAATTTTGCATAAAACTTAATTTTACCGCTTCTGTGAATGGAATTTCAAAAATCCGAGAGACACGGTTAATATCAAGGACTAAAATGTGGTTCAATGAGATGAAAATAATTTTTTGGTGAATAGTAACTTTTTACTTTTTTTTACCACGGTTAATAGTAAATAGGGTAACTAAGGGTAAATATGATATTAATATTACCCTAACACATGTCCTAATTCTATTGGAAAAGTGTAATTCGACCAAAAACAAACTTAGGAATAAAATATGACCATTTAGGCCCACTTGGATTAGATTTGGACATTTATTATTAATTTATTTAATGAAGGGTTAAAATAGTTAAAATCAAAGTTTAATAAGTAAATAATTTTTAATATGGGGTTATACATAAGATAAATTAGATTGTAAATATTCATTAGAAAGCTAAAACGATTTCCTACATGATGGTATTTTATTTGTAATTTTTAGACATAAAATAATTTAATTTATTTATGACACAACGATGATGCAGTAATTATCTTATTAATGAAATATTGACATAATTGATGTTATAAACACCAAAATAAATGTAATTTGAGATTTTTTATGAATTCCACTAATTTTCTAGGTTACTATGATATATTAATGTTGATTTAATCAACTTGGTTCGAACATTTAATTCTGTTATGACTTTCACAAAAATCATATATCAAATAGTGTCAAAATTGACACAAAATAGTTTTTAAATAAAATATTATATTATTAATTGTTATTGTATTCCTAAAAATCTAAGGTTCGGCCAAATGACTTAGATAAGGATATATATATTAATAATAAACAATTTGGGGTTCGTTTGGCATGTTATAGTAAGTTTATTAACCATATAGTGAAAGAAAACAAAAAGACATGGTAAAAGTTAAATTATTTAACTTAGAGTTAAATTTAATTGATAAGGTTAAAATAATATCCTAAACTTGTCTAAATTCTATTGGTTGATAGGATTTCGACCCCTCCCCACCTTAGCTTCGAAATAAGACCCTTTGGAACCATTATAAAACGATTTTGACTTTAATATAAAATAATATTTTGAGATATTCCTAAGGTGCCCCTCTCCTCCCCTATAAAAGGACACCTCCTCCCCCTCCTCCTCACACCAATTTGAGCACTCAATCTCGGCCAACCCTTGCCAATTTCTCCTCTCCACTTCCCTAGCAACATCCTAGAGGTTCTGGTCTTCCTCCAAGACCAATTTTAGTGCCCTAAGAGGAGGTCTCAAAGAGGCACTTCAAAGAAGAGGAGGTTCGGACACATACGAAGCAAATTGGACCTAAGGTAAGGGAAATATCACAATCTCATTTTTATCCGAGATTGTTTATTCGTAAGTATTTACTGGGGTGTATTTTATCATCCACATCCATGTTCCTTCAATATGTAATGTTGTTTCCATCCACTTACAATAGTTTAAATCCAATTTTACTCTTCGGTGAGTTTTTAGTAAAGAATATGAAAGGAATCTTTTGTCGCTTTTTCATACGAGGTACTTTTTGACTTTTCCGACAAAAGTACGAAGAATGTTTTTTTTAACTTAAACGGCATGAACGGATTTTTACGGTTTTATAAAGCCTTATTTTCATGAAGCTTCCTCCAAAAGATTTCATGACTATTTTTAATAAAATCTCTTTCTTTTAAAATTGCATGATGTTTTGTGAAAAGAAATTGATTTTGAAGAAGAAAGGATATTTTCCTCAAGAATTCATTTCAAGAGTTTTATCAAAATTATTTTCCATCTAAGATAATAAAGGGTTATGTTTCTATCCATATTTTTACATTGATTTGACTATGTTGTGATGGAATTATGTTTATGAATTCCTTTATCTTATATGAATGGTTTTATGATGTCATGTTGTTTTAAGAATCCCATTTTTATTACATGGGTTATGAAATGATGTATGATTTATGATTTTGTGGAACACATAAGAATGGTATCATTAGGAGATGGGTGGGACCTATATCTCCCTCCAATGCATTGGGTAATGATTTTATATCTCATGATATAGACATGGCTGGAACGGAAGGTTATTTCGGTTCAGTGATACAGGACTGAAACGAGGGTTACTCGATTCAGAAAGGGACTTTGTCCACTAAGATAGTCTTGGAAATGAGTCTTGACTAACAAGAAATGATTTTCTATGATTATGTGTGTATGACACAATGTTTCATGTTTTATGTTATGATTATTGGGATTACATTTCACTTCTATGATATATCCCATGTTATGATATTATGAGCTCTTTTGCAGGTTAAGATTTCCAAAAGCTATGTATATGATGTGATTGATTTTTTCTTTTGTTTACCCTTACTGAGCATTTGAGCTCACCCTTTTATGTTTTCTTTTCCACAGGATATAAAGAAAGGTTTTAGGTAGAATAAGGGATGACCTTTATGGGAGATATTGAAGAACTTTCACCATGATTAGAAGATTACGTTCCGAGTTTCCAAAGACACTAAACTATTATGATCCTTTAGTGTGTGTTTTTGTTATGTACTAAGTATTCCGCAAAAGTAATGTAATGTCCATGTACGTCAAGATACGGGTCTCTACACCCATTTAGGAACAACCATTGAGAGGCCCGTCGTAGATTGGAGAATTTCAACCCTGTGTGGATTGACGACTTAAGACCCTGTGTGGATCGATGACTTACAACCCTGTGCGGATCAGTGACTTACGACCCTCTACGGATCAGTGACTTAAGACCCTTTGTGGATTTTCATTGGAATTACTTATTCATGATGTATAAGTGAGACTTTTTAATATAATAATATGATTTTTCTTCATGACTAATCATATTTTTCCTATTCTTTATGTTTTATACCTTATTTGAGTTGAGTCTTTACTTGTGATTTGTGATTGAGATCTTGATTTGTGGTTATTCCTTGCTGGAATTATATGAGACCATTAAGGGTCTCAAAGTCCCTACTAGGTATTTTTGTATTCACCTATGCATGGGATTCACCCGCACCTTGTTGTGTCTTGTGCAGACGACATGTATATTCGACTGACGATATGGAACTAGGACTAGACGGTGCACTGAGGTGACCGGTTTACGTGGAGATCCAGGGTGACAAGTTATACCTACCATTCAGGTAGGATCCTTGACTGATGACATCAGGATATTTTTTTTTTCTTTTTGATGTACCTCTTTTATTTGGAGTTGTATACTGGCCACTTTACTTTCAGTTTAAACTTTTACTAAAGTAGTTTTCACTACGTGGATTACTTTTGTTGTGTACCTTGTATGTGTGTGTGCAGGTTAAAAATGCAATGCCTTCCCGTTTTAGGGATATCCCTTTCTACTGCTAGTAACCAACCCCTGACCTATGGATATTCGGCTTGGGGTAGTCACGACATGGGCCCCGGGGATGGGTCATTACCAAGTGTTATTAGAGGGAGGTCTATTCTACTAGAAGAAATATGTGTATGCGTATTAAATGGAGAAATAGTGTTATGTTTCTTGAGTTTGGATTTCAGTTTGAGGAGTACAGTGTTGGTGAAGCGGCTGACATATCCATACACCATGACCCTGAATGATGATTTCTAACTCAGTGCACGGAACAAATATTTGAATGTTCTTTGAAATTGTTTTCATTCTTTTTATCTCTTTGAGTCAACTCACTAGTAATAACTTATTAACTATGGAACACCTATTGTTTTACAGGATTCCACCACAAATATAGCTATCCAAGATTCCAGAGTGAGTTCATGATGATGGACCACCGAGCGATGAGGCTTCAGTGCAGGGCCCTCTTACCGTGATGATACCTTCAGGTGGTTTACCAGCAGTGCCACTACCCGTAGGGAAGCAGTTTCCACCAGCCCCATTAGCGGACAGTGCGTGCCAACTAAGCGAGCTACATGGGTTCTAGCGGAAGAGTTCTCTGAGGTTTTGAGGAGATCCATATCAACAGGAAGATGAGGACTGACTGGAGGTAATGGCTAGAGTTTTCCGACTAGTTGGGACACTAGCAGACAAGAGGGTGATCCTAGCTGCTAGTCTCTTCTAGGGCCCAACACAGGCATGGTGGAGCCCAAATCACCAGATGTACGATGAGATAACCCTCACCTATTTGGACATTGAGAGCCACTTTAGAGAAAAGTTCTTTCTGGTAAATATACGCTCTATGAATATTCATGAGCTCCTGTAATTATAGCAGGGAAACCTGATAGTATCCTTGTACTCTGCGAGATTCACTGACCTCTCCCGCTACTCCACCAAAAAGGTATGGGACCCATTATTCAAGGATCAGACCTTTGATCTAGGTCTCTTACAAGGGATCATAGCGTCTATTATATCGATCAACATACCGATGTAGGCTTGAGTTCTAGATTGAGCACTTTTGGTGGAGAATTTCTAAGTTGAGCAGGCACCGATAGAGAGATCCACCACCTGGTGACACATTGAGGATTCATCTGTAGCTGGCAGTATGCATATGACACAGGGGACCAAGTGGGACATACCATCTAGTGGACCACCCCAGGATATAGTATTGTAGGTGTGGATCTCTTAGGACATAAGAGGTTAGCAGAAGAGAACACTATGATACAGGTTCGATGGGTAGGGTCACATGGCTCATGACTGCCTGAATCTCCAATCGACGAACTTAATATGGTCTAGGGACTACCGAGGAAGAGTCAAGGATTTGAACAAGGAGGTCCGTAGGTCAGCAGGCATATCATAGGAATAGGTCATTCATCAGGTGGTTTCGTGATGTTTTGAAGTTCTACCGACACCACCTCTAGGTTCTCCATGTTGGAACTGGGCATGCAACAAAATCCCTAAAGAGGTGGGTTTTTAAAACATTTCCATCAAAGATCGATTTAAACATGTCAATATCGGTGAATGATAGACCAGTATTATCCAAGGACCACGTGTTGAGGATTTTAAGCACAAAATAAACTGTAAAATACCTGGTTTTGATCTAAAGTTGTGCACGACGTCTGCTCGTTGTTGGCGATTGCTGCTTGAATAATCTGAAGTCAATTTCCTCTAGATCATCCACAAATGCTTCAAGGAATCCACAGAAGCTTTGTACATCATAATATGGATTCTAGCGTGGAATTGTGACGACACCTTCTACACTCCAACGATCACCGCATTGCTTCTCTAGTGATGCCCGAGAGAGAGATCCATCTGAGCTCCTTGGATCTAGAGAATATCTCTCTAGATCATCGTAGAGATGAGAGGAGAGACAATACCCATGAATATTACTTGTAATGATCCCCTCCTCTTCTATTTATAGTGATCAATTAAAATACATGGTATAGCCTCACCAACTCTGAATACTTAACACACTATCAACAACATTTTATGACTTCTAAACCGAGTCATATATATTATTATCATTTACTTGTAATATATTAAAATATATTATGTGATTATAATTGAGTCATTGACTCGACTCATCACTCCCATAAATATTAATTGAACCTTTAATAATTTAATATTCTTCAATTAAAATTTTTCATGTATTTACTAAAAATCATAAATACATTTGATAAATAAATTAAATAATCATTATTATAAACTCGAATATTATGAATTTATTTATTTCATTAGTGATATTTACCTTTGGACAAATCTCGGACCCCTATTGCGGGGCCCAGTATTTCCAAAACTCTTATTCAACTGAATATGAACGATTCTTGAATATGCTCTTGTGTGTGACCCTCTAGGCCCTTATCTCAACAATAGTGAATAATATTCATAAACTATGAGCGGGATCTGGCAACCCATCATGTCCCTGGAAGAGATAAGGATTTTCATAGTAGTGAAAACCAACCTACAAACATGCACTGTGTAATATAATCTCCTTTTCAGTAATATCTCATAAAGTATGACGCACTCACGTGTCATCACCCTTTTCTTGCTTTATATTTTTTTAATTTAGCTGGATGGATTTACCCATGACTACCATGTCCATTGCATTATAAAGGTAATTCCATGCATATCAACATGTCCTGAGATATATTACGTCAATAACCCAAAATCAAAAAATCCTTTTTTAACCATTCAATCAATGCCATGCCACTAATGATGCACCAAACACAAACTTCCTCACCACGACATCATTGCCATGGTTTCCGTCTTGCATCAATGTATGAAATCAAATGACATAAACTTGTATTGATCTCAAGTTAGGAGACCATTACACATGATCATAGATAGGAACCTCCAATTACACCTGAAACATGTGAAGTTCCTATTGGTGGGTCAGTTCTCATGATCTCACTACTATAGATCACCAAGTGCAAACTTTATGAGAAGAAGTCGCAGTGCTTATGAGCTCCCTATACCTCATATTAAAACATCTATTGTGTCCAATTTTTAAGATGTATCTAGACCATAGAACAAATATATATGATTAATGTCATAATATCTAGAGGTTCTCATTATAACCTAGGATCTGATATAACCTTTCGATAGGACATTTAACCTTCGAAAATTACCTTTTCAATAGTGGGTGCAGAAAATTCTACACGATAATGGTAAGATGACATCATGTATAGCTAACTATATACACGATGTGCTAATTTAAAGGATAGAAAGTTTGGTCTAGGGCACCCACTATTTCAACACTCCCACTTGCACTAGATCCAACTTTCTAACCAAAATTGTTAGCTACTCACATGATGAATATCATATTTCTACGGAGTAATGGATTTAACTACAAGGTCCCCCACCATTCTTCCACGTAGTTATTTTGATATAATAACATCATATCTTAGAGTGAAACCACTAAAGATATGGCATCCCAAGTGTATCTCACTTGTCCATTTTCATAACAAGACATCATTACTAGTAATAATATCATAATTTACATTATGATAATACTTTTCTTACCAGGTGCGATTCCAAGTACTAGAACAGATTGTTGCATATCTGCTTCTAATCCCCATTTGAAGTTACAATGTACTCAGTATTTTTAGTTATGGATACCACTGGATTTTATGACCGTGACTCACACATCATTTTTATCCTAATTACGATAGTAGATCAAATTGATCTATGGAAGACTAGTTTTTATCCCGGAAAACTAGTATCCCTTCTTCTCCACTTACTAGGTACATATCTTTTTCACTTTCCGAAGTACAATTAGATAGTTCTAACTGCACTCCTTGTAGTGATTTTGGATATACCAAATATATTCCCAATATACCTTGGTAATATCAGTTCTTGTACATATCGTAATGGTTGCTTAGGATATTACTATATTTCTAGAAGCGTATGTGGAACAAAGTATGTTCTAGATACACATATTGGGGAGAAAGGATAAAACCATTATGATGGTCTTTTTATTCAATGTGGTTGGTGATTTATTATTCAATGGGAATAATATTTCCTACAAGAATTCAGTGTATGGAAATTAGATAAAATTGATAAGATCAACTAAAATTCAATTAATGGATTCCATGTATCAAAGTGAAAAGGGGATTATTATTTTGAAATGTCCACCATCTTATAGAAATATAGTCTATAATTTGACTACGTCATTTTTATTATATGGATTTTTGTAATATCTTAAGCAACCATTATGATTATTATACTAAATGCACAATGTGTTTGTCTTCATACAAGTTTGTTTATTTCTAAACAAACTATTTGCATCCAAATGCATGTCCTTAGGACATAATAAATTTACATCATATAATGAATCCTATGACATATATTTGTCACTACAGTTGGCATATGTTTGTGGGATATCATCATTAATTGAAAAGCACATCATAAACTATGATGGAATGTTCTGCTAGTTGTAGCATCAATATTACTTACATCAATACTTTGATGTATAAAATGTGCATTTTGGAATTAATCCACGCTACATTTTGTTGATCAATGTTGATATGTAAGACATAATAATCAATCCCCCTCATTAACACCAATTTCATGATGTCAATAAGGTAACGTTCATTTAGAAATTTCTACTTGCTACATTATCATGATTGATGAATGCTTGGTCAAGATATTTTTCAGTATACCAACCCAAAAAAACACATATCTCCTGACCATTCATATACTTCAATTTATTATTCCTTAATTAATTAAATCCTTGGAAGTATATATACCTCGAGCTTATGCTTGGAATAGTTCGTGCTTACTTGTTGAACTATTTCCAAAAGCTTCGTGACATACCTTAATTTCTAAAGGCTCCTTTGTACAAACTAAAGACATCGATAAAACCTAAAGTATTTAGTTGTGCTGAGGCTAAATACCAAACTTGGTATGATTACCACTTTTATTATAACATTACAAATAATTATCTTATCGCAACTAGGTATAAGTATTATATTTATATTCATCACCAATTGCCTATGATTCATGTATCACTGAACTAGTGATTGATTTTACCATAAAAAAACTCAATCCTTAATATGAAATAATTTCTCCTTGAATCCAAGGACACATGATATTAATGTTTATGGTTATTCTAAATAAAATTTCAACATGAATCTTTCACTTGGAAATTAAAGAATTTCTGTACTTCTAAGAACTGTCCTTGGTTTCACCCTTTCACAACCACTTGGGGAATACACCTGACTTCTTATAATGTTTCTATACATACATGGTAATTTTCATTAAATACACGTATGTAAAAACATTTATTATTAAATACCCATGTAGTAAAAATAAACATTACATTGATGAACATACCTGATGAAAAAGCAAAAACTTTCTTTCATAATTCAATTTATTGCTTTTAAACTTCCATTATTTTATTTTATAATATGCAATGAAAATAACCTTTTTTAATACCTTGTTAATTTATGGGAGTTTTGAATGTGTCATTTGCATTAAATGCCTTTGACCCTTTCACATTGTCTTTAAATTTACTCACCATAATAATTAAAACATAGCTATCTACAATTCTTATTAAATAAGGGACCCTTACCTTAATTGGTAATGGAGAATTTAATCATTAAATTTTCATTTTATAACTTAAAACAAAACTTGATTAAATGGGTGAAAATGATATGAGAAATTAATCCAATTAAATATCATGATCAATATTTAAATTTAAACATGTCAGTGTAACATCGCCTTTTTCATATCATTGATTCACTTTCTCCTTGAAAATATCTTGCAGATGAGACTTCATGTTATATCATCCATGTCCTGTTATAGCGACTGAAACTGAAACATGAAGTTGATGAAAGCATAATGATATAAATATGATATGATTTGTACATTAGTCTCCTGTAACCTGTTTCACCCTCTCTTCTTGAGGTAGTTTAATAGTATTTGGGAAACTGACACCTTGAGATTCCTATATCATAATACTATGCACAAGAGCATGTACTATTCAAGGATACTCGTGTTTGTGTGGACATTTACTTTGTCCAATATTTATCGTAGTTTAAACTTGTGGTATATCTTTCCATTTTTCTACAAAATGAATTTCAGAAGATGAGTTTCTTTTATCTGGATTACCAATTTAGACATTTTTTATCAATTATTTAATTTATTTAATGTCTCCCACTATTTTATCAGATTATAGGAACCCTCTGTGCTAGAATCTTAATACAATGTCGTTAGAGTATTCTAGTGTCAAGGATCCTGAATCCACCCCTCATAGTCTACAATATACGGCTACGTCACTACATGGATGGTTCTAGGTAGGCTTCGGGATAGTTGATCGCTTTAACTTGTGCTTCCTTGATCTGTTTAGTGAATTCCTGACTTCTTGAAATCAGAACATGATTTACTCAACACATGCCTCTAAAATTACAATAAGATATATATATGGCTATTTTTTCTATAATTTTAGTTATGTCAACACATCATTCTTATAAAGACTCCCCAGTTGGAAGAGGCACCCTCAGCTATGGCATGACCAGCACCTCAAATAGACGGTTTTGTCCAAAATGGAATGATAGAAGGAAATTATGACTTAATATAGCTTTGAGGGTTTTATTATTTTAATGTTATAGAAGAAATAATTTTCTATTTTTATAAGCACGTACTATGTGATCGCACTCACAACTGACCATGAATGATATAGAAAAAATATCGCTTCCCATGTTCATTTTATCTTGCATGCTAGTTTATTATTATTCTGTTACCGCTTTCTAACAACACATTCACAAAATAATAAACCATGAAAAAATAAAATGAAAAACCTAATCATGATATGATACTATTGGCTAATCTGTTGAGTGAATAACAGACCAACTGAAACCCTAGGGGTAAGTACCTTTAGTCGCATGGCCTGCAACCTGAACAATAATGTCAGCTCATCCAAGGTATCCAACTCATGTCTGGTGCATCATCATCACTTGGCGTGAAGTACCTCATTTGTCATATCATCATTATAAAATTGTGCACACATGTAGGTGAGAGGATCTCGAGGTATATAATTATAAATCCGATAATGGGTGTGCATACCCTTATACATATAATGACACTTGAGATGACACACAGATCATATTTTATTTAATTAAACTAATTATTACAATATCATAAAATAATTAAATAAATTAATTAAATAAATACACCACACATACATTGGTTAGTCTCCAACTCATGATCAACATACAAACTAAACTCGTGTATATAAACTAAATACAGAATAAAAATTAAACTAACATTAAGAAAACTTAAGGACATTTAATTGAATTAAAATGCCACTCTTGTTTTTAACTAAATTCGACATCATTCAGTCCTGATTCACTAATTTAATTTTAAAACTAAAAAAATAAATTAATTAATTAAATTAATTATCTCCCAAATTTAATTAAATACACGACATAAAATTTATCACAACTAAAATTAATATTTAATTAATTTAATTATCAACTGTAATTAAATAAGTTAATTTAATTAATTTTTGATTAAATAAAATCACTCAGGCCCATATAAGTTTGGTCAAGGACTATACGGGTTGGGAAAACCTTCACATTCCAATTTGAGGTGAAACCATCCCCGGGCAGAGATGTTTTGGCCGGGATAGGTAGACCCGCTAATGTCAGTTTCACAACTGGTCTGGTCTGTATAGAGCGGTAAGGGATTACCTCGTTGGAGGGTCATTGCTGATATTGTAATGTTAGGAAATAGGTTGGTCTGTCGGAGTTGAAAGCTGACCTAATGCTTGCTCTCCGGACTGGGTGTCGCCGCACCAATAGCAGGAGGAGGTGACTATGGCTCATCGGCTTGAAATGCCTTACTACTGGCCGCTGGTCGCTATTCATGCATGCGCAAAGGAGGGAGGACACCAGATTGAAGGTGGTGAGGTAGGAATATTGTGTGCATATCTGTAGAAATAGGAGAGGCTACCAACCATGCACTGGAAGAGGGTGGTGGTTTCCCTTGGTTCTCGGACTAAGGTTGTTCGGTATGGCCGGGAGCGTGAGCTAGCAAGGAGTGGGACTCGCAAGGACTGATGGGAGCTAGTCGAGAGGGTGTTGCATCTGGAACGAGGTTGCACAATAAGATAAGCCGGGAAGATGGGTAGTGGAGTTTGTTGTTCCTCCAGGAGGGGCATCCAATAGGGTTGGATCTTATCTGGGTGGCATGTTGAGGGAAGAGGGAGACCAACTGGGTTTGGCTCTATGGGAGAGGCCAGGTGAGGTGGCCTGCTCAGCTAGGGGGCGCTTCCTCTGGTGTGGGTTTCAATAGGAGTGCTTGGGCTTGCTGCTGGAGTGTCTCCTAGAGCAAAGGGGAACCACGCTTGCAGGTTTTAGGCCGGGTGCACCGGTTTTGCGGGTAAGTAAAGGGGCGACCCCTAGGCCCTCCACACATTGGGGAAAGGTATGACCAACCTACTTTTATTAGAAACTTAAATATGATTTATTACATAAAAATCACTTGATACAACATAAAAGATCGGTAGGTATAGTGTATTTGGGGCTTAGGATCATTACATAACAACATAAAACATGAAATACAATATCTTTATTTAAATATTCCTTTACATGACCATTATATTCCCTCATACTTATCATTGCATGGGGCAACCTGGGGACATGCATAAGAAAAGGTTGACCTATAAACCCTAGTAAAGGAATAATAATGGAATAACATGAGGAATACAATACATGTTACAAAATAGGCATATCAATAGAGCACTAGAGAAGCATAAACATAAAGGCATGATAAATCCTGATAATCATAACATGGAAATGTGGAAACCACACTTAACATGGAATTAGCCTGATCCATGGCTCATTGCACATGGAGCATGAGTAAACACTAATTGCACATGGAGCATGAGTAAACCCTGGTTTCAATTGAATTAGCATGATTAAACACCCATTGAACATGAATTTTCATGATACTATAATTTACCCAATGTACCAGAGCGCTATAAGGGTGCACCCTTCTTAAACATTGCACTTCATGCATAAGTGTTCCACATGGATCATAAAACATAAAATAATTAAACATAATCATTTAATATTCAACCAAGGAATGTGGAATACATACAAGAAACTATTTATACAATATGTAAATGTACATAAAGGTGAATACCATTGATAGATAAATAGGCATGGTATTCACTACACAATGACTTTGGCTTGGAAAAGCGCAGTGTAATTTCGGCAGCATAACGGCGTGACATAAAAACTCATAAAAATGTTTAAATAGAGAGAAAGGTGTATCTCATCATATTTTCAAAACATGAAAATTAATGGGGTAATATATATACAAGTCCCAACAAATGTAATGGAATTTAGATTCATGATACAAAATAATTTCTTGAATGTAAATGATGAGAGAGAATCTCATTTCAGAATTTTGGCATAGTAACGGTGTACATGGGAGGAATTTAATGAGAGCGAAAGGGGTCTCCCATAATTCAAAAATAAATAGGGAAGTATGTGGTTGTATTGAAACCATATCCAAATATTTTTAATATAAATTAAAATATAATAATAATTTAATGAATATTGGACAAAAATGAGAAAGGAAGAAAAACCCTTACTTGGATGTGTGCTTCCAAAGGCTTGAGAGAGGCTTGAGAGAGGCTTATTGGGAGATTTGGGCACTGTGGGATGATTCTAGAGAGATTAGGTTAGAGGATGGATGAACTCCAAAGCCTTTGAGTGAGGAAGAAGTGGGAGCATCAGTGGGTTTATATAGGAGAGGTGAGGGAATTATTTATTATTTATGTTTGGGACACCTCACATTAAACTAATCCAAACCACAAGCCAGAAAATGGTTATCACCCATGGTTTTTGAAAAATGAAAGTTGAAAATAATATTTTATAAGGCCAAATTTATAACGTCATAAAATAATTGTGTTGCTTATGTGGAGGTGAGTCACACTCCCATGGAAAAAAATTTAAAAAGGTCAAATGTTTAATAAGTCTTGAAGGGTCCACTAATGCTTTGTAAAATAAATCAAACATACCCAAATCACATTATTTTAATGGTAAAACATATATTGGTAGAGCATAATGTTTATAGTATTTTATTACATCAATTTTGGGTCATTATGATGTCATAAAACAAATTATATATTTAAACAGTATTTAATTTTTTCCCAAAAATTTGACTGTGTCAGCAAATTCTGAAAACTTCACCATTGGATAATTTCGACGTCCTGATTCCAGAAATAATATTCATTTTATCTAAATAATTTTTAAAATATTTTAATTTTTACTTGTAAAATAAAAACTGGCATTTAAAAAAAAGTCATGGGTTTTGACAAAAAATGGTTTTCAAACCTTAATAAAAATTACAATTGCATTCATAAAATTATATGATCATTTATATTTAATAATAATTAATTTAATAATAACAATATTATTTTATTGAAATATTATTTAATTCAAAAATCCATTAATTCCTCAAAATATATTTCTTAGTTGAATATTAACTAAAAAATATTATTTCTTCTTTAAAAACTATTTATATGGTAATAATAATAAAATGAAAGTATATTCATTTTTATTTAAAAAATAATGTACACAACTATAGTGATATTGTCTTGTTAAATAACCCCTTATAACACCCGTATAAGACATAAGAGTAAGGTTTGCGATGGTGATAGACTCTTGGGATGGCTCAGATAACATTGTTCGGGTGGTAATCTCTATAAACTTCCACTTCTCTCATAGGCGGTCATGCTCGAGCTTAACATATTCATGCTCAGCTTAGGCTTGGTCAAGAGAGAATCCCAAAGATGCAACCTCCTTTTCGAGCCCCGAAAAATGGGCTTCGTATGGGGCACATCTACTGGATGAGGCCATCACTTTCTTTGTATGAGTAAATTGGAGTTGTTAAAACCCAATATTTATACTAATAATGTGATCACTATTCAACAAATATATTAGCAACGGTCACAATTCATAACATAAAACCAAATATGTTGACATTTTATATAAGCATTTTACATAAAGATACATTTAATTAGATCAAGAGGGATTTCTATTAATGAATGTTTGTGTCATTACAATATTCCCCCCCATAAGAAATTTCACCCTTGAAATGTCCTTTTCCCTCACAAAAATAGATGTGGGTAACTCTGCTTCATTAATTCCTTTGATTCTCACATCGCTTCTTCAAACTTGTGGTTTCGCCACAACACCTTGACGAGGGGAATTATCTTATTTCATATAACTTTTTCTCTACCATCTGAGATCTTCACTTGTTGCTCCTCATAAGAATGATAATCCTCTAACTGTAACACCTCTACAGATAGTACATGTAAAGGGTCCGGTATGTACTTACTCAAGAGTGATACATGAAAGACATCATGTACTTTGTCCGTGGTAGGTGAAAGTGCTAGTCAATAGGCTATAACCCTGACACGATCAAGAATATTGAAGGGGCCTATGTACCTTGGACATAACTTCCCTTTCTTTCCAAACCTCATGACATTCTTCCATAGACATATACATAGAAATATCATGTCTCCAACTTTAAACTCAAGGGCTCATTGACGGTTATTTGTATAACTCTTCTGTCGACTCGGGGCTGCCTTGATATGCTGCTAAATGGTTTTCACCTTCTCCACCATTTCTCTACCATTTCTAGACCAAGCAGCTTATGCTCACTGACCTCATTCCAACATGCCGGTGTTCTGCACATTTTCCCATAAAGGTCTACATATGGTGCCATTTGGATACTCAAGTGGAAACTGTTCTTATAAGAGAACTTAGCCGCAAGAAGATGTTGATCCCATCCTCATTTAAAGTTCATTAAGAATAGTCACAACATTTACTCAAGTGTTTGAATAGTCTGCTCAGATTGGCCATCAGTTTGAGGATGATAGGTCATACTGAAGTTCAATTCAGTATTCAGAGCATGTTGAAGACTCTTCCAAAACATAGAGCTGAATCTTGGATCTCGATCAGACATAAAAGATAGTGGTACTCTATGAAGCCTTACCACTTCCCTGATATATATTTGTTCCAGTTGATCAAATGAGAAATCCTCCCGAATTTTAATGAAGTGTGTAGCCTTTGTAAGACGATCCACAACAACCCAGATTTCATTGTTGCCTTTGGATGTCTTCAGATGTCCCGTGACAAAGTCAATGGTGATGTTCTCCCATTTTCATTCTAGTATGGGAAATGGTTTCATAATCCCCTTAGACTTCTTCCTCTCTTCCTTCACATGCTGACACACCAGGAACTTTGATGTATATTCAGAAATCTCCTTCTTCATATTATCCCACCGATAATTCTCTCGGAGATCTCAATACATATTATTGTCTACTAGGTGAATAGAGAAATTTGAACTATGTGCATCATCCAAAAGTTCCTTCTTCAACTCCAGATGTGATGGAACAGATAGTCTTTTCCAAAATCTCACAATTCCTTCTTCATTATCATTAAACTCTGAGGATTTACCTTTTCCTATAGTTTCCACTTTTTCATGAATTACCACATCATCCTTTTGAGCATCCATTAACCATTCCAAAAGTGATGGTTGAGCAATCATTTGTGAAAGGGTTGATGATTTTCCCTTCTTTATGATTCTCATGTCCATCCTCATCAAATCTTAGAAGATTGGATCCTTTTCAATTCTCATCAATGATAGTATCGTTGGGTCCTTTCTACTTAGGTCATCCTCCCACTTGTCCTCATTCCCAAGGTGGTAATGGATTGAGTAGTCATAGTCTTTGATCATCTCTAACCATCTTCATTGGCGCATGTTAAACCCTTTTTGTGTGAATATATACTTTAGGCTTTTGTTGTCTTTATATATTTTACACTTCTCCCCAAAATGATAATGCCGCCAAATTTCCAAAGTGAAGATCACTGCAACCAACTCGAGGTCATGTGTTGGATAGTTCTATTCATGAACTATCAATTGCCTTTAAGTATAGGCAATGAATATGTCATTTTTCATCATTACCCTTCAAATCATCACTAAATACCACAAAAAGTTCTCCACTTGTGGGTAAAGTAAGCACGTGCATAGGGATAAGCCTCCTTTTCAACTCTTTGAAGCTTTCTTCACATTTATCACTCCAAAAAATCTTTACTCCCTTCTGATTTATCTTTGTACGAGGGTTGGATAATTGTGAGAAATATCTCACAAATCGTCGATAATATCCAGCGAACCCCAAGAAGCTACGGATATCTGTTATTGATGTTGGCCTCAGTCATCCCTCAATTGCATCTATTTTGGAGGGATCCACATATATCCCATTACATGTGATGATAAGGCCCAGGAATGAGACCTCCTTAAACCATAACTCACACTTGTTGTACTTTTCATAGAGCTTCCCCTTCCGCAAGGTCTCTAGTATAGTTCTTAGATGCTCCTCAAGATCCTCCATGCTTTTGGAGTATATCAGAATATCTTCTATAAATACTACCACAAATTTGTCAAGGTAATCTCTAAAGACACTATTCATCAGGTCCATGACGATTATTGTATCATTAGTGAGTCCGAATGGCATTACTATGAATCCATAGTGCCTATATCTTATACGAAAAGTTGTCTTGGGGATATCTTCCTTTTCTACCTTACTTGATAATATCCCAACCGAAAATTCACCTTAGAGAGATATTGTGCTTCACACAACTGATCGAACATGTCATCAATTCATGGGAGAGGGTACTTTATCTTTATCATGATTTTGTTGAGCTCACGATAATAGATTCAAAGGCGCATTGACCCATCCTTATTCTTGACGAAGAGGACCGGTTCACCCCATGGTGAAGAACTTGGGCATATAAACCCTTGATCTAGATTCTCCTGTAGTTTTTTCTTCAGCTCCTCAAGCTCCACAATATCCATTCTATACAAATTCATGGATATTTTCAATGACCTAGGTATAAGATCAATTGAGAATTCAGCATCTCTTGTCGAGGGAAGACTGGGAAATTCCTCAGGAAACACTTTAGTGACTTCCCTCAAAATATGAATGTTTTCTAGGATGGTTTCCTCCTTAAACTTAATCATCTGAGACAGATACACATGCTCATAGGGATGTAATATCCATGCTTTAGATGATGGAGCTAAAAAGGATTCATCTTCCTCTTTGCACTTGTAAAGAATAGGGGGTCGATTCTCCACATGGAGAGTGATGTCCCTTTCATGGAAATTTATTTTGGCTCTATATAAGGAAAGACAATCCATGTTGAGAATTGCATAAAATTCCACCAGAGGGAGTATGAATAGGTTATTTGGGAAGTTCAATCCACAGATTATGACACGGGAGGAGTTATATTCAAGGGATGCAATGATTACCCTATTTTTCGTACTCACTGAAATCTTCACTTCCATGATTTGGGGTGGTTCTAGGATTGTTTTACTAAACTTTCGAGATATAAAAGAATATGGAGAACCAGAATCAAAAATTATGGTCGCTATTCCTGAATGAATAACTAGCATACATGTCACCACTTTGTTGTTGGTGTTCACTTAGGCAGTAGTGATGGCAACAACTCACCCTTGCTGCCTTGGAGGTTGTTGGTTTCCATTGAAAACCCTTGACTTAGGGCACTGATTTGCAAGATGTCCTAGGTCTTTGCAGTTGTAGAAATGAGCCCCGTGTTGAGGTTCGAATGGAGCATTCCTCTTATCTGCCATAGCTGCAGGTCTTTCTTTCCAGTAGTTAATGTCTAGGTTCCCTTCTTTTCTACCCATAAAGCATTTCCTCATCCGCTTCAGGCAGTTTCTGGGGTGCTTATTTTTTCACCTTTGGAAAGTGGGTGCTGGATCTTTGCACCGTTGGATTTATACATCGGACCGCCAACATTGAATTCCTCCTTATGCTTCTTATCTCGATGATACCCATGAGATTATTTGATCTCCATTTCATCCTTGAGGGCACATCAGACAATTTCCTCATAGCTGTAAAAGTCATGGATCGCCCGCACTTTCCCCAAGCTAGGTTTCAACCCGCTAAAGAAGTGGTAAAACTTGCATTTAGGGGTAACAAAAAAGCTGGAGGCATATAATGCAAGCCTTGTGATGTTTTCCTCATACACTTTAATAGATTCGTAGTATTTTTTCTTGTGGTAATGGATGTCCCTTTCTATCTTAAGTTGGAGGGTGTGCGGAAAATATATATTTAAAAACATCTTCTGGAAATCCTTTCATTCCAACACCTCGATCTCCTACTCAAGCTTTGTATTTTTGATCAATTTCCACCATTGATCAGCTTCACCATTTATATGATAAGAAGCCAAGAGAACCTTCTCTTTTTCATAACATTGAAGGATGGAGAAGATCTTCTCAATGGATTTGATCCATTTTTCAGCGACTGAGGGATCAGATGATCCCTTAAAAGTAGGAGGTCTTTGTCTCATGAAGCTCTCGATAGCAACTTTTTCTTTATTAGGGAGGTCTAACATTCTTCTTGACCCTTGTTTCTATTTGAATCTTGAGTTATCTGAGAGATAAATATGACAAAGTTCATGATTTCTACTCCCATTGGATTGGGAAACTCAATAGTACAATCAACACATTGATCTTCACATCGGTTGTTAGCCCGAGTCCTCCTATTACCAGCCATTGGCTAGAATAAAAGGAAAATTATGGGTAACACATAAAGGGTAATATAAGGACAAAACTGATGACCTATAAATAACTTTTATTTCCTTAACATATGAATCTATTGGCTTCAGTCTATGTTATCCATGATCTACTTTCTAACATATATTCTTAGAGAATTTTTTAGTACATTAATAATGGTTCATACTAAGCTTGTGAATTTACAAAATCATATCCCCCGGGAGTGTCATAACCAAGAGTGAAGAAAGGCATGTTGTCATGCTCCAATTCCCATTTGAGTCTAGCTCAAAGTGGTGTTTTTGGGTTTTACCCGTAGGATACATTTGTGCTAGAGCCGCCTCTACATGCTCGTATCCAGAAAGGGATATATTTTCATGATAAACCACTTACTCAATACTCACGAAAACATAGGGATGTTTTTATTATACATGGTCTTGTCTCTGAGGATTTACTAGGGTTTTCAAATCCTAATCCCAAAAATAACTAAACCTATACTTTGATACCAACTATGAAAACCCTGATTTTATAACAAACTTAAACATGATTTATTACATAAACATCACTCGATACAACATATAATATTGATATGTCTAGTGTCTTTGGGGATTAAGATCATTACATAACAACATAAAACAATAAATACAACATCTTTATTGAAAACTTCCTTTACATGACCACTACATTCCCTCGTACTTAGCATTGCACGGGGTAACCCGAGGACAAGAATAAGAATAGTGTGAGATATAAATCCCAATGAGGGAATAATCATGGAATAACACGAGGAATACAATACATGTTAGAAAATAGGCATATAAATAGATCACAAGATATGCATAAACATAAAGGCATGATAAATCATGATAATCATAACATGGAAATGTGGCAACAACACTTAACATGGAATTAGCATGAGCCAAGGCTCATTGCACATGGAGCATGAGTAAACCCTCATTGCACATGGAGCATGAGTAAAACCTTGTTGCACTAGAATTATAATTAGTAAAAACCCATTACACATGAAGTATCTTGATACTATACATTACCCAATACATTGGAGTGCTATAAGGGTGCACCCATTTTAAACATTTCACTTCATGCATAAGTGTGCCACATGGATCATAAAACATTGAATCATTCAACATAATCATTTATTCCACGACAAACGAATGTGGAATAAATACATGAAACTATTTAAATAAATAAGTAAATGTGAATAAATTTGAATACCCTTGATTGAGAAATGGGCATGGTATTCACTACACAGTGACTTTGGCTTGGAAAAGCGTGGTGTAATTTCGGCAGCATAACAGCGTGACATAAGAACTCATAAAAATGGTTAATCAGATATAAAGGTTTGTCTCATCATATTTACATGACATGGAAATTAAGTTGGTCATATAGATACATTTTATGACAACCCTGCTTTTATTACAACTTAAACATGCTTTATTACATAAAACTTCACTTTATACAACAAAGAAGATCGAGAGGTTTAGTGTCTTTGGGGCTTAGGATCATTACATAAAAACTTTAAACTTGAAACACAACATCCTTATTGAAAACTTCCTTTACATGACCACTACATTCCTTCGTACTTAGCATTGCATGGGATAACCTGAGGACATGCATAAGAAAAGGGTGAGCTATAAAGCCCAGTAAGGGAGTACATAATGAATAACATGAGTAGTACAATACATGTTAGGAAATATGCATATCAATAGAGCATAATAGAGACATGAACATAAAGGCATGATAAAGCATGATAATCATAACATGGAAATGTGGCAACAACACTTAACATTGAATTAGCATGAGCCAAGGCTCATTGCACATGGAGCATGAGTAAACCCTCATTGCACTTGAAGCACGAGTAAACCCTCATTGCACTTGAATTAGCATGAGTAAACACTCATTGCACATGACGTATCATGATACTTTACTTTACCCAATGCATTGGAGCGCTATAAAGGGCGCACCCTTCTTAAACATTTCATTTCATGCATAAGTGTGCCACATGGATCATAAAACATGGATTCATAAAACATAGTCATTTCTTCCACGATAAAGGAATGTGGAATTCATACATGAAACTTTACAATAAATATTTAAATGTGCATAAAGGTGAATACCCTTGATGGAGAAATGGGAATGGTATTCACTACACAATGATATTGGCTTAGAAAATCGGTGTGATTTCGGCAGCGTAACGACGTGACATAAGAATTCATAAAAAGGGCTGATGAGAGAGAAAGGGGTTCCTCATCATATTTAAATGTAATGGACAGTAAGAAGGTCATATATATATATACATGTCCCAACAATTGAAAAGGAATTTAGATTCATGATACAAAAGTACTGCTTGAATATAAAAGAGGAGAAAAAGGTTCCTTTCAAAATTTCGGCATAGTAACGGGTGTACATGGGAGGCATTTAATGAGAGAGAAAGGGGTCTCCCATCATTCAAACAATAAGAGGGCAGTATGGGAGAGGTTCGAAACCATACCCCAACATTCATAAATGAAATTAAAAGGGCAATACAACTTAAAGAAAATTGAAAAAAATGAGAAAGGAAGAAAAACCCTTACTTGGAAGTGTGCTTCCAAAGGCTAGATAGAGGCTTGTGAGAGGCTTCTTGGGAGCTTGGGGAACCTTGAGAGGATTCTAGAGAGAGTAGGTCAGAGTTTGGACGAACTTCAAGGGCTTTGGGTGAGGAGGAAGTGGGAGCTTGGGTGGGTTTATATAGGAAAGGTGAGAGAATTCTTTATTATTTAGGTTTGGGACCCCTTATATTAAAATAATCCAAACCACAAACCAACCCATGGTATTTGCCCATGGTTTCTGGAAAAGGGAAGAGAAAAACAATATTTTACAAGGCCAAGGTCCGAACTTATTAAAAAATTAGGGTTGCTTATGTGGAGGTGAGTCACACTCCCATGGAAATTAATTTAAAAAGGCAAAGTGTTGAATAAGTCTTGAGGGCTCCATTAATGCTTTGAAAAGTGAGTCAAACAAACCCAAAACCTCATTATTTTAATGATAAAATACATATTGTCCGAACATAAGGATTATGGTATTTTATTACATCACAATTGGGTCATTATGATGTCATAAAACACATTATATATTTAAATGGTATTTAATTTTTACCCAAAAATTTGACTGTCTCAGAAAATTATGAAAAATTCACCGTTGGATAATTTCGACGTCCTGATTCCAAAAATAATATTTATTTTATCTAAATAATTTTCTATATATGTGAATTTTCACTTTTAAAATAAAAACCGACATTTATAAAAAATTCACGGGTTTTGACAGAAATGGCTTTCAAACCTTAATAAAAATTTTAATTGCATTCATAAAATTATAATATCATTTATATTTAATAAAAATTAATTTAATATTAATTATTTTATTAAAATATTATTTAACTCAAAAATCCTTTAATTTAATAAAATATAATTCTTAATTAAATAATAACTAAAAACATTATTTGTACTTTAAAAACTAATTACAATGCATCAAAAATGACTAGAAATTATATTTATTATTATATACAAAAAATAATGTACATGAACATGGTGCTACTTATTTGTTACATAACCCCTTAAAATAGCCGCATAAGACCTATGGGTAAGGTGTGCGATGGTGACAGACTCTTGGGGTTGCTCGGATAACATTGCTCGAGTGGTAATCTCTATCAACTTCCATTTTTCCCGTAGACGATCACGTTCGAGCTTGACTTGATGAAGCTCAGCTTGGGCTTGGTCAAGGGAAAAGCCCAAAGACGCCACCTCCTTTCCGAGCTCCGACAAATGGGCTTCGTAAGGGGCAATTCTACTGGATGAGGCCATCGCTTCCTTTGTCTGAGTAAAAATGGTTTCGTTAAAGCCTTATATTTAAACTACCCAGATGATCACTGTTCAACGGCTATAAAAGTAACGGTCACAAATCATAACGTTAAACTAAAGAAGTTGACATCATATAAAAACATAAAGAAACATTTAACTGGATCAAGAGGGATTTTCCATTAATGAAATTTTGGGTCTTTACAACATTCCCCCCTTAAGAAATTTCGCCCTCGAAATTTTCCTTTTCCCACACTAAAACAAATGTGGGTAACTTAGCTTCATCATATCCTCCGACTCCCAAGTTGCTTCTTCAAACTTGTGGTTTCTCCACAACACCTTGACGAGGGGCATTGTCTTATTTCGTAGAACTTTTTCTCTACGATCCAAGATCTTCACTGGTTTCTCCTCATAAGAAAGATCGTCTTCTAATTGTACCACCTCAGAAGAGAGTACATGCGAAGGGTCTGGTATGTACTTCCTTAAGAGGGATACATGGAAGACATCATGCACCTTGGCCATAGTAGGTGGAAGTGCTAGTCGATAGGCCACAGCCCCAACATGATCAAGAATCTCGAAGGGGCCGATGTACCTTGGGCTTAACTTCCCTTTCATTCCAAACCTCATGACCTTCTTCCATGGAGATATGCGTAAAAACACCATGTCTCTGACTTTAAACTCAAGGTCTCGTCGACGATTATCTGCATAACTCTTCTGTCGACTTTGGGATGCCTTGATATGCTGCTGAATGGTTTTCACCTTCTCCACCATTTCTTCGACCATTTCTGGTCCAGCAGCTTACGTTCACCGACCTCATCCCAACATGCCGGTGTTCTGCACCTTTTCCCATATAGGGCTTCATATGGTGCCATTTGGATGCTCGAGTGGAAACTATTATTATAAGAGAACTCAACTAGAGGAAGATGTTGATCCCATCCTTCTTTAAAGTCCATTGAGCACGCTCTCAACATATCCTCAAGTGTTTGGATAGTCCGCTCGGATTGGCCATCAGTTTGAGGATGATAGGCCGTACTGAAGTTCAGTTCAGTATTCAGAGCATGTTGAAGACTCTTCCAAAACTTAGAGGTAAATCTTGGATCTCGGTCCGACACAATAGATAGTGGTACTCCATGCAACCGTACCACTTCCCTGATATATATCCGTGCCAGTTGATCCAAAGAGAAATCCTCTCGAATAGCAATGAAGTGTGCAGTCTTTGTAAGACGATCCACAATAACCTAGATTGCATTGTTGCTTTTGGATGTCCTTGGAAGTCCAGTGACGAAGTCCATGGTGATGTTCTCCCATTTCCATTCTGTTATGGGCAATGGTTGCATCATCCCCTTAGACTTCTGCCTCTCTGCCTTCACTTGCTGACACACCAGGCACTTTGATGTATATTCGGCGATCTCCTTCTTCATATTATCCCACCAAAAGTTTTCTCGGAGATCTCGATACATCTTTGTGCTCCCTGGGTGAATAGAGAAATTTGAACTATGTGCATCATCCAAAAGTTCCTTCTTCAGCTCCGAACTTGATGGGACACATAGTCTTTTCCCAAACCGCACAATTCCTTCTTCATTAACATTAAACTCTGAGGATTTTCCCTTTTTGATAGCTTCCACTTTTTCTTGGATTCTCGCATCATCCTTTTGAGCATCCTTTAACCTTTCCAAAAGATATGGTTGAGCAATCATTTGTGAAAGTATTGATGATGTTCCCTTCTTTATGATTCCCACGTCCATCTTCATCAAGTCTAAGAAGATTGGATCCTTCTCAATTCTCATCATTGATAGAATTGCTGGATCCTTTCTACTTAGGGCATCCGCCACCTTGTTCGCCTTCCCAGGGTGGTAATGTATTGAACAGTCATAATCCTTTATGAGCTCTATCCATCTTCTCTGGCGCATATTAAGCTCTTTCTGTTTGAATATATATTTAAGACTCTTGTGGTCAGTATATATCTCACATTTCTCTCCATAGAGATAATGCCGCCAGATTTTCAAGGCAAAGATCACCGCCGTCAACTCCAGATCATGCGTTGGATAGTTTCGCTCATGGATTTTCAACTGTCTTGAGGAATAGGATATCACTTTATCATTCTGCATCAGCACACATCCTAAGCCCTTCTTCGAAGCATCACTGAATACCACAAAAAGCTCCCCACTTGTGGGTAAAGTGAGCACAGGTGCAGTGATAAGCCTCCTTTTCAACTCCTTGAAGCTTTCTTCGCATTCATCACTCCAAGTAAACTTTACTCCCTTTCGAGTTAGCTTGGTAAGAGGGTTGGACAATCGTGAGAAGTTTCTCACAAATTGTCGATAATATCCAGCTAACCCCAAGAAGCTACGGATATCAGTTACCGATGTTGGCCTCGGCCATCCCTCAATTGCATCTGTTTTGGAGGGGTCCACAGATATCCCATTGCTTGTGATGATATGGCCCAAGAATGAGACCTCCTTCAACCAGAACTCACACTTGCTGTACTTGGCATAGAGCTTCTCCTTGCGCAAAGTCTCCAGTACAGTTCTTAAATGTTCCTCATGGTCCTCCTTGGTTTTGGAGTATATTAGAATATCATCTATAAAGACTACCACAAATTTATCTAGGTAATCTCTAAAGACTCTATTCATCAAGTCCATGAATATTGCTGGAGCATTGGTGAGTCCAAAAGGCATTACTATGAATTCATAGTGCCCGTACCTTGTACGAAAAGCAGTCTTGGGGATATCTTCCTTCTTCACCCTTACTTGATAATATCCCGACCGCAAGTCGACCTTGGAGAAGTATTTTGATCCACGCAGCTGATCAAACAAGTCATCGATTCTTGGGAGAGGATACTTGTTCTTTATCGTGATTTTGTTATGTTCATGATAATCGATGCAAAGCCGCATTGACCCATCCTTCTTCTTGACGAAGAGGACTGGTGCACCCCATGGTGATGCACTTGGGCGTATAAACCCTTTATCCAGATTCTCCTGTAGTTGTTTCTTCAGTTCTTCAAGCTTAACCACAACCATCCTATATGGAGTCTTGGATATTGGTAGCGCCCCAGGTATAAGTTCAATTGAGAACTCAACATCTCTTCTTGGGGGAAGACCAGGAAGTTCCTCAGGAAATACTTCAGCGAATTCCCTCACAATAGGCATTTCTTCAAGGATGGTTTTTTCCTTGGACTCAATCATATGAGCCAGATATGCGTGCTCATAAGGCAGTAATATCCATGCTTGAGATGATGGAGCTAAAGGAGATTCATCTTCCTCCTGACACTTGTAAAGAATCGGGGGTCGATTCTCCATATGGAGTGTGATTTCCCTCTCCCGACAATTTATGTTGGCTCTATATAAGGAAATCCAATCCATGCCAAGAATTGCATCAAATTCCACCAAAGGGAGTATGACGAGGTTCGCCGGGAAATTCAATCCATAGATTATAACAGGGGAGGATTTATACTCATGGGATGCAATGATTGCCCCATTTGCCGTACTCACCGACATCTTTACTTCCATGATTTGTGGTGGTGCAGGGATTGTTCTACTATACTTTTGAGATATAAAAGAATGCGTAGAACCTAAATCAAAAAGTGTGTTCGCTATTCTTGAATGAATAACTAGCGTACCTGTCACCACTTCGTTGTCGGGGTTCACTTCGGCAGAAGTGATGGCAAAAGCTCTTCCTTGCTGTCTTGGAGGTTGTTGATTGCCTCCGATAACCCTTGGATTAGGGCACTGATTCGCAAAATGACCCGGTTATTTGAATTTGAAGCATTGAACAACGCGTTGAGGTTCAAACGGAGTGTTCCTCCCCTCCGTCGCAGCCGCGGGTCCTTCTTGCTGACAGTTAACAGCTAGGTGCCCTTCTCTTCCACACTTGAAGCATTTTCTTGTCCCCCCAAGGCAATTTCCAGGGTGCTTCTTTCCACACTTTTGGCAAGTGGGGTGCTGGAATTTCTTAGCGCCATTGGATTTATCCATTGGACCACCAGCATTGAATTCCACCTTCCGCTTCTTGTCCCCATGATACCCCTGTGATTCTACGATCTCCATTTCAACCTTGAGGGCACATCGGACAATTTCCTCATAGCTGTCGAAGTCACGGATCGCTAATGCTTTCCGCAAGCTAGGCTTCAGCCCACCAAAGAAGCGGTCAACCTTGCATTCGGGGGTAACGACAAAGCCGGAAGCGTATCGTGCAAGCCTTGTGAAGTTTGCCTCGTACGCTCCCACAGATTCCTCATCTTTCTGCTTGAGGGAAAGGAAGTCCCTTTCCATCTTAAGATGGAGGGTGCGTGGAAAATATTTATCGAAAAACATCTTCCGGAATACCTTCCATTCCAAAGCCTCGATCTCCTCCTCAGGCTTCGTATTTTTGATCAACGTCCACCATTGATCAGCTTCACCCTCCATATGATAAGCCGCCAAGAGAACCTTCTCTTTTTCCGAGCATTGGAGGATAGAGAATATCTTTTCAATGGAGTTGATCCATTGTTCATCAATCGTGGGATCGGATGATCCACTAAAAGTAGGAGGCCTTTGTCTCATGAAGCTTTCAATAGCGACTTGTTCTTTCTTAGGGGGGGTTGAACGTTCCTCTTGACCAGTGTTTCTATTCAAAACTTGAGTTAGCTGAGAGAGAAGCGTGACAAAGTTCGCGATTCCCGCTCCCATTGGATTGGGCATCTCATAAGTACAGTCATCACACTGATCTTCACAACGGTTGTTAGCCCGAGTTCTCCTATTACCGGCCATTGGCTGGAATAAAAGGAAAGTTAGGGGTAACACATAAAGGGTAATCCAAAGACAAAAGTTGATGACTTATAAATAAACTTTAATCTCTTTAACTCATGAGTCTATAGGATTCAATCCAGGCTTTTCATGATCTTCCTTCTAACATATATTCTTAGGGGAATTTTTCCCTTAATAAGGGTTCATACTAAGATTTTGAATTTATCAAAACATATCCCCCGGGAGTGTTGTAACCAAGAGTGCAGCAAGGCCCGTTGTCGTGCACCAGTTCCCGTTCGATTCTAGCTCAAAGCGGTGTTTTCGGGTTTTACCCCTAGGATACATCTGTGCCAGAGCCGCCTCTACCTGCTCGTATCCAGACAGGGATGTATTTGTTTGATAAAACACTTACTTAGTATTTACCAAAACTTAGGGATGTTTTTATTATGCTTAGTCTTTTATCTAAGGCTTTACTAGGGTTTCCTAATCCCAAAAATAACTAAACCTATCCTTTGATACCAACTATGACAACCCTGCTTTTATTACAACTTAAACATGCTTTATTACATAAAACTTCACTTGATACAACAAAGAAGATCGAGAGGTTTAGTGTCTTTGGGGCTTAGGATCATTACATAAAAACTTTAAACTTGAAATACAACATCCTTATTGAAAACTTCCTTTACATGACCACTACATTCCTTCGTACTTAGCATTGCATGGGATAACCTGAGGACATGCATAAGAAAAGGGTGAGCTATAAAGCCCAGTAAGGGAGTACATAATGAATAACATGGGGAGTACAATACATGTTAGGCAATAGGCATGTCAATAGAGCATAATAGAGACATGAACATAAAGGCATGATAAAGCATGATAATCATAACATGGAAATGTGGCAACAACACTTAACATTGAATTAGCATGAGCCAAGGCTCATTGCACATGGAGCTTGAGTAAACCCTCATTGCACTTGAAGCACGAGTAAACCCTCGTTTCACTTGAATTAGCATGAGTCAACACTCATTGCACATGACATATCATGATACTTTACTTTACCCAATGCATTGGAGCGCTATAAAGGGCGCACCCTTCTTAAACATTTCATTTCATGCATAAGTGTGCCACATGGATCATAAAACATGGATTCATAAAACATAGTCATTTCTTCCACGATAAAGGAATGTGGAATTCATACATGAAACTTTACAATAAATATGTAAATGTGCATAAAGGTGAATACCCTTGATGGAGAAATGGGCATGGTATTCACTACACAATGATATTGGCTTAGAAAATCGGTGTGATTTCGGCAGCGTAACGGCGTGACATAAGAATTCATAAAAAGGGCTGATGAGAGAGAAAGGGGTTCCTCATCATATTTAAATGTAATGGACAGTAAGAAGGTCATATATATATACATGTCCCAACAATTGAAAAGGAATTTAGATTCATGATACAAAAGTACTGCTTGAATATAAAAGAGGAGAAAAAGGTTCCTTTCAGAATTTCGGCATAGTAACGGGTGTACATGGGAGGCATTTAATGAGAGAGAAAGGGGTCTCCAATCATTCAAAAAATAATAGGGCAGTATGGGAGAGGTTCGAAACCATACCCCAACATTCATAAATGAAATTAAAAGGGCAATACAACTTAAAGAAAATTGACAAAAATGAGAAAGGAAGAAAAACCCTTACTTGGAAGTGTGCTTCCAAAGGCTAGAGAGAGGCTTGTGAGAGGCTTCTTGGGAGCTTGGGGCACCTTGAGAGGATTCTAGAGAGAGTAGGTCAGAGTTTGGACGAACTTCAAGGGCTTTGGGTGAGGAGGAAGTGGGAGCTTGGGTGGGTTTATATAGGAAAGGTGAGAGAATTCTTTATTATTTAGGTTTGGGACCCCTTATATTAAAATAATCCAAACCACAAACCATCCCATGGTATTTGCCCATGGTTTCTGGAAAAGGGAAGAGGAAAACAATATTTTACAAGGCCATGGTCCGAACTTATTAAAAAATTAGGGTTGCTTATGTGGAGGTGAGTCACACTCCCATGGAAATTAATTTAAAAAGGCAAAGTGTTGAATAAGTCTTGAGGGCTCCATTAATGCTTTGAAAAGTGAGTCAAACAAACCCAAAACCTCATTATTTTAATGATAAAATACATATTGGCCGAACATAAGGATTATGGTATTTTATTACATCACCATTGGGTCATTATGATGTCATAAAACACATTATATATTTAAATGGTATTTAATTTTTACCCAAAAATTTGACTGTCTCAGAAAATTATGAAAAATTCACCGTTGGATAATTTCGACGTCCTGATTCCAAAAATAATATTTATTTTATCTAAATAATTTTCTAAATATGTGAATTTTCACTTTTAAAATAAAAACAGACATTTATAAAAAATTCACGGGTTTTGACAGAAATGGCTTTCAAACCTTAATAAAAATTTTAATTGCATTCATAAAATTATAAGATCATTTATATTTAATAAAAATTAATTTAATATTAATTATTTTATTAAAATATTATTTAACTCAAAAATCCTTTAATTTAATAAAATATAATTCTTAATTAAATAATAACTAAAAACATTATTTGTACTTTAAAAACTAATTACAATGCATCAAAAATGACTAGAAATTATATTTATTATTATATACAAAAAATAATGTACATGAACATGGTGCTACTTATTTGTTACATAACCCCTTAAAATAGCCGCATAAGACCTATGGGTAAGGTGTGCGATGGTGACAGACTCTTGGGGTTGCTCGGATAACATTGCTCGAGTGGTAATCTCTATCAACTTCCATTTTTCCCGTAGACGATCACGTTCGAGCTTGACTTGATGAAGCTCAGCTTGGGCTTGGTCAAGGGCAAAGCCCAAAGACGCCACCTCCTTTCCGAGCTCCGAAAAATGGGCTTCGTAAGGGGAAATTCTACTGGATGAGGCCATCACTTCCTTTGTCTGAGTAAAAATGGTTTCGTTAAAGCCTTATATTTAAACTACCCAGATGATCACAGTTCAACGGCTATAAAAGTAACGGTCACAAATCTTAACGTTAAACTAAAGAAGTTGACATCATATAACAACATAAAGAAACATTTAACTGGATCAAGAGGGATTTTCCATTAATGAAATTTTGGGTCGTTACACATTTCCCAACAAATGTAATGGTATTTAGATTCATGATACCAAAGAATTACTTGAATGTAAATGAGGAGAGGGAAATATATTTTGGAATTTCGGCATAGTAACGGGTGTACATGGGAGGAATTAAATGGGAGAGAAAGGGGTATCCCATAATTAAAACATAAATATGGCAGTATGGGGGAGGATCAAAACCATACCCCAACATTTATAATTGAAATTAAAAGGTCATAACAATTTAATGAATATTAGAAAAAAATGAGAAAAAAGAAAAACCCTTACTTGGAATTGTGCTTCCAAAGGCTTGAGAGAGGCTTATTGGGATCTTGGGGAACCTTGGGAGGATTATAGAGATATGAAGTCAGAGTTTGGATGAACTCCAAAGGATTTGAGTGAGGAGGAAGTGGGATCTTGGGTGGGTTTATATAAGAAAGGTGAGGGAATCCTTTATTATTTAGGTTTGGGACACCTCATATTAAAATAATCCAAACCACAAACAAGCTCATGGTTTTTTCTTATGGTTTTTGGAAAAGGTAAGTGGAAAACAATATTTTATAAGGCAAAAGTCTGAAATTCTTAAAATAATGGGGTTTCTTATGTGGAGGTGAGTCACACTCACAAGGAAAACAATTTTAAAAGACAAACTGTTTAATAAGGCTTGAAGGGTCCAATAAGGCATTGTAAAATAAATAAAACAAACCCAAAATCACATTATTTTAATGATAAAACATATATTGTTGGAACATTATGTTTATTGTATTTGATTACATCACTATTAGGTTATTATGATCTTATAAAACACATTATACATTTAAACGGTATTTAATTTTTACCCAAAAATATTACTGCCTCAGAAAATTATGAAAAATTCACCATTGGATAATTTCGACAACCTGATTTAAGAAATAGTATTCATTTTATCTAAATAATATTATAAATATGTTAATTTTTACTTCTAAAATAAAAACTGACATTTATCGAAAATTCATGGGTTTTGAAAAAAAATGGCTTTCAAACCAAAATAAAAATTACAAGTTCATTAATAAAATTATATGATCATTTATATTTAATAAAAATTAATTAAATAATAATAATAATTTATTGAAATATTATTTAATTAAAAATCCCTTAATTCATCAAAATAGATTACTCAGTTGAACTTTAACTAAAAAACCTATTTGTGCTTTACAAACTACTTACGGGATAACAATAATAAAATGAAAGTATATTCATTATTATATACAAAAATAATGAACGTAGCCATAGTGAAAAGGTCTTGTTACATAACCCATTATAACACCCCACATTAGACCAAAGAGTAAGGTGTGTGATGGGTACAGACTCTTGGGGTGGCTCAGATAACATTTCTTGGGTGGTAATATCTATCAACTTCCACTTCTCTCATAGGCGGTCCTGCTCGAGCTTAACATATTCAAGCTCAGCTTGGGCTATATCAAGAGAGAAGCCCAAATATGTAACCTTCATTCCTTGCTCTGACAAATGGGATTCGTATGGGGTACATCTACTGGATGAGGCCATCACTTCCTTTGTCTGAGTAAATTGGATTTTTTTAAACCCTATATTTTTACCAATCATGTGATCACTATTCATTGACTAGATTAGCAATGGTCACAATTATTAACATAAAACCAAAGAAGTTCACATTTTATATAAACATTTTACATAAATATACATTTAATTAGATCAAGAGGTATTTCCATTAGTGAAAGTTTGGGTCGTTACCAAGGGAGACCAGATCGGGTCTCCCACACTTTCACCTTTTTTTTAAATAAAAGAATTGCTTTTAAAAAACATACCAAGACCAAATAAATAGGTTTTGGAACAAAAATAATAATAATTTTATGATATTTAAATATTATAATAATATTATAATAATAAAATTATTATTATAATAGAACAATTATTATTATAATAAAATTATCATTATAATAACAATTATTTGAATCACCAAAAATACTATTCTAGTATCCTGCAATTTTTTCAATTAGAATTAATAACCTCAGATGTCCGTAGACTAGACATCTGACATACAATTCAGATTCTATTTGTGGCGTTGTGACCGTATCGACACCCTCTTTATATTTTAATGAAAATTAAATTTTCATAGATTAAAATCGACATGTGCTCCCTCTAATACAACTTATTGGAATCGGGCGTGCTACAGAAGCCCTAAACATGTGGGTTTTTAAAAAATTCTATCGACGATCAGTGTAAACTTGTCGGCGTTGGTGAATGATATCCTTGTATTATCCGAGTACCACACATGGAGGATTTTAAGCACAAAATAAATCGTAAAATACCTTGTTTAGATATGAATATGTGCACGACGTCTACTCATCATTGGAGATTGTTGCTTAATGAATCCGAAGTTGAATTTCTCTAGATCGTCCACACATGCTTCAAGGAATCCACAAGATCACCATTAGTCATAATCTAGGTGCTAGCGTCGAATTGTGACGATGCCTTATATTCCCCAAAGATCACTACATCACTTCGCTATTGATTCCCGAGAGAGAGCTCCTTCCAATATCCTTAGATCCAGAGCATCTCTCTCTAGATCATGGGAGAGAGGAGATGAATGAATAATACTTGGACAAAGCCCCTCCTCTTCAATTTATAGTGCTCAATTAAAATACCTAGTATAGCCTCATTGGCTCCAAATACTTAATGCACTATCAACGACATTTTATGACTATTATACTGAGTCATAAATAATATTATAATTTACTTGTGATATATTAAAATATATTACGTGATAATAATTGAGTCATTAACTCAACTCCTCACTCCCATAAATATTAATTGAACCTTGAATAATTTAATATCTTTCAATTAATATTTTTCATGTATTTACTAAAACCCATAAATAAATTTAATAAATAAATTCAATACTCATTATTATAAACTTGAATAATATGAATTTATTTATTACATTAGTGATCGTTTTACCTTGGACAAATCCCAACCCCCTGTGGTGGGGCCCATTATTTCCAAAACTCATATTCAACTGAATAGGGGCATATTCTTGAATACGCTATTGTGTGTAGCACTATACACCCTTATTCCAATAATAGTGAATAATATTCATAGACCAAGAGTGGGATCTAGCAACCCATCATGGCTCCTGAAGAGATAAGGATCTTCATAGTAGCGACAACCAACCTACGAACATGCACAATGTAATATAATCTATTTGTCAGTAATATCTCATAATGTAGGACGCACTCACGTGTCATCACCCTTTTCTTGATTTATATTTTGTTTATTTATCTGGATGAATTTACCCTTTACTTCCATGGAAATGGTCTTATAAAGGCACTACCATCCATATCAACATGTTTTGAGATATATTACTTCCATAACCTGGAAGAGACAAATCCTTTCTTGACCATTCAACCAATGCCATGCCACTAATGACACACCCAACACAAACTACCTCTCCACAACTTCATTGCCATGGTTTTCATATTTCATAAAAGTATGCAATCAAATGACATCCATTGGTGATGATCTCAAGATAGGAGACCAATACACATGATCGTAGATAGGAACATCCAATGACACTTCAAACATGTGGAGTTTCTATTGGCGGGTCATTCCTCATGATCTTACTACATGAGATCTCCAAGTGAAAACTTCATGAGAATAAGTCTAAATGATTATGATCCCCCAGTACCTGATATTTAAACATCTAATGTGTCCAATCTGTAAGATTTATCTTGACCATATAACATATATTTAAGATTAATTTCATCATATCTAGAGGTTCTCATTGTAGACTGGGATCTACTATAACGTTTCTATGTGACAATTAACCTTTGGAAATTACCATTTCAATAGTGGTTACTGAAAATTATACACTATAATATTTAGATGAAATCATGTATGGATAAATGTATACAGTATATGGTAATCAAAAGGATTGAAAATTTGGGTCTATGGAACCCACTATTTCAAGAGTCCACCCCCGACCTCAGGGAGCAGGTGGATTGGGATGAGCACAACTTCAGGAAGCTAAGGCCTATGAACACAATGCTCCAAAGATTATTTGAGGTAAAATATATGTCTAATACACCCTAGATGTTGTTCTTATAGACACAGGTCCCAGTCAGACTTTTATTTTCACCAATCTCGTTCGGAGCTCGGATATTCTGGTAGATACATTTGTTCGATCCTTACGATTAGATACTCTTATGGGATGGGATTCGATGATTATGCACTGGTGTTTTCAGTTTGAGGTTACTATAGGATGTAAGAGCTTCGGTTGGGATCACCTAGTAGTAGTGTCGAGACCTTACGATGTCATCTTGGGTATGGACTAGTTATCCAGTGTCCAAGCTCATATTGACTGCTTTAGGTGCATAGTGCAGTGTGACCACGAGGATGGGAACAGATTTTCCTTCACTAACGTAAAGGGAAACATTACTGCTCAGGATGGAATTTCACGGAGGATGGTGCAGCTGATCACTCATCAGATGGCTAGCCTCACCCTCAGAGAAGTTGACGAGATGAGTCCGAGTTATTCTGTAGTGGTGGACCAGTATACTGATGTCTTTCCTGATGATGTTCTGGGACTACCTCCTCATATATAGGTTGACTTCTACATCAACCTATACCCTATTATGGAACTGATATCTACACTGGCATATTAGATGGTCCATGTGGAGCTTCGTGACTTGAGGGTATCGCTGGAGGACTTGTAGGGTAATGGGTTTATAATGCCTAGGTTTTCTCTATGGGAAGTCCCAATTTTATTCTCCAAGAAGGAAGAAGGTAGTTTGAAGATTTTCATGGACTATTGGAACTTAAACTAGGTGATAATGAAGAACATTTAACCACTAATGAGGATTTATGATCACATCGATTAGCTGAAGGGATCTCAGTGGTTTTTAAATATTGACATCAGATCAGGTTATCATCAGCTCAGGGTACAAGACGAGGACATACAGAAGACATTCTTTAGATGCCAGTATAGCCACAACAAGTTCCTGGTGATGCTTTTCGGTGTGAAAAACACTCTGACAGTGTTCATGGGCCTCAGGAACAAGATATTATAGTCTTACCTCTATCACTTCATGGTGGTTTTCATTAAATACATATTGATATACTCGACGTTAGAGGAGTAGCATGCTATGAAACTGAAGAATGTTCAAGATACACTCTGAGAGAACCAATTTTATGGAAAGCTCTAGAATAGTTAATTCTGGATATGGTAAGTCCAATTTCTAGGACACGTTATCATAGAGGCTAGAGTTCTAGTGGATCTAGCAAAGATAGAGGTAGTGCTTTCTTGGGAGCCACCCCACAGTGCGACCGTGGTGCGGAGTTTCCTAGGGTTGGATGGGTACTACTAGAGATTATTAACAGACTTTTCTATAGTATAAGAACCTGTGTCAGCTTTGAAAAAGAAAGGACATTGTTTCTTGTGGTTAGAGAGATACCAGCAAAGTCTCCAGGATCTGAGGGAGAGAATAATGAGTACCACCATCTTGATGCTACCAGAAGAAGGCATTGGGTATGTAGTCTACTATGATAAATCAAGGCCCATATTGGGATGTTTCCAAATGTAGGAGACAGAGGTGGTCTCATAAGACACATGGAAGATGGAGAAAAAAGATCAGAAATATGATACCCATGACCAAGAGTTAGCAGTAGTGGACTTTTCATTAAAGATGTGGCAGACTACATGATGGTTGAATGGTTTATTTTATACTATGATCACAAGAGTCTTAGGTATATCTTCTCATAGAAGGATCAAATCCTGAGATTGCAGTGATGGCTAGAGTTCATCCAGGACTATGAATTTCAGATATTATACACTCATGGGAAGGGGAATATGGTGGTAGAGTCACTCTGTAGGAGGTCTGGTTTATAGTTTCTAAGTGAGGCGACACAGAATGTAGATGCATTGTAGTTATCCTTCATGGATAGTGATATATTAGAATACCTCTAGTCCATGACTATCACTCCCCCACTCTTTCAGCGAGTATGGTAGGCACATCTTGGGGATGTTGACTATGATGCCCGATGTGATCAGATATCATGAGGATGGGCTCTTGGATGATTTTTTGAAGGTGGTGAGCATGCCATATTGTTCAGAGAAAAAATCATAGTACCAGTGATGCAACAGGAGGAGGTGTTGAAGGAGTTCCACACATCCCCTTTGGTGGTACATCATGGTGTGGAAATGATGTACTAGGATCTCAGGTTACAGTACTCCAGTGATGAAAAAATCACTGGTGGAGTTTGTCTCTCGATGCCTCACTTGTCAGCAAGTGAAGGCTGAGCATCAAGTTCAAGTAGGCTTAGAAAAACCACTTGGGTGTCAGAATTGAAGTGGGATGACATCTCTATGGACTTTGTGACAGGGCTACCACGTACATTCGTGGGCCATGATTCCAACTGGCCGATTCATGACCAACTCACTAAGTCATCCCACTTTCTACCCATCCGATAGTTAGGATAAGTAGAGGTATTGGGATTTCTCTATGTAAGGAAGATATTATGGATTCCCTGGGTTCCATTGATGATCGGCTCGGATTGAGAATCTCGTTTTACATCCATGTTGTGGAAGGTATTACATGAGGTGTTTGGGACTTAACTACGCTTGGGAACCACCTTTCAACCTCAGATAGATGGTCAGATGGAGCGGACCATACAGACGCTTGAGGACATGCTATGTTCTTATGTCCCTAATCTTGGATGTAGTTAGGAGGACCACTTGTCAATGGTGGATTTTTCTTACAAAAATAGTTATCACTCCACCATCAGCATGGCACGATTTGAGGTCTTGTACGAGCGACCATGAGAATCACCTCTATGCTAGACAGACCCTGGGAAGTCAACACTTATTGGTCCAGAGTTGGTACGAGATACCACTGAGATGGTGGAGGTCATCCAAGAACGGATGAAGACTACACAGAGCTAGAATAAGTCTTCTGCTGACAGTGGATGGAGACCCTTGGAGTTTGATGAGGGAGATGACGTCTTCCTACGGGTCTCACCAAGATGAGGATTTTTGAGATTTGGCTAGGGCAGAAAGCTATCTCTGAGGTTCACCATACCTTTCCATATCCTCAGAAGAGTAGGTGAGGTGGTGTACTATCTATACCTTCCCCCATAGATGAACCAGGTGAAAAATGTTTCCCATGTGTCGCTGCTCAGGAGGAGCGTGCATGATTCATCACACATTATCGATTGGGGCAAGTTGGACATTGATGATGGGGTTATGTTCACGGAGTTCCTAATGGAAATAGAGGATTGACAGGAGGGGGTCCTTTGTCACTGGTCGATTCCTCTGGTGCGAGTTTGGTGGCAGCATAAGAACCTACAGCATAGCACATGGGAGCGGGAGTCTCATTTATGTTCTCAGTACCCCCACTTTTTATCTAGTTTTATTGTGGATTTAGGGGACGTTAATAACTATGTTGGAGAGGATTTAATGAACTGAATTTTAAATATTATTTTTTTAAATTATTTGGTATTTTTTTGAGTCTATAAAAATTGACGGAACGTGATTCCAAGGCCCGAAGTGTCCGAAATTGAATATTGAACTTTTTTAATGTATATTCAGTAAACGTGTGATGGAAAATTCCTATATTTTGAATCGGTTCTCAGATTAAAAATTTGAGGGCACCGTTGAATTTTCAGTTCCAAGATTAGATCAAAGGATTCTTAACTTTGTTTGGAAAAGGTCAGACAATAAATGTTAGATTTCAGATATTTTAAAATAAATTAATAAAATAATAAAATAACTAGTTGTTATTTTATATTTTTTTTCTTTTTTTCAACCTTTTAGTGGTAGCGGTGGGACTATAGTGCAATGTCAAACATTATATAGGAGACTTTTAAAGTCCTGAACCTCTTGTCTCCTTGGTTTTGTAATGACAATTATTCTATTTTTAATTAACTCATTAATTATGGTTAATTAATTAATAATAGTATTAAACACAATGTGGGATATTATTCTATTATTTAAACAAGTATTGGGTGTGGATTTTGGATACCCACAAAAGCAACCTATGACGGAATGATGATATAAGCCTTCTCCAATGAAGAACGAGGAAAGAACAAATGCTGAGGAACATCTTCAAATTCTTACCATTCTTCCTCATCCATTATTTCTTCCAATGAGTTATAGGTGGGGGTTTTGATTACAAATTTTATGATTCATTTCTCCTTGATGATGTTAAATTTTTTTCCACGTAAAAATTCTATTGCGGAGGGTGTGAGCCTAACTGAACAATTCCTAACCCCTCCACCGAAGTTGCTTTGTTTGCATTCTTTGTCGACAATTGACCAATACAGCGGAAAGGAAAAACCAGGGGCCACGCAGTAAGGGAAGCCTCTTGGGAGGCCCATAGGTGCATTTAGAAAAGGTAATTCACCTCTGGAGCATCAACGAAGGACTGCAAAAGCTCTACCCATACAGCGGTGCCGACAACCGGAGGAGGTGGCGACCAGCTCTCATTTGCCACAAAAAGGTTGTGGCCCCCGAAGGCAATATAGTGGACAAGTGGTGGTCATCAAATTATGGTCATGTTGATGGTAGTTGGTGCACGCAATGGAACACTGTGGAGGAGGGTTGCGGCTCCGAGCCACAGTGGGGGGGCACACCCGTGACCCTCGGGAACTCAAGCACACTTGGGGAGCATTTTCTTAGGAACTCAATCACACCTAGTGCAAAAATATTGTGGCTGGATGTCAAGTGGATTACAATAGTATTTGGATCATCAGTAGCATGTCCCGGTGAGGTCAACCCTTAGAGCGGCCCGTTATGGATCAATGACTTACGACCATGTTTGGGTCAACAACTTACAACCCTTTTTCAATCGGTGACCTACGACCCTGTGTAGATCAACAGTAGAGCGACCTGATGATGAACAGCTTTAGAGCATCCCATCATGGATTAGAGACTTCTGGCCCTATGTGGATTGATGACTTAAGATCCTATGTGAATCGACAACATACAACCCTGTGTGGATTGGTGACTTATGGCCCTGTGTGGATAAGTAACTTACGACCCTGTATGGATCAGCATTGGAATGAATTCTTTGTGGTTCAGCACTGGAACATCCTAATAGAATAACATGATTTAGCTTTATGAATAATCATCATTATTCTATGTTCTTTAATTTGTAAACTTGGTTTGTGATGTTTCTTAAAATGTGTTTTCTGATTCAGATCATGCTTTGGGGTTATTCTTTTGTGGAGTTGTGGAAGGCCTTCGAGGGGCTCGGGGTCCCTACTAGATATTTTTACACTCACCCCTGCACGATCTTCACCTGAACCATGTTTGTGTCTTATAAAGATGATGGACAACATTGACCGAGGATAGAGAACCAGGACTAGACAACGAACCGAGGTGACCAGTTGACATGGAGAGCCACGGTGATGAACTATACCTACCCTTCAGGTATGATCCATGGCGGACTACCTCAAGATATTTTCTTTATTTTTGGATGTATCTCTTTCAATTGGGCTTGTATACTGGCCCCTTTATTTTCAGTTTAAACATTTACTGCAACAATTTTTCTACGTGATTTAGTTTTTTTGTGTACCTAGTCCGTGTGTGTGAAGGTTAAAAAGGCAATGCCTTCCTTTTTAAGTATATTCATTTCTAGTGCTAGTTGACAACCCCTAGCCTATGGATGGAAGGCTTGGGCTAGTCACAGCATGGGCCCCGAGGGACGGTTCATGACATTTTATTTTTTAGTATATCCTTTGACAGCATAGCATAACATTATCTAGTGAGTGGTTTCATTCTAATTTCTTCCATCTTGTTGTCATTCATCCTTATTTATTTAATAAAATTTGAATATTTTTGAATTTTTTATAGTGCTTCTAAAAAATTAATATTAATTTTTAACATTTAAAATTGTTCAATAAACTTACCTCATTATTCTTAAAAAATTTCCTAGTTCACACTCTCTAGAAATAGTGGGTGTGACTTGAATAATGGTGGTGGCTCCTCCCTTAAATATTCCGGATCATTTTCAAGATTTTTAATATCTTGCTCAAATTTTCAATCTTGTTGTTTATTTATTTTTGATGGATGGTCTTGGGTAATTTTTGTACTTCTTTAGGCGACTGACTTAACTTATCTATGTGGGTTGTTTTCTATTATGCATAACATCACTCCTCACATCCTTTTCCATTGTTTTTCTATGATGTTCAGAATTTAAAATTTCAGATGTCATAGGTAAACATTATGAGTGGTTTAATCTACTTTTCGTCCTTTTATATTTTCTCTAGTGTTGTCCATGAAGCTCGACAATTTTCCCTATAAGTAGTGAATTTGGCTTTTGAGTGAGGTACCGTAATGGTCTTATTACTAGTATCCCAGTTTTATCAAAATGATGTGTAACAACCCATGTATTATAAGTGATGTTTGTTCAAAATAATTGTTTGTTAAATTATATTATATAGAATTATACACATTAAACACATAGAGAAACCAATAACACCTTATTTCATTAACCAATATTGTTACATTAGTCAACTAATAAACCCATAAATATGAGAAAAAATATAATGGGAAAATTAGAAAATAATAAATGTATAGTGGGAATATTTCTATCCTTACAATATTTTATAATCATAACCCCAACGAACAACACTATAGAAAAGAAACATAATATCCGTAAACTAATTAAAATATTATAACATGAAAATATAGTACCATAGGAGGACCTATACTGAATATTTTATAAAATAATGAAGTTTTATTTATAGGAGGAAATATTATTTTTGGAATAGTAATGCTTTTTTTGGAATAGTAATGTCTTTGTTGGAATAGTAATGAGGCCATTGGAATAGTAAAATAACTAGTAAGAATAGTAACTTGAATGTTATGGTAATTTTTTCTCAAAATAATAAAATGTAATTTAAATAATAATTACCCTAAAAAATTTATAAAGAAAATAATTTTGGAATTCCATAAAATTAATAACAAGATAATAAAATCAAATAAAATATAAGCACATTTTAACTAAACTTTATTTTAATGTATTTCATAAAAATTATAATTATTTATAATAAAAATTATAATTACCTATATTATAAAATTATTTTGATAAAATAAAATTCAATTTTATAATAAGAACATTTAAATTTCATAAGGGTAAATTTTTGATAATTTTCTAAAAGTAACCATTTTTACTTTATTTGTAAAAATATTTTTATTTTCAAATACCGGAAGTTTTCTTACATGTTGATGTTGTATTAATGGATTAATAAATGTTAATTTGTTTATTTTTGCCAAAAAAATTAAATATGACAATATTTTCATTATAAAATAATTAAATTAATTTTGATATTGAAAAATTATTTTCTAAATTCTATAGTCAAAATAATTCCATTAAAATAATATTTTTCCTCTTTTTCCATTATCCTTTTTAATAAAAAAGTGATTTCATTTTATTATAGAGGGTAAATTTTTAAATCAGTTTATTTTATTAATATATTTTTCTCAATTAAAAAAATATCACTATTAGAATGTATACCTTGGATATAGTATTTTATTCAATATTTAATCCTTAAAATGTCCCTCTCCTGAAGTATAAATATTCCCTCTTCCTCTCCATGAGAAACCAATCCTCTGTCACTTAACAAAGACAAATATAAACCCAAATATTGTCTCTCAATTCCCTTATAAAAATTATGAATGTACTATAATAACAAACTCTAAGAATTCACGGATTCGGATGTCGTAGGAAAGAAGAAACAGACGTAAGAGGGTATGTTTTCATCAACTTTGAATCTATTTTTGTCTTCTCTTCCCCTTTGTATCAATTCTTTACAAACCCAAATATTCTATAAATTAATTTTAAACTATGTTAAAATTATATTAGTTATTTTAAACTATTTTAATTATTATGTTTATGATATGTTTATGTTTTATAAATCTCTTTCTCCTTTTTTTTGAAATGGCTTGTAAACAGATGGTTAGCCACTCACAAAGAATGTTTTGAACTCTATAATTATCATAGCCATTATATATTATCATAATAAACTATTTATAATATATAAATTTATAAATATAATCATTTATAATATTATTGAGTTAATATTCATAATGTATAAATAGAAATTATGCATGATCATTAAATTAACACAAGACGATGTGTTCTAAGGAAATTATGATATCAAGACATTATACATTTAACAATGGATTATGAAATATAATCAAATTTTTATTATTGATCAAGATTAAAAAAATTAAACAATATTAACTCCAGGTTCAATCTATTATTAAATCCTTGATTTATTATTCAATTGGTGAAAAATGAATAAGTAAAGCGGATTTTGTGGTAAGAGAATTTAGAAACCCAACTACTTCTTTTGGGTTATCTCTTACTTCACATTATTTTATATATGTATATTAATTTAATATCCTTAAAATTTCATTTAAATATTATTTACCTTCTCTTAATGGGGATAAACATGGTTTTAACATGTAAAAATTAGTTCTATGAAAAAATATAATGATTTTTCAAAGATGATTTATTTCCCAAAACATCGTATTGGATCCTCTAGATTTTTTTCTTGTCTAGTCAATAATTATAATGTTTAAATATAAAATTATTTTCCCCTTATTCATTTGGGAACCCAAAAGCCTAATTATGAAATTATTCTTTACAATTTTATTATGAAACTCATTCCTTCCCATGGGTTTATTTCCTGAATATGGTTGATATATTCTCTCATTCCATGTGTCATGAATGATTATAAGCATTCAACGATGTGAGTTATGAAAAAATATAATATATCCCTCTAATGAATTGGTTATTTTGATATTCCTTAATAGATTTTGTGTATTTTTGGAGAAATTGAGCCTATGTTTGTCAACAATTTTGAGGTTTTAATTTATTCACATATGTTATGCATGAACATGATGTTAGATTTGTTCACAAATATGTGTTTCATTTGACCACTACATTAAGATGTTATAATATTATTCATATTCCAAATTCCAAGAATTTTGTTTCCATAATGATTATGAATATGATCATATCTTATGATATGATGATGTTGATTACGCTCACCCATGTACTATTGATTCATGTCCCTTATTCATTAAATTTTTTTTAAATATTATTATGTACAAATAGAGACTAAATATTTTCATTCCGAGATGTTATAACTTGTTATATTAATATTAAATACACTATAAAAACACATTCCTAAACACTGTAATTGTTTATGTTATTTTGAGTCTAGTAACACAATATTACCAATTCGGGAAATATCTTTAATGTCTCCCACAAAGTTCTCCCCCATTAGTTCCTTCTAAAACATACCCTAAATAAAACATTCTTCAAAACATAGGGAAATAAAACATGATAAAGGGTGAGATTAGATGCTCAGTAAGGGTAAAAAAGTGAGATACCTAAGCATAATATAACAATAAGTGTATGAGAATATGAAAATAAACCTTCAAAACATACCCAATATATCAAATAAAATAATTTTGAGTCGGGGAATAAATATTGGTAGTTCATAAGACATGAATTATAATGGAATCCAAGAAAATGATCCATGAGAGTATAATAATGGCATAAGAGAAATATTTTTTGTCACACATTATTTTATGACCTTTTGAATATGTATAAATATAGATAAGTTCACTCATTAATTTATGAATATAAAATCAGGCCCTCGCATAAACCAATGGGATTACAACTAGATCCACATATAAAATTATGGACATGAAATGAAAATTCATGCATAATTCTATAACAAATGAGAAAATTTTACACATAATATTTTGAACTTGTAATCAAGTTCAGCTATAAAATTGTTAACATGTAATCGGGTTCATACATAACATATTTACCCATGAGTTATCTATCTTTACTAAATTTTGGGGGGGAGATATAAGACCCAACCCTCTCAAAATAGAAACCATTTTTATGTGTTCTAAATGATCCTTGACGTCCATATTATCATAAACCATGAAATGAAATGGGATTCAAAAACATTTCATCATATCCTAACCTATGGAAAAGAAACAAGTTACATAATCATCATGTTATCATAAACATAAACCATTTAAAGAAAGAATTAGAATATTACCCTTAGATCATGTCCCTAATAATGAATCGGTAACATCAACATATCTCATCTTAGATGGAAATTTCTTTATAAATCACTCAAAAAATTATTCATAAAAACATCCTTTCTTCTTTGAAAAATACATTTTAAAAAATTAAACATTTTCAAAATCCATTTCATTTTGAAATTATTTATTTAAAATCTAAAAAATAATTAAATACTAAGAAATTTTTTTCCTATGAATAGAAATTTGAAAAACTGTAAGGTAATCTTGAAACCATTGAGAGGACATGATATTAAGAACTACTATTTATTATCCCCGTGTTAAAAACAAATTTCTTTTCACATTATTTGATAAAAACAAAATGGGAATTATTTTGAAAATGACATAAAGATTTAACTGGAATACTTTTCAAAAAAAGGTAATAATGGGAAAGAAGTTATTTTAAAAATAATATAATATTATTTATATTAATAATTTGAAATGTTTTTAGAAAACATTGTTTTGAAAGAAAACAGATTTTCAACCAAAGAATGAAATAAAGTCATATTTTTATAAAACCCTTCATTGATTTATTTTAAGTAATAAAACTAGTTAAATGTTACTAATACTTGAAAAATCACAAATAACTAGTGTAGAATAAATTTCACTAGTTTCTTGAGATATGGACCATAATAGTTTATCCTTAGAAATGAAATCATAAACAATCTTGATAAACGATGAGATGGTAACATAAAATCATTACCACTTTGATATCAATGAATCATAAGCCCCATAAAAAAATATAATTCAATGAAAAATATAATTTAATGCGAATAAATCATGATATTTTCTATAAAATGGGTTGTATATACCCCTTATAAGAGAATATAGGTGCATAATGTAACATATGTCTCAATGAAGGAAATTTGAGATAAAAATACCTTACCTCAATGATAAAATTGAAACATTAATCCCCATGCACGTGGGATCCTAATATATATGTATAAATCATAATAATTTTCCAATTAATCATTATAAAATACATTCATGGGTTTTATATACACCAAATAAAATAAATAGACAATCATTATAGCATGTGTCCTGTAGAAAATAAAAGTGACATGAAAACACCTTATCTTAAGTCTTGAATTTTGTAATACATGTTAAAACATAATTTATAATATATATATATTTATTATAAATTTATTAATGAACCCAAAATAAATAAATAACACCATTTATTATTTATTTTATGACCTTTTATTACACTTTTATTAACAATTCCTTGTTTAAATTACATTTCAGGTAATAACTTCATTTTTTTTAGGAATCTTATGTATTATTATTTTTGGTAAACTTACATCGATAATAGTTTCCTAATCTTAATAATTTTAACCATAATATAAATATAATATATATTTAGTATTTTAGTATTTAGAGTATTCTATCAAATTTAGTGACATAAATTGAACTACACCATTCTTGGAGACGATAGGTTGTACGTACGCCTAAACATTGATTCAATTTAATTATTGTACTGAAAGAAATAAATTGAAATAATAATTTATAATTTAATAATCAATTTATTTCATATATATCATATATAATCATTAAAAAAAATTATTACCTTCCATGTAATGCATGAATGAATCATATTGCCTCCTGACATGGTACTGCTCCGTACACAAGAGAGATGTTAGCATATTAAAAAATGGAAATAATGAATGTATGTATGATAAAATAATTATATAACAATAATAATAACCAAAATATAATTTACAAATGGTAATTACTTCATTTTTTCCTATATTGATAGGTGGTAATTGAGAAAAATGACATTAGTTTGTGAGGTGGTAGCCTGTCGTACACACAATTTATGACTTTATAAACCATTTCATAGAAGTGGAGATGGTTGTATATAATTAAATTAAAATAAAAATATCATAATATTAAATATAATAACGTTATAATATCTTAATTTTAAAATAATTATTTAAGGAGGTGGTGGAATAAGTAAAACAAAAATGCGTGTTGATGAACATTACCTCTTCTTCGGGTATCCTCCAAAAGTTTGTACCAAAATCCATTCTAGGTTAGATTTTTGTCTAAAATAATTCTTCTTAGATTACAGGACATAATTTGGAAGGTATTTGGGTAGGCCTTTTCCAAATCAAAAAGGTTTTAATGTGTGAAGAAGAGAGAATAGGGGTGGGGTTTTATAAGTGAGGTGAGTGGGACACTTAAAATGTTTTCAATGAAATAATTCCACCCACATTTTTTTATGTCACAAGGATTGAATAATAGACCATTATGTATAAATTAATATATATATGATCTAAATATGTCCATAAAATGTTTTTTTTACATTATATTTTTATTTTTTAACCCATATATTTAAATATTAACCCGATAAAACTATCTCTACATTAATTGTACTAAATAATTTCTTTTATTTTTACTATTTGTTTTGATCAAAACTTTATTTTACCTTATCAGATAATATAAATAATTCTGATTCAAAATAAGAAACCCATTTTTCCAAATTCTTTTCCCTTAAGTGGAAAATTTTAATTCTCAAATTAATCCCACATTCACAATGAGAAATGATGTTTTTATGGAAAAAATGTTCAAATTTTTACAAAGTTATTATACCTAATTTCAATATAAAATTTATTTAACTAAACTAAATTGGATTAATGAATATATAAGTTAACTTTTGTTACTTTTTACTTAATTTAAAATATAATTTAACATTATAAATCTATTTAATAAAAATGAATTTTTCAATTGAAATTCAATATTTTTCAGTATTCATGATAAAATGAAACTTTTTATAAAAATAAAAACAAAATCACCCAATTATAATATTCAAATGATGACTTAAAAAGTAATTTTATTTTCAAAATTATTTTTTAAAATTTTTTAAAAATTAATTTTAAAATATATGCGTAAAATGTAACAAAACTTATTTTTATAAAAACAACATTTCTAATAATAAAATGAGATTTATTTGAATTTAATATCAAAGAAATACATAAGATTAATGTTAAATTTTTTATTAAATATCTATTATATAAAATTAATTAAAATTAATCAATGTTTTTTTATTGATCTATAATGTTTTTTTGCACAGAAAAATAGTTTTTCAAAGAAAAAATTTATTCATTTTCAAAGTGTTTTTATTTTAATTTATAATTAATTGGTCACCTAAGAATTTATCTTATATACATGTGTAAACCATAGTTTCATAATTGAGTTAATATTATTTATACCCACAATTCCAATGGCTAGATGATAAATATCATATTAAATAATGATATTTTAATAATACCTTACATTTCATTTAAACATATTGTTTCATGTAATGGAAGCTAAACTTAATGTTTTATGTATTGGAACCTGTCCAAATTATAAAATTAATTTGAAAAATACTTCCTAATTACATGGATGTTACATTATACCCCCCCAAGAATTTCTCACACCAAAATTAATCACTTTTTTATTTAAAACTGAAGATACTTCTGCCTTATTGCATCGTCAAGTTCACATATAACTTCCTCAAGAAGGTTGGTTTACTAAATAAATGTTGACTAGGTTAGTGGTATTTCAATTTTATGTTAGATCTATGATATCTACGTATTTTTTATCATGATAAATATCATGCTCAAGTGTAATTTACTACGAGCTCACTATAAGGAATGGATCAGGTATGTACTTCCTCTAGAGTGATACATTAAACACATTGCGAACCTATGAGAGGATAGGTGGAAGCACCAAATAGTAATATACTATCCTTATAAAATCAAGTATTTTAAAGGGACCAATAAACTTAGTGATTATTTTTTCCTTATTTTTTAGGAAGAAATTTTTATAAATTCATTTTTTCCAACATAAAATTTTAGATAACGTCGACAATTATCAGTATAAAATTTCTTCCAAATTTTTTTAGTTCTTCCATTTTTCAGAATGTATATAACCTTATCTTCTATATCATCAACTTTATCAACTTATAAAATCATTATTTCTGATACTTCATTCAATTTTTTTTGTGTTCTATATTTATTTCCATAATGGTCTTCATACAGATCCATCATAATTATTGAGTGAAATATATTGTTGTAGGGAGACTCAACATAGATAAAGGTCTTCATAACATCAACCATTGAAATCATTAAAATGTAGTTTTATCTTATGTTCTATGTTTTTAATTGTTCTCTATGATTTACCATCTATCTAAGGATTATATATAGTCTTGAAACATATCTTTCAATCAAGAGATAGTTGAAGTCTTTTCCCAGATATCATGGTAAACTTCAGATCCCGATCATAAATAATTGAATGTGGTACTCCATGTTACCTTACCACTTCATTAATGTATACTCTAGAAAGACGGTCCATAGTGAAATATTCTATGGTATCAAATAAGTGCATAGAATATGTAAGGTTATAGACTACAACTTTTGATTACCTCATCATCAAGAATAAGATACACCATAAAGTTTACTAGTAATTTTAATCAAATGTATAAAATTTTTAATAAATTTTTCACTAAAACATATACAAAATAAAAGGGTTTTATTACCATAAATGTATCTTAAAATAACATTAATCTTTAAAAAATCCCATCACCTGAAACCAAAAGGGTTTTTCAATGACTCTAAACTTATTATAAACCAAATCCTTATAAACCAAAGATGATATACCTAAATCTTCAGTTAATCTTACTTTGAGATATATAAACATCCAAAAGATAATTCATACTTTATCCCTTATATAATATCTTATCTTATAAAAACATTTTAATTGTAATATTGGGTTTATCCTTGTACTGATAGAATATCAAATGTGATTTCATTATTCGAGAATCCATTTAGAAGTATATAATCTCATGAACTTTCACAATGTCATAGGGCTCATTCATAAAAAGTAAAACATTAAATTTTTAATTGAAGTGGGAAGGATAAATGTTCCCTTAATTATCATCATTCACTATATCCGTTATAAATTTATAATCATTAACGTTTTTCTTTTTTCATCATTGTCTTTTGTGGATTATCATCCAAATTAACCCTTTTATTTTTAAATTTATTCTTATAATGCCCAAACTCTCTTCACATGAAACACTAGATTGTGGGTGGTGCATTATGTTAAAATATCTCCCTAAAAATTTTATTGAATTTTCTATTCATATAACTTATATAATAATTTTATTTATGGATAGGCGTACCACACATTAAACAACTTCTTATTCCTTTCAGTCACTCACATAAGTGTTCCTTCCCATTATTTTGGAATGTATGAATTTGAAACTTTTTATTCCCTCCATGTGACATATAATTTAAATTTCTATGTAACTCAATATTCCTTTTTATATCACCAGAACCAACATGTTTTCCAAATTAAATTTCAACTTTTAGTACACATCAAAATATTACTTCGTATCATCCAAAGTCCCCTATGGATAATTCCCTTCATAGATTCATTTTTAAGCAATTATAGAATCTATCAACCTTACTTTCAGGGTGAAATATATTACCAAAAGACTACCTAACAAGTCATGTAAAATTTTATTCATAAGTACCAACAAATTCATCATTCTTTTGATTAATCCTAAATAATTCCGTCTCCATTTTTTTATGAAGAATACAAGGAATGTACTTATATAAAAATAGCCATATAAACACATCCCACTTCATATAGTCAATTTATTATCATTGATTACTATTCACAATAGTAGTACACTATTTATCTTCTTCCTCTTCCAACTAGTAGACATCTAAAATGATTTTTTCATGTCTAAAAACTAAAAAATGGAAGATATCATTTTAATGGTACTAATACATTTTTATAAAACTATTAGATCAATGGAACCATAAAAATAAGGTGGGTGGTTCCACATGAAGGAATTAACAAATTGTTCCTACATCCTTTTATCATTTGGAAATCCATCATGACTCATAGCTTAGAAAAATTTTGTGAGCAAAAGAATGAGTCTTTTAATTTAAGATCCCACAAAATTCAGTTTCTCATTTTTAAAATCATTGAATTGTCCACCACACTCAGAACTGACATGGTTTTTTTTAGGATTTATTCATTGACTAAAACTGAAAATACAATATAAGAAACAATAATCATAATGGGAACCACATAATCATGAACAATATCTTATAGGATGCCTAAACCATGAAACATTATTTTTAACCTATGACACCTTAGGTTTATCCTATGACATTCTTAGTAATTGTCTATTTAAATCATTCTGAATGGTTTGTAAAGAGTTTCTAAATTTCAAAATCATATCCCTGAGGTGTGTTAGACTAGGGTGTAATGGAACCTATTTTCATTAACTAAGTGACAATTGATTCTTTCCCAATTCCCCCTTTTTTATTTTTTACCCCTAACTACCTCTATTTCATAGCCACATCCACTTGTAGTATCCAGATAAGGATTTAATTTCATATAAACCAACCACATTATACTTTACTAAAATTCTTGGACATTTTTTATATACTTTGACTCATCCATAGACTTATACCTAGTAATATCCTTTAACATATCTGCAGAAATATCCCCAGGTATCTCAATAATTTTTTCTTATCCTAGTTTCCATAGGTTGACTAAACCTTTCCTGTAATGCCCAATATAGCGACCCATAATTTTCATACAAATATATTACAAAATTTTAGATTATTATTTAATACATTATATAAAATAACGCTTGAGGATAATAATTGTTTTTTGTATTTGAAAACATGTAAAATAGTATTCATAATTCATGAAGGATCTTTAATGTCTTACATAAAGATCTTACCTTTTAGTACCTTTAAAAAAATAACCTACATAAACCTTTCTTTAGAGCCTAGGGAAATTAAACTCGAGAAAGTCTCTTCTTAGATGACCAGTAAGGGTAATAAAGGGAGATATGTAACCACAACATGAGCATAAGTGAATAATAACATGATAATAACATTTTAAAATCATTAACTATATATCATAGATAATAATCATAAGTCATAAAATAAATATTGGCAATTAATAAGACATGAATAAAAATGGAATCAAATTACCTGATTCATGATTGTATAAAATTATCATAAGACAATTATTTGAGGTATACGAATTAGATTATAACATTATGAATATATATAAATAGAGATAGGTTCACTCATTAAGAAAAGGATATTAAATTATTCACTCTCATAAACTTTTGAACATGAAACTAGGTCTACACATAACATTATGTATACGAATGACAGGTCTATGAATAACACTATGAATATGTTATTAGGTTCACATATAACATTGATAACATGTAATAAGATTCATGAATAAAATAATTACTAATGTTTTATCCATATTTACCCAATTCATTGGAGAGAGATATAGGTCCTACTCATATAATAAGGGAAATCATATTTATGTGTTCCACAAGATCATAAACATCCATTATTTCATAAAACCTAAAATGGAATGGGTTTCATAAACATTTCACCATGTCATAACATATGAAAAAGATTCAAGTTTCATAATCATCATATCATCATAAGCATAAACCATTTAGAGAATGAATAAGAATGGTATCCTTTTATAATATCCCCAATAAGGAATACTAAACTTAACCAAATTTCATCTTATATGTAAAATTATAATGATAGATCATTTAAAACATTTCTTAAGGAAAATATCACTTCCTATTTAAAAAACACTTTTAAAAACATAAATAATTTTTAAAATGATTTTCATTTTGAAAACATTTATTTAAAATATAATTTTTTAAAATATTATGTTAAGGATTTTATTTGAAAAAATAACTCTGAAAACTTTTTAGGGAAGCGATAAATAATTGAGCAGTCGTGATAGAAGGAAATATTATTCATGTCATGAATGTTAAAAACAATAAAAATTTGAAATTTTAAGTGAAATCCAATTATGAATTATTCAAAAAATTATACAAATATTAAATTAAAAATTAATAAAAAACATGAAACATGGTTTTGGAAGAAAACAGATTTCTAACTGAAGGGAGAAAGAAAGATATATTTTCGTAAAAACATTTTGAAAATTATTTTAAGAAAAAGAGAGTGGGAATGGTATTATTAATTGAAAATATCATTAATAATCAAAGGTTAATTAAAATAATAAGTTTTTTTAGAGATTAATTATAATATTTAACGATTAGTAAGATAATTATAAACAATCTTGATAAACTGTGAAATTATAACATAAAATCTTTACCACTATGGTAACATTGAACCATAATCCCAATGAAAGATTATAATTAAATAAAACCTATAATATCGTAATACTAAATGAATTCATTATATTACCTATATAAGTGTCGTTATTTACACCTTATAAAATAATGCAAGATCATAACATAATAAATGTCTCAAAGAACGTAAATTGAGATAAAAATCCATTACCCCATTAATAACAATGAAACCATAATCCACAAAAAAAGATATATCCTAAAATAGATGTATAAATCACCAAAACATTTTGGATAATAATAATAAAATAAATTCATTGGATTTATAAACACCACATAAAAGATGTAGGCACTTAATAGGGCATTTGTCTCATGGAAAATAAAATCGAGACAAAAATACCTTACTTTAGGTATTGAAGTATGTAGTAAAAATACAAACCTGAAATTTAATAAATATAGTTTAATTATAAATTTATTATTAAACCATAAATAAATATATCATGTCATATATTATGTTATTATGACCTCATATTTATCTTTTATTAACAATTCCATGTTAAAATCATGTATCATGGAATGACTACATTGCTTTTCCTGTATGTTATGACTTTTTAGTTTTGGTAATATTACTTAGATCATGGTTTAATAATATAAATATTTTTAAAAAATATATATTTGTCACATATATACATTATATAAGTATTTATATAAATCCATAAAATTTATTGATAAAAAATGAAGTACATTATTCATAGAGACAGTAGGACATAAGTACACTTGAAAATTATTTCTATTTTCAAATTGAATTGATAGAAAGAAAGTAAAATGGTATGTTATAATTACATAATCATTTTTATATCATATATATAAAAAATTTATAATAAAATAATCCTTATTAACCTCCATGTAAATAATGAATGAATCACATTGTATCATGAGGTGGTGGTCCAACGTACACACGAGAAACACTATAGTTTTCATAAAAACTGGAAGCATGAAGGTATGTGTGATATAATTATTAAATAAGAATAAAAATATCATAAATTACATATAAAAACAATAAATTCAACATCATTTAAAATCGTGAGATATGGTAATGGAAAAATTAATGACATACGTTCGTGAGGCGGTAGTCTATCGTACATGGGAATAATTATTTTGTAAACCATTTGATTGAAGAGGTGATGGTATTAGATAATTAAATTAATGTAAAAAAATAAAAATATATGTAATATAATGAGGTTATTATATAATAATGTTATAATAATAATTTATGAGGGTATTGGAATAAATAAAACAAAAATGGTTGTTGATGAATGTGACCTCTTCTTTGGGTATCCTTGTTAGGATTGTATAAAAATCCATAAAATGTTGGATTTATATAAAAAAAGGCTTCAAGGATGACAGAAGGGTAATTTTAAAGGTATTTTTTTCAGGGATTGGATGGTATAAAATATTTTTACAGTGCGATTAATATAGGAGAGGGGTGGGTTTTTATAAGTGAGGTGAGTGGCACACTTATAATTTTTTAAATGAATGAATTCCACCCACATTTTTTCATTTAATAGAGCTCAAAAAAATACCATTTTCGATCCTATAATATATAAGGTATGAATATTTATAGACAATTGTTTTTGGAAACGTTTTGGGTTATTTTTAACTCTTATATTTTTAGTTTAAACCTTTGAAAAAACCACTTCTTCCATAACCTCGATAAATAATTTTAGCTATTCTTATTAATAATCTTGGTCTAAAATTATGTTGAAATTTATGGATAATATAAATTATTATTATTCAAATTATGATATCCATTTTTTCAAGTACATTTCATATAAGTGGTATATTTTAATTTAAAGTTAATCATGTATAATCCATGGGAAAGTGGGTTTTATAAGAGAAATGTTTCAAAAGGTTAAAAGGTTTTTTATAAAAAAATCAGTATAAAATTGATTAAAATGAAATAAATTGTATTAATGGATATATATTTAAACTAATTTTAGGTTAAAAACAATTCATAATATTATTTAACTTTATAAATAAATTGAACGAAAATGTCGTTTTCAATTAAAATTCAATATTTTCACTATTCATCAATAAATGAGAATTTTCATAAAAATAACAAAAATTCACCCTCACTTAGTTTTTAAGATTATGATTTAAAAAATGAATCAAATTTTATCAAATTAATTTTCTTAAATTTTAAAAAATTAATTACAAAATGTGTGTCTAAAATACAACAGAAATTATTTTTATAAATATATAATTTCTAAGAATAAAGTTGGATTTATTCTTATTTAATATCTAGAAAACACATAATATTATTGTTAATCATTTTATTGAATTTATAATAATAATATATATATCAGGAAAATTATTCCAAAAAATTGTTTTAATTAATTTATTGTGGTAAAATGTAATTGTGCACAGAAAATGGTTTTCAAAAAAATTATTAATTTTTAAATGGTTCTTATATTCATTTATAATTAATTTATCACCAAAATATTTATCAATTATTCATGTGTAAAACATGTTTTGATAAATAATTTAATATTATTCATATCCTATATTTTTAATTTCTATGTGATAACTATTAAATTAAATGTTAATATTTTAATAACATGTTAGGTTTTGTTTAAACTCAGTATTTCAGGTAACGCAAGATAAACTCAGGGTTTCATGCAATGCAAGATATCTAAAAATATAAATTAATTTGAAAAAAATATATTTCATAACATATTTATATTTTATAATAAAACTGATGTATAAGACTAATTTTCCATGATTTTAAACATTTATATCATGGATGATATCATAATTATATCTTTTATCTTTAAAATGATGTAATAATCATAGAAGAAAAATTTGGGTCACTAGAGTTGGTATCAAAGCATAGCATACTTAATTTTGGAATTTGTCTTAGAATATGTTTTTAAACCCCATTAGGATAAGTGTAAGAATAGTTTTTCAGCCTATGTTTTTATAAACTATAAAAGATTATGGTTTATGAGTAATGAAATCCATTTGTAGACACTATAAATGGATGCGAATATCTGATGATTTTACCGCAGGATAATAACCTAAAAAAGGGTGTAGTGGGTATTAACGTAATCTCCACCTGGTGAAAAAAAAGAGGCCTTGGGGAACACATTGTTTTATACTCCCAATTGATATTATATAGTTAATCACAATATATATACAAACCCTTATAAAGGATATATAACATTAGTAATTATACCTCTTAAAATATAGAAAATGATTAAAGTACATATAATCGGTATTTGAGGAAAAGGATAAACATATGGATCCCATAAGATATTACATTAGATTTAATTTTTTATATAATAAAAAAATATTTATTAATGATTTAATGACTTTTTTTTCAAACTTTTTCTATTTTATAAAATGTTGGGAACAAGGATATACCAGACCAACCACAATATGAGGGACCATTAAATGATTATTTTAATAATAATCCCAAATAAATAAGAGGTGGAGTTAAAAATTCATGGTTATTCTTACTTATCTTTGACATTATATGAAGAATAACCTAAAACATTAAGAACATCCTCTTTTACCCAAGAAGTAGTAATAGAAATTGATTCCTTTATAAGGAAAGGACCACAGACATTCAATGGATCTTTCTATCCACTTGTCATGGAACAGTGGGACAATTCAATAGAGAGTATATTTTTAATTCTTTTTTGATATAATAAGGATAAAGTTGCCTTGGATATCTAACATTTAAATTTTTATGCTGATAAATGTGGGTTGTGGATAAATATAAAAAAACTAATTGGATAATTGGAAGAAATTGAGTGGGAAGACTTTAGGAATTTATTTCTAAACAAGTATTTCAGTCAAAATATTTGAACCAATATTGAGAGATAATTAATAGATCATAAGAAAAATCAGTTTGAATCTATCACTTCTTACATTGAAATATTCACAAGGCTTGCAAGATATAACTCTAGTTTGTTTTTCAAAAATAATATAACAATAGATTTCTTCATTAGTGGTTTAAAGACACGCCTCTTAAATGATATAACTGTCCAAGAATTTTTATATTACTAATAAGTAGTTTAAAGTGTTGTCAAAGTAGGGATATATTTTATATAATGGCCCCATGCTAATTGAGATTAGAAAAGAAATATTGACATTCAAGATGGTGGGTCAAATTAAAAGGATGTAAATAATATTAAACCACACACATGTCAAAGTTATTAAAGGAAGAATCATGGGAATTTCTTCAAATGGATAGTTAAATGATTCAAGTGTGGAAGAAAAGGCCAACAAGATTATGAATTTCTAAGTGACCTAAGAAATTTTGATAACATAATAGAGGAAAGGAAGGAACCTCCCAATACACCACCAATGGTACAACGTTTCAGCGGTATGGAGAAAGATAACTATCTAAGATAGTTCACTTAATCAAATTTCTTTGAGGGTAACCAACATTAGAACCACCAATACCAAATAAACCTCAAAAATATTATAGAATTACTCATGCTAAGGTGGATCATGAAAATAAATTCATACAAGGTACACTTATTATTCAGTGAATAATAGAAATGTTTTTTATATAAATATAGTTCTACGAATCTCTTTATCTCATTCAAGTTTACTATGACTATTGAATTACAACCCTGATACCATGAAGTAGATATATCCCTAAAAACACCTAATTGTTTGATTATTACACCCCATGTGTTGTAATTCTTCCCATTACTATTTGGGGGAATATTCTTTTAACATATCTCACAATCCTACCCTTGATGGAATTTGATTCTATATTAAGTATTTATTGGATCTCATTATATAGGTCTCACAATAAATTTTTGGAAAAATAAATATCTTCATATATTCTAAACCATCCCATGATCCTCTACAAATTCATGTAATATCCTGAATCTTCTACTGAAAATTCCATCAATTGTGTGGGTATTTATAGCCATTGAAGAATAATACCTTGCCCAAATGGTTGAGTTAGAGGATAGTATCAAACATGAAAAAATTTATATTTTAAGGGAATACATGATGTAATTCTTAAATAGTTGTCTAGTAATCCCTCATATATTGAGGTATAGTTCTCTATAGAGATTATACCCAAATATACTCCTAACACCAAATTATTATATATAATGGCCCTAATAAAACTAGTTGATTTAAAGGGTCCACTTGAATAGAATTTGGAAAAGGGGTTAATAAACATTAGTGTATCACCTTTGGGTGTTCTAGTTCAATTTTTCCAGAAAAATGATGAATCATTATGGATGTGTATTAATTACTCAGAGATCAACAACATCACTATAAGGAACAAGTATCCTCTTCTAAGGATTAATGAGGTTTTGATCAACTATGAGGATCTAAATTCTTCTTAAAGTGGTATCTTCATTATAGATATCACTAACTAATTGTAAATATGGAATATATTTAGATCTTTTCCTTACATTCATGGTATGAGGACTATGAGTTCATATTTATTCTATTTAGACTTATTAATTTCCATTCCATATTCAAATATTTTATTAATAGAGTAATTAGATTCTACACTTAAATTCTTTTATAGTATTTAATGATATGATTCTCATTTTTTCCAAGAGTTAGGAGGAACATGAAGAGCATATAATAAGTGTGTTGGGTACATTAATAAATTAAAAAAAATGTTTTCTAATTTCATCAAGTGTGACTCATGGATTCTAAAATTCAAATTTTTTGTGAATACTATCAAAAATGAGGGAATTTTTATAGACATTTTAAAGACAAAAATAATTGATGAATGACCCAAACCCACTAGTGTCACAAAAATTCATTATTTGCATATCATATTTGGGAACCACGTATGTTTTGTGAGAAATTTATCTTGATTTTTTCACCTGGTAACTAAGTCATAACATTATGGGGAAAATTTTGTATATATAGAAGAATATAAGGAAGCTTTATGTATCTCAAGAAGAGTTTAATCCATTTGTATGTACTCATACTAAAATTATTTGGGGCATATATTTTAACATACAGTTATTCATTAAAACAATTCTTATGTAGTCAAGTGTAATGATAAAGTGATAGCATAGGCCTCACAAATATTAAATAACCATGAGAAGAAACACCTACCACTAGATTTTGAATTAGTAGTTATGATATTATATTTAAATATTCAGTTGGATAACCTCTATATTTATAATTGAGAAATATATATTTATTATAAGAGTCTAAATTATATATTCACTTAAAAAGATCTGAACATGAATCAATGAAGATTTTTAGAGCTGATCAAGGACAATGATTTTTTTATTTACTACTATCCTAGAAATTTTAACATGGTAGACGATGTTCTTAGAAGAAAAGAACCTGATACTCTCTCCATTATTTGGATTGATAAAGACTATTTCATAATGGACATGGAAAGTATTAATCTTGAAATCATAACATTATGGAATACATCAAAGCATTCCTCAATTATTACCCAACCATTTATCTAGGATAATATCATGGTGGTATAAAGGGGAGGTCATGATATTAAAATGAAGGTGGAATTAGTAATGGAGGGGAAGCTTCATGAATTACGCATCGATAAAGATTGTTTCATTTGGTATGGTACTAGAATTTGTTTGTATACATCACCTGAGATAAAGAAATATATATTGGATAATTCACATAGATCATCTTCCTCCATCCATCGTGGAAGTATTATGATATATCATGATCTTTTATAAAACTTCTAGTGGAAAAACATAAAGAATGAGACAACTAATTACACGCCAATGTTTTTAGTATGTAAGTAATTTAAAATATAGTGATGGAAGCCCAAGTGGATAATGTAACTATTTCCCATAACCACATGGATACGGGAGAATATCACCATGTACTTTATCAGTCATCTCTTAAAGGAATAAAAAGGAAGAAATGTGATATGGGTTGTAGTGGATTTTCTCACAAATACTTCCAACTTAATCACTATTCAATAAGATTCATTACTTGAGAAACATTCCAAGATATATGTAAAGTTATTTGTTAGGTATAATGGGGATCCAATTTCAATAATCTCTGATCATGACACAACTTTCACGTCCAAATTCTATATAATTCATCAACATTATATGAATATTTATTTTTATTTTATTATTCCCTATCACCCTGAAATTGATAGTCAATATTAAAGTAACATTTAGACACTCAAGTTTATGTTTATAGAGAACTCAATGGAATATAAATGAATATTCTATCAACATATCCCAATAATTGAGTTCCCATACAACAACAGATTCCAATTGGTTATTAAAATGTATCCTTATCTAGTTTTATATGGGAAGCGATTTAGAACTCCAACTTATTGGGATAAAGCTAGTGGAAGAAATATACTTGGACCTGATCATGTGTAAAAGATGATATAAAATGTTCAAGGCATCCAAAATTATATAAAAACTACTCGAACTTTACAGAAGATATATGTTGACAAATATAAAATGTACATGGGGTTTGAATTTTTAGAAGAAAAATTCCTTTGAATATCACCGTGTAAGAGAGTCATTTCATTTATAAAGATGGGGAACTTTATCCTTAGCCACAGTTTCCACTTTCTGATCCTTTAAGTCATAGGATAAGTGGTCAATTGGATATAACATCAACCATAAATGGATCATTTTCATGATGTTTTCCACATATCTCTCGTAAGGATGTAATTTCTTGTTCCCTCAAGTAAATTGAATTTGAAGTGGGTACAATCTGAGCTTGATATCTCTTATAAAGAGAAACTAGTGAAGATCTTGGAATATAGAGACAAATTTCTATGTAACAAGACAAATCACCTTGATAAAGGGTTGTGGTGAAACTATAAATATGAAGAGGTTGCATGAGAACTAGAGGAAAAAATGAAATATATGTACCCTAATTCTTTCTCAACTCATAATATGAGTAAAAATTTCAAGGATGAAATTTATAAATGGGGAAGAATATAATGTCCTAGAGTTTATAACTGATATTTGTTTCCTAAATAAATTTGTGTTATGTTATGTTATGTTATATTATATAATATTATATTATACACAATCAACACATAGAGAAATAAAAAACACTTTATTTAATTTAAGAATATTGTTACATTAGGAAGTAAATAAACCCATGAAAATTCTATACATTGAAGTGGGAAAAAAAGGAAATAAGAAAAATGGGATTGGAAAATTTAGATCATTTTAATTTTTTAGATTCATCTCCTCCATTAACTATAATGTTGAAAAAAATAGAATATTTATAATCCAATTGACATATTTGAAAATGAAAATATAGAACCTTTGTAATAATTATAGTGAATTTTGAATGAAATAATGGATTAGTATCTAAATGAGGTAATATAATCATCGTGATAGTAATTTTATTGGTGATACAGTAATGTGATCATGGAAATAGTAACTTAGCAATGAGGAATAGTAACCTAGTTGTTTGGAATGATAATTTGACCTGAAACTATGAAAATTTAATAGAAATAATATTTATCATGCTTAATTTAAAAAAATAAAAATACTATAATTTCATAAAATAAATATAAAAATAAAAAACTCTAAGAAAATATAAGAACATTCACTATAAAAAATACTAATTAGTAGTGATTTTTTTTCATTATCGGCATTTTGAAACAATGCTAATTAATTTACTGATGTTTCATAAAAACATAGATATATGAGGTTTCACTAATTTAGTAATTATTATAAATTCCACGAATTTGTCAATGTTTATAAACATCTCTAATTAGCGATGTTTATAAGAATCGCTAAGTTAGAAATGATTATAGTCATTGTTATTTAATGAAAACATTTTTTTGTTATATTTTAGAAACATTGGTAAATAAGCATTAGTAAATCATACCTCTATTAATGATGTTTTTTAGAAATGTCATTTTTTTAATATTTTTTTATTTTTTTAAATGTGATGCATTTTTTTCAAGCCCTCACTCACTGCCTCATTCCCTTGCCTTTACCCCTACCTCTTATACATGCTACCCACCCCACTTATTCCATATACCTCTCATACCACAAGCACTACCTCAAATACCACAACCCTTCCATATCATTCCCACTTCCTCCATTAAATACATACCCTTAATTCTCCCCCTCTCTCCCTGATAGCCTCTTAATACCCCATTTAATGCTTTTTTTAGAAATGTTGTTTTAAAAAATGGTGTTTTTTAATGTGATACATGTTTTTTCTAGCCCCCGCTCACTTTATTTTCCCATTACCTCTGGCCCCTACCTCCTATACCGACTACCCACTCATCCCATTCCCTCTACCTCGAGTAAACCATGCACTTCCCCACGCATGCCTCACATCCCTCTACCCACCCATCTCATTCCCTCTACCTCATGTAACAACGTAACTTTATTTCCCCCCTACTAGCCTCCCACAACACCTATTATCCTCTCCTACCCCAGGCTATGTCTCTCTCCTACATCCTATTTGTATAGTCCCTATGCATGCCAAAGGTGTAACTTATAAAAAAACCATGCGAAGATAATCAAACTGTGAACGTCTTGAATGGTCTGTCAAACACCCAACCTATAAGATCCCAGCCTTTTCTAGAGTTATCTCATGTGGGTTTTCAGGTACATTTGGTTGTTTTGAAGTACCTTTTCTTTTGAATTGTGGTTTGAGGTGAGTTTGGGTGATATTTTAAGAAATATATATCGACAATGGGTTATTCATGGTTTTCATAGGGTTTGAAAAATCATGTGCTTAAACCCAAGTAATCGAGTGAACCCTGAAAACCTGGACAGTGAGGTCGATATGGTTTGTTCACTGTTTCGTTAACTATGTTCCCCTTCTAGGTCTAACCAAACATGTAGAACAATATTCTATGATTTTTTTTTAAAACCACCCAAACCCCCAACACCCATTAATTTTGACCTAGGCTCGGTCTTGATGAATTATAGGCGATCCTAGAGCTTTCTTGGATGGAATATAATGTGATTCGAAAACCGTTAATTGAGATCAAAATCTCGGATTAAAAAATTTCACTCTTTATTGTAAGTAAATTTCATCGCGAGGCTTCTCCCGTTATTTCCTCTATCATTCCTTGATCTTTTTAAGGAATCTATCCACTGCTTCAAAGAATCTAAACTTATGTATTGTGATCTAGATCTAGGATAGAGAAACTTTATCTAGATTTTCAATATATTGATGTATTTAATAAACATTTTTGGATTATAGATTTAGATCATCATCTTGATCAGCTTTTCTGTAGCTCTTAGATGTTGTGGACTTTCATGGGGTTATCATCCATCAATAATCCAAGGGTGGTGGTCTAAATCAAACTCTCATATTGACGGTTTGGATATGTCTATGTGAGATTAATAATTTTCTAGTATCCCTTAGTAATTGTTTTACTAAATAGGATTAATTTGGATCGTGCAATTTACATGTTCACGTTTTGAGGAAATAGATGATTAATTTAGAATAAAAAAATGGGGCTAAAGGGCTTAGAAAATAGATAATTGATTTAAGAGAATTGTTTATGATTTGTGATATTTTATTCATGATATTAAATTGGTTGTGTTTGAGATAATTAATTATGGTGATTAATTATGAGATAATGATTTGGATATGATGAGATAATTAATGGTGGATTAATTATGTGCCTTGATTTTTTTTAAGATAATTAATTGCGATAATATTTATGAAATGTTGAGATTTTATTTCAATAATTAATTGTAGAGAATTAATTATGGAATGAGATTTGTGTTCTTTGATTAATTAACTGATAAATTAATTAATGTTTTGTGTACTTAGTTAATTTTTGGGCTAACTAATGGATATTTATGAATTTAACTAATCATGTAATTATTAAGGGATTTATGTGGTAAATTCTTTATGAATTAATAAATGATGAAAATGATTGAGAAAGTGGGCTCTAGACATGGAATTCCTGACCAATTGAGTAGTTAGGGTGTTAAATGTTATGTTTTTCCCCAATAGTTAATATAAGCGCTTGTGATGTGAGGTGGTAAACATAGTGATCTAAACTGATTTAGAAAGTGGGGTTTGAGACATGGTGATCTAAACTAATTCAGATTCTATGTGTTATACATGGTATTCTACACTAAACAAATGATAATGATGAATTGTGAGTTGAACTAGAGACATGAATCAAATTCGATTCTAATGTTATTATTAAATAAGAGATGAAAATGTGATAATTATTTAATTAGAAATATTATATATTGATTCATGCAGTAAAATGCACTATCTTTTGACTGGACTTGTTTTAGACATCGTTGGTGGTGGCCTACTGAGTTTTACCCACACCCTATTCGATCCACCTGATCTGCACCCGAGAAGAATTTGATAATGTAGGATAGTATAAGGGAAATTCCCTAAGATAGATTGCTAATTATGGATAAATAATGGGTGAGGGAATGATATGCGGTTTAAGACCCGCATGGTAGTCATTGTGTCTCAATTTTTTTATTGAATTATAGACACATGACACATGAATTGTCATATCATGCATTCCCTTTCAATGGATTATTGTATTTCTTGTTTTGACTATCATGTGACATTGGTATCATTCTGATTATTTATATGCTTCCACCATTGTTTATTGTTATTTACTTATTCTAATGTTTTACTCTAATAAAATAGATTATAGTCTCTCTAGGACTAATTTATCGGACCCTCGCTGCAAGTTAGCACCCTCTAGAATATTGGAAGGGGATTTTTGGGGCATGTGACTGACTGTCCAGGAGAACTATTTCATGGAACTTGGTTCAGGAAATTACAAAGTGGTATCAGATGAGTATTCTTTCATTCTTATTCTTTTTTCATACTTATTTTGGGAAAGGTATACAGGAGACTAGTAAGAGTTGGGTCTTGGTAATGAGCTCGTGCATGGGAGTTGCAAACCCATGTATGGGGTGAAAGTATAGGTATATAGAGTTGGATTATTGTGATTGTTTTTTTGTTACAGTTGGATATTAATTCACCTTGGGTGGCACACTTGTGGTGTGATGTGACATCTGTTTTTGAAAATATTTGATTATTGATTATTGGAATAAAAAGGCATGAGAGTTGAGTCTGCATGCATCATTCTAGGAACTCTGGGTTAATGTGACATACGTCATCTTAGTTACTCATAAGAAAACAGGTTATGGGTAATTTTTTATGATTAAACTGTTTCCCATGTTGTGGTATTGAAATTAAAATGTGCTTAACATGAATTGAGTTATGTTGTAAAATGATTCCAAATGGGAACAAATTGGTGTGAAATGAGAAAATTGAATAATGAAATGGATTTTATTAACTAATTGATGAATAAATTATTTATAAATTATTTAATTAATTTATTATGAAAATTAATTAATGATAATGTGCATACCCTTGTTAAACAAGACCTAGGTGTAGGATGGTTTACTGTAGTGATAATGCCTCTGTATTGATCGCAAGGAAAGACATTAGGAATGGACATGTTGAAAGTTGTTCTGTTTCTTTTTAATATTATGTAAATGTTATAATGTTTCATTACGAGACCTAAGATGCATGTTTGGAATTGTATATATTATTCCTCCATGCCACTTGTTGAGAGTGAGACTGAGGGATACTGGTCAGAATGAACTTTTAGAGAAGGAACCAAGGGCACTGTTTGTTCCAGGTGAGGAGGAAGGCGGTCAAATCCAAGAGAGATTTTCTAGTTTCATGAAATTCATGGAGAGAGACCTATGGAGGGTTTTGAAAAGAATTTTTTAATTTACAAGGGAGTTTCAATAGCTGCACCATCTAACTTTTACAAGATAGGGTTGACTTGATGGGGTTTAATTATATATTGAATCTACATAGATGATACATGACCATTTGGAGACTCCAGCTGAGAGGAGGATCAAGATGGATGATTATATACTATAGGGATCACTGAAGCACTATTGGGACATTCATGTACGATCTGGATAGGCTAAAGATATGTTATGTTAGGAAATTCTGGAGAAGTTCAGGGAGCACTTCTATCTAGAGACAATGAGCCAAAAAAATATTCATAGTTTTTGAATCTTACCCAAGGAAGCATGCTCATAATGGATTATATTGAACATTTCACATATTTATAGTATTTTTCTCTAGTGTTAATGGAAGATGAGGCTTCTTCAGCAAAATGATTTTAGTATGGACTTAGGTGTGAAAGTAAGTCACAAGTGGATATCATTAGGTTGTAGGAGTTATCAGAAGTAGTGAATCAAGATCTCATTTCAGAGGGGAACCTGAAGGAGGCTTCCAGTATTAAAAAGGAAGCTACCACCAGACGATCAGGGAGTGGAACTTTCAAGAGGAGGAAGTTCCATTAGGAGAACCTTAGTGAGGACATTGGAAGTCATGGTGGATAATCAGGAGGAATAGTTTCACTATAACTTACTCATGTTCTTTTCCACTTGTATTTTATGTCGGGACACTATCATAAAAATTGTCCTTGACCACTTGTGGAGTGTCGATCATGCGACAATACGGGGCACCTACAGAGGTTCTACTGGATACAATGATAGGATTCTACTTAGATAAAATTTACTCAGAGTCAGAGTGTGGGAATGGATTATTCTACACCATATAGGTCTAGAAGATGGAGTTATACTGGAAGTGGTTGTAGATGTAGTGGACATGGTGCTTCATGGAAAAATCCCCCATATCTATAGAGTGGTGCTACTCATGGGAGTAATAAGATGCCTCAGGGAAGAGGGGAATAATAGTTACATGTGGTGTATCCTATATTTGTAGAGTGTGAAGCTAGACCATCGACAATGATGGGTACTATTCTAGTAGCATCTACTTTATCTAGTCCCTTGTTTGATAAGGGTGTCTCTCATTCTTTTATATCTACAAATCTTGTTAATGGTTTGAGCATAGAGGTGTAGTCCATTGGAGGAGTAATGAATATTAATACACTATTAGGAACACATTATAGAGATATATGTTTATGAAAGGGATGTTCACTAAAGATCAAAGAGTATCATTTTCTTTGGGATCTATATGCCATTGATATGATGTGATTGAACCTGATTATGGGTGTGGACTGGTTAGTCACATAATAATCCCACGTCAATTTTTATCATAGGAGAATGGCCTTTGTAACTCTTAAGGGTGAAAAGTATGTCCATCAGGGAGAGTGGGATATCAAGAAGAGTTGAGTAGGGACAATTACTTAAAAATTGGTAGAGCTCATAGTCTATGTTTATAGTCTTTTTCTCGATGATGGGAGTGTTAGTAAATACGTTCTTCCACCAGTTGTAGAATAGTTTTAGGATGTTTTCCTGAATACATATTAGGGTTTCCACTGGAGAGACATGTGGAGTTCACTATTGAGCTCATGTTGGGGGGATGATCTAGTATCTATTTCACCTTACAAAATGGCACCAACTATGCATTAAGATATCAACACTCAGTTAGAGTAATTAGAGGATAAGGGATTTATCCATTAAAGTATTTCACCTTGGGGATCACATGTGTTTTTTTTTTCAAAGATGTTTGAAGATAGTTTACGTTTCTGTGTCTATTACCGAAATCTAAAAAAATGACTGTGAAGTACCAATATCTACTTCCACATATTGATGACATTTTTTGACATCTGAAGGGGGATTTTGTGTTCTCAATGATCAATTTTAGATTAGGGTATCATTAGGTGAGAGTTCGGACTTCTAATATACCGAGTACAACTTTTATGGGAAGGTATGGTCTCTATATGTTCCTATTAATGCTTTTTGGGTTGCAAAACACTCTATTAGTGTTTATGGGCTTGATGAATAGGATCATTTATCTATACCTAGTTTAGTTTTTGTTGGTTTCATGGATGACATCTTGGTGTACTCTAAAACTCATGATGATCATGCCCAACATCTTGAAATTTTCCTGAGTACACTAAGAGATCATTTTTTACACCAAGATATCTAAGTGTCAGTTGTGGATTGACCAGGTATAATTGTTTGGGAACATCATCTTGGAATAAGGTGTGAATGTGGACCCATAGAAAGTTCATGATTTTGTTTTTGGGGGAGAATTCCAAGACTTTTTTTGATATATGAAGCATTTTTGGATTAGTTGGATATTATAGGTGGTTCAACCAAGAAATTTATTAAGTGGAAGTGCTACTTTCAATCTTGACCAAGAAATATATAATTTCTCAGTGGATAGAAGCATGTTATAATTTCTTTCAGGGGTTAAAGAAGCACTTGACATCGGCACAAATTATGATCTTTTTGGAGTCAGGTGAGGAGTACACTGTGTATTATGATGCCTCTAGGATCAGGCTCAGAGCTATATTGATTCAATGGGATCTATTCATTTCTTATGGTTCTCAGCAGTTGAGTTTGCATGAATGGAATTAGCCTATGCATGAATTTGAGTTGGAAGTAGTGGTTTGTTCTCTTATGTGCCCGAAACACTATATTTTGGTTGAAAAGTTTAATGTTTTTTCAGAACACAAAATCTTGATGTAAAAATTTTTACGACACAACATGAATATTAGGAAGAAAATATAGGTGGAGTATATGAGGTCCTTTGATTTTGAACTATTATATACACCCAAATACGGGAATAATGTAGTATATGACTTGATCAGGAAAACTCATACTCATTTGGTACATGAGTCAAGTGATGTGTGGAAGATGATGAATTTTCTAGATGAAATGCATGTTTTCGTTTAGGAGAGTTAGGAGCAGAAGACTCCAGTTTCAGTAGCAGAGGAGTCTACACCCTTTAGACAGATTAGGGATATGTTGTTGGAGGATCTAGAGTGTGTATCCTTGAGGGAAATACTGGATTTTGGGAAGACATATTTAGACTTTATGATAGATGAGTATGAGGTCATCAATGTGAAAAATCATGTTATTGTGCCTACGAGCTTGCGAGAGGATCTCATGTGATGATTCCAGGCTTAGAAGTGGGTGAAACATCTAGGTGCAAGAAAAATGTACAGTGACATACGTTGATAATTTTGGTGATTGGGAATTCAAATGAAAATAGTGGGGTCCATGATGAGATGTTTCACATGCCAGAAAGTGAAGGCATAGTATCAACAACCTGGATGTCTATTGCAACCATTAACTATTCCAGAATAAAAGTGGGACGATGTTACTATGGATTTTATAGTAGGTATTCAAAAAAATATTAGGAATAATGAATATATTTGGTTTATTGTGGATCAACTAAAAATTTTAGCCCATTTATTTCCATTCATGGAAACCTTCACCGTAATATAGTTTGTATAATAGTGTGTTTGGGTGATAGTTCATTTGCATTGGGTTCCACATACGATAGTTTCATTTCGTCATTCATGATTTACTTCATGCTTCTGTAAGGGCTTATATATGGTAGTTAGCACACATGTTTGGTTGGGTACGGAATTCCACCCATAGATAAATGGACAGTCGAAGCATACCATACAAGTGTTTGAGGATTTTCTGTTGGCATGTGTGCTTTACTTCGGTTTTTCTAGGGAGGAGCACTTGGATTTAGAGGATTTCCCTTATAACAATAGTTATCAAGAAACTATACATATGGAACCATATGAGGCCCTTTATGGTAGTCCATGTAGATTATATATATATTGGATGGAGGTGGGTGAGACAGAGTTGTTGGGACTGAGTCTAGTGTAGGAGACATCGGAGTAGGTGGATCTTATTCGAAAATGTTTGCCTATGGCTCAGAGTAGGAAGAACCATATGATGATAGATAGAGATGAAGCCAAGAGTTTATATAGGGTGGATTTTATTACTTTGGGTGTCTCCTAGGTTGGTTCTCCGTAATATATATAGGCAGGGAATGTTGGCACCTAGGTTTATGGGACCATTTGGGGTAGTGGAGAGAATTGGACCGGTGGCGTACCGATTGGATCTTCCATCGAAATACAGTGCTATGAATGATGTTTTATATGTGTCAAAACTATAGGTGTATCAACACAAATATTCTAATGTGATATATCTGAATAATTTTTACCTCGAGATAGACACATACATTGAGTAACATCAAATACATGGGTTGTATCACAATAAGAAAGTGTTTCGGGGAACGATCGTGCAGATAGTTTGTGCATTATGGAAACATGGACATGTGTAAGAGGAAATATGGGAATGAGAAGAATATATGAGGGCTCAATGGCCCAATATTCTTAGGTCATAATCTTAATGATATTCAGAAGTGAAACTCAAAGACAAGCTATTGTAATGTGTGGAGATTGTAAGATCCCAATCTCAAACGTGATTTTCACGTACTTTTTCTTTTTTTGGAAATACCTTTGCTTTGGAATTGTGGTTGGAGATGCATTTGGGTGAGGTTTTATGATAAAACTATAGACAGAGGGTTGTACACAGTTTGTGTATGGTTTAAAAAATTGTGCACCCAAACCCAGGTATATGTGCAAACCATGTGAACCTATAGAGTGAGTTCTTCATGGTTCACACGTAGTTTCTTTAATCATGCGCCCTTTCCAGGTGAAACAATTCATGTGAAATAGTTTTCAATGAAAATTTGATTTAAAACCACCCCCAACCCATCTACATCAACCTAGGCTTAGGCTTGACCAATTCTAGGTTATCCTAGAGCTTTCTAGAGGGATTCAAAGGTGATTTGAACACCATTCTTCAAGATCAAAAGTGTCAATTGAAGATCCACTCTCTTTCTGGTAAATGAATTTCATCCCGATGCTTCTACTGTTCATTCCTCTATATTTCCTTGATATTTTTATGGAATATATCCACTGTTTCCATGGATCTAAACCGATTTGTTCAGTTCTAGATCTAGGATTGTCGATCTAGATCTAGGTTTTCAAGATCTTGATGCCTTTGATCATAATTTTGGGTTTAGGGATTTAGATCTAAATCTTGATTATCATCGTTGTTCTAATCAGATTTTGGGGATTTTCGTTAGTCTATCACCCATAAACAATCCAAGGTATGTGGTCTAAATAAAACTCCCATAAACATGGATTTTATATGTGTATATGATATTAATGATTTTCTAGAATCACTTAGTAAGTTTTTTCATAAATTGGTTTAAGTAGGAATGTAAAATTGGCATGTTGATGTTTTGGAGATATAAATGATTAATTGATGATTTAATCTTGGTAATAAGGGATTACAAAATAGATAATTGATTTGGGGAATTTTTTATGATTTGAGATATTGTATTGGAGATATTGAATTGGTTGTGTTTGAGAAAATTGATTGGGGTAATTAGTTATGATATAATGATTTGGCTATGTTGAGATAATCAATGGTGGATTAATTATATGCGATGATTTTTTATTAAGATAATTAATTGTGAGATTTATTATGAAAATTTGATATTTTATTTGGATAATTAATTGTGTATAATGAATTATGGAATAATAATTGTATATTTTGATTAATTGATTGATGAATTAATTAATTATTTGTGTATGTAAATAATTGTGGTGTTAACAAATGGATTTTTATGTATTTTAATAATCATTGGATGAGTAAGGGAATGATGTGGTTAATTACTTATGAATTAATAAATGATTTAATTGATTGATAAAGTGGGTGCGAGACATGAAATTCTAGACCAAATGAGAATTTGGGAATGAGACAAGGAGTTCTACCCCAATAGTTGATACAAGTGCTTGTGATGTGATGTGGTAGACATGGTGATCTACGCCGATTGAGAAAATAGGTTTTGAGACTTTGTGATCTACATGGATTGAGATTTCGGGTGTCATACATAGCGTTCTACACCAAACTAATGATAATGACGAATTCTGAGTTGAACTAGAGACATGAATTAAACCTGAGCCTAATGTGATTATTAATGAATAAGTGAAAATGTGATAATTTTTTCATTACGTAATGTTTTTTTTTCTCCATATAATTTCATGCACTATCTTTTTATTGGACTTGTTTGAGACACAATTGGTGGTGGCGTACTGATTTGTACTCACACCCTATTCAGACTTCCTGATCGGCACTAAAGCAGTCTTTATTGTTGCAATATAGGATAAGGGCAAGGATCTGGGATATATTATTGATTAAGGATAGAGCATGGGTGAGGGAATCTGATGTGGTTTGAGACCCTCATGGGAGTCGTTGTGTCTTTATTTTCAGTTGTATTTTAGAAACTTGATGCTTGAATTGTCATAACATGCTTTCCCTTTCTATTAAGTATTGTATTTCTTATTTTGAATATCAAGTGACATTGGTTTCATTTTGATTATGTATATCCTTCCACACTTGTTTATTATTGTTGGATTTTGTTTAGGTTTTACTCTAATAAAAGAGGGTATAGTCTCCCCATGACTTATTTTTCAGACCATCAATCCTAATCGGCACCCTCTAATGTACGAGGAGGCATGCTTGAGGGTAAGTGACTGACCGACTTAGGGCACCATTGCATGGCACCCAGGTCTGGACGTTACATAACCAACTAAACAATTTTTTATTTATGTTTTTATGGGATTATGTTATATATATATATATATCATTGTTTAAAAAATTAATATAATATATATATTAATATATATATTAATATATATATTTTTATATATTTTAATATAAATATATTAATATTTTAAAATATTAATATATATATTGTATTTATATTTTATGTATAAAGAGATATATATATACATATATATTATATTATATGTTTATATTATATAATATATATATATATAATTATATTTAATGTTTGTCATATTGTTTATATTATATGTTTGTGTGTGTGTAAATATATATGTGCACACACACATATATATATAGTTATAATTATAAATTTACACACACAGAAACATACACATATATATAATTATACAGGTTTTAAAACAATAGTAAAAATGCCACTAAAATATTTGGGTTTTCTTAAAAACATTACTAAATTTTAAAAATTTAATTGTATTTTGATATATATATATATATATATATTATATTTATTTATTTATATTTCACATATGTTTTTGTATTATATTATATGTGTGTCTGTGTTTTTTTATTATATATATACATGTGTTTATATTTTATGTTTATATATATATATGTATGTATTATATAGATTGTTTATATTAATATAAGTGTGTGTGTGTTTATGTCTATAAATATATATGTGTATTTATACATATATATATATAATTATAATTATAAATTTACACACAGACACACACAGACACACACACATATATATATATATATGTATAATTACCCACGTTTTAAAACACACATAAAAATGTCACTAAAATAGACACATTTTCCTAAAAACATGACAAAAATTTAAAAAATTTGTGTGTTTTTATATATAAACGTATGTATATATATATTTATATGATTGTGTGTGTGTGTTTTGATATATATATATATATTAATTATATGTTTATATATATGTGAGTATTTTTTATATATGTTAATATATATATATATATCTAAATATATATACATATATTTACATCGATGGTGTGAAATGTGCTATATAAATATATATATTTTTAGTGATGTTTCATGAAAAAATTGGACAATTTAGTGATGTTTCTTAAAAACATTTCTCAATTAGAGACGTTTCTTAAACATTAAAATATTTTTATTTCGTATTTAAGTAAAACATGGTCAGTACAAAACATGATAGGTAAAATATGTTATAGTGTCTGAATAAAAATTATATAAACCCTTCTCAACATAGATAAGCTTATACAAATAAAAATCCACATATTACCCCAATACAAGTTCATATATATTTTAAAAACTACTTATGTAATGGAAGTCATGTTTTGATGAAATAAACGTAATATCATAGCATCACAAAATATTATCCCTAGAATAAAAAAATGTGTCGGCTTATCCATTTAAAAGTTTTTAAATTTTAATACATCTCTACAAAGTATGATTGTTATCCTCCAAGAATTTCATAATACTTAACTAAAATTTATCCTTGTAAAAATTTCTTAACATCTACATAGAATATATCATAAGTGGATAGTAACACATAGTATAAAAAATTAAATATAAAGTAAAATGCTTCTAAAAATGATGCCAAAATAATTAATTTCAAATTATCAAGAGGAAATTTACAATGTTATATTTATAAAATAACTATCTAAAAAATAAGCAGTTATACCCAACAAGAATACTTTAATCATTATTTATTATAAATAAATAACAGCATGGAATAATATTAACATGATATACATTTTAATTCCAAAAATATAAATCAATTCATAAGGAAATATGTTTTAGAAATCATGGGGGAAATACATCTAAGATTAAATAAGGATTTATTTAAACAGTATATTCTAATTATTTATCATTTTACTCATTTAATTAAAGGTATGCAATCAGTTTAAAAAATAATTATATATCTTGAATAACTACATCGAAAAATAATAATTAAACAAACATATATAAGTCCGAGAATATATATGTCAATATAGATAATGAAAATGATGCATGAACTGCCTTATACTTTTTACACTTAAGTGATTAAAATTTCACCTAAAAATTTCATTTGGATATTGAAATACTTATCTTTGATTAAGGGGAACCCAAATATCAATGTAATATCTAGTATCGTTGGTCTATAACACATGTTAGGCTCAATATTTACTAATTCTCGACCAATCCATTGAAATTATCACCTATAAATAACTCTAATATCCACTCTAACTCTAAGAAAAATATTTGATACTAATATTTTTGTGATCCACACAAACTATAACCCCTATTGTTTCTGTATTAAAGGAATGTGTGTCCCCTAAATCCTACCATCAATAAATATTAGGTTTAAAACTAACACCAAAGGTACCTAATTTGAAAATACAGGCCTTTCCCTTATTAAATCCTAAGAAGACTAGAAAAACCCACCAATTAACTCAAAATTAATTCCATCAAAAATTAAATAAACAAAATAAAAAGTTTACTTATATTTCAATTATAAAAATCTAGAAAATAAAAGTAATATTGGGCTATAAAAATCTAATTCATATACTTACTCTATCTAAGAGAGTCGAACAACACCCCTATATCTAACGGTATATCCTAAAAACATATAGAAAACTATAGTGGGGAGAGTATTAGGGAGTAGACAATAGAATTATCCTTATAAAACATCAACTTTTTTTTGAAATAAATATTCAAGGGTAAACAAGATTGTTACCTTCCAAACAGATCATAAAATAAAATATAAGAAACATTAAATATATGAGGTACCAACATAGATCCTTATATTACACATCACTATCACAAATTCTACCATTTCCCATAATACCCTCATCTACTTTCCAATAGAGGAACTCATCTAATTCTATCCACAACAACTGAGAATAATCACAAAACCATAATCTTATCAATCACTACAAATTCAAATCCTATGTGCACATCACAAACTATAATAAATATTTATCATGAACTATAAGTACATCAACATCCTTCTTTCCTCCTACCATGTACAATCCCAACTATACATTCCACATCATTATCCCATAATCATCGCATATCCATCATTATAGGTTGTCGTGAAAATTTAGGAAAATAACCTCTTTCCCTCCTCCAACTATACATGAACTCTACCATGCTCATGTCAAACCAATACCCCATAGGGTAAGCTAATACAACATGTACCTTCTCAAAATATTACATAAGTTCTGTGAATAAATTATTTACCTCCTCATTAATACCTCATATGTTCTTTCAATACGTCTAATACCTATCCCCATACTTACTCCATAGGGTCTTACAGTATGATTTGTTCCACTCAAAGAATAACCTATAGCGTCATACTGTACAACCTATACTTATCTTCATCCATAACCCATGGAATCTGCTAGTAAATCATGTACCGATCCTCATCTATACCTCTTAGGGTATTCCAGTACATCATTTTCCTCCCCATCAATACCTTATAGGTTCTATTAATACATCATATACTTAACCTCATCAATACCTCATAGGTTACTCTAGTATATCGTGTACCTATCCTCATCAATACCTTATAGGGTCTTATTGTAAACCTTTTACTTATCCTCATTAGTAGCTTTTCAGGTCTACCAGCACACTACATGCTACATGTCAATCCATTATATCCTATATGATCATAACTTCTTTAATATGACACTACATATAACTTTCATTGGATCATTTCAATTTTTACCCCCAATTACATCATTGGTCTAAATATCATGACAACTGTATATTAATTCAACAAATTACTTAACCAAAACAAAATCATCAATATGAAAACCAATAACTGCAAAAATATACCACATTCACAAAACTTTAGGTTTCCACATCATTTTTTTCACACTTTACCGCATTACTAGCCTCAATAAATTGATTATGTCATTTATTAAACCTTATTCCCTTTTAATATATTCATTAAACAAAAATATCACTTATCTTATCCATGTTCTTACATTTAAATCATAAAAACTTATATTAATCATTTTATATTTTAGTTCAATTACTATTAAAATATTATCCCATCACCATATCCATACCAATTATCCCGATCATTAATTAAATTTCACTAAAATTTTACCAATACATTCACAATTAAATTAAAATGGGTTTATTTAAATCCATATCTATTACCAACCCATCTATATTTAATTTAACAATTCCCCATTATCATTTTCAAAATAGATTTAACTTTTAATATTTTCATTACTTCCACTCCCCATTCCAATTTCTAATTAATATTCTCTTACCTTGAACTAGTCTATCCATTTCTTAAATGTGACACATAAAATAACAACCACATAGCATAAAACATAATTAATCATGAATATTAGAAATTATCACATCCTAAATTTATGTTTCCCCATTCTATTGATTACTTTAAGGGATTACTACCTTTATGAGAGTAACAAGGTATTTAAATAATTATGAAAACAATCCATGGAAATAAACATTATAAACAATAATATATCTATGTAAACAAGAAAAAATTATTAATTTTCATCGTATAAAAAGAGATTATAAATCATAAGGAACATGAAATTACAATCCCCATTTCAATTTCCCTCTTAAATGGGTTACCATCTACCATTAATTTCATTATTATTTGAAAAAAACATCATATTATTTTCCCTCTCCATAAAAAGAAAAAATATCCACATAAATAAATATTGAAGAATATAAAAATGACATGATTGGAAGGATCCATAACAATATAATCAAGAATGTTTATTTTAGAAGACGGATGATGAGTTTAGAGAATGACTAACTATGTCAAAGCATTAGTGATTCGATGCCAAAAATATGAATAATATAATTATCACCACACCCAAATACTGATTGATCGCCATTATAGAAACCCAAATTTATGTTTCATAACTATAACATAATTTTAAAGATACAAAACATAATATTGTTACAATCAAGGATCAAAAAGATTAATAACTTGTGAAAATTAGGTACACAAATTACTTATACATAATAAAATATCAACATTATTTAAACTAATGTTACTTATCCTAAATAATTCCCTCACATTATCCATAGTACATTTTATCACATAAGTATATACATAAAATAAAAGGGTGATCTAATGACTAGTGAGAGGAGGAATAAGAGCCATGAATCAATAGTACCTTAGTGATCATAATCAAGATCATCATATCATAATAATAGTATCATCATAATTATAATGTATAGTAATCTAGAATATTTATAATAATGAAACATCATAACATTGTTGTAAAATACCATATATAATTGTTATCAAAGATAAGATCATGTTCAACATAACATATGTGGATAAAACATAATATAATAATTTTAAAAACCATTAGTGTCATGTTCATGAATAATACATATAATATCATGATATATATCAAATTACTAAAAAAATGGTGTGTTATATAACTTTTTTCCCACCCATAAAATAATAAAATGTTCAAAAAAAAGATTAAAAAATCAAATGTAAAACAATTGTAGTTTAGTAGTAAACCCATGGAATGGAAAGGGTTTCATAAAGGTTACATAAAAAATAGATTCCTAAATAACCATTGGGCTTCCAAAATGAATAAGATAAATCATATTTTGGCATGAAACTCTATCAATACTGAGTGGAGAAGAAACAACTCAATAGGAGTCAATGTGATGTATTAAAAATTAAATTATTTACCAAAAATATTTGTAAATGGATTAGAAAAACATGTTGAAAAATTAATAAACATGTATATACTATAAAATATAAGTTCAAAAGAAATTAAAGGAAATTATAAGGATATTATAGGAATACCCCTACTGAAAACAATTTGAGATAATAAAAAACCCAAAAGACGAAGGTGGTTTGAGAATCACCTTACATTAAATCCCATTTTATTAGATCAATTTTACACCTCCTACATAGTAAAAGTGGGATTATTAAAACATGTCACTATATTTGAAATATGTTAATATATATATATATCAATTATAAGTATTGGATTGTTTTTATAATATTATTTTTAAATGGAAGATTGTTTTACATATCATATTTTTATTAAGTTATCCTGCCGGGTTTCAATTTTGATATGTTTTTCAACAAAATTTATAGATAAATAAAATTAATTCTATAGGATTATAATATATTTAATTAAATATTTTTATATTTTATATATTTTATATAATCCATCCATTAAGGTGGTGGTTTTCAGAGAGTTAGAAATGTCTTCGTAGGTGGTTAACCAACCATTGATGTGACATTGTAAAAAGTGGAGAAAAGAGAACTTTCACATTTAAGTATGTTGTAAATATATTAATTATAGTATATTATCATAATTAATATATTTTTAAATTACTATTAAATTAAATTTACAAAATTTTGATTTTAAAGGAATAGAAAAAAGAGGAATATAAGAGAAAAATACCAAAAAGAGTAATGGAAAACATACCTGCATCTTAGTGTTTATTCTTCTCTATAACACAAAAATCCTTGAATTATTGTTGTTAGATGAATCTATAGAATATATAATTTTTATATTTGGATTGAAGTAATGAATTTGGGTAGAGTTTTCAATTTTTTTAACTAAGTTAAGATTGGTTTTCTAAGGAAAGGGAGAGGGGTTATTGTTGGATGGATTGAGTCTTTTCTATCTTCTCATGTACAAGATTGGGTATAAGTAGATTTAATTTACCAAAATTATCTCAACAAGAAAAAATTTTATACAAATTTATATATAGATATTTATATTGATAAATTTTATTTCTCTAATGGAATATTTTTTTTATTTGAGAACATAGCAAACGGGAGGTGTTGATCTCATCCTCCATTAAATTTTATTTTAAAATCTCTCAGCATATCCTTGTATGATTGAATTGACCTTTAATATTTCTATCATATTGAGGGTGATAGGTTGTACTAAAATTCAATTTATTATTCAAATCATGTTTATGTCTTCTCTATAATTTATAAGTTAACCTTGGATCATGATCAGAGATGATTTAAATTGATACCAATATAGCATCAACACTTTTGTGTGATCATGTTACCTATGAATGTGACTTGTTGCATCTAAATTTCACACTTTCTAAACATAGAGTAAATTTTATACTTGATTTCTTGAGTAAAATCCTTAAAATATCTTCATATTCCTCCTTTCACTTGATGTAAATGAAGATATCATTAATAAATACCGCCATAAATGTTTCATGGTATTCTCCATTAATAATATTCAAAAAATAAATTGAGAGTTTGGGAGAATTTTTTATTCTAAAGGGTGTCACTATAAAATCATTATATCTATATCCTATACATAAGGTTTTAATATAAATGTATTCATTCTTTACATTCATTCGATGATATACAGAATGAATATCCACCTTTGGGAGGTATTTAACTCATTTTAGTTGATCAAACAAGTCTTTAATTCTTGGTAGGGATACATCTTTTTTATAGTGATCTTATTAAGATCCAAGTAATCAATAAACAATCACATTTATCAATATTGTTTCTTGAAAAATGAGCATCGGGTCATCCCGCGATGATTCACTAGGGCGTATGAATCCAGTTTTTAAATTCTCTTGCAGCTACTTCTTTACCACCTACAGTTTGATCGGGGATATCCAATATTTGAATTTGGAGATGGGATTGGATCTGAGTATAATTTTTATTGAAAACTCTACCTTACGATCTAGAATAAGGATGGGTAAATCCTCATTAAATACATTAGCATATTCCCTTACATTTGGAATTTACTCACGTTTCATAACATACTTCAACTCAACCTATTGGGAAAGTAATTCTTCTTCACCGGGTATCAATACCCACACCATTGAGGGATTTTCACAAGGATATTGATTGTATCCATTGAAATTTACAGGATCATGGGATGGTTTGGAATAAAGAAATATATTTATTTTTACTAAAAATTGTTTTTTTCCCTATATAATGACTGAAAATTAACTCTTTTATTATCAAAACACTTTTAAGGAAAAGTGAGAAACCTCAATGTCCAGCAGAACAACAACAAAAAACCCAAACAAAATGAAAAAAACTAGATCTCCCTCTCCCCAGAAAATGACTCGTGTCAAAAAACCCTCACCAATGCATACCACTCAGCTAACTATCCCACACAAGGTTGTGTGGGCCAGATACTTATGGTGAAGCCATTCCCTCTCAGTCTTCCAAATCCAAGTGGCATACAATGTTGTAGGCTTCATGCTCTGAACCCCATCCAAGGTAGATCTATTAAGGTATGATGCATCACACCAAAATACTTCAACAACACACAAATGATAAATCTAAAAATATACTAAAGTCAAACTATGACACTCCCAACCAAATAACAAACACCGCCAAATTAAACAGAGTAATATAGAAGAAATATAATCTTACCAAAGCCCTTTTACGTAAACAATTTACATGAAATGGATATTACCTATATGTTAGAAGTCTCCATCACCATATTTTCAAACTCAGTGGCCAGCTGGACCAAGGTATGTATATACTCCTCAATGATATTTTCCATTTTTTAACCCCCCAACAAGTATGATATCATGTTTTTTCCACCCAATAATATTTCTCCTCATTGAGGGTCGCCTCCAGAGGCATCCCCATCATTTTCGATGCCTGCTCTCCAGACGCATTTTAAAGAAATACCTACTCAACAACTTCCTCCTATGATCATAACACTAATTCTATGTGCTAATCTCCCTAGAACTTTGATCCCTAATGAATCACTTCCTCACTGTCATATATTTTGGATTTAACCTTCCTAGAAGATCGGGTCTCCATTGGAGGAGGTAAGGATGAGTAGTCCTTCCTACCCGTCCTCCTCCTATTACTCATATTACTCTTCAGGATTATAGTTTTGTCTATTGAATGATTGTGTTCATCTCTATTTCACTCATGTATGTATCCTTGTACTGCCTCTAATGAGTTATTGAGGTCAACACAGAAGTCTTATTCACCAATCCCTTCATATTTGTTATTTAATGGAATTGGGATTTGTTACCTAGGGGTAGGACACCCTACCTTCCCATCACTATATTGGTAATCCACCTATGAATCAGGCCCCTGATACCCCTACTTCAAAACACCATTAACCAACCACGGAAACTCATCCACAATATTGTTCTCACTGCCAACCAACAGAAAAAGACCCTCCTGACATCCAGACTGTGTTTCCACTCAAACTAGGTCCTGTTGATCCAGACTATGCTCCTCCACACTAAGTGTAGGTGAGGGTCTATCCAGGTCTAGCCTAAACCTATTAAAAACATTGGAAACCAAATTATTTACTAGACGAATCGAAGTCTTCTTCATAGGTTACCAAGAACTATCAGGCCGACTAGACCATGCCACTATCACCTCACAAGTAACAAGACTTCTGAGGGTCATCTCCTCCAATTACAAACCGGAGGGATCTCCCCTGCCCAACTTTTCTTCCACCATGGTCGACTTAGGTCTTGACTTCTCTACCATCCCCTATACTTCATGTTCCTTTCCTCCAACATTACTACCAAATAAAAATTGAGAACCTCTATGATAGAAGTCAAGAGAGTGACCTAGGCACTTACATCCAGAACAGAAATCAGTCCAATTCTCACAGACCATCTGTTTTGTTCAGCATTATTCATCACCCACAGTGATTCATACATACTCAAATGGATCCCTTGAAGAATCCAATGTGACATAGACTCATAGATTGATGGGGTGACATAGATATTTTGTTTGATTATCCAAGAACATGTAACTACCGACCAATTTCCCTTGAATATGCTAACCAAAGGATTTTGAAATGGAAAGGGAAGATTGGGGAAACTTACACATGTTTCCATAGTTGTAGGATCAAGATTCATATGCCAATCGAAGGTCTACCGAAAGATAAAGAATCAAAAAACGGTTTAAATTAAGAGATGCACTCGACCAAGCCTTGATCTCCCTCTGAGGATAAGCGTATCATAATATGTCAACTATCCAATAGACCCACTTTCTCCCCATCCTGCAAATCCCATGTACTAAAGACATACCCATCGAACACATCCACTGAGGTTTTTTGCTGAAAGAACCTAGAAAATAAGGTTTTCTTCAGAAGATATAATGTTTCTGAGAACTCCGCGGTTGATAACTAGAGTTTAGGTCATCCATCAAGAAACTCTAAAACTCTCAGTCTGAGGAAAACTTGAGGGAAATGAGTTTCACCTTGTATGAATTCATTTTCATGTTCCTCTTTAATGTTAGTTATGGAATATTATTTCCATCAGTCCATAAAATTTAGTGGTTTTTTATGGTGATTACCCTTTAATGCCTATTTTTTATTTTACTATCTTAAATAGTTCCCTTTTCCCTACTATTTGAGCATAAAAATCTTAGAGGTGCATTGTGAAGTCACTTACTTTTATCCATCACATTTTTCAGCTTATTCATGTCTCTTTGAGAGTTAAGCGCTTGGTTTCCTTCTCTTCTACATTTTAATATTTTCTATGTCTCATTGACGAAATTCTCATGATGTGTGTCCTCTGTTGGGACCAAGTTGAATGAAGATGAAAGTTTGAAGAGTTAGCTTTTGCAGAGTGTTGTATTTTGTTGTCAAAGGCGATAAATCAATTCACTTTGTAGAAGGATCATAAATCAGACGATGCTTTGCTGGTATGTATTTCACACAAATCATGAGTTAGGAGAACTTGTGATGCAAGCCTTATGAAGGAAAGGGGGAGAAATGATGATGCCAGTCATATAATGTTTTGATTGGAAGGAATGATGCTGCTGGAAGATAGGAAAGATTCAGTTCCCATTGCAACTCTGACGATGCTTAAGATGATCTATCAAAGGATAAATATCACGATAGTGGAATTCGTGATAAGAGCAGAAGAATGGTTATGGGAATCAATAAAGAGATAAAATGACAAAGCAATAGACAATCTGGGGATGGTAGAAAAGCACAGTTTAAGGTTGCGCCGTTTTCCAGTGTTTGCCAAATTTTAGGGCCTGAAAATCAAGAGATGAAGAAATGTGCTTGGCAATGGATGTTGCGCATAAGATTGAAGATGGTTTATACGTACAAAAGAGTTATTCAAGGTCAGAACATTGAAAAATGACAAAGGAATGGAGTGAGCGGAAATTTAGGCATGTTTCGTGCAAAAATAAAGTGGTGCGCGCAATATCTGCGGGATGCGCGAAATAGTAGTGGGTTGCGCGAAAAATCTGCGGGATGCGCGAAATATTGGCATGATGCGCGAAATTGAGGAATGAAGTTTTCGCGCAAATGATGATTCGGGATCAGAAGATCAAAAATTGGAAAAGGCATAAAATGCGCGAAATATTGGAGCAGTGCGCGAAATCTGATGTTGCAGGAAAGATTGGGTTTGCGCGCAATATGGAACGCGGTGTGGAATTTTGCGCGCAATTGGTGCTTCATGCTTAGAAGGATGAAAAATGGCAAAGGCATGAGGTGCGCGAAAACTTGAAGCATGGTACAAAATATGAAGTTGCATAAAAGAGTTTTTACGCGCATGGAGGAGGTTTTACGCGCGGATTAGTGTTTTTCGCGCGGGTTCAAAAATGCCTATAAATATGAGGCTAACCCTTGTTAGTTGTTAATGCTCGACACATAGAAGAAATCTCAAGCTCTGGTGCGCATAAATTATACGCTAAGTGAGTTGCGTGAAAAGAAAGAAGTTTGCATGAAAAGAGGATAGCTGCGCGAAAACATGAGAAGTTGCGCGAAAAGAGAAAAAGTTGCGCGCAAAAGGGAAGGTGCGCGAAAACATTTTTCGCGCCAAAAGGGATTTTTACGCGCAAGTCATTTGAATTGCGTGCAAGTCACCCTAAATGATGTGCGAAACATTTGGGGTCTTCGCACGTATTCAGTTTTGCGTAAGAGGGTTCTTACCGGCTTCTGGGTAAGAAAGTAAAGATTTGTACTTCATAGAATACATCTGTTAAATTGTAAAGAAGCACTAAAACATTGTGTTACCCTATTTGTGCTAAGAGGGAGCACATACACTATTAGATTGTTTTTAAAGTGCTGCACGAGTGTAAGGGTATATCCTAATCGTTGTATTCCACATCAAAGGATTGTTTTCTAGTGGATTGTGTGGTACTGGATTGTTTCCGTACCATACTGTCACGACCCTTCCTCGGGGCCCGTGCCGTGACTACCCCAAGCCCGCCTTCCATAGGCCAGGGGCTAGCGACTAGCACCAAGGCGTAAAATCCCGGTAAACAGGGAAGGCATTGCCTTTATAAGTAACAACCACCACAGAGTCAGCAAGCGGAAAGTAACTACAAAGTGCAGGAAAGTAAAGGGGGCCGGAATACAAGCCCAACTGAAAGTACAACTGAAAAAGTAAAGAACAACAACTGAAGAAAAGACGGCGGCCTCGTGTCGTCCACTGGAAATCCCACCTGAAGGGTGGGTACATATAGCCTCCAGGCTCCTCGGGTCCCACGTCCGCTCCGAGCACGTCCCGCCCAGTGGTCCACCTCCAGGTACCGTCCTGCTCCACGCCCCAACCGTGATCAGCGTTGTCCGTCGTCTGCATCCAACACAACAAGGTGCGGGCATAGCCCGTGCAGGGGTGAGTATAAGCTACTCAGTAAGGACCCCGAGACCCCCGAAGGTCTCCCGAAATCCACAAAGGATATAGCACAAAAGAAAAATGCAATCACGAAGTAACATCTGACTCGACTTAGGTATATGCCCATACATATACCTAAGTCCCCAATTCTAGCTCAGCTCACGAGCTCAAGAACAACTCAATCCACAAAGGAAAGCAAGACTCAAATCCACAAGGAGAGTAAACAGTAAATCCACATATGATAGTTCAACACGATCCACAAAGGAGAGTAACATAAGATTCAGCTCAACCAGGTATACTTTTTCAGATGACATCAAAGATGATCACTGATCCATCTAAGTCGTCGGACCCACGAAGGATCGATAGGTACTAACCCCCGCAAAAGACCCACACAGGATCGGGCTCACACAGAACCTGTAGGCAGTGGCTCACACAGAACCGGTAGTAAGGACCCACATAGGATCGGGCTCACACAGAACCTGTAGCACTGATCCACGTAGGATCGCTGAGTGCAGTAGTCGACGCAGTCCACTGAGGATCTCTGCACAGTCGTCGCCGCAGTCCACGAAGGATCTCTGCTCTGTCGTCGTCGCAGTCCACTGAGGATCTCTGCTCTGCCGTCGTCGCAGTCCACGGAGGATCTCTGCTCTGTCGTCGAAGTCACAGCCAGCGCTAGGGTTCCCGCACACAGCGAGCTCGTTTAGGAGGGTCCGCTCCACGAGCCGAGAGTCTGATACATCAACTGACACGTAGTCCGAAGTTGATGTATCCAAAAGTTCCGTATCGACAACAGGATCTCAACGCAACAGACGGCGCGTCAATCGGACGCCCGGTCTGAGAGTTATTGGCATTTTCGTCCCAGGGGCCCGGTTGGTTTTTAGGGCAAAACCAACCCGACCGTACTCCGCCTGTATCCGATCCTCGGGCGGAGTATGCCAAAAGTTCCGTCTCACTTAGAGAAAACTACCACAGCTGACGGTACGTCGATCGGACGTCCGTAGCTCAAGTTATGAGCGTTTCCGCTCCGAGGGCCCGGTTGGTTTCGTGTACGAACCAACCCGGCCGAACCCAAAGTCTTCTGAAACCTTGAGTATAATATACCGAAACGACCGTCTCGATCCAAGGATCGCGTATCCGCTGACGGTTCGTCAATCGGAGGTCCTAGGCCCAAGATATGGGCGAAAGACCGAAGAGGGCCCGAAACGGGGGTTCTGGGCCCGGGGCGACCCGGCCCGAACCCCCCTTGGGTCGGCCGAACCGGGTCGGCCCGACCCGGCTAGGCCGGGTCCGGTCCGGCCGGGGCGCGGCCCGGCCGACCGGACCGGCCGGCTCGGCTTCGGCCGAGCGGCCGAACAACTGCCGCGGGTTTGACCCGCGGCTTGGAGAGAAACGCGGCCCCGCGGGGGGCCGCCTGTCACGCGGACGCGTCCGGGCCGCCGCGTCCGTTCCTGGTTCCGCGCGGCCGCGGAACCGGCCGCCGCCGCCGCGGCTTCAGCCGCGGCGGAAGTTCTCCACGGCGGCGCGCCGGGCGCCGCCGCCTCCGGCCGCCGCCGGAGTTGCTCCGGTGGCCCGTTTTGCCTCCCGTCTGCGCCGTTGCTCCTCCCGGGGGCCGACCTTCACTGCGGAATCATCAAATGGTCCTTGCGTCGTGCTTTTGCCGTCGCCCGCCAAATCCGCACAAAAAGGAAGATCGGCGGAGGGTTGCCGGGTCTTGTTCGTTAGACCCGCACCCTCCGCGTTAGTCATAAACAACGGGAGGAAAAAGATAATAATCAACAACAATTTTAAATAAATTAAAATTGTCGGTGATCATGTTCTTCACTTTAAAAGAATAAACACGGGAAAACAAAAATATTCCAATCAACCCTTACCTTGTCGTCGTCGTCGGACGAGAGGTCGTCGCGGAATCGCTCGTCGCGGATGAAGGAGATCGTCGCGTCGTCGCGGTATCCGGCGTCGCGTCGCCAATCTCCGGATCAAGGTCAAACGAATTAATTTAAATCCGTTGATATTGAATTATAAAAAGGGGAGAAATAAAAGGTTCGATTCTCACCTTTGTTGCCGAACGAGGGTCGGCCGCGGAAGAAGAGGCGTCGCCGAAGAATGTCGCGGGTAGGGCTCGTCGACGTCGCAGATCTCGGTGTGCGTCGTCGAATTCCGGTTGCCGGCGTTCTTCGCGTTCTTCGCGTTCTTCGCGTTCTTCGCGTTCTTCGCGGGGAAGGTGGAGGCCCAGAGAATCTCGCACAACGAGTAATCCTCCAAATGAAAGAGTTGGTCTTATTTTATTATTTTGCCAACGAACGCAAACGCGTAAGTAACGACCCATTAAATTCGTTGAATTAATTCAACGAATGAAACAGCCCATTTAATTCATGAAATAAACCGCCCAATTAAATGGTCTGTTAAGAATTAAATAAAACGTGTCGGTTGACTTTTCAGTTACTTTGACGGGTTTTCGCGGGTGCGTTACTTAGCGAAAGAAACGGCGGGGCTCGTGCGGGCCCCACCGCACAAATATCCTACCAAGGGTAGGATATTTCTGGATAGCATCCTATCCAGTTCAACTCAGATCAAGCCGCCTTTAAGTGACTTGAAGTGGCTTCCAAGCAGCTTAAGTGAAATAAAATAAAGTTGTCGCACAAACTTTATTTTATTTCTGACTTAAAGCCGCAAAATTTAAAAACCACGTCTGAGCAAACGCAACTCCGGAAGAGGCGTTTCTAAGCAAATACCGGCGCTGCGATTTCATCGGTGCCCTCAGAATTTGATTCCGGGCACCGGTTCAAAAGATAGAAAAACCCGCTCGTCCGTTCACTGAACGTACCCGAGCCAAACTTCGGAAAATGATTCCGGGCACACCGGGCCTCGGAATCAGGTTCCGTCTGAAGCTGCGCTCTTGTAAAATTCCAAAGAAAATTAAGAAAAAAATTTCCTTGAAATTTGCGGGTCTTTACATTACTCCCACCTCAGGGCTTTACGTCCCCGTAAAGATACATCAAAAACTAGGGGAACAAATGGGGGTACTGAGCACGCATCTGAGCCTCCCGCTCCCAAGTGCTCTCCTGGAGGTTCCCATGCTGCCATCTGACGCGCACAAGAGGAATCGACCGCCCACGTAGGACCCGCTCCTGTCGATCCTCGATCTCCACTGGGACCTCCGCAAAAGTCGCCCCATCGTCCACGTCCAGCTCCCCAAAGTCGATGATGTGCGTCGGGTCGTGCACGTATCTCCTCAGCTGAGACACGTGAAAGACGTCGTGCACCCGGTGCAACTGAGGTGGTAGAGCCAGGCGATAAGCCACCTCTCCTATCCTGCTGAGGACCTGGAAAGGCCCGATGAAGCGTGGAGACAACTTGCCGCCTCGGCCAAATCTCCGTAAACCACGTCGAGGTGAGACACGCAAAAAGACGTGGTCGCCATCCTCGAACTCGAGTGGCCTCCGCCTCCTGTCAGCATATGACTTCTGCCGGCTCTGAGCTATCCTCATCCTCTCCTGGATGATCTGGACTTTCTCTGTCGTGGCTCGGACCATCTCTGGTCCCACGAGTGCTGACTCCCCAGGGTCTGTCCAGCACAACGGTGACCTGCAGGGTCTGCCGTACAACGCCTCGTATGGTGCCATCCCGATGGTGGAGTGGTAGCTGTTGTTGTACGCGAACTCCACCAAGGGTAGGTGGTCCTCCCAGCTGCGACCAAAGTCGAGAACACATGCACGGAGCATGTCCTCGAGTGTCTGTATGGTCCTCTCAGTCTGACCATCCGTCTGAGGGTGGAAGGCTGTGCTCAGATGGAGCCGCGTCCCGAACGCCTCCTGCAACCCCTTCCAAAGCCGGGAAGTGAAACGAGCATCTCGATCGGAGATGATAGATGATGGCACACCGTGAAGCCGTACGATCTCCTGGACGTAAAGACGTCCCAAGCTCTCCACTGAGCCCTGCTCTCTGATGGGTAAGAAGTGTGCCGACTTGGTGAGTCGGTCGACAATCACCCAAATGGAGTTGTGACCTCTGGAAGTGCGTGGAAGTCCAGTCACGAAGTCCATAGATATGTCGTCCCACTTCCACTCCGGGACCTTCAAGGGCTGTACCAAGCCTGCTGGTACCTGATGCTCTGCCTTCACCTGCTGGCAGGTGAGGCATCGCGAAACGAACTCTGCCACAGCTTTCTTCATGCCCGGCCACCAGTGCTGTCGTCTGAGATCCTGGTACATCTTCGCCACTCCGGGATGTACCGCCAAGGGAGAAGTGTGAAACTCTCTCAGCACCTCCTCTCGTAAAGCGACTGGTATGAAGGTACGTCCTCTGAAAAGGATGTCGTGCTCTGCTCCAAGGGAGAAGCCATCAGGCGCCTGACCTGAGGATATCAGTGCACACCGGGTCTCACAGTCAGCGTCCCCACGCTGAGCCTCTCTGACCCACTGTAGAAGTGGAGGAGAGACTGTGAGAGACTGAAGTAAGGCTGCTCCATCTCTATCCACGAAGGATATCTGTAAGGAGGCTAGCTGCTCCGTCGCCTCCTCAAGTAGCTGAATGCCCGTCCTCCTGCTGAGGGCATCGGCTACCACGTTCCCCTTCCCAGGAGTATGGACTATCTCAAAGTCATAGTCCTGGAGGAACTCAAGCCATCTCCGCTGTCTCAGGTTCAGGTCCTTCTGAGAGAAGATATACCTGAGACTCTGGTGGTCAGAAAAGACTGTGAAGTGCTCGCCCATCAGATAGTGCCGCCAAGTCTTCAGAGCGAAGACCACTGCTGCTAACTCCAGGTCATGAGTGGCGTAGTTCTGCTCATGCGGCCTCAACTGACATGATCCGTAGGCGATCACGGCCCGCTCCTGCATCAGGACGCACCCGAGTCCAGTCCCTGATGCATCGCAGTAAACCATGTATCCAACTCCCTCCTCAGGCAACCTCAAGATAGGTGCGCTGGTCAATCTCTGTCTCAGCTCCTGGAAGCTCTGCTGACATCTGTCTGACCACACAAAGGGTTTCCCCTTCTTCGTCAAGGCTGAGAGTGGTGCCGCAACTCTGGAGAAGTCTGGCACGAATCTCCGATAGTATCCGGCTAAGCCCAAGAAGCTCCGCACCTCTGTCACGCTCCTGGGTGGCTCCCAAGCTAGCACTGCCTCGATCTTCGCGGGATCCACTGCTACTCCCGCCTCAGAAATGACGTGCCCCAAGAAATGGACCTCACGTAACCAGAACTGGCATTTTGAGAGCTTTCCATAAAGCTGGTGCTCTCGGAGTGTGTCTAGAACAACTCGCAGGTGGTAGGCATGCTCCTCCTCAGTCGTCGAGTATACCAAAATGTCGTCAATGAAGACCACGACAAATCGGTCGAGGTATGGCTGGAAGATCCTGTTCATGAGGCTCATGAACACTGCTGGAGCATTGGTTACGCCGAACGGCATAACCAAGAACTCATAATGGCCATACCGACACCTGAAGGTCGTCTTCTGCACGTCCTCGTCTCGAACTCTGAGCTGATGATAGCCTGACCGGAGGTCTATCTTCGAGAACCACCGCGCTCCCTTGAGCTGAACGAAGAGGTCATCAATCCGTGGCAGCGGATACTTGTTCCTCACTGTCACCTGGTTCAGGCGACGATAGTTGACACACAGTCGCAAGCTTCCGTCCGCCTTCTTGGCGAACAAAATCAGGGAAGCCCAGGGTGAAACACTGGGTCGGATAAACCCCTTGCTCTGCAAGTCCTCCAACTGTACCCGCAGCTCCCGAAGCTCGGCGGGGGCCATCCGATATGCTGGAGTAGATATCAGGGCTGTCCTGGGGTACAAGTCGATGTAAAAGTCTACCTCTCTACGAGGAGGTAGCCCTGGAACGTCGTCGGGAAAGACGTCCACGTACTGGTCCACCACTGCAGGAAAAGCTGGACTCCGCACGTCCACTGCTCCTAGGATGAGGCTAGCCAACTGATGAGAGATGGGCTGCACTCTCCTCCGCGGAAGTCCATCCTGTGCTACAAAGGTTCCCTTCTCGCCGGTGAAGGTAAACCTGCTCCCGTCGGTGCGAACACATCGCACCTTGCGCCTAAAACAGTCGATCTGGGCATGAACCGTGGATAGCCAATCCATGCCCAAGATGACGTCGTAAGGCCTCGACGCCGCTACAAGGAGATCCCAGCCGAAGCTCTCGCCTCCTAGAGTAAGCTCACACTGCCGGCACCAGTGCGTAATCGTCGAGTCTGCTCCCGTAGGAGTCTCTAGCCGTAAGGATCGAGCCAACGGCTCAGTCGGAATCTCCGAGCTCCGAACAAGGGCAGAGGCTACGAAAGAGTGACTCGCTCTTGTGTCTATAAGTACTGCAGCAAAGGTGGAATAGACACAGATCGTACCTCGAATCATCTCGGGCATGTCGGGGTCGTAGGCCTCCACTGCCTGGAGCTGGGCCTGCCCCTGCCCACCAGCTCCCTGTGGTCGAGGTGGTCCTCCTGGTGGTGGTGGGGGTAGAGCCTGGAAGCGTCGCCCACCACCCGCTGCTCGGCCAGCTCCTCTACCTCGTCCGCCTCCTCCCTGCGGACCGCCACGGTCGACCCTCTGCCTCTGCCTGGGTGGCCCCTCCACCGTCTGCTGCTCCTCTGATCGGCGAGTCGGGCAGTCACGAGCCATGTGACCCTGCCCGCCGCAGGAGTAGCACAGCCTGCCTCTCGGAAGGCTGGCACTCCGCTGTGTGCCCCGCACTGCTGAGCCGGTGTCCTGAGGCCGTCTGCGTGGGGGTCTGGTCTGCCTGGACCCGAGAGTCATCCGTCGGCTACCTGCTGCCGAAGACTCAGCTACCTGCCGCCCTGCGCTAGGTCTCGCCGCTGAAGAAGGCTCTGCCAGGAAGCTCTCGATCAGGAGGGCTCGCTCCAGCACTCCCTCCTGGGTCGGAATGCTGAGGGAGATCAGCGACGCCCGAATCTCCTGTCGCAAGCCCTGCTCGAAGGTCCGGGCCCGGAAGAAGGGGTCCCGTACCATGTCGGTCGAGTAGCGAGATAGGTCAGTAAACCTCGCCGCGTACTGAGCGACCGTCATGCTGCCCTGGCGCAGCTGGAGAAGCTCCTGGATGCGCACCGCTCGGAGGGTGGCCGGGACGAAATCAGAGCGGAAGAGGCTCTCGAAGTCCGCCCAGAGCAAGGATGCCTCATCGTGAACCTGGAGCATCAAGCTCCACCATCGTCCTGCCGCCGCCTGCAGGAGGCTCGCTGCGAGAATCACCATGAGATCCGCTGGTGTCCTCACTAGCCTGAAGATCCGTACCACCGCCTCTAGCCAGTCCTCGGCGGCCTGGGGGTCCGCCTCACCGCGAAACCTGGGCGGTCGCTGGCTCTGAAACTCATGCAGTGCCCTGAGGCGACGTGCATCGTCAGCGTCTGGTACTGGTAGCATCGGTGGCTCGGCGGGTAAGGCTACCGCCGGTGCCACTGCTGGAAAAGGGCCCTGCACCGAGGCCTCGTCGCTCGGTGGGCTGCCGTCGCACCCTACACTCAGAACCCTAGCTGGCTGTCGTCGCGGGGCCATCCTGAAAAGGAGAACAAGAGCACCACAGTCAGAACAGTATACCTGGTGAGCTGGCACAAGTAATCACAAGGAAAACTTGAGACTTTCATAAAGCAGATCAGTATACCCGGTGAGCTGACACAAGTAATCACAAAGAAAACTTGAAACACACACGCAATCAATGTTTTCATGCATTAAGTCGGAAATCAGGAGTCAGGGTCCTGGTGTACGGATACGTCGGCCGCCGCACCAACACTGGGCTCCCTGAACTGATAACCACACTCAATACACTAAACACTATTGCTTCACATAGAAAGGAAAGACGATCAGAGTCTGCGGTAGAACCGACCACCTCTGATACCAATTTGTCACGACCCGTCCTCGGGGCCCGTGCCGTGACTACCCCAAGCCCGCCTTCCATAGGCCAGGGGCTGGCGACTAGCACCAAGGCGTAAAATCCCGGTAAACAGGGAAGGCATTGCCTTTATAAGTAACAACCACCACAGAGTCAGCAAGCGGAAAGTAACTACAAAGTGCAGGAAAGTAAAGGGGGCCGGAATACAAGCCCAACTGAAAGTACAACTGAAAACGTAAAGAACAACAACTGAATAAAAGACGGCGGCCTCGTGTCGTCCACTGGAAATCCCACCTGAAGGGTGGGTACAGATAGCCTCCAGGCTCCTCGGGTCCCACGTCCGCTCCGAGCACGTCCCGCCCAGTGGTCCACCTCCAGGTACCGTCCTGCTCCACGCCCCAACCGTGATCAGCGATGTCCGTCGTCTGCATCCAACACAACAAGGTGCGGGCATAGCCCGTGCAGGGGTGAGTATAAGCTACTCAGTAAGGACCCCGAGACCCCCGAAGGTCTCCCGAAATCCACAAAGGATATAGCACAAAAGAAAAATGCAATCACGAAGTAACATCTGACTCGACTTAGGTATATGCCCATACATATACCTAAGTCCCCAATTCTAGCTCTGCTCACGAGCTCAAGAACAACTCAATCCACAAAGGAAAGCAAGACTCAAATCCACAAGGAGAGTAAACAGTAAATCCACATAGGATAGTTCAACACGATCCACAAAGGAGAGTAACATAAGATTCAGCTCAACCAGGTATACTTTTTCAGATGACGTCAAAGATGATCACTGATCCATCTAAGTCGTCGGACCCACGAAGGATCGATAGGTACTAACCCCCGCAAAAGACCCACACAGGATCGGGCTCACACAGAACCTGTAGGCAGTGGCTCACACAGAACCGGTAGTAAGGACCCACATAGGATCGGGCTCACACAGAACCTGTAGCACTGATCCACGTAGGATCGCTGAGTGCAGTAGTCGACGCAGTCCACTGAGGATCTCTGCACAGTCGTCGCCGCAGTCCACGAAGGATCTCTGCTCTGCCGTCGTCGCAGTCCACTGAGGATCTCTGCTCTGCCGTCGTCGCAGTCCACGGAGGATCTCTGCTCTGTCGTCGAAGTCACAGCCAGCGCTAGGGTTCCCGCACACAGCGAGCTCGTTTAGGAGGGTCCGCTCCACGAGCCGAGAGGCTGATACATCAACTGACACGTAGTCCGAAGTTGATGTATCCAAAAGTTCCGTATCGACAACAGGATCTCAACGCAACAGACGGCGCGTCAATCGGACGCCCGGTCTGAGAGTTATTGGCATTTTCGTCCCAGGGGCCCGGTTGGTTTTTAGGGCAAAACCAACCCGATCGTACTCCGCCTGTATCCGATCCTCGGGCGGAGTATGCCAAACGTTCCGTCTCACTTAGAGAAAACTACCACAGCTGACGGTACGTCGATCGGACGTCCGTAGCTCAAGTTATGAGCGTTTCCGCTCCGAGGGCCCGGTTGGTTTCGTGTACGAACCAACCCGGCCGAACCCAAAGTCTTCCGAAACCTTGAGTATAATATACCGAAACGACCGTCTCGATCCAAGGATCGCGTAGCCGCTGACGGTTCGTCAATCGGAGGTCCCAGGCCCAAGATATGGGCGAAAGACCGAAGAGGGCCCGAAACGGGGGTTCTGGGCCCGGGGCGACCCGGCCCGAACCCCCCCCTGGGTCGGCCGAACCGGGTCGGCCCGAACCGGGTCGGCCCGACCCGGCCCGACCCGGCTAGGCCGGGTCCGGTCCGGCCGGCTCGGCTTCGGCCGAGCGGCCGAACAACTGCCGCGGGTTTGACCCGCGGCTTGGAGAGAAACGCGGCCCCGCGGGGGGCCGCCGCGTCCGTTCCCGGTTCCGCGCGGCCGCGGAACCGGCCGCCGCCGCCGCGGCTTCAGCCGCGGCGGAAGTTCTCCACGGCGGCGCGCCGGGCGCCGCCGCCTCCGGCCGCCCGCGCCGCCGCCGCCTTCCGCGGGCCGCCGGAGTTGCTCTGGTGGCCCGTTTTGCCTCCCGTCTGCGCCGTTGCTCCTCCCGGGGGCCGACCTTCACTGCGGAATCATCAAATGGTCCTTGCGTCGTGCTTTTGTCGTCGCCCGCCAAATCCGCACAAAAAGGAAGATCGGTGGAGGGTTGTCGGTTCTTGTTCGTTAGACCCGCACCCTCCGCGTTAGTCATAAACAACGGGAGCAAAAAGATAATAATCAACAACAATTTTAAATAAATTAAAATTGTCGGTGATCATGTTCTTCACTTTAAAAGAATAAACACGGGAAAACAAAAATATTCCAATCAACCCTTACCTTGTCATCGTCGTCGGACGAGAGGTCGTCGCGGAATCGCTCGTCGCGGATGAAGGAGATCGTCGCGTCGTCGCGGTATCCGGCGTCGCGTCGCCAATCTCCGGATCAAGATCAAACGGATTAATTTAAATCCGTTGATATTGAATTATAAAAAGGGGAGAAATAAAAGGTTCGATTCTCACCTTTTTTGCCGAACGAGGGTCGGCCGCGGAAGAAGAGGCGTCGCCGAAGAATGTCGCGGGTAGGGCTCGTCGACGTCGCAGATCTCGGTGTGCGTCGTCGAATTCCGGTTGCCGGCGTTCTTCGCGTTCTTCGCGTTCTTCGCGTTCTTCGCGGGGAAGGTGGAGGCCCAGAGAATCTCGCACAACGAGTAATCCTCCAAAAGAAAGAGTTGGTCTTATTTTATTATTTTGCCAACGAACGCAAACGCGTAAGTAACGACCCATTAAATTCGTTGAATTAATTCAACGAATGAAACAGCCCATTTAATTCACGAAATAAACCGCCCAATTAAATGGTCTGTTAAGAATTAAAGAAAACGCGTCGGTTGACTTTTCAGTTACTTTGACGGGTTTTCGTGGGTGCGTTACTTAGCGAAAGAAACGGCGGGGCTCGTGCGGGCCCCACCGCACAAATATCCTACCAAGGGTAGGATATTTCTGGATAGCATCCTATCCAGTTCAACTCAGCTCAAGCCGCCTTTAAGTGACTTGAAGTGGCTTCCAAGCAGCTTAAGTGAAATAAAATAAAGTTGTCGCACAAACTTTATTTTATTTCTGACTTAAAGCCGCAAAATTTAAAAACCACGTCTGAGCAAACGCAACTCCGGAAGAGGCGTTTCTAAGCAAATACCGGCGCTGCGATTTCATCGGTGCCCTCAGAATTTGATTCCGGGCACCGGTTCAAAAGATAGAAAAACCCGCTCGTTCGTTCACTGAACGTACCCGAGCCAAACTTCGGAAAATGATTCCGGGCACACCGGGCCTCGGAATCAGGTGCCGTATGAAGCTGCGCTCTTGTAAAATTCCAAAGAAAATTAAGAAAAAAATTTCCTTGAAATTTGCGGGTCTTTACACATACCAAGGACGTAGCTACTCTTGTTGAGTAGTGAACCTTGTAAATCTTGTGTTCCTGTGGTTGTGTGTGTTCAGCAGGGAAGAAACTCTTTAACAGGAGGCGAAGGTTGTTTCAAAAAAAGGGAAACTTAAAAAGAAAAAGATATCACTGATTCACCCCCTCCCCCTCTCAGTGATACTTAGATCCTGATTGGGAACTTCAATTGGTATCAGAGGCAGGTTGCCTTCGTTTACTCTTTGCTGAAGTGTTTGAAGAGAAGTTGTGATGGAAAATCTAAATTGCGTGAACAGTAAGGGGATTCCAATCTTCGATGGAAAGAACTATCACATCTGGAAGGACAGAATGATGCCGTATCTTATGTCTCTTGGATATGAAGTTCTTGAAACTACAACAGATGGATTTCCTGATATTGATGACAAGGTCCCTCTTACTCCTGTCGATAAGAAGAATCTTGAGAATGATGGAAGAGCTAAAAATGCATTACTCTCATCACTCTCTGAGAGTGAGTTGTTAAGAGTGAAAGGTGTCACTACTACTAAAGGAATCTGGGATAAGCTAATGAATATCTATGAAGGAAATACAAAAGAGAAGAAGGCAAAACTACAAATCTGGAGGCTGAAGTATGAAGACTTGAAAATGGGAGAATCTGAATCTGTTGGGGAATTCTTTACCAGAGTTAATGACATTGTCAGTACAATCAGATGTCTTGGTGAAAAGTTAGAAGATGATACAGTTGTTGAAAAGATCCTGAGAATTCTGCCTGACAAATTTGATGCTAAAGTTTCTTCACTAGAAGACAGAGATCCGGAAACATTATCTCTTGATGATTTTCACAGTACTCTCATCACTTATGAGATGAGAAGAGAGAAGTCCATGAAGAGCAATGCAAAAACTGATAGAGAAATGTCTTTCAGGGAAGAAAATAAATAGAAGTCGAAGAAAATTCTTATTAATGAAGATGATGGTGAATCCAACTCTGAAAATGAGGTATGTCAAAATTTTGATGAAATTCTATCCTTGTTTTCTAAAAATGTTAAAAGAGGCATAGGGAAATACAAAGGGAAACTCCCTTTGAAATGTTTTGAATGTGGAGCAGTTGGCCACTTTGCGGCTAATTGCCCTCAAAAGGGGAAAGATGCCGTCAGTGATGAAGAAGACAGAGGACCAAGAAGGTCATGGAAGAAACAGGATCGAAAAGATAAATATTCTGGTAGAAGTCAGAATAAAAAATTCATTAAACCAAAAAGAAGAATCTTTTTGTCAAAAGATATGGAAGATGATGATAGCGAGACTGAATCAGAAAAATCTGCTACTGAAAAAACTTGAGAGAGTACCTTTTTTGCAACAGTGAATAATGATGATTATGAGAGTAGTAGTACTGAAGAAGAAGAGACTCAACTTGAACAGTATCTGAAAGAAGAGCTGAAGCAATGTTTGAGGAAGATCAGAAAACTTGAGAAAGAAAACAACAAGTTAATAAAAGAAAATTCCACAGTAAACAATCAAGAAGGTTTTACAGATCATAAAATCATGATGGAAAAGGAGATTGATGATCTGAAAAATTCTCTTGAGAATACAAAGAATCGTAATGATCATCTTGAAGTGAAGTTGAAGGCAAAAGAAGAAGAGTTGGAACTTGTCCAACAAAAACTGCATAAAGCTAAAGAAATGAATATCAGTTCCAAAAATTCTATCTCAGAAGTAGGGGAATATTCCAGTAAGAATGAACCAAAAAGGGATCTACAAAACTTACCTTCAAAGGTTGAAATGAAAGACAAAACTGGTTCTGATAAGAACAAGGCTGGAAAGACAAAGTATGTGGTCAAAATCAGCAATGCAGAAAAATCAGAAGTTCATAAAAATCTTGAGTCAAGAATAGCTTCTAATACTTCTGGTACTGTTGAATCTGAGCTGAAGAAGAGAGTTACAAATGAAAATATGATGGTTTTTGAGAAGCGTGTTCACAACTCCATTCAGTATAAAATTTTCAGAGGTAAATATTCTTTCTATGGTTACTGCTGGTATTGTGGTGGATTCGGACACATGGAAAGTATGTGTTGGTTTAACCAACAACATTACAACTATTCCAAAAGTTTTGAAGGACAAGGATTGAGGGGGAGTCAACGCTTTCAAAATAGAAGATCTAAAAATAAGTTTCAGAAGATATCTGAGAAGACTGGTGTGAAAGTTGGGAATAGATCCCAACCACTGGAATCTTATTGTGAAAGATGTGATCAACCTGGACATCTTGCTAAGGGCTGCCTTAGTGTGTTACCAGAGAAACAAAAGTTTGTTAATAATCCTCAGAAGATAGAGTTTTTAAAATACAAAAGGGACAAGTATGATAAGTCTGAAAAGAAAGAATGCATGGTTCTCTGGCCAGAACACATTGATTTGGCTAGGAAATTGGAAGAAGCAAAACAGAAAGTGAAGGAAAAGGAAGAACAAAAAGCACTTGTTGTTGAAACAGCTTTGAAGGCTACCAAAGGAGAACATCCATGGATTCTTGATAGTGGATGTTCATCTCATATGACAAGAGACTTAAAGATACTGAAGAATGTGAAAGACTTTAAAGAATGAACTGTGACATTTGGAAATGATGAATCTATAAGGATCAAAGGTGTTGGATCGACCATCATTGGAAAAGAAAAGATGAAATCCAGAAAAACACTATATGTTGATGGACTGAAACACAACATGCTCAGTGTGTCACAACTCTGTGATGAGGGAAACAAAGTGATCTTCAGAAAAGATGGATTTGTTGTAAAAAGTGAAAATGATGGAAACATAGTTACAAGGGGCCAGCGTACAAGAGGGAATTTGTTCCAAGTTGGGGATGGACAGAACTCTTGTTACATGAGTGTGGTGGATGAAAATAAATTATGGCATAAAGGGCTGGGGCATATGTGTCAGAGAAATATGTGCAAGTTGTCAAAGCAAGAAAGTGTTCGGGATATGCCTGATTTATCAAGAGAAAGAGATTGGTGCTGCACTATTTGTGAGAAAGGGAAGATTGCTAATTCTATGCACAAGAGAGTTGAAATTCTCTCAAAAAGACCCTTAGAACTCATACACTCAGATATATGTGGGCCAATGAGCAAGAAATCATCAAATGGAGATAAGTACTTCATTACTTTCATTGATGACTTTACTCGCATTACTTGTGTTATGTACATGAGACATAAGTCAGATGCTCTAACAATGTTTAAGAGTTTCAGAAGGAAAGAAGAGAAAGAATGTGAGTATTCAGTGACGAAGTTGAGAACTGATAATGGTGGTGAGTATAAGAATGAAGAGTTTGAAAGTTATCTTGAGAAACATGGAATTTGGCATGAGTTTAGTTCACCATACACACCTCAACAAAATGGGGTGGCTGAAAGAAAGAATCGAAGTCTGGTGGAAATGGGGAGAACTATGTTACTTGAACATAGTCTCTCTCATTATTATTGGAGGCAGGCCATGAGCACTGCTGTGTGTATTCAGAACCGGTGTTTCTATAGGCCAAAATCAGATATGAATCCATATGAAATGTTCTATGGAAAAACTCCAAGTCTGAAACACTTGAGAGTCTTTGGGAGTCCATGTATTATAAAGAAGAAAGGTGGAAATCTGGGAAAGTTCGAGCAAAGAGGAGATGACGGAATTTTTCTTGGCTATGCTCCAGAAGGAAGAGGATATAGATGCCTCAACAAAGAAACAGGAAGAATTATTGACTCTTCAGATGTAAAAGTTGTTGAAAGAGCTGAGAAAGAAAATCAGTCATATGTTGATGTGGAAGTCGAGCGGGATAGAGAAGATTTTGTTAACAATTCTGATAATGTTGCAGAATTTGTTCTTCCTACTCAAGAAGAGGAATCTGACTCAGAAATATCAAGTGATGAGGATGAAGTTCAAACAACTCATCCTAGGTTGAGGAAACAAGTGGAGGCTCAGAACATTATTGGAGATAAAAATCAGAGGGTTCAAACAATAAGAACAACGAATGCTATATCACATACTTCTCTTTATTCGAAAGTTGAACCGAATGATGTAAATGAAGAATTTGAGCATCCAGAATGGGTTCATGCTATGAATGAAGAGCTTGATCAGATATAGAAGAACAATACTTGGGAACTTGTACCCAAGCCGGAAAACAAGAACATTATTGGTACAAAGTGGGTTTTTCGAAACTAGCTGAATGAAGAAGGTAATGTAATAAGAAACTAGGCAAGATTGGTCTGAAAAGGGTATTCACAAATTGAAGGCATTGACTTTGATGAAACCTTTGCTCCAGTAGCTCGATTAGAAACAATAATAATATTTCTTGCCATTGCTGCAGAACGAGGTTACAAAATCTTTCAAATGGATGTAAAATCTGCATTCTTGAATGGTGATCTTGACGAGGAAGTTTACATTGATCAACCTTGTGGATTTGTTATTGGGAAAGATGAAAGCTATGTGTGCAGGTTGAAGAAGGCTCTGTATGGGCTAAAACAGGCTCTGAGAGCATGGTATTCTAAATTAGATACTTGCTTGAAGAAGATAAACTTTAAGAAAAAGAGAGTTGATAGCAATCTCTACATCAAGAAATGTCAGGAGTTTTCACTGATCGTTATTGTTTATGTCGATGATATTATATTTGCTGGAGATAATGAAAGATCATGTGAAAAATTTGCTGAGGAGATGAAGAAGTTATTTGAGATGTCCATGCTAGGTGAAATAAAGTACTTTATTGGGTTACAAATTTCACAGAAGAAGAATCATGTTTTTCTGTCTCAAGAAAAGTATGCTAAGGAACTTCTGAAGAAGTTTGGCATGGAAAATTCGAAACCATTTTCCACACCGATTTCAGTGGGAACCAAGTTGTCTAAAGATGGAGAAGGCAAGGAAGTTGATCAGAAAGAGTTTCGAAAACTGATTGGAAGTCTGCTATATTTGACTGCCTTAAGACCCGACATCGTCTATGCTGTTACTTTATGTGCAAGATTTCAGAGTGCTCCTAAAGAATCACATTTGAATGCTGGAAAAAGAATTCTCAGATATATCAAAGGCACAAAAAACTTTGAAATCCGGTATGACGGCCCTGAAAATATTGATCTATTTGGGTATTCTCATGCTGATTGGGCAGGAAATGTTGATGATCGAAGATCCACATCTGGTGGAGTATTCTTTCTAGGAAAAAGTTGTGTTAGTTGGCATACCAAGAAACAGAATTCAGTAACTCTTAGCACAGCTGAGGCTGAGTATGTTGCTGCTACTCAAGCTGCAACTCAACTAATGTGGATGAAGACTCAGCTGGAAGATCTACTTGTTGAAGTAAAGCTACCATTGCTCTTGGGTTGTGATAATCAGAGTGCAATCAATCTTACAAGAAATCCACTACAACATTCTCGTTAAAAACACATTGATATAAAGTACCACTTCATCAAAGAGCAGGTTGAAAAGAATGAACTGAGGCTGTAGTATGTTCCTACATCTGAACAAATTGCTGATATATTTACAAAACCGTTACCAAAGGAACCATTTTCAAAGTTGAGGTTGAACATGGGTGTACAACCTCCTTCTCATCAAGGTTAAGGTACATGTTTCTGTCCCCTCTCTCATCTTAGCTTTGGATAGTGTTGTCAAGGGGGAGAATTGTTTCATAAATCTATCCATAAGGAAGAATGTATTAAGGGAGAGTTGTGGGTAAGCTGTGAATTCAGCATGTATGTGAGTGAACTATTCTAACTATTTGTTGGAGTGGTTGTAGGAAACAAAGTTGTTTTACAGGAAAGTTGAAGAAGTGAAGAATGCTATTGCAAGAGTGAAGAATGCTGATGTAAAATATTGCAAGATGTTCTGAAGAAGGATGAGGAGGTATGTTCATGCGATTTTACAGTCACTGCTTTTGGACAGCATAGTTTTGGCTGTTAATAAATCTTGTTTCCTACAATGAGTTAGCTCACGTAGGCTTAGAATTGTTGATAAGTAATCCATTGCAAAAGGTTTCAAAATTCAGTGATTTATGAATCTTTATTGACAACAAAATCCAAAGGGGGAGATTGTTGGGACCAAGTTTAATGAAGATGAAAGTTTGAAGAGTTAGCTTTTGCAGAGTGTTGTATTTTGTTGTCAAAGGCGATAAATCAATTCACATTGTAGAAGGATCATAAATCAGACGATGCTTCGCTGGTATGTATTTCACACAAATCATGAGTTAGGAGAACATGTGATGAAAGCCTTATGAAGGAAAGGGGGAGAAATGATGATGCCAGTCATATAATGTTTTGATTGGAAGGAATGATGCTGCTGGAAGATAAGAAAGATTCAGTTCCCATTGCAACTCTGACGATGCTTAAGATGATCTATCAAAGGATAAATATCACGATAGTGGGATTCATGATAAGAGCAGAAGAATGGTTATGGGAAGCAATAAAGAGATAAAATGACAAAGCAATAGACAATCTGGGGATGGTAGAAAAGCACAGTTTAAGGTTGCGCCGTTTTCCAGTGCTTGCCAAATTTTAGGGCCTGAAAATCAAGAGATGAAGAAATGTGCTTGGCAATGGATGTTGCGCATAAGATTGAAGATGGTTTATACGTACAAAAGAGTTACTCAAGGTCAGAACATTGAAAAATGACAAAGGAATGGAGTGCGTGGAAATTTAGGCATGTTTCGCGCAAAAATAAAGTGGTGCGCGCAATATCTGCGGGATGCGTGAAATAGTAGCGGGTTGCGCGAAAAATCTGTGGGATGCGTGAAATATTGGCATGATGCGCAAAATTGAGGAATGAAGTTTTCGCACAAATGATGGTTCGAGATCAGAAGATCAAAAATTGGCAAAGGCATAAAATGCGCGAAATATTGGAGCAGTGCGCGAAATCTGATGTTGCAGGAAAGATTGGGTTTGCGCGCAATATGGAACGCGGTGCCGAATTTTGCACGCAATTGGTGCTTCATGCTTAGAAGGATGAAAAACAGCAAAGGAATGAGGTGCGCGAAAACTTAAAGCATGGCAAGAAATATGAATTTGCATAAAAGAGTTTTTACGCGCATGGAGGAGGTTTTACGCACGGATTAGTGTTTTTCGCGCGGGCTCAAAAATGCCTATAAATATGAGGCTAACCCTTGTTAGTTGTTAATGCTCGAAACATAGAAGAAATCTCGAGCTCTGGTGCGCATAAATTATACGCTAAGTGAGTTGCGCGAAAAGAAAGAAGTTTGCATGAAAAGAGGATAGCTGCGCGAAAACTTGAGAAGTTGCACGAAAAGAGAAAAAGTTGCGCGCAAAAGGAAAGGTGCGCGAAAACGTTTTTCGCGCCAAAAGGAATTTTTACGCGCAAGTCATTTGAATTGCGCGCAAGTCACCCTAAAGGTTGTGCGAAACATTTGGGGTCTTCGCACGTATTCAGTTTTGCGTAAGAGGGTTCTTACCGGCTTCTGGGTAAGAAAGTGAAGATTTGTACTTCAGAGAATACATCTGTTCAATTGTAAAGAAGCACTGAAACATTGTGTTACCCTATTTGTGATAAGAGGGAGCACATGCACTATTATATTGTTTTTAAATTGCTGCACGAGTGTAAGGGTATATCCTACTCATTGTATTCCACATAAAAGGATTGTTTTCTAGTGGATTGTGTGGTACTGGATTGTTTCCGTACCATACCAAGGACGTAGCTACTCTTGTTGAGTAGTGAACCTTGTAAATCTTGTGTTCCTGTGGTTGTGTGTGTTCAACAGGGAAGAAACTCTTTAACAGGAGGTGAAGGTTGTTTCAAAAAAAATGGAAACTTAAAAAGAAAAAGATATCACTGATTCACCCCCTCCCCCTCTCAGTGATACTTAGATCCTGATTGGGAACTTCATCCTCATATTATTTATACGTGGGTCATTGGATCTTCTTTACCCATTTTTCATTCAATCCCACAATATGAAAATACATCTTTCATTTATTGTCTCCATAAGTGTAGTACCATTCTCTGAACTCCATATTTACATTTAAGGCATTTCAAATTAAAAATTTGTGACTCCAAAATTTTTTCTTATATACTAACCTTTAAAGGTGTTGTTATAAACCATTGAATAATCTATCTATTTTTTTATCATTGATGATAACAAAACCTAAGAATTATCTTGAAATCCTTGTGAAATTTTCCTTTTAATTCATGAAATATTCAACCTCATTTTTCTTATGATAAAGGAACTATATCTCTATATTTTTTAAGGGTTCAAGGAAAATTATTATTAAGAAAAAAACTTGTTATGTTCTTCCCATTCCATTTATTTCATTTCATTATTAATCATAGTATTCATTTTAAAAACCAACTACTGATCACCCTCCCCATATAAATGATAGGTGGATATAGTTTATTATCATTATCATGATAATGAATCACAAAAAATATTCTCTACACTGAGATAAAACATTTTCCTGTAATTAGAGGATCCAAATACACACTAGATTTTACTGTTCTTTTCAACACATAATTCTCGATATCTAGTTTCTCCTTCTTCGGTGATGGTAGATGTTACACAACCTTTAAAAAAATTATAACCTAAGATATCTAGGAAATCATCACCATAATTTTTTTAACTCCACGTCACATTAAAATGCTAACATAATTCATACAATATTTTTATTTTCCCTCATATGGTTTGTTGGTCTATTTATCATAGTTCCCACTATTTTCTAAAATAGAAAAGGTTTTAATAATCATAAGTCAACAAATAATGAATAAATAATTAATACTTATACTAAAATTGATAATAAATTCATATTTTATGGGATCCATATGCATAACATTTTCCTCAAATGATGCTTCTAGTATAATGTACTTTAATCCTTTTCTAAATTAATAGGAATAATTATTTCATTATATATAATTCATAATTGTTTGTATAGTGTTTGCTATTAACTAAAGGATATCCCTTGGGAGTGTCAAAATAGGTTCAAAATAAGTATTTTCTTCCATGAACCAAGTAAAGATAGACCCAATTCTCATTCTAACCTTTTATGTGTTATTACACCTAGGTACAGCTGTGTTAAAGACATATCCACTTATAGTATCTAGATAAGGATTTAATTGCTTGAAAACCACCCACTATTTTACTTTACCAAAACATAGAATTTATACCTATACTTATACTTATCCACATAGTATTATCTAATTTTTCTAATCCTCATTCACAAATTAACTAAACCATAATCTGATACCAACTATATCTACCAAAAGTGTTCTTACATAACTATTACATCATATTTGAGATAAACAATATAATAGTGATACAATATAGGATCCAAAGTAATTTTATCATGGAGAAGTTAATCTTACACATCAATTGAAAATAATAAACAATTAGAATTATTTAAATTCTTCTTAATTATCCTCCTAAATTCACAAACATTCTCCTCAATACAAGTAATCATATTAGAATATACATCAATGAAAGGGGTGATCTAGGATCCCAATAAGGGGAGGAATAAGGGACATGATTAAATAGTATGTGGTGAGAATAATCAATATCATTATATTATAATAATGGCATCATCATCATAATAGAGGCATGGAATTTCAAATATTCATAAAAATGAAACATCATAATACCTTGTTCAAATACCACACATAATTGTGAATAAATCTTACATTACGTTCCAACATAACACATGTACATAAATCGTAACATCATAATTTTGAATTGAGTTAGAATAACTTTAAAACATAATAAACAAAATAATATGAGACATATCACATTACAAAATTTATGGTATGAAAGTCTAATTTTTGGTCCACCCTCCACGTCATAAAATTCTCATAATCATGCTTTCCACATAGAGCGTATAAAAATCATCGATGTGTAGTAAACACATGGTAATGAATCAATTTTATAAAGGTTATATAAATAACGAATTAATGGATAAAATTTCTGGTTCCCTAATGAAGAGATAAAATATATTTTTCTATAAAAAATAATTATTCTTTAGTAGAGAATAAATAACTCAAGATGAGTCAAAGCGATGTTTTGGAAATTAATGTGTTTCCAAAAAATTGTTGTAAATGGATTAAAAATACATATTGATAAGGTATAAAAATTTATGTAAAAATAAAAAGAATTAAAATAAAATTTAAATTATATTTTAAGGATAATATAACAATTCACCTACTTAAAAAATGTGAGATATAAAATATCCCCAAAGAAACAATTGGGTTTGATAATCCCCTTACCTTAAATTCAACTTTATATCATCAGTTTACACCTCATGTATAATTAAAAAGGGTTTATCAAAACATGTAACTATAATTGAATTATAGTCTTTTATGTAACAATTTATCCATTATAATTATCAAATTCTATTTTATATTATTCTTTGATAACCATATTTTTTTATATCAAGTTTTCATTAAATTATCATGTCATTTATCGATTAAGAAATTTTTGTTCTAGATCATTTATACAAAAGTAAAATTAATTCCATGAGATTTGAATACATTAAATTACATATATTAATATTATATATATTTTATTATCCATTAATTAATGTGGTGGTGGTTATAGGGTTGGTAATGTTTTTGTAGGCGATAAATCAACCATTGACATGAAATTATCAAAAGTGGAGAAGAGAAAAGTGTGACATATAAATATGTAATATATATAGTCATTATGATAGTTTAACCTTTTTAATGTAATTTTAAAATACTGATTTAAATTAATATAAAAAAATTAAAATAAGAATAAATTATAGAGAATAGTTCCTAAAAACATACACTCTTCTTGGTGTTGCTTCTTTTCAACGACACTATAATCCTTAAATATATAGAGATAAATATATCAAAACATTCCTTAATGATTATAAGGGTATTAAGGGAAGGAATTAGGGAAGAGTTTTTTTATTTATGAAGGAGTGGTTTTAGAAGGCAAGGTAGGGGTTTATTTATGTTTGAGAATAGGTGTATTTTAAGGATAGAATATTGAATAAAATTGTATTTATAAGTTTAATCATGTAATAGTGATATTTTAGAAATTATGAATAATATATAATTTGAATAAAATATAATTAAGACTTTAAATACCTTTATAAATATAATCTAATTGTTTAATATATAGGAAAATGGAAAAAATGAAAAGTCCATATTTTAATGGAAGGTTTTTTACTTTAGACATTAGAAAAAACTCTTTAGGTTTTGAAATTTTGATTAATACTTTTAAATGGTCTATTTATATTAAAAAATTTATTTTGGGAATAAATAACCCATTCTTAATTTATTAATTCATTATTTAATCATTATTATATCATAAAACATGCAGTATTTAAAAAATAGTATTTTTACTATTAATATAAAAATTGATGAATTTCAAAAAATTACCAACAAAATAATGATTAGACAGTTTCAATGTGTTGATTTTAAAAATTACATTAATATTATCAAAATAATTTTCTAACAAAGATAATTTTAATTATTAACATACAAGTATAACTTTTTTCAAATAAATTAAAATATTGTTTATAGTTTATCATATTTTATAATATTGATATTTGTTTTATAGTATTATAATATTTATATTTTATTAAATTAATAATGATAAATATTATTTAATTTTAATTTTTTTTATATTGAGGTAAAATTATTATCCTTAATTATCAATCTATTATTCCCAACGGTTGGGTAACTATTCCAATGGCCACATTACTATTCAAATGTCCCCATTACGTTTTGTAAATACATATTCATTCCTTCATTTCAAATTCACTAATAATTTTCCCAAGGATCCATTTTTTCCTTTTTTGAAAAAAATTGACCAGGTCAATTATTTTACGTTTCTTTTCTATAGTGGTATCCACAGGGATGAGAATTCTAACAGATTAGAAGGATCCAAATTTTCCCATTCTAATTTTTTTAATTTGTATTTTTCCCATTATTATAGTTCATGGGTTTAGTTTTTGAATAATTTAATGATCTCTAATAATAATATAAAGTGTTTTTTATTTCTTTTTATGTTATATATGTACAATAATATGTGATATAACATAACACATATTTATTTCAGAAACAAATTTCACATATAAATTTTGTTTCATTACAACCATGGAACCAATACATAAGAAAACCCACCATCATAACACCATGAAATTGGAGATATATAATACTAGAAGAATTGTGGGGTAAGAAAACAAGGAACCTTAGTTAAACTGATGGATTATCAACTATATGAATGGGTAGTATACCTTGGGAAACACTTGTGGTACTAATAGAAGACATGTGGTCTACTGTGATTTTAAGGAAGGAATAGAAACTGAACCCAAGGGTTCCTAAACCCTATGTTATATATGAAATCCAACTTACCTCCACCATGACATGGAGACTTCAACCATGGTCTAATAAAACTCAAATTCATAATCCCCATGTTTCAAAATTATTAACTTCTTATATCTTGTAAATTGGTTGACCATATTTTAATATAGGGTTGACCACCACCATGGGAACCTCTATGGTAGGGATAACTTATCCTCATATTTTTAAGCCATCCATGGAATAGAACATATCCCCCAACCACATATTTTTCTCTAATTACATTCCAAATTTATTTAACTCATCATGGGGCCACCATGCCCACTAACATAACGTGGTTGTATTCTCTATTTCCCATCAAAAAACACTCTAAAGAAATTAAGCCACAAATTCTCTAAAAAATCCATCTCTATGTGTTTTTGATTTCTTAAACAAACAAAAGTTCATATCCAGATGTGTTTTGGAACCACACCCTTCACTAATGGTGTATTCCCTCACCTTGTTTTCCATTGGGGATCTCCCGATGAAAAAACACCCTCTTAAATATGAGTTTTGCATCCCAACAATTCTATGTACCAAAATGACTCATTAAAATTATCATTTCACCAATATTTTTAGAACCATGGTCACCTCCATTCCTACTACAATGGATAGGTAAACCAATATATGTCTAAAAAATAAATCATCACCACCACGACACCTCTAAACTCTCTCTAGAAACCTTAAATACCTAAAACATGTAATTTGATAAGTTGTATATGTATGTGAATCCGAATATAGAAATATGATATTATATTTAGTCAAAGAGATACTTATTATAAAGGTATCTATGGGTTGTATGAGTCACCTTATGCATTAGGTGTGATTTCTCTTAAACTCATATACTACTAGGCCCTTTGAGATAAATATAATATATAAATGAGAGATACAACTCCTGTATTTTTCATACAAAAATATTATATAACCATATCATGGACATTTAATACTTTTAAAGATGTAAATGATGCTCTTTTAGGTAATGAATCACACTGTTAATTGTATGTATTATTAGATAAGTTTCTTACTCTTATTGAACTGAATTCCATGGAAATTTTAAAATTTTAATTTATATAAGAGGGAAGATATTTTGAATGTGATTAATATATATAAATAGAGGTTTGGGGTTATAATATTTGTGAAAATATATTGAAAAAGTTAAAATGTTTCGTGTAATTAATCAGGGATTTGAGTGTGGATACAAATGTAACATAGAGTCTGATAGAGTAATAATGGATAACCAGTGGGACTATACCACAATTTTAATCCATGAAAATCATGATCTGTCATATAGTGTTCAGTATCTATTGATTACTTGTCATTCCTAGGGCGATTTTTAAAAAAAGGGGGTTAACGGGGTAAATTCCCCTTTTTCTAATAATAAACCTACTCAGGGAATCATACTTTACCTATAAATGCTAAGGGGAGATAATATCCATATAATCCTCTCCCTCCCTTTATTATTCCTACACAAATGGTACTTTGGTTGTGTTTTATCACACCATCCATGATAATTTATCCTCCTACTCATCCCTTTCAACTAATCCATTTTTTAAATTTTAGTGTAGTCCAACAAGGGTAATTGATTTTTAATTCTACTAGATCATGGTTGAATTTCATTGCAACCATGATCTATTCATCAAAGATCAATTAAAGAAGTTTAGGAAGGGTTTTTTTATGATTGATTGTTTTTTGGTTAAGATATCACTCTTAGAGATTTCTCTTATGATATTAATCAAATTAGTATTAAATTCTTGATCAATTTTATGTTATAAATTATTGATTTATCACATTGTATGATCAAATACATAGATAGATCATTATGAACTATTTTTATTTGGATTTTTATGTTTTGTATTCACATGATGAGTATTTCATTAGTTAATTAAATTATGATATTTTGATATAAAATTTTATGGCATATTGATTTTTGAGCCTTGTGATGAGTTAAGTTCTTGTTGGCATCGTGTATGGTCACCATGGGCATGGATTAATAGTTGAACATGCACTAATACAAATATATCAATTACTGGTGTTAAATATAGCCTTCATTTTCATATTAAAATCTCTAATTTTCTCAACGGTAATAAAAATTATGCACTTTTATCAATTAAATAATAAAATAAATAATTGGCTTTATTAATGCAAAGTTGACACTGATAAATGTCAAACTTTATCTTTTCTTTTTTAATGATAATAATGCTCAAGAACTTTTATCATCTCTAATTTTTAGTTTTAAGAATCTATAAATATTTCAAAAAAATTATCCATAAGTGAAACTGCAATTGGGAACGTTTGGACCCCCACACAACCCATCCACATTGAACATGTATTTTCCCACAAAAAATATGAAGGAGTTCAGGAGTGGTTTGATTTGAACTACTAACTAACACATTGTGGATAACTATACATACCACTAATATGGGTTTTTTTATCAATTTAATTGAACACATATATCTTTTTATGTATTTATATATATACATTTAAATAAATCTCTATATGTGTATTTATATTCATTCTTATAAGAAATTTATATAATATATTTAAATATTAATATATATATGATTATAAATTTCATTCAAATAAATTTATAGTATATTATATTTACATGTACATTTGATTAATGTATTTAAATTCATCATAAGATATATGTATTAGTTGAAATAAATTTAAAAGTAATTGTTTTCTTAAATTCTCGAAATAAAATTGATAAAAAATTATTCAATGTGATTTATATACATAAATATATATAATTTTCAAGTAAATATATTTTAAAATATTTATATTTTTTATGTATTATTCATATTTATATATTATATAATATATAAATTTAATTATAATTATATATAAATATATATAAACACTCTCTTATATAAATATAAATATATATGTATATTATAAATTATATGATATCAAAATAAATATATAAATTTAAATATAAATTATATTTCAATTAATTATATATATATACTTCGTATTTATATAATTTATAGTATACATATGTTATTATAATTATATATATAAATATAAATAATTATCAATAAAAAATAAATGTATAATTGTGTGTACTGTGATGGGTAACATTTAACAATTTTTTTCAATCACTAAAAAGGGTGTCATTTATTAGTCTTTTTAAAAGTGTAGATAAAAGTTAGAACTCTTCTTCAAGAATTTATAGTGGTAGTATAATTGAGGATGAAGGCCTTTACTTTTTGAGAATGGTCACTATTTGGTATGTGTTGGATTACATGCCAGTTAGTTTTTACTTATCTATATATTATTATTGAAAAAAGATTGAATATGAGTGGAATTAACTAAGTGGGGGTTGAATCTGTGCCTTTAAATTTTTTTTAATAAAACCTATAATACCTTCATATTATTTAGTAGTGATCTCCAAAAACAACCAAAAATAAGAAATAAAGCACAAAATGATTGTTAAGGATGTTCACTTCCTGAAGGATGACAACACCCCTAGTGTATGGTGTTTTGCTTCCCAAGAACACATGGTTAATATTTTATTATCACAAAAACTATAGGTAAGTGTATGACCATGAACTTAATGCAATTATTAGTATCAACTAGTTTCAATATCTCTTCCATGTAACCAAAATATCATCCAAAATAATGATTACTGGTAAATGTATGAGCCTCTTCAAGGAATCTATATATGTATATCTTCTTCCTCCTCCATGCGTTTTAATATCCAATAGCAATTATTAGTTGTTCATTTTGATACATTAGAATATTGGTTCTACTCTTTCAAACAAAAACTTATATTTTTAATTTATTTTCTATATTTTCACCAAATATTGTGTGAATATTGTATCCATAATGGTTAAATAAATCTATTTGAATCTCTTCAACACAAGACTCCTCATTCAAACTCATTGATCATCGAGTCAAGATCTGCAATTTAGTTCTCTTAATGACTAAGTAAACATTCAATCACATGACATTTAAAAATACCATGTCCTTCTTCTGAATTAAAATTATCCATAAATCATATGACAATTGAGTTATTCTACACCTTCATGAGTTTCACAAAACCATAGTTACACTAATATCATGGAATTTTCTTTTCATTTTTCATAGGTAAACATCACACCTAAAAAACTAATCATTATGGTCACATTAAAAACACTATGAATTGTTGTTCCTCATCTCATAGTTGTTTGTAGTGTGGTCTCCATCTCTAGTGAATGGAGAAACATTAACAACACCAGTTCATCTCTATTATTTTTCTCTTATTAATTAATCTTGATATGTGATATATGTAAGATCTGATTTTTGATAATTGAAGAACATCACATAATCATCATCTGAGTTAAAACTCATTTAATTTACTCTAAATATAAATTTTGGAAACTCAATATACATTTAAGTAGTATAAAAATAACCTTTATATATGCCTCAAATTCTCAAAGTATTACACTGTGATTTAAAATACTTACACTTGGAAAATTAGTACACTTAAGAATTATGTTCTTATTGAAATTATTTATTCAAAGTATTATGGTGCATAAGTAATATAATGAAAGCATATGCTCTTTTTGGATAGATACACTATTTTTTTACAATTTACTACCTCATATAAATTACTTATGATGAAAATAATAATAATATCAATGATATACAATAGTTTGAAGTCTTCGGATTATAGTAAATTTTTATGATCTATCTCAAAGACATAAAATGTGAAAAACATATAATCTAAGGAATTATAAAGTATTAACGACTTATATTCTGTTTAAATATTTATGATGATGTTTTTTGATTAGGTAATTCTCCTTTTATTAGTTTCATCTCGAGAATTAATGACATATTGAAATTATTCTAGGATACTTCTAATTCAAATATTTCTTTTTGAAAACTTCACAAAACCACAACCAAAGATATTTCACATTAATTTTGGCATACTTAAAGCTCGACAAAACCATGATATATTCATCATTTCGTTATTTCATAAATATATAATCTTATTCAATAACATCTTATGTTCATTTTCTATGACAAACAATAGTTCCCCAAACCTACTGAAGATTGTTATATTAACTATAATGACACTTTTCATATCTCTATAAAGGTAATATCATATAATCTTAACAATTAAATGTATATTTCCAAAAAAAAGTAAAACTATATCTATAAGGGTTCAATAATCACTCCCTTTATATTTGTCGGTAATACAATTAAATCATCTCCTAATTATTTAAAATAAAATGAAAGAGAACAGAATAGAGGGGAACACACCAACCTAATAAAATATAAGAATAAGTAAATAAGAAAATATAAGTTTATAGAGATAAGATATTTATTGAAAAAATGAGTTATTAAATCAATCATAAATTTCTTCCATAAGAACAACTCATCTTAACCCTATTGCACTCAAATAAATAAATAAACTTTAGATTTTTAAAATTATTTTTTTCTCTCAAATACTCATCAAACACATTGAACAAATTAAAACATTGGTGAAATAACTGTATACCCGTATAAAAAATATCTTCTAGAAGGTAAAAATTTAAAACATATAATAAGAAACTCAAAAAACATTATATCTTAGTGTTCGGGTGTGTTGTGCAACTCCAATTTGTATCTTTAGCCTCTCAATTTGATCTCTAGTGAGTGGTGTTTTAAGAATAGCATCAAATTGTTCCTTAGAATGATAAAATTATTGTTTTAAGAAATTTTTTCATAACTTATCTTTTACGAAATGATATATGATATCAATATGTTTAGACATTGAATATTATCTAGTATTTTTAGTTAGATTTATACCACTTTGATTATCACATGATAAAATTAATTGGTACTCAACTTCAGAACTAAAATCATTCAATTGATTATTCATCAGCATCTATTTTCTCATAGTTAACAATTTTTCTTTAATTTTAAATTTTAACATAGTTCCTTCGGGTTCCAACCATTGACTAAAACCAAAAAACAGAGTCCAAAACAATAATTTTAGTGTGAAACTATATAATAATTTATAGGATGTCTAAATCATGACACCTTATTTTAAATATTAAAAACATTATATTTAACCTAGGTAATTATTTTTTATGGTATATTCAAATCCTTCATAATGTTTTCTATATAAAATGTGAATTTTTCTAACCATATCCCCCAATATTGTCAAATACGATGCATGGAAAGGCCAATTTATGTGTACCAGGTTACACACAAGTCAATATTGACATAGAATATTTATATTTATTACTACTAGGTAAATATGTTCCCTAAAAAATCCACTTGTAAGATATAGATAGGGATTATTTCATAAAAAAATCACATAATGTCTACCTTACCAAAAATTTATAATGTTCATATATTATTATCCTAAAATTCTATCATAGGATTATGTTATATATTTTATGTTTTTATTAATATAGTTCTCAATGTTTCAACTAAAATTTAAATAATACTAACTATAATGAAATTTACCCCAATAACCCAAATCTAGTGTATTTTTTATTACATTTTCCTAAGATATAACCAATCACATCCCAAAAGACCGAATAGTTTAAAAGTCTTAGTAAAAAAGATACATAAATGATTCCCATATTACATTCGAGTACACAAATTATAACATAACTATTTTTTAAAATATCATTATTCTGTCTATAATATCATTTCATATTATTCATAATACAATTCCTGGATTCTAATTAAAGGAAAAAAATAAGGCCGATCTTAAATACTCAGTAAGGGTTTAGTATATAGGAATCTATCATGAGTCAATAAGAATAATCAATATGGAAATGTATATAAGTAAACATAAATTACAATTAAATAATTTTTAAAATCATTACTATATAATTCATAACAAATATGATAATGTAAATATCTGAACACACATTCCATTTAAGAAATAACTTTACTATCATGATATGATGAGGAATAATCAAAAACTAAAAATGAAATGCATCCAAATATAATATCATTGTGAAAATCTCATAGATAATAATAATTGAATTCAAAGGGATTTAAATTATTAATTATTGGACACTTATTCTTTGAAAATGAATGGGCTAGAGGGTTATGGAAGACTTTTGGGGATTTCTTTGTCAGGGAAACGTCTAATGGGGTACATGAAAATTTTCATAGATTGTGGTTTAGAGGAGAGGGTAATCACAGGGCCGAGAGAAAGGCCAGGACTATCATTCTTATCATAAGATGTTGGACTATCTGGCAGGTGAGGAATGTTGTTCTCCACAAATAACGGTTCGGGATTTGAGGTATGTATAATAGCCAAAATGAAAAATATTATACTGGATCTTGTTTTGTTGTGCCCTAATTGTCAATCTGAACCATCTGTGAATTCAATTGTCCCGAATCTCTCAAAAGACAATTACACTGGCGATCTATGGTAGGGATATTGGGCCTGATGGGGTCCTACTATCTAGGGTATCAAGCTCAATGCGGATGGGATGCTACTTAGGGGGGAGAAGCATGGGGGTGGGGTCGTTAGAGACTAGAGGGGATCCATAGTTATAGCATTCACATCCCTCTAATGAAGATTATATGTATTATAGAAGGAGGCTTTGGCTATGGCTTCCAGGCTAGAGATATGTAACCAAAGGTAGATAAATCATTAGATGGTGGAGAAAAACTCAAAGATTCTGTATAAAGTACTATTAGGCAAGGGAAATATTCCTTGGAACATCACATACACTATCATAAAATTAATCCTACTCATGGGTAATCATATGTAGGTCTCTCACACATAGTGGGAGGGGAACATGGTGGCAGATTTTCTGGCATTTATGGAATCATTAAATAAAATCATCTTTCTTTTGTTTGGGTTATTTTACAAAGGAGGGGATGGAATTTGTTGCCAATGATGATTTGGGATTAAATTATTATAGATCATCATGAGGTTTTCTTTTGGGTTTCTATGTACGGTGGTTTTTCAAAATCAATAAAATTTTAGTTTTCAGTCACTCATTAATAATAAACCTTGTCAACAAATTTCTATATTGAGTAAGGAATTCAGATTAACAACAATTTCCACATTCAATCGTATAGCCTTAAAACTAAAATACCATACGTAGAAATAATATAAAATAAATGTAATAAGTATACCCATGATAAATAATATGTATATTTAGGGGATATTAATTCCCAATGATGAAAAAAATGTTAATATTCTAAGGGAATGTTGGTGTATTAAAAAAATAATCAAGAAAAAAATATTAACAATTTCCCAAGTCAAAATGATCATGAAACATCCAGTAAAATAATAAGTATGTTATAAATAAATCATATCCCCATTGGATCATAAGTATAATAAAGGGTTTATTTCTTTTGATAAATATAATTAAAATGAAAATTTCATTAAAAACATTCTTGAAGAAAATAAACTTTTCACACTGAAAATATATTTTAAAAAAATGTTACCAAAATATTTTAAAATTTCATTAATATAAAAATAAAATTTTAAAATTTTAAAGGAATATTTAAAACATTTAGTTGTCATGATGTAAATAATTATGTACATGTTATAAACGTTTGAAATATATTCTTTTCAAATTTTCAGTAAAATCTAAACGAGCTAGTTTGGAAAATAAGATCAATAATACTCTTAAAAAATTTAAAAATTAAAATATGGGTAAAAATGTATTCAATAAATTATTTTATAATTTTTAAAAACACTAGTTAACTTTTATTTATAAACATGGATTTTTTTGAAATAGGATTTTTGACTACAGATAGAAAAAAAGTCTAATTTTTATACAAATGTTTTCTTAGTCATTTTAAATACAAGGAGAGGAATATGGTATTGTTACTTGAAAATATAAAGAATAAATAGAGGATAATAAGATGAAAGGAAATTATCATACAATGGTAAAATAATTTCCTTTAATGGAAATTCTTTTATAAACAATCCTAAATAAAATGAGATTGTGATATAAACCCTTACAAATATCATAGCATTGAAGTGAGAATAAATCAATTATTCAGTTATGTGTATAAAATTTCAATACACTTAAAACTTTCGAAAATAAATATATGATAATTAAAATTATTTATTCACATTATCTTATAATATCAATGACAATAAATATGTAATATTACCTTATGAAAATAAATTAAGTAATAAATTTCTTTACCACTTTGTAATTTTAAAAGTAAAATTTCGTTTGACGAAAAAATTAAAATTAAAAAAATAAAATATTTTAATAATTAATAATTCATGATAATACATAAAAAAGGTAGTATATTAACCATATAAAAATAATTTGGTGCATAACATTTCAATATTTCTGAATAAATATAAATTGAGACGAAGTCATTTACCTTACAATTAATTGTGATTTAATGTACATTAAACTCATGTATAATGGTTTTAAGAATGTTGTTAATTTATAACAGAATTATATTCTTTCTTTAAATATTATATATAGTCCCCATTTAAAATTTTACCACCCATTTATTAATAATATTTTATTTTTTCATTTTTTTGTGATAATTGCCACGTTTTCTCAAGTGTGTTGTGTCATGAAATTTGTAGTTCGTGCACATATTATTTATTTAAATCATATATAGAACTAATTATTTTTATATATTTTTTTATTTTAAAAATTATTATAATAATTATTGAAATTTCAACATAGAGAATGGATCACATCGTTTCATGGAGATGGTAGGTCGTACGTGCGGACAAGTGACATTATCATATTCTTAATGGGTGAAAGGGTAAGGAATCTTGTTGTATATTAATTTTAAATAATTAATATAATGTCATATATTTAACATATATTCACTAATTGTATCTTTATTACCCTCCATGTAAATCTTAAGTGAAAAATGAATCACATCGCTCTACTAGGTGGTAGTTTGTCGTACAAACAAGTGAAATTATCTTATTTTCAATAGAATGGAACATAAGAAGGTATATTTGACATTAAAATTAAATAGGTATAATAATATCATAGATATAAAATAAAATAAAGTCTCAGTTCAAGAATTTTCTGAAGCATCTTCGATGCTTTCCACAGCCTTAATTGCAAGGTTTGTGCGGCGACGTCCTTCGGTTGAGGATTTTGGAAAGATGGTGAATGAAGATTGGGATTTGAAAAACCAGGTGTTGTTTGGGATTTTCCGGCCTCGGCAGATTATCATCTTCTTCTCTGATGAGGAAGATTTGGGTAGGGCGTGGTCTAGACCAAGGAATTCCTACTCATTCCAGTTTCTAAGATGGTCTTTCGATCATCATTTGAACAGGGACTCTCCGAATCTTGCCATCTGGTTGCAACTGTCGGGGATTCCCCTCCCTTTTCAGAACCCTAGGCTTCTGAAGTCGATAGGCAACTCTATTGGGCGTTTCATCTGCGTTGATCAGAGGACAGCCTCCATGGGAAACCCTACATCTGCACGAATCTGCGTGGAGATGGATCTCTAAAAGAGCCCACCTGATAATGTTTGGATCGTAGTGGAGGGTGAGTACATTTATGCACAACGGATTGTCTATGAGTCTTGGATTCCATTCTTCTCTTTTTGCCATAAGCAGGGACATGGGATGGATGTCTGCCAAAGGAATGGTCGAGATGCACGGGCAGTGGAGGCCTGCACAGCGGTGGCTGATCCTACTCCAGATGTGCAACAGGTTGATGATTCTCTTCCGGTGCCCACTGCTATCATGGAGCAGGGAGTGGCACCAGGGGATGTGTTGAATGGAACATCTCTGAGTTATAGATCTGATCAGGTTTCAGTGGACGATGTTGGAGAAATCCAACTGGTCAATCCTGGAATGGATGTGCCTCGGCCTGGAGATTCAATTCTGATTGAATCTAACAAAAATATTAATATGATTGATAACTCAGTTTCACATATGGCAGAATCTGGAATTCCTGAACCCAAGGTTCAACATGAAGTGGCGGGGTCAAATGATGACTTTCAGTACATTGGCAGGGGGTTTGCATTGATGCAGGATAGTAGTACACCGATGGAAATGGTGTCTGAACAGAAGAACACACCTGATTGTATGGTACAGGTAAATCCTAATGACTTGATTAATTATTCTGCAAACAGGTTTGCAGTGCTGGGTGATGGTAAATAAACTGAGGCAAAGGTGATTGAAGTGGAAGAGGAAATTGGAGGGAAAGAAGGTCATGTGAACCTAGACAGAGTGAATGATGAATATAAAAGTCCATGTGCTGATGACACAGTCAAGACAACTCAAATGGAGGGTGTGAATGATGGAAATATCAATTCCCCCATGACCCTTAAGAAGTGGGGGGATAGAGTCGAGTGTGAAGAAGAGATCCATAATCATAAAGCATCTTACACTGAGGTGGTAAAGCATGGAATTCATGAGCCCCTTAGCAAGGAAGTGGAAGGGAAAACCCAAAGTAGGAGGAAGACACGGAGGGACTATACGGACCTACCCAAGCCAATGGCGACGAGGTATGCTTGCAAGAATGTAGGGTCACAAGAAACTGTTCATGCAAATGGGAATAGTGGCAAGCGAAGGGGAGGGTCTCCGAAGGTGGATACTAGGCCCAGTGGGAAATGGTCAAACAAGGAGAAGATGTCTGAGGAGATTCTTAGGAAGAAAAACATGTATCTTGAGATGATGCGGATGTATGAATCTTCAGAATGGGAGTCAGCTGATCCTGGTGATGAGTTATCTGATGATAGGGAGAGGGATGAGTATGGGTTTGATGTAATATAACGCTTTTATTTTCTACTTTCTGTACTTGCACTTTTTTCTTAATAAATTTGTGGGATCAGGCTTTCTCCTGGTTTGGACTTTTCTGGTAAAATAAATTAATTTAAACATTTATTATATCACTCCTTTCATGGTGGTGATGTAAAACTGATTACATCGGTTAGTGAGGTTGTAGTCCTCCGAACACACAATGTACAGTTTAATTTTACATTTGATGAAAGGAGATATAGATACAGGTAATTAAATTAAAATATATATATATATATAATATACTGAGTTCATTATATAATCATGGTTTAATTATTTTTTAAGATTGTGGAATAAGAATCAAAATAAAAAACATTCGTTTAATAATGTTACATCTACTTTATAAAACTTCTTTAGGTTTTCACCAAAATAATTTCTATGATATCTCTCAAATAAAAAATATAGATCTTGGGTGTTTTTAAGGGATTAAGAAATTGATTTTTCATGGTAAAGGGTGAATAAAATGGATTTTGATGTGTGAATATGGGAGGGGAGGTGTGGCTTTTTATAAGTGGTGGGGAGGACATGCATGGTATTTTTGAAAATTATCAATTACAACCTTGTTTATATCATGGATCAAGCCTCAAAAATGTGTAATTATTGATCCTTATAGGTTATAAGGTCAAATTTTGTCTATAAAATTGGTTTTATAAAGTTTTTAGGCCTTTTTTAAATAAAATATTTTCATTTTAACCCCCATGGCAAATTCTTACAATGACCATGGTAATTATTTTTCGCTACTTTTACTATTAATAATGTTGAAAAATTAAGTTTAGTGTATTATATAATATAAAATAGTATTATTATAAGTATGTGATACATTTTTTTAGATTAAATTCATATACTTTATATAATCCAATTTAAAATTATACCCATATATGTGTTGAAAATGTGGGTTTCCAAATAGAACATTCTCATAAGTATAAAAGGTTTTAATATCAACATTCAATATAAAATTGATTAAAATGACCTAAATTAGTTAAATTATTATATAATTTATATATTTTTACTTTAAAATAAATTTAATATATAATTTAACCCCTAAAAGTATATAAATGTAATGTTAGTTTTTAATAAAAAATCATTATTTTCCTTATTCATCAAAAAATGAAACATTTCAGAAAAATAAAAAACCACCACCCAAATATAATTTTAATATTATGAATTCAAAAATGAATTTAATTTTTGAAAATATATTTTATAAAAGTGGTAAAAATGAATTTTAAATTGTGTGAACAAATCAAGATGAAGCCGTCTTTTATAGAAATATAGTTCTTCAGAAAAAATTTATTATTATTGTAAATGTTTATTATTTTATATATAATCAATAGATAACCATAATATTAATAATTTAGTTAGTAATATTCTTACCATAAAAATTTACGGTTGGTTTTTAGATATATATAAAATTACATTCATTAAGACTCTGGGTTGCAAGTCTGTAAGCTATCAAAGCGATCAATTTTTTTTTAAAAAGAATTATATCATAAAGTATTGGGGAGTTAAATTATCATCTAATCTTGATTTTTCATATCATGTCTAATATTTAACCTATTTCTATTATTTAAAAATCTCATGGTGTTACATTCTCCCCAACATTAATAAATTGTTTCCTCGTAATTTAAGCTTGATCTCGGTAATGAAGGGTTTGACATTTGGAAATTACATTGTTGAAAACCCCACATCATAAAAGGATTAAAAACATCCACATTGTAATATTGAAAGGTAAATATTAATGTCAAGTGGAATAACTCATAACTAGGATCCCAATGAGGAAAATATTGGCGGAAGTGAATATTTGGACATAGTATAAATGTAGAAATAATTATATAGTGTGATAGAGATCATCATTCACAAGAAAAAGTGAATTATTAATGTAAAATTAAGGGCCTCAAAACCATGAATTAGTGATTATTTAAAATTATATTTGATTAATCATGTTTTAATTTAAAAGGGTAACATAATTTCAATATCATTTTCCTAAAGTAGATGAATTCTTTTTACTTTCTAAGAATATTAGGCAATATAATTATTTGATGTTTTTTTATTTCATAATCCCAATTTAATGATTTGGATTTTCTTTGATCAATTTCCACTTCATGAATATACATAGTTAATTTTTATGCATGAAGCACTAAAATTATATTTTAACAAATCCTAAGATCTATAAAAGAGATAAAGTCTTTCCACTTATTTTTAAATATTTTCAAAAACTAATATAGCTTTCACAAGTTATCCAATATATTTGATAAATCTCTAAAACTAAATAGTAACACCACTAATTCATCATTAATATTTATAAGTCAAATAATTTAAGTAAAAACAATTTCATATTTACCAGAACACTACATTGGCCATTGGTAGGTTCTAAAATATTATCATTCTTCTATTATGGGTTCAAGCCCCACGCCCTATCTTGAGGTTATATGTTATAACTGAGAATGTGGGTTATCCTTTTTCTTGAAACCATATTAATATAATTCCTATCACATTACCAATGTGTAATAATGTATAATTACCTTCACATAAAAGATAAGATGAACCATAATGGTTATAAATATCTTTAAACTTATTCCCATTAAAATTAAAGGAATTGTTCTTTAAATAAAATTTTTACTAAAATATAAATTAAATTGATGGGTTTTATTTCCATAAATTTATCCCAAAATATCCTTAATATTTATTTAATCACATCACATAAAACCTGAATATGGTTTTCTAAGACATTTAACTTATGATCGATCTTAAACTTATAAACCCAATTTGGTATTCATAACTCATATATTAATCAATAAATATATTCTTACATAATTTAACATAATCCATATATGTTTCATTATTATTATTACCATAATTCCAATGGTAAAAATACTTATATAATTTAATTTTAGAATCCCAATACATAAATATTCATACTATTTTATTTCAACATATCCCTTCTTTATTCTAGGGGTTAACCTTTAGAATATAGAATTTACTGTGATAATGTCCAGGATCCCAAAATTTAAGATAAAGAACTATAAACAAATCCATAGGATGAAATTTATTTTCTTCTATCATACTCTTCTTTTTTACTTGTAAAATAATTACTTTATTCCCTTATTTTCCACATATTATATATTTTCCCATTTCTTTGAGATAATATCATGGATAACTCTTTCTATATTTCAAACATAAAGAAAATAAATCATTCTTTCTTACATGGTCTCTATCACTCAACCTCTTAGAGAACTCCATACTTTTATAATTTGGTTAGTCTAAGAGTCGTTATGGCATAGTTTATTAATTATATTTTAGGGTAATAGGTTAGGGAAAATCATGATATCTTTAACTTCATTCATCATCCAATGTGGTTACTCATAGTCACTACATTTTACTTCATGTTCCTCAAGTTCCAGTCATTTACTAAAACCCAAAAACATACATTGAGCAACAATAATCCTAGTGGGAAAACCATAAAATCAATTATAGGATATCTAAATCATGACACAATATTTTCAATCTAAGAAACCATAGTTTTAAACATATTCATTCATTTTCATCATCTATTAAAATAATATTTAATGGTTTTTAATGAAAATGTTAATTATAATAAAAATATACCTCAATAATTTCAAACACATAATGCAATAAAGCTAGTTATCCTATTCCAAGTAACACTTGGATCAAAACAGACATTCCTTTTTCAAAGATATTACCCCTAAGTACTTTTTTAATAATGAAATCCACTTTTAGTATCTATAAATTGATATAATTCGATGAAAAAATATATAATCTATGTTGTACCAAAAATTTAGGATGATCTTATATAGTTTTCCCCAAAGTCTATCATAGGTTCATGTTCCCTAATATATGTTTTTCTTAGTCTAGTTCCCATGGTTTATTCTAAAATTTCTCTTATAAAATCTCACAAACCCAACACCAAAAACCTTTAAATGGTTTATTTTTTATTACATTGGAATAATATATAAGAGATCACAAACTAAAGGACCGAATAGTTTAGTAGTATTGGTATAAAAGATACATACATTATTCCTATATTTAATTTGAATACAAAAATTACAACATATTTTTTAAATTAAATCATTATTCCCTCTAACATATCCTATAATATCATTAATTATACACTTTTTGGATTCCAATTAAAGTAAAAAAATAAGGGTGAGCTAAAATTCTCAATACGGTTTAAATATAGTATATTATATCGTGAATAAATAATCATAATCAACCTAGAAAGTTAAATAAATGAACACACATTCGATTTAAATAATTTATTATCATAGTTTTAAAAATGAATAATAAATATGGAAAGGTAAATATCTGAACACACATTCTATTTAATAAATAACTTAACTATCATGATGAGATAAGTAATAGTGAGTAAAATGAGAATGAAATGAATCCAAAGAGAATATAATTGTGAAAAAATTATAGATAATAATAAATGAAATTTCAATAAATTAAATTCTTAATTATTTTTCATTATGATATCTAGAATCATGGTATCTATACCATTTAAACATTTCACAAGACAGTTTAGAATTGATGGGTAGGTATACAACAGAAACACATTTGACTAAGGATATCCAACTAAATCATCTCATGAGACTACTGATGCATCCAAGAGATAAAAATAACCATTCCCCACTCAAATTTTTATGTTCAATGCTTTACTTATATATCTAATAATCTATTAATTAATTTACAGTATGCATTATTAATAAATTTTCATATAGAGTATGGAATGTGGATTAACAATAATTTTCCCAATCAATTATATAACCTTGAAATTAGAATACAATATATTGAAATGATATATGTTTTAATTAATAAGTATATTCATGATAAATAATATTGATATTTAGGGGAAATGTAATTTCCAATTTTGAAAATTAAGTGAATAATGCAAGAAAAATTAATGATTAAAAAATCAATCAAGAAAGAGAATTTAAATATTTTACTAGGTTAAACTGATCATAAAAATATAAATTTATAATATGGTATAAAAATTTATATCACTACTGTATAATAAGTACAGTAAAGGGTTGACTCCATTTATAAGTATAAATATAATTAAAATTTCACTAAAAAAATTATTGATGGAAACATTTTCACTTTGAAAATATTTTTTTAACTACAATTTTATACAATAATTTGAAAATAACCATTGAAACATAAAAATAATTCTTTAAAATATTTATTATTCATGATGGTAGAAATGTATTACATTTTATACATGTTAAAAAATATTTTTTTGCATTTTTATTAAAACCCAAATGGGTTTTGTTTGGAAAATGAAATGATAATCATTTCAAAAACAATTGTAAAATTTCATAAATGGGTAAAAATTTCATTAATAAATCATTTTTAAAAGTTCAAATACATTCTTGAGAACATTTTTATAAAACATTTTTTTGGTGTAAAAGTATTTTCAAATAAAGATAGAAATAAATAAATATTTTACTGAAAAATTTTATCAATCGTTTCAATTACCAGAGGGTGGAATATATTACTTTGACTTGAAAATGTCATGAATAAATATAGTATAATAAAATTAAATGTGTTTATTATATAATTATTAAATAAATTCTTTTAAATTAAATGCATGCATAAACATACCTGATTAAAATGGGATTGTTAAATAAACTCTTACAAAGATCAGAATGTTGAAGTGATAATTAATCAATGAATTTATATGTGTATGAAATTTAAATATACATAACACAATTATAAATAAACCATAATATATTCAAAATTATTTACACACATAATCAGAAAATTCCAAATACAATGAATTTGTAATATAACCCAATAAAAATAAATTAAGTTATAAAATTCTTTAGCACTTGGTAATTTTTATGTAAAGTCACCTTAGATATAATAATTAAAATTAAAACTTAAAATACCATGAATTATGAAGTATTTAATATATTGAATGAATAATGGCCAGTATATAAACCATATAAAATAAATTTTATGTGTAACATTACAATATTCTCCAATGAAGAGAAATTCAAATGAAGTCCCTTACCTCTCGCTTCGTTTTGGTTGAAAAAGTTTTAGCCTCCTGTATATTGGTTTGGAGAATGTAATTAATTTATACCAAAACACCATTGATGTTTATAATATAATATATGATCATATTATAACATTTTACCACATTCTTGTTAATAATATTTCACTACTATAATTGTTTTGGGTGATAATTTCCTTCTTTTCTCATGCATGTTTTTTAATTAAAGTTCTAGTTACTTGGAATATTATATAGTTACATCATCTAAAAAATAATATTAATGTTATAAATATAATTTTTTTCATTGGATACTATTTCATAATCATATTTGAGATTTTAACATGGATAATGGATCACATCACTTCATGGAGACGATAGTTCGTACAAGAGCATGAGAAAGGTTATCTTCTCCTTAATAGGTGAAACGGTAAAGAATTTGATTATATATTAATTTTAAATAATTAAAATTGTTTCATATTTATCTCATATATTCACTAAATTTTCCATTAATACCCTCCATGTAAAGTTTAAGTGAAAAACGAATCACATCACTTCGTGAGGTGGTGGTTCTCTGTATATACGAGCGTTGTTATCATATTTTAAATAGAATGGAATGTAAGAAGGTATATATTATATTTTATTTATAAAAGTATAATAATATAATAAATATAGTATTTAGGTTTTAAATACATCATTTTATCCATCCTTTAAAGGTGGTGATGGAAAATGAATTACATCATTTCACAAGGCGATATTTTTCCTTACACACGATCGATGATTTTATTTCCCATTTGATGGAAGTTTATATGGATATAAGTAAAACACTTATCATAAAAAATATAGGTATTTTTAATATATTAAAGAAATTATCTAATTATTTTTTGAAAAATTTAAAGGAGTTGAAAGATAAAACAAAATAAAAATGATCGTTTACGAAAGTTACCTCTTCTCAAGAAAAAATCTTTAGATTCTCACAAAAATCCTTTTTAATAGGTATTTATAATCAAACCAAGGGATCTAAGATGTTGGTATGGGATTAAAGAAGTTATTTTGGTAGGTATTTTACTATTAAAATTTCTTTGGAAGTCTTAATAGTTGATGATGGGGGTGGCCTTTTATAATTGGAGGAGAGGACATATATAGAATTTTTGAAAAGAATCTATTACACCCATGTTTGTATCATGACACATGCCTCTAAAATTGATAATTACCAAACCTTATAGGTTAAAATGTTGAAATATTTTAAAAAAATGATTTTTGACACATTTTATTTCATTTTTAATCCTTATATTTTTATTTAGTCCCCCGCATAAAATTGTTTATTACTTTAACCACGGTAATTAATTTTTACAACATTTACTATTCCTAATGGTGAAAAATTTAGTTGAACATATTTGATAATATAAATTATAATGATTCAAAAATATTTAATCCATTATTTCCAATTAAATTCACATAATTTTTAGAATCCAATTTAAAATTATACGCACATATTTGATGAAAAAATAGGTTTCCAAATAGAAAATTCTCATAGAAAATTCTCATAAGTATAGAAGGTTTTAATAACAAAATTCAATATTAAATTAATTACAATGAAATAAATTAGTTCAATTTTATTATATTTGAACTAATATTACCTTAAAACAAATTTAAAATATAATTTACCCTTTTAAATTATTTAAATAAAATGATAGTTTATAATAAATATCAGTATTTTCACTATTCATAAAAAATGAAACATTTCAAAAAAACCTCAAAAATTTACACGATTTTAATTTTGATATGATGATTTAAAAAATAATTTTAATTTTAGAAAATATATTTTATAAATATTTAAAAATTTAACTTTAGATAATTTGTACAAATAATGAATAAACTGTCATTTAGAAAAATATAGTTTTTCATAAAACATTTATTTTTATTTTGAATAATTATATTTTTTTAATAAATAAAAACCATAATTTTAATAATATAGTAATTAATATTTATACCACATTTCTTAAAATCTAGTTTACAATGGTATACTATATTATGGTTTATCTATACTTAGGATAACGTGTTCCATAAGATATCGAAGAGATTGGATTTACATAAAAACAAATATATTATAAAACATCATAGTGTTACGTTGTTATATAATCTTAGTGTTTCAGTTAATATATACTACTGAACCCAATTTAATTCTTGTAAAATATCTAGGTGTTATAATCTACCCACCTTCGATAAATTTCATCTTCCCAATTTAAATATGGTCTCATTAATCAAGGAATTGACATTTAGAAATATTATTATAGAAAATTACACATCATAAAAGGTTTAATAAATTTTCCACTTGATAAGAGAGTATGTTAAATATGAATATCATATGGAATGACACATAACTAGGTTTCTATGTTGGATAACATAGGTGGAAAGTAAATATATGTACATAGAAGAAAAGTGTAAACAATTATAGAGAGTGATGGAGATCGTTGACTATTGGAAGGTAAATGATCAATGGAATTTTAATGACCTAAAAACTATAAATCTATGATTATATAAAATACCTTTCGATTAATCCAATATTAATGTAATATGATAACTTTTTTTTCAATATCATTTTCCCAAATTTGAAAAATTCTTTTACTATCTATGAATATAAAGAAATATACTTACATGATATTTATCTATTTCTTTAAAATGATTTCATCATTTGTTTGTTCTTCAATCCATTTCCAATTCATGAATATACAAAATAAACTTTTATTCCTAAATCACTAGAATGAACTTTTAACTGGTCGTAAGATCTGTAATATAGTGACAACTCTTTCCTCCAAAATCAAAATATTTTCCAAAACAAATATGGTTAAAATAAGTTATCTAATAAAATACAATATTCTATAAAACTCAAGAGTATCACAACTTTTATATCATTAATATTTATTCTAAAAATATTTTTAGTAAAAACAATTACATATCAATTAGAACACATCATTGGATTATAATAGTCACTAAACTCTTATCATCTATCAATTGAGGTTTCAATCCCCTTATCATTCCTCGATGTAATGGGTTGTCAACCTGTATATGGGTATCCTTTATATGAAACTATATTAATATAATTTCAATAAACCTCGTGGATTTTACTAACTCATAATTACTTCAAATTCAAATATCATATAAACCCTAAAGGATACCAATACCTTTAAACTTATTCTCATAAAATTTAAGGGAATTATTCCATAAATAATCTTTTTTACTAAAACATAAAAAACCAATGGGTTTTATTTTCATAAAAGTCTTGAAGAATATACATTGTATTTGTAGAATATCATCACATAAAACCTAAAAATGATTTTATAACTTTAACTTATGATCAATATTAAATTAATAAACCTATGATGATATCTGTAACCCTTATGTTGATATAGAAAAATATATATCTAAATTTTATCATAATCCTTAGATGTTTCATAATTCTTATAACCAAAATATCATTAGTAAAAATATGACGACAATTTATTTCTTGAATCCCAATACATAAATACTTCAACCATTATATTTAAATATAAGAACATACTTATTATAAGGGTTAACCTTTAGAATGGGTCATTTAATGAGATGATTTACAGGTTCCCATATTTTGAAAAATGATCTATAAGTCGAACATTGTGATAAAATTTATTTACTTCAATCATACTCATTGTTCTTCCATATAAATTAATTTCGTTATGCCTTTATTTTCCACACATAGATAATTTTATCATTCCTTTTATTTAATTTCATGGGTTTATCTTAACACATTTCTATCATAAAATAAATTGATCCTTCTTTCTTCCATGGTATCCATCACTCGATCTCCTAGAGAACTCAATCCTTCTCTTCTTTTATTATTCTAGGGGTTGGTTCAGGAATATGATTTTAATCATATTTTTAGATAAACTATTAGTAATGATCACAATTTATTTATCATTTATCATCATACCATATAGTTTCTCATAATCACCACATTTCACTTAATTTTCAATGTTAACAGGATTCTTTGAGATTATAGCCATTATCAAATTCAAAAAAAACATAGTGTGACAAATAATAATAATAGTGGGAAACCATATAATCATTTGTAGGACATCACGTCACCTTATTTTAAATATAAGACACCTTTTTATCATATGGAATTTATTTTCATCATCTATTCAAATCATTAAAAAAAATTAAAGAAAATTTTAAATATCCTAAAAATATCTACTCGGAGTGTCAAACCAGGTGTGTAGTAAGGCTCATTTCCATATACCTAGTAACACTTGATTCAACGTCAAAATAACTTTTTCAATTTTATTACCCCTAGGTACATCTCTTTCATTACCACATATACTTCTAGTATACATATAGAGTTTTATTTAAAATAAATACCATATAATCTCTACCATAACAAAACATTAATATATTATTATATACTTATCTTCAAAGTATATTTCATGTTTATGTTCCCTAATCTATTTTTTCCATAATCTAGTTCAAAAAATTATATTAAAATTTCTCAAAAACTATTTATAATGACACTAATCCTAGTAACCTATAGCTGGTGTCTACTTTATTACATTGGAATAAGATACAAGTGAATGCATCTCCAATTAATGAATAGTTTAGTAGTCTTGTTAAAATAGATACAAACTTGATTCCAATATTACAATTGTATACAAAAAAATAGAACATAATATTTTTAAATAATATCATTATTTCATCCTATATATTCTTGAATATTACTCAAATTACACTTCTTGTATTACTTCAAAAGAAATAAAATAAGGGTGGTCTCAAATTTTAACTAAGGGTTAAGTACAGTAGAAGCTATCGTGAATTAATAACCATAATAAAACTGCAAAGGTAAATAACTGAATGAACATTCCATTTAAATAATTTTACTATCAAGATTAGATAATGCATAATCAATATATAAAGGTAAATATTTTAACACACATTCCATTTAATCAATAACATTACTATCATGATTAGTTGAGGCATAATCAATGAACTGAGAATGAAATGCATCCATAGATAATATCATTGTAAAAATATCATGGATAATAACAACTAAATTATTAATGAATTAAAATTTTAATTAATAGATATCATGATATCATACATCATGATACTTATATTGTCAACACATTTCATAAGGAAAATTAAAAATAATGGGTTAGAATACACCTAAAACCCATTTAACTAAGATTATCCAACTGATTAGTCTCATGAGACTATAGATGAAATGAGGGGATATCTATAATCAGGTCCCACCCATATCAATATGTCCAAATCATTCCTCATGTATAAAATATTATATTAATTCATGAATAATATTCCTTATCAACATATTTATGTGTTGTGTAATAAATATGGATTAATAATAATTTCCTTAGTAAATAATATAACATTCAAAGTAAAATACAAAATGTAGAAAATATATATATTTTATATGATAAATATATCCATGATAAATAATATAGATATTTAGAAGAAATTTAATTTTAAAAGATGAAAATAAATTCAATATTTCAAGTGAAATTCAATGATCTCCATAAATAATCAAGAGTGATAGTGTAAATAATTTACCCAATGAAACTGATCATAAACCATGTAAATGAATAATAAGGATGGTATAAAACATTATATACACATTTTATCATATTTTAAATAAACTGTTTATTTCATTCATAAATATAAATATAATAAAAATTTCCTTAAAACATTCTTGAAGAAAATAACCTTTTCACTTTGAAAATATTTTTTTATAAAAAATTTCAAAAAATATTTCAAAACTCATTTATTTTAAAAAAACCATGAATCTTATAAAGAAATATTTGGAAAACATTATTGGCCTTGATAGTCTAAATTCCATCCATTCTGCACATGATGAAACTAATATTCGTTTTAGTTTAATTTGTAAAATCAAAATGGGCCTTGTTTTGATATAAATAATGATGCATTTCAAAACATTTAGTACAATTTAAAAATGGGTAAAAAATTTTTAATAAATAACTTTTAAAATTTTAAAACCATTTTTAAAAAGATTTTGAAAAAACATGGATTTTGATGAAAACAGATTTTTGTATGAAGATAGAAATAAATTCAGTTTTTCATAAAAAAAAATTATCAGTCATTTTAAGTACCAAAGAGATAAATATGGTATTATTACTTGAATGAATAATGAATAAACATATGATAAGAAAATGAAATGTGTTTATTAGATATTGATCGCATAGTTTTATACAATGTAAATTTAAGTATAAACAAACCAGATTGAAATGATATTTTGAAATTAACCTTAACAAATACCATAACCTTAATGTGAGAATAAATCAATGATTGAATTATGTGTATCAAATGAAAATTCACATAAAACAAGTAGAAATAATGTATAATAAAGTAAAAATACTTTACACACATAATATTATAATGTTTAAAACAATTAGTATATAATATAACCCAATGAAAAAAGTTGAGTTATGAAATTATTTACCACATGGTAATTTTAATGTCAAATACTCTTAGATGAAATAATTCAAATTAAAACTTAAAATTCCATAATGTATGAATTATTCAGGATATTAGATGAAATATGGATAATATATACACCATATAAGTTAAATTTGGTGCATAATATTATAATGTTACCTAATGAAGGGAAATTGAGTTTAATTGCCGTACCTATAGAGACCCAAGCTTAACGTACATTTATATTACATTATTTTAGATAAATATTTTTCATAATTGAAAAATAAATACTTAAGGACCATAATAGTTAAGTATATTTGGAATGTTAAAACAAAATCTTCAAACATGGTTAACAATCATCAAATTTTCCCATAAATATATTCCTTATTAGTAATTCTACTTAAAAAAATCATTTGTAACCTGGGGAAAGGAAACATAAGAAATAGGTGATATCATATGATCAATAAGGGTAAACAAAGGAGATAAATAACCATAATCATGAACACAAGTGTATTAAAGAAAAGAGAATAAAATTAAAATATCATACCCTGCATTTCAAAGATTATACAAATGATTTATAAAATAACTATTGGAAGATCATAAGATATAAATCATAAGGGAATTAGTAGAATAATCCATAAAATAATAAACTAGTAATAATACATAGAATATTTTGTAGAAACATAAGTATAATCATATAAAATGATTTCCATAGTTGTCAAAGCATTTCTTCCAAGGATATCTTAGTTGTATGGGTTCACTCCCCATGCCATCTCGGTAGTCATGGTTCACTCCCATGACCATCATAGTAGTGACATTTCACTCTGAAGACTATGTTAGTGAAAAAATTCCTTTATGGAAAAGAGCTCCCTCCCCATTCCATCCATGTATATATCATGAGATATAAATTTTTAACAAATGAATTTAAAAGATATATAGTTCCCACCATCTCATTATTAAATCATACATACATGTTCAAAAAGATTATAAGAAATCAAATCATAACCCACGAAATGAAATGGGTATCATAAACATGTAATAATATCATAAAGTATTGACAAGAGATAGGTTTCAAAATAATTTTATAAAACCCTAACACATGAAAAGATGCTAGTTTCATATACATATTACCTGTCAATGGGGAATTGGTATCATTAACATACAACCCATGAAAGGGAAATGGGATTCATAAACATATAGCCTAAGAAAAAGAAATGGGTTTCAAAAATATATAAACTGTGAAAGAGAAATGGGTTTTATAAACAACAATCCATAAAAACATAAACTATTTAAAGAAAGAATATGAATATAAACTTTTGATAACTTCATTCTAAGGAATGATTAATATCAACCAATGTGATCTTATGTCGAAAATACTTTTCAATTATATTTTAAAAAATCATGAGGAAAAATATGCTTTCTTCTTCAAAAATGTATTTTTAAAACATAAAACATTTTTAAAACTATTTTCTTTGAAAATAACCTGAAATTTTATAAAAAAGGCTTTAAATAATTTTTAAAACATTTTTCATTGAAAAATTATAAATGAAGGTTGAAAATATTTTGAAAAATACTTTCCTTGAAAACTTATAAAAAATCATGGAAGCATTTAAATTTTTTTTCTTAACCTATAAAATAAGCTTAAAAATTTTTCAATGCCTTTTTCATTAAAAATAATTTTAAAACATATAAAATATTCTATCATATTATTAAAATATTTTTCTTTAAAAACAACATTTTTAAAACATATAAAAGAATCTTTGAAAATAATTTAAAACACTTTTTAAACATAAAACCATTTTTTAAAACCCTTTTTACTTAAATAACATTTTAAAATCAACAAATTTATATAATATTAGTAAAAAAATTCATTCAAAATATAACCTTGTAATCTAACAAGGTAATCATCAAGGATATGATAGTCATTACGGGGGTAAGTCTATACATGTCGAATATTCAATTTTCACCATAAAAGTATAGAAAAGTTTCTTGATCAAAAATGAAAAGAAGAGTCCTTTAAAAATATAAAAATGTAATACATGGGTAAAAATTTCTTTAAACATAATAGGATAATAGTAAAACAATTTTTGAAACATTTTTAGAAAACATTGTTTTGAAAGAACACATATTTCTGACCTAAAGGAGAAATACAATAATATTTTCATAAACACATGTTCTAAATTATATTAACTAATAAAGAGTTTAAAAAATGTTCAATTACATGGAAATGAAATTAATTGATATATTTTGAGAAAATTCATGAGATTTATTGAGATTTGGATCATATCATTTCACCAATGTATGCATAATCATAAACAATCTCAATAAATGATGAGATTGTAAAAATAAATTGTTACCACTTTGGTAATATTAAATCATAATAAAATGGAAATAATAAAATTAAATGAAGCTTAAAATATCATTAAAAAGGTTATATTCGAGATATTACATGTCAAAGGTGGTATATACACCTCATAAGAAAATAAAGCCACATAACGTGGCATCTGTCTCAAAGAATGAAAATTGAGACAAAATTACTTAACCAATATGTTAATCTTTAAAACATAAACATCATCAAATAAAGATCATAAAATAGATATGTAAATACCCATAAATTTATATATAATAATCAAATAATTCATCCATTTGTAGTATAAAAACCACCTATAATAAATAAAATGTGCACATGGATTGTTTCTCATGGAAAATAAAATTAAGATGACAAAACCCATACCATATGGATTGACTCTTGTCGTACTCTTTAAAACCTATAGTATAATAAGTTTACATTCATAATAAATCCCCTAAAACCCATATTCATATATATAATATCATTTAATATTTACTTATGACATTATATTACCCGTTCATTAATAACTCCATGTAAAATTTGTGTTTTGGGTGATAATCACCTTGTTTTTTATACCTATTTTGACTTATTATTCTTAATCCACTTACTTAGATCATGAGTTATATATTTTAAAAAATTAAAAAATGATATAAATATAATACATATTCATTATATTTTTATTTATAATAATCTATAGAATATAGAATTATGAAATGGAATACACCATTCATGGAGACGGTAGGTTATACATACACATGAACATTGTTTTCATTTTATTATCATATTGAAAGAGATAGAGTAAATTGAATATATATATATATAATATCATTAAATTAGAATAATTGTTTCATATATATCATATAATATTAGTAAACTCATCCTTAATACATTCCATGTAAAGTCTGAACTAATTACATCACTGTAAGGAGGTGGTACTCCACACGTCCACAAACGAAGTTATTGTATTTACACAAAATGGAAATCATGACTGTATATTTTATATAATAATTAAAGAATCATAAATAAATAATAAACAAAATTTATATCGTATAAAAATATATTTTTCCTCAAAATTCCCTACCATGAGAGTTGGTATAGGAAAAATGAACAATATTGTTTCAGGAGGCAGTAGTTCACCGTACACAAGAATGGTAAGTATGTGACCCATTAGAAGAAAGTGTGTATGTTTAGATAGAACCCTTATAATTAAAATATATCAGTTTATTTAGGAAACTTATTTCATTACAAAACCCTGGAATAAGATGTTTTTTGGGGGTGGAGAATGAAAATAATACAAAAGATCATGGGGAATGATGTAACCTCCTCTTTGGGAAACTTCTTTTGGTCTACCCAAAAGGTTTTCATTGGTTTTCTTTACACACAAATTTATGCCTCTTTATTAATTATAGGGATGTTGGGAGATTATTTTAGAATAGTTTGGGTGATAAAAAGGGATTTATAGGTGTGAATAAATGGGTGTGATGAGTGCCTTTTTATAGTGGAGATCGGGTGGCATTCTCATAAATTTTTTAAAGAAGGAATTCCAACCAGATCATTATCATTTCAAGTGGATCCCATAATGTTAAAAATTCTAAAAAAGGTATTATAGTTTCAAAATATGGCCATAAAAAGTTTTTTACAAGTTTATAGGTCATTTGATCCTTAAGTTTAGGGATTATTCTTTTGTTAAGCTATTTTTTTCTCTTAATCCATGTAATTAATTTTAATTACTTTCAGTAATATTTTTTATCATAACCTAAGTTGAACTTATTAAGAATTATAATAATTATTATTAAAAATATAAAATCCATTTTTCTAAATTCAAATCACAATATTTTTAGAAATTAATTTAAATTAAATTCCATGTACAAGATGACAAAGTGGGTTTTTAAAGAAAAAAGGTCCAAAAAATTGAAAGGTGTTTATATCCAATATCTTTGTGAAATTGGTTCAAATTACCTAAATTGGATTAATTTATATATATTTTATCTAATTTAACAATAAAACAAAATTAAAATATATTCTAACCACATAAATAAATTTGACGAAAAAGCGATTTTGAATTAAAATTTATTAGTTTTCACTATTCATTCAAAAATGAAGTTTCCTAGAAACATAAAAACAATTCGTACAAAGGAAATCATGATATTTATATTTCAAAAGCTATGGGTATTATTTCAATTAGAATTTATAAAATTTTCATGATTCATATTTTAAATCTTTTTCCATTTAAAGGCAATAAAATTACATTTCAAAAAAATACATCTTTTTATTCATAAAATTGGATTTATTGTTATGTTATACCTATCCAATCTGTTGGAATAGTATAAAAAATATTTATTGAATATATTATATATACATTTTATTAAAAAATTATTCAAAAGTGGTTTTTTTAATTTATTGAGATAAAATTGTGTTTGTACACAGAAAAATACTTTTCTTAGAGAAGTAATTTATTTACTTTTAAAAAAAAATTACATTAACTTATAATAATTGACAACCAAAGGATTTATTTTATATACATGTGTAAATAAAATTTTCAAAATTTAGTAAATATTATCTGTAACTTTGTTTCAAACTATTAGGTGGTAGCTATAATAATATTTTAATTATCATGTTAAAATTATATTGTAGTTTGGTAAAAACAAGACCAAGTGTGTTATGAAAGCCATCAAAGGAACATAAAATTGTGTGTAGCCCAAGAAAAATGTAGTGTTGCATCTAACTCAAGCTAATCTATGTGTTTTGTGTTATTCAATGTAAACATAGTGTTGCGTGTAACATAAGAAAAACTTAGTGTGTAACACCCGAGACTTTTATGTTATATAAATCATCAAAGGAATCTTTTTCTACACACAACACTTGCTTGGCTTGCTTTACACGAAATCACAACCTTCCTCGATAGCTTGTGTCATACGCAATACCGAGTTTCACTAAACAATGATATGCTAATAAAATATTATTAAAACTAACCGTTATGAATAGTAATAACCACTTTTTGAAATTTTATTTTTCAAAATGGACTTCATTTTTTGATTCGGAATATCGAAATTAGACTAGGGTCAAATTTTGGTATTTTTCTGAAAACTTTAAATTTTTGATGAATAGTGAAACCACTAAGTGGTAGCTAAAAAAACTGAATTTTTCATAAATATTAATTTTACTGCTTCTGTGAGTGGAATTTCGAAAATACGAGAGACACGGTTGATGTCAGTAAGTAAAATGTGGTTCAATGAGATTAAAATAATTTTTTGGTGAATAGTAACTTTTTACTTTTTTTACCACGGTTAAAAGTAAATAGGGTAATTAAGGGTAAAAATGATATTATTATTACCCTAAAACATGTCCTAGTTCTATTGGACAAGTATAATTCGACCAAAAACAACCTTAAGAATACAATATGACCATTTTGGCCCACTTGGATTAGATTAGGACATTTATTATTAATTTATTTAAAGAAGGGTTAAAATAGTTAAAATCAAAGTTTAATAAGTAAATCATTTTTAATATGGGGTTATACATAAGATAAATTCGACTATAAATATTCATTAGAAATATAAAAATATTTCCTACATAATGGAATTTTATTTGTAATTTTTAGACGTTAAATAATTTAATTTATTTATTGCACAAAGATGATGCAGTAATTATCTTATTAATGAAATATTGACATAATTAAAGTTATAAACACCAAAATAAATGTAATTTGAGACTTTTTATGAATTCCAATAATTTAATAGATTAATATGACATGTTAGTATTAATTTAACTAACTTTTTTTGAACTAATCATTCTGTTATGATTTTCACAATAATTAATTACTAAATAGTGTCAAAATTGACATAAAATAGTTTTTAAAAAAAAATATTATATTAGTAATTGTTATTTTATTCCTAAAAATCTAAGGTTTGGCCAAATGACTTATATAACGTTATATATATTAATAATAAACAACTTGGGGTTAGTTTGGCTGCTTATAGTAAGTTTATTAACCTTATAGTATAAGAACACAAGAAGACACGGTAAAAGTAAAATTATTTAACTTAATTTTAAATCTAAATGATAAGGTTAAAATAGGAACCTAAACTTGTATAAATTATATTGGATGATATTATTTCGACCCATAACCACCTTAGCTTAGAAATAAATCAATATGGAGCTATTTAAAACCGAAATTTACTTTATAATAAAATAATATTTTTAGTTTTTCCAAAGAAGCCCCTCTCCTCCCTTATAAAAGGGTACCACCTCCCCCTCTTCCACACACCACTTTGAGCCTTCAGGCTCGGCCAACCCCTGACAATTTCTTCTCTCCACTTACCTATAAACATCATAGAGGTTCTGGTCTTCTTCAAAGACCGATTTTAGTGCCCTAAAAGGAGGTCTCAAAGAAGCACTTCAAACAAGAGGTAATGTCCGTTACCGATTCTTTCATCTTTATTTATTATTCCACTTCTTCCTCTTTAGTTGTTTCATTATAAAGTAATAACATTAGTATCACTCATATACGGATATGTTATTATAAGTATGAAACAACCCTATTTCACCATCTATCCATCCAACAGAAAAAGAAATCACCGCGTGTGTGTACGTACGGAATACCGTCTCCACGCCGTGGTGTAATCTATTTTCCACCACCACCTTACTTGGATGGGTATAATGGTGTAAATAATGACAATATATGACTATTATAAAGTGATACTGATTCTAAAATAGTATACATACACTCCAATACAATTCCACGATCATAGGAACGATATCATCACTCGTGCGTACGTACGGAATACCGTCTCCACGATGTGATGCGACTCGTTCTACATGATCTTCATTTAATAATGATTATATAAATGAATTGAATGAATTAATATGATATATATTACACTAATACCATTCTGGAAATGAGGTATCTATAACCTAAAGTGAAGAATAATAATTTATTCGACAAAACACGCATAAGAACAAAAAGTTATAAACACCCAAATAACAAGTTGCAATGAAATATTGACTAAGAAGCTAAGAATATGACTATATATGATATCATAAAAATAAGTATGATTCTGTAATAAGTCAATAACATTATTTAAATCATTATACAGGAGGTTTTGACATGTACAAATCATATCGGACCTAAGTTAAGGGAAATTTCACAATCTCATTTTTATCCGAGATTATTTATACTTTCGCATTTAATGGGGTGTATTTTATCATCCACATACATGTTTCCTCAATATTTAATATTTATATCCTTCTAAAATAGTTTATATCCAATTTTACCCTTCGGTGAGTTTTTAGTAAAAGATATGAAAGGAATCATTTGTCATTTTTCGTACGAGGTACTTTTTTTGACTTTTCCGACAAAAGTACGAGAAGAAAGTTTTTTTTAACTTATATGGCATGAATGGATTTTTAAAAAATTATTTCCGAGAAGCTTCCTTTACAAGTTTTCAAGTTTATTTTTAATCAACTTCTTTTAGTTTAGAATTGTATGACATGTTATGAAAGGAAAAGTGTTTTTGAAGAAGAAAGGATATTTTCCTCAAGAATGGAGTTCAAGCGTTTTATCAAAATTATTTTCCATCTAAGATAATTAAGGGTTTTGTTTATATCCCTATTATTACATTGATTTGATTATGTTGTGATGGAATTATTTTTATGAATTCCTTTATCTTATATGAATTGTTTTATGAAGTCATGATGTTTAATATTCCCATTTTTATTACATGGGTTATGCTATGATGTATGGTTTATGATTTTGTGGCACACATAAGAATAGTATCATTATGAGATGGGTGGGACCTATATATCCCTCCAATTCATTGGGTAAAGATTTTATATCTCATGAGATAGACATGGCTGGAACGGTAGGTTATACCGGTTCAGTGAAACAGGACTGAAACGAGGAGTGAACTCGGTTCAGAAAGGGACTTTGTCCACTAAGATAGTCTTGGAAATGAGTCTTGACTAATAAGAAATGATTCTCTATGATTATGTGTGTATTCCACAAAGTTTCATGTTTTATGTTATGATTATTGGGATTCCCTTTCACTACTATGATTTATCCCATGTTATGAAATTATGCTCTCTTTTGCAGGTTAAGATTTCCAAAAGTTATGTTCTTATGAATATGATGTGATTGATATTTCTTTTGTTTACCCTTACTGAGAATTTGAGCTCACCCTTTTGTATGTTTTCTTTCCCCAGGTCAGGAAGAAAGTTATTAAGTAAGATATGCCAAAAGGGACTATAGATATGATGAAATAAACGGGAGGCAATGTAGAAGCTTTATGAACCAGTTGTTTATGTTTCCTAGTTTCTAAAGACACTATACCTATACGGTCCTTTAGTGGTTTCGTTATATGATGTAATAAGCATGCTTCAATTTTGAATTATTAACAATGTATGTAAATTATGGGTCGTTATAGTTGGTATTAGAGGAAAGGTATAGTCAACCTTTGGAAACTAGGATGTGAAAGACATAGTAAGAACCCTAAGGATAAGTCTAATCATAGAACACAATCTTACTGTTTTAGAAATGGCCATGAATAACCTAGGATAAGACCTTAAGTGTGAAATTTTATTCTTGATTATGTGGTTTTCCTATTATAATTAGTGTTGCTCACACTATTCTTCTTGGTTTTAGTCAATGGCTGGAACCTGAAGGAACCATGTTAATGCGGAATGCGACGGGCAATGCAATGATTATCCCCCTGAGAAACCAAACGTTATGGGAGCTGGAATGCAAAATCTTGTATCCATGCTCACACAACTTTCTCAAGCTATGAATCATGCAGGACTTCCAAACGAGCAAAGGAAGGAGCAACATTCTATTAAATCCTTCATGAGACAACTTCCTCCTTCATTCAGCAGGTCTACTGATCCATTAGTTGCTGAACAATGGATTAGTACTACTGAAAAGATATTTTCATTTCTTCAATGTTCTGAGCATGATAATGTCATCTTAGCAGTGTATCGTTTGGAAGGTGATGCTGATCAATGGTGGAATCTTATCAAGAATATGAGGCCAAGATATGAAATTGAGTCCATGGAATGGGACGAGTTCTAGAACTTATTTTTCAATAAGTACTTCCCTCGTATTCTCCGAACAAAGATGGATAAAGAGTTTCTTGAACTGAAGCAAAAGGATGATGAATCTGTTGGTACCTATGAAGCAAATTTTACAATACTTGCAAGGTACGCTTCTGGTATTATTATCCAACCTGAGAGTAAGATCGATCGATTCTTTAGTGGCTTAAAACCAAGTCTTTGAAGGGCCTTAGCCATAAGGGACTTCAATAGCTACGAGGAAATCGTTCGATTCGCTCTCAAAGTTGAGATGGAGATTGGAGTAACCCATCAGTCATATGTGTTTGATAAGAAGAGGAAAATGGAATTCAAAGGAAAATCTAAAGAGCACACTGAAAAGAAGATGACCTTTCCCTTATGCTCAAAGTGTGGAAAGAAACATGGAGGGAGTTGTCTTAATGGGAGAAGTTAATGTTTCAAATGTGGAAAGGAAGGTCATTGGGCATTTGAATGCCACAATAATGGGAAGAAGATGTCTAATGATGCAATCAATGGAAGGGATACATAGAATGAACCTACTACACTTCAATGTTTCAAGTGCAAGGAGATGGGGCATTATGCCAATCAATGCCCAAATCCAAGGGTTGATGATGATGGTCAACGTCAACAAACTCTTAAGGCTAAAGGCAAAGGAAAGTCACATGCAATTTCTATCAGCGATGTGGAGTACGATAACGATGTGGTGAAAGGTACACTTACCATCCACTCTAAAGTAGAAAATGTTTTATTTGATTCTGGATCCACCCACTCCTTTATTTCTGAAGAAGTTTCTAAGGGTATCACCGTATTACCTCAATAATTAGATGTTGAGTTAGCTGTGACAACACCTAATGGCACAACAGTCGCATCAAAAGTTTATAATTCTTCTCCAATTGTAGTTTGTGGGAAAGTGCTTCCTGCATATCTTGTGATCCTTCATATAGTGGAATTTGATGTGATTCTTGGCATGGATTGGCTTTCTCTACATGGAGCTCATATCAATTGCCAAATAAGGGAAGTCACATTTCATATTCCAGATCAATCTATGATCGTCTATCGATACAAGGATGAACATAACCTTCCAGTGGAAATTTCTTCCATTTTATGGGTATTTATTCCACTAAATGAAGGTTATTTATCTCAAATGGTAGGTGAGAAACTCACGATTAAGAATAAGCCCATTGTACGGGAGTTTGATGATGTCTTTCCGGAGGAATTACCGGGTCTTCCACTGAATCGTGAAGTTGAGTTTTCAATAGAACTCGTACCGGGTGCTTTGCTTATTTCAAAGACACCTTATAGAATGGCCCCAATTGAGTTGCAGGAATTGAAGAAGCAACTCCAAGATAATCTTGATAAGGGGTTCATACGCCCTAGTGCGTCACCTTGGGGAGAACCTGTTCTGTTTGTTAAGAAGATAGATGGATCAATGAGACTCTGCATTGATTATCGAGAACTTAACAAGATCACTATCAAGAACAAATATCCTCTCCCGCGCATTGATGACCTATTTGAACAACTACGTGGAGCTCAATACTTTTCCAAGATTGATCTACGTTCAGGGTATCATCAATTAAGGGTCAAAAGGGAGGATATACCAAAGACGACTTTTCGTACAATGTATGGACTCTATGAATTTATAGTGATGCCATTTGGTCTTACTAATACCCCTTCTATCTTCATGGATCTAATGAATAGAGTCTTTAGAGACTATCTTGATTAGTTTTTGGTAGTCTTTATAGACAATATTCTTGTCTATTCAAAGAGAAAGGAAGAACATGAAGATCACATGAGAATTATATTAAAGACCCTAAGAAAGGAGAAGCTTTATGCCAAATTTACCAAGTGTGAATTTTGGCTTCAAAAAGTTTCATTTTTGGGTCACATAATCTCAAAAGAGGGGATATCTGTGGATCCAGCAAAAACAGAGGTTATCGAAAGATGGTCGAGACCAATAACAGTAACTGAGATCCAAAGTTTTCTTGGTTTGGCTGGATATTATCGACGTTTTGTGAAAGATTTTTCACGATTAACTAATCCACTCACCAAGTTGACTCGGAAAAGAGTTACGTTTGTTTGGACGGAATAATGTGAAGTGAATTTCAAGGAGTTGAAAAGAACGTTATCCAGTACACCTGTGCTCACACTGCCTTGTAGTGGAGAAAGGTTTGTGATCTATAGTGATGCATCCAAGAAGGGATTGGGGTGTGTTCTTATGCAAAATGATATGGTGATAGCTTATGCCTCACGACAGTTGAAAATCCCTGAGCAAAATTACCCAACACATGATTTGGAGTTAGCTGCGGTAATCTTTGCATTAAAGATTTGGAGGCATTACCTTTATGGTGAAAGGTGTAATATTTATACTGATCATAAAAGTTTAAAGTATATTTTCACACAAAAGGAGCTGAATATATGCCAAAGAAGATGGTTGGAGCTGATTAAGGATTACGACTGCTCAATCCATTACCACCCTGGGAAAGCAAACAAGGTGGCAGATGCATTAAGTCGACAAGACCATGCTAGTTTATCCATGATGAGGATTACAAAAGATCCAATATTTATGGATTTACAAAGGATGGATCTTGGAATTATAATGGAAGGGAAAAATCCTATCTTTCTCAAATGATTGTCCAACCATCTATACATGTGAAGATTAAAGAGGCACAGAAAGAAGATGTCGAGTTACAAAAGAAGGTGAGAAATGTTCCTGAATTCAACATTGATTGTGATGGGATAATAAAGTTCAGGAATCGGGTTTGTGTTCCTCCCATCCCAGAATTAAAGAAGGAACTTCTGGATGAGGCTCATAGTTCTTCATTCTCTATTCATCCTAGAAGAACGAAGATGTATAGAGACCTGAAAGAGTACTTCTGGTGGGATGGCATGAAAAGAGATGTTGCTGAATATGTCTCTCGATGCTTGGTTTTTCAACAAGTTAAATCTGAGAGACAGAAATCTAAGGGGATGTTACAACCATTACCCATACCCGAATGGAAATGGGAAAACATCACTATGGACTTTGTCACAGGACTTCCTAAAACATTCAAAGGCAATAATGCTATCTGGGTCATAGTTGATCGTCTTACAAAGTCGTCACACTTCATTGCTATTACAGAGGATTTCTCTCTGGATCAGCTTTCCAGGATATATGTAAAGGAAGTGGTAAGATTGCATGGAGTACCACTTTCTATTATATCTGATCGGGATCTGAGATTTACCTCGAAGTTCTGGCGAAGTCTTCAGCATACTCTGGATACAGAGTTGAGTTTCAGCACTGCTTATCATCCTCAGACAGATGGTCAGTCTGAGAGAACAATTCAAACCCTAGAAGATATGTTGAGAGCTTGCTCTATGGATTTCGAAGGTGGTTGGGATCAACACCTACCTTTGGTGGAATTTTCTTATAATAATAGCTGTCACTCCAGTATTCAGATGGCTCCTTATGAAGCTCTCTATGGAAAGAAATGCAGGAATCCAACTTGCTGGGATGAAGTTGGGGAAAGAAAGCTATTAGGACCTGATCTCATTGATGAAATGGAAGAAAAGGTCAGATCTATTCAACAACACATAAGAGCAGCTCAGAGTCAACATAAAAGTTATGCCGACAACCGAAGAAAATACCTAGAGTTTGAAGTGGGTGATAAAATGTTCTTACGAATATCTCCCTGGAAGAGGGTCATGAGATTTGGAAATAAGGGGAAGTTGAGCCCTAGATATATCGGTCCTATAGAAATATTGGATTGTGTTGGGAAGGTAGCTTACCGATTGGCGCTTCCACCGAATCTCTCTCAAGTTCAGGATGTGTTCCATGTATCTCTCTTGAGAAAGTACATACCTGATCCTTCACATGTACTCAGCTCAGAAGTTGTACCACTGGAGCAAGATCTTTCTTATGAAGAACAACTGATAGAGATTCTGTATCGTAGCGAAAAAGTCCTACGAAACAAGACCACTCGATTGGTGAAAGTTTTATAGAGGAACCACCAATTAGAAGAAGCTACATGGGAGCTTGAGGATACGATGAAGGAGAGGTATCCTCATCTGTTTGTTACAAAGTGACGAATTTCGAGGGCGAAATTCATTTTAAGGGGGGTAGAATGTAACACCCGAGACTTTTATGTTATATAAATCATCAAAGGAATCTTTTTCTACACACAACACTTGCTTGGCTTTCTTTACATGAAATCGCAACCTTCCTCGATAGCTTGCGTCGTACGCAATACCAAGTTTCACTAAACAATGATATGCTAATAAAATATTATTAAAACTAGCAGTTATGAATAGTAATAACCACTTTTTGAAATTTTATTTTTCAAAATGGACTTCATTTTTGGATTCGGAATATCGAAATTAGCCTAGGGTGAAATTTTGGTATTTTTCTGAAAACTTTCAATTTTTGATGAATAGTGAAACCACTAAGTGGTAGTTAAAAAAACTGAATTTTTCATAAAACTTAATTTTACCACTTCTGTGAGTGGAATTTCAAAAATCTGAGAGACACGGTTGATGTCAGTAAGTAAAATGTGGTTCAATGAGATGAAAATAATTTTTTGGTGAATAGTAACTTTTTACTTTTTTTACCACGGTTAAAAGTAAATTGGGTAATTAAGGGTAAAAATGATATTATTATTACCCTAACACATGTGCTAATTCTATTGGACAAGTGTAATTTGACCAAAAAAAACCTTAGGAATAAAATATGACCATTTAGGCCCACTTGGATTAGATTAGGACATTTATTATTAATTTATTTAAAGAAGGGTTAAAATAGTTAAAATCAAAGTTTAATAAGTAAATCATTTCTAATATGGGGTTATACATAAGATAAATTCGACTATAAATATTCATTAGAAAGATAAAAAAGATTTCCTACATAATGGTATTTTATTTTTAATTTTTAGACATTATATAATTTAATTTATTTATGACACAAGGATGATGCAGTAATTATCTTATTAATGAAATATTGACATAATTAAAGTTATAAACACCAAAATAAATGTAATTTGAGACTTTTTATGAATTCCACTAATTTTATAGAATAATATTACATTCTAGTATTGATTTAAGTAACTTTGTTCGAACTAATCATTCTTTTATGATTTTCACAAAAATTAATTACTAAATTGTGTCAAAATTGATATAAAATAGTTTTTAAAACAAATATTATATTAGTAATTGATATTTTATTCCTAAAAATCTAAGGTTCGGCCAAATGACTTAGATAAGGTTATATATATTAATAATAAACAACTTGGGGTTCGTTTGGCTACTTATAGTAAGTTTATTAATCTTATAGTATAAGAACACAAGAAGACACGGTAAAAGTAAAATTATTTAACTTAATGTTAAATCTAAATGATAAGGTTACAATAGGAACCTAAACTTGTCTAAATTATATTGGATGAGAGGAATTTGACCCATCTCCACCTTAGCTTAGAAATAAATCAATTTGTATCTATTTAAAACCGAACTTTACTTTATAATAAAATAATAGTTTTAGTTTTTCCAAAGAAGCCCCTCTCCTCCCTTATAAAAGGGAACCTCCTCCCCCTCTTCCACACACCACTTTGAGCCTTTAGGCTCGGCCAACCCCTGCCAATTTATTCTCTCCACTTCCCTAGAAAAATCCTAGAGTTTCTGGTCTTCTTCAAAGACCTATTTTAGTTCCCTAAAAGGTGGTATCAAAGAAGCACTTCAAAGAAGAGGTAATGTCCGTTACCGATTCTTTCATCTTTATTTCTTCTTCCACTTCTTCTACTTTAGTTGTTTCATTATAAAGTAATAACATTAGTATCAATCATATAATGATATGTTATTATAAGTATGAAACAACCCTATTTCACCATCTATCCATCCTACAGAAAAAGAAATCATCGCGCGTGCGTACGTACGGAATACCGTCTCCACGCCGTGGTGTAATCTATTTTCCACCACCACCTTACTTGGATGGGTATAATGGTGTAAATAATGACTATATATGACTATTATAAAGTGATACTGATTCTGAAATAGTATAAATACACTCCAATACAATTCCACGATCAGAGGAACGATATCATCACTCGTGTGTACGTACGGAATACTGTCTCCACGATGTGATGCGACTCGTTCTACATGATCTTCATTTCATAATGATTATATAAATGAATTGAATTAATTAATATGATATATATTACACTAATAAAATTCTTGAAATGAGGTATCTATAACCTAAAGAGAAGAATAAGAATTTATTCGACAAAACACTCATAAGAACAAAAAGTTATAAACTCCCGAATAACAAGTAGCAATTAAATATTACTACTAAGAAGCTAAAAATATGACCATATATGATATCATAAAAATACGTATGATTCTGTAATAATTCAATAACATTATTTAAATCATTATACAAGAGGTTCAGACACGTACAAAGCATATCAGACCTAAGGTAAGGGAAATATCACAATCTCATTTTTATCTGAGATTGTTTATACTTTGGCATTTACTGGGGTGTATTTTATCATCCACATCCATGTTTCCTCGATATGTAATATTTATATCCTTAAACAATATTTTATATCCAATTTTACCCTTCAGTGAGTTTTTAGTAAAAGATATGAAAGGAATCTTTTGTCGTTTTTTGTACGAGGTACTTTTTTTTACTTTTCCGACAAAAGTACGAGAAGAATGTTTTTTTTAACTTATATGGCATGAATGGATTTTTAAAACATTATTTCCAAGTATCTTCCTTTACTAGTTTTCAAGTTTATTTTTAATCAAATTCTTTAGTTTAGAATTGTATGACATGTTATGAACGGAAAAGTGCTTTTGAAGAAGAAAGGATATTTTCCTCAAGAATGGAGTTCAAGCGTTTTATCAAAATTATTTTCCATCTAAGATAATTAAGGGTTCTGTTTCTATCCCTATTATTACATTGATTTGATTATGTTGTGATGGAATTATTTTTATGAATTCCTTTATCTTATATGAATTGTTTTATTAAGTCATGATGTTTAAGATTCCCATTTTTATTACATGGGTTATGCTATGATGTATGGTTTATGATATTGTGGCACACATAAGAATGGTATCATTATGAGATGGGTGGGACCTATATGTCCCTACAATGCATTGGGTAAAGATTTTATATCTCATGAGATAGACATGGCTAGAACGGTAGGTTATACCGGTTCAGTGAAACATGACTGAAACGATGAGTGAACTCGGCTCAGAAAGGTACTTTGTCCAGTAAGATAGTCTTGGAAATGAGTCTTGACTAATAAGAAATTATTCTCTATGATTATGTGTGTATGCCACAAAGTTTCATGTTTTAAGTCATGCTTATTAGGATTCCATTTCACTACTATGATTTATCCCATGTTATGAAATTATGCTCTCTTTTGCAGGTTAAGATTTCCAAAAGTTATGTTCTTATGAATATGATGTGATTGATATTTATTTTTTTTACCCTTACTGAGCATTTGAGCTCACCCTTTTGTATGTTTTCTTTTCCTAGGTCAGGAAGAAGGTTATTAAGTAAGATATTCCAAAAGGGACTATAGATATGATGAAATAAATGGGAGGCAGTGTAGAAGCTTTATGAATCAGTTGTTTATGTTTCCCTGTTTCTAAAGACACTATACCTATACGGTCCTTTAGTGTTTTTGTTATATGATGTAATAAGTACTCTTCAATTTTGAAGTATTAACAATGTATGTAAAGTATGGGTCGTTATATAGTGCTTTTAAAAATCTATATTCAGTGTTGTGTCAAGTGAAAAATATAAAAAACCTTAAATTCATTAGAAAATAGTAATTCAAAAAATAGTAGGGAGTTACATTATACCCCCCTTAAAATGAATTTATCTCCAAAAATTCATTTGGGTTATCAAAGGTTAAATACTTGAAATTTACTTTAATAGAAACCCACATCATAAAAATGAATACTAAAAAATCATATAAAAAGTAAAATTTGAAAACATAACGGTTACCCAAATTAACCAATAACTAGGTTTCCACATATGGTAACCTAGGCGGGAAGTGAAAAATGGAAAAATAATAGAAATATAACTATCATATTATGATGGAGAGTGATAGAGAACATGGTAAGGATGATGTTTAAAATCAAAAATACATAAATACAAGATAACCTAATGGGAAATTTATTTCATTAGAAATGTAGGTACTATGATATAATTTTTTTGTTTTAATATAACTTTTCCTAATTTTAAATATTTTTCATAAAAATATATACTATAATTATTTTAATATAACCATACCATTTGTTGTGTCTTAATAATCTTCCACTTCATCTCTTCTTCTAATAATGTAAGGTGAATTTTTCATTCAGTAAAAATTAACATTTCATGAGATCCATGGATAGAATGGAAGGTCTTCCAACAGTTTTTATCACAAAAAAAAGTTTAGAACAAGTTATCCAATATTTATAAATACTCCTTGTGAGATAATACTCTAATCGCTAAAACCCCATCTGAATTTTAACATAAGCTAATCCATAAATGGTTAACATTATAACCCTTATAGTAGATGAAAGTCCAGTACTCTTTAAAGAAGGTCACTAAATTTCTCAAAATCATTTTAACATTGATCTCCAATATATCATAAAATAACTATTATCTATCACATACCAAACAAGTGAATACCTTGATCAAGTATTCTCTCAAAATATGGTAATGACCTGAACTACTGTAAGTCCTTATTGAAAGCATGTTTGTTTCTTATTCTAATATATGTTGGATATATTAATTAAATTCCAAACTGTTGTAAAATTCATCAATGAACACTAGTGTAAAAACATGTTTTAGCTTCAGGTTTTTTCAATTATAACATTAGTTTTTACAAGACGTTTATTAATGTGAGGTGAAAAATAAATTTTTCAGCCTCAATTTTCTAAAAAAGGATGTTGAAAACCATTTTTGTATATTTCAGTCCTTTTTTAAACATCAGTTTTTTCTAGAAACCAACAGTAAATTTTTTTCATAGTTATTTTTGGCATCGGTACTACAAGAAACTGACACCGAAACCCTTTAATATTATTTTTTTTATGTTATGGTGTGGATATTTATAAGAACTAATCCTGAAAGAGAAAAAAGATAGAAAATGTTTAATGTTACACCCCTAAAAATCACAATCCATATAATTGAAAAGAATATACATCCATCAAAATTTTTTTATTATACATTAAAAATCTATAAAAATAAAAATACTTTTAAAAACCTAATCAAAAAAATCATTATCTACATGTTTGAATTAGACATTATAATTAAAAAACCCATTGATAATGATTTACAACATAATCATTGATGTTTGTAGGTAAAGAATTATTTTGATATTTTTGGGTTCAAACACCTATTATAACAAAATAATTAGTTTTTTAACACTTGTTAATATGAAAATTAAATATTAATCATAAAAATTATAATAAGAATATATACCTTAAATCGTAAATATACATAATAAACATTTCATAAACAAAGATCGAAGATGGGTAAGTTCATATTTTTTATAATACTCGGCATCATTGAATATATACAATAACATTGAATTATATAAGATTAAAAATATAATACTATGATAATAATTATAAAATAATTAATATAATTGATCTTATCAAATTCAGTAGTTACCACAGTTGTGACTATCTCTTATATGAATCGTAGAACTTAATAACCAAATTTAACATATCATTATTGGTGATGAATCTACAGTTATAAATCTTTAACATGATAATAAAAACCAATATATATGTAAATATACATATATATATCAAAAACCATAATAATATAAAATATAAAAATAATAATTACCATTACTTTAAAATATTGAATTTCATTAGGTTTCTTTATCGATAAGTGATGTTTGTTAAAAAATTCCATGACATATATTTTCATGTATAACATCTAACAATACATGTATATACAATAAGAATTAAATATAATGAACATATAAAAAATAATAACACTTACCAATCTAAAAAGGTGGTAAATATTTTATTAACATCACCTAATAAAGAGAAAACTCAATATAATGTGGATTCACATGGGAAAAATACACCTAACATCCAATTCCCCCTACAATAAAAAAAGATAAATATTAATTAAATTATAATTAATATTGGTTCATAATTATGTTTGTGTTATTAACCATCAAGAAATGGTAAAAACCAACATCCAATCATCATCTATGATAATCTCTCACATGTATATATGAAAATTTATCATGAGTTTTCTAATATTAAACAACCATTGAAATTAATTCTGTATCTATAAACCCATAAGTGTATGTGGCCTCATTTTGAATAGAAAGCATGTGTAGTTAACTAATTAAAAATTAATATATTTAATCAATTTAAACCTTATATAATTAAAGAAATAAAACTGAAACGTCAATTTACATACAAGGAATACAATTTTATTATAAATACATTGAGATATTAAAAAAAATTATATCCATGATATATTTTCTGAATATCCATGATGGATAATCTCCTCTATATATATCTGATGTCTTTTGAAACTCATAGATATTATCCAAGGAAGAATAAGCCTGAGATACTCTTTGTATCCCATTATAAACATTATAAGTATCTATAGTTGTTTATTCGGAAACATTTTGTTTCCTTTGTGCCATTTATTTTGATTTTAGATACTCCTATATAAGTTATATTTCCAAAAACATTATATATAACTTCATTTAGATGTAATTAATATTTAAAAAAAATCATACCTCGTAGGAAAGATAATGAATAAGGCCAGATGGGAAAAGTAAAAATTGACCCATATGACCCTAAGCTTGGGTAACCTTTTTATTAATAAATGGTAGTAGATTAGTAGGATCAAAAATATCATGTATTGATACTCAAATTGACCCATATACAAAGGCTGGTGATGTAAATAATCGAAAAAAATGCTTAATTCCAAACTCTACAATATTTACATGCGGATCTATAGCATACAACTCACGGTATAAATTTGGGTCCAATAGAGGAGGTGGACGATCTAAGTTGGCATGATGGGTAGGCTAGTCTAGTTGGGACTGCTTTATACACTACACAGCTTGCTAGAAAGGTTGGATAGGTTAGGAAAGTTGTGCAAACTATGACTATCTCGTCAGTTTTTCCAACATAGCCTAAACAGTTGATTTAATTTTATCTCTCATGGACTGTTTCATATCGTTCAGACAAAATTTTAAGGATTCTATTTCAGGGTCTCTTGATTTTTTACATTGATGGTGTAATGTCCCAAAAATTCTATATTTTCTTTTTAATTTTATGGAATTATTTTGAGACTGCGAAATTTGACGGTGCGCGATTTCGAGGCCCGGAGTACTCGAAATGATCCATTGAAGTTTTGTTAAGCTTTAATTATCGCGTATAAGTAGTTTTCCTAAAAAAGTGGAATAACTCATAAATGGATACTCTAATCAGAAATCTGAGGGCACTGTTGCGCTTAGGATGACAGGTTTACCGTAGGCGTGACTTAATTTTAGTCGTTGCAAGTCTCCAATGAGAAAATCCAAAAATTGCATAAACGTAAATAAAATAATTAAATAAAATTATTAAATAAAATTATTTTATTTTTCAAATTCTTATAACTAACAAGTGGTAACTTAGATTAAAAATATGATACCACCGTTGAAATTGTGAGTGTATGCTCTCTTTAGGAAGATACTAACATTGGCCAGCGCGGGCCACCAGTGAAAGTTAGTTTTTAGCTGTAAATAAAATAATTAAGTAAAAATTATTTTATTATAAAATATATATCTTTTGAAAAGTAACTCATATTGGAAATATGAGATTACTATTGGGTTCGTTGGGGCATTTTTCACTTAGGCAGAGCCTAACCTCGACCGGCGCGGGTCAAGGGTGACTGTTAATAATTTTATGAGCTTTTTTTGGGTACGTTTAGTAAAAGTGTGACCGATATTTTCTAACATTTGAACCATTTCTCAGATTAACAATCCAAGGGAAATGTTGAATCTATAGCACTAAGATTCACATAAGTGAGGCATAACTTCGACCGCAGTAGGTCGGGTGAAAAAATTATGTTTTTGGACTTTTGAAAGATTAATAAAATAACATGTTTTTTTATTTTATTTTATTTCTTTCCTCCAACTGACGAACAAAGATGGCGGGATCGATGAAGTTTCAAGAGAATAAATGGTTTGACTCTTATTTTCCTATAACAGCATCATTGGAAATTTGGGATGTTCATCAATTTAATGAACCACATTAATTCCCCAAGCGTGGCACACTCCTTCTTCTCTCTTATTTATAAGGAGCTCGCGGAGGGGTGTTGGAATAGCTTCACCAAGTGACGATGCCCTGGAAAAGTACAGTGACACCAACAACCTTAAGGATGAGACTAGTTCCAACGATCAGTGGCAAGCACCGCCAAGTCAGAAACCGACAACAACGATGAAAGAGGTTCGGTCGACCGTCATCAGCAGACGTCTCTTCCAGGTAGGGAATTTTTTTCAATTCGTTCTTCGTGTTAATTAATTTCTTCTAATATAATAATCACCTACTATCCATTTAACACGGTGGGTGAGGTCCAATTAAACATGGCTTGATCCCTCCGCTCTCTCTTTATTGACGTGTTCTTCGCAGGCAGTTCGATGATTGAGTGGAACCCGACCATGACGTCGGTGACCGACGCCGGTAGGGTATGGGAAACGGTCGGCCCGTCGTCTGCCCGCGATGATGGCAGCAGTGCAACACCGTCACCGAAGGAGGCCGCAGCCCATCGACCACGATGGAGGAAGGGGTAGGCCGGCAACCGGTCGGTTGTGTGGAATCGAGGCTGTGCGCGATCGTGCCGCCAATTGTTTGGGAGGTCGTAGCCCGTTAGCTGTGGTGGTGGAAGGTGGCGGCCGACACCCTGGCCGGCCGCGGGGAACCGGGGCAGTGTGCATCCGCGTCGCTGGCTGAGGAGAAGGCAGTGGGTGCTGAGCCGCATTAGCATACCAGGGTGGACGGTAACCGGTCGGCCGCAGGGGACAACGATGTCATTGTGCCACTAGAAGGGGCAGTCGTCCGGACTTTCAACCGGTCACGTCATGCCTAGATGGACTTCTCAGGTGGGTCGCACATGCCATTAGGTGGCGCCACGTGTCACTGCCGGGATGGACAAAATTGAGCGACCATTTGGCCATTCAGAAATTAGGGTCGGCACCTCCCCCGGGTGTTAGCTAGGGTGGACCCCGCCACGGCGGCCCACCCCGGTCGAAGGCCGCACCACAGGCCTCCCAGTGGGCCACACCGAGTGGGATGCACCCAGTGGGACGAGCCACCCCCTTTGTGGGTTGGGTCGGATCGCGGCCGAGTATGTCGGGCCCGCTGTGACCCCGCCCTTGCAAGTCGGTCTGACCTGATCGGACCAGGGCCATGCCCCATCGGACACAGAAGCACTTAATGGGGGATATCTTAAGAACTAGAATTCTATTTGAGGAACCATCTATAGTGTTGGTATCCATGGATCGATAAGGTCCTTTTGAAATATCCACTTGAGTTTAGGAGAAAGTTGGAGTATAGCCAGGTTGGATCGAACTCGAATCAAACCGGACCCTTGGAGCTAAAATGCTTATAACTCATAGACCGGGAATCTGATTAACACATCATCTATCATGTTAGAACCCTTATGACATGACAGTCATTTGGGTTACACCTCTTTGGATCTTAGAGGTGGTTGAGGTATGACCGATATCTTGAGGGGTGGATTCTACAGAACTCGTGCGCACCGGGTTAACGGAAACCTGTGGAAGGATGGAACATGAAGAAATAACATCGATCATACGTGGGTCAGCATCTATCAATATTGTGTGGGTCAGATCCTGTGTGTTCCAGCACTCAGCGATCCTATGTAGGTTAGTGTATATCTATCCTACATGGGTCAGATCCTGTGTGGGTCAGCGGGGGTTAGTTACTTATAGATCATGTGTGGGTCAGTATGGGTTAGTGACCTATTGATCATGTGTGGGTCAGCAGTAATGATTTTTAATAGAATAAAATGATCTAGTTTACAACTAATCATCTAAACTTTTGTAATTATGTTATACATGATTTTGAGCTGTGTCTTTTACAGGTGTGGTACTTTAATCTTTTTGGTGTTACCTTTCTGGTACTTCTAACTTCGTGGTGTTACTTTTGTGGTACTTCTAGCTTCGTGGAGTTACCTATGTGGTACTTCTACCTTTGTGTTATCATCTTCGTGGTGTTACCTGTGTGATAATTCTATCTTCATGGTGTTACCTATGTGGTACTTTTATCTTTTTGGTGTTACCAGTGTGTTACTTCTATCTTCGTGATGTTACCTATGTGGTACTTATATCTTCGAGGTGTTACATGTGTTGTACTTTTGCCTTTGTGGTATTATCTCCGTGGTGTTATCTATGTGTAACTTCTATCTTTGTGGGGTTACCCCTGTGGTACTTCTACCATCATGGAGTTACCTTTATGGTGATATCTTTGTAGTGTTACCTATGTGGTACTTCTACCTTTTTGGTTTTACCTATGTGGTTTCCTTCCCCCATGTATGATATGAGTATATCTTGATAACATAGGTATATGTATGGGCATATACCTAAGTAGAGATTATGTCATGCTTTGTGGTTTTTTATTTGTGGAACTCTAGGAGACCAATGGGGGTCTTGGGGTCCCTACTGAGTATCGTTATACTCACCCATGCATGGGTTTCAACCACACCATGTCATCTCTAGTGTCGTCAAAGTACAGTGTTCATCGACGCTAAGGGAGCTAGAACTATACAGTGCTCAGAGGTGGACCATTCTGTGTGACGTGACATGGAGGAGACTGGCGGACGTGGAGTGTTGAGGAGGCAATCTATACCTACCCTACAGGTAGGAACCTCGGACGATGACCCAGTAGTGGATTTCCTTTTTTCATTCAGTTGTATTTTACTTCCCGTCATAATTGTACTATTACAGTTGGGCTTATATCCCAGTCCCTTTTTACTTTCAACCCTCTCTTACTACAACAGTTTACTTTGTGGTTGCATCATGTTGTGTTCTAGTAAATGCGGTTTTTTCTTGTCGTTTTCTTGGACCTTTTGTCTCTGTACAGGTTAAAAAGGCAATGCCTTCCCATTTAAGGGATAAGCTTTTCCGGTGCTAGTCAGAAACCCCAAAACTGTGGAAGGTGGACTTGGGGTAGTCACGACACGGGCCCCGAGGGACGGGTCGTGAAAAAGTGGTATCATAGGATTTTGGTTCAACCAAAGAACTATGATGCTGGTATTTTCTGTGTGGAGATAGTGTTAAGTGTTATGAGTGTGGTTTTCAGTTTCGGGAATCCAGTGTTGGTATACCGGCTGACGTATCCATACAGTGGGACCCTAAATTCTGATTTCTGACTACGCGCATGAAAACACAGATTGTGTGTGTTTTTGAAAAGTTTTTCTTTTGAATTATTTGGAGTCAGCTCACGAGGTATAAATCAATGACTGTGGTGCACCTATTCCTTATCAGGATGTCACCTCTTAGATAGAAACCCAGGTTTCCTAGGAGAGTATGTGATGATGGCCCACCAAGTGATGAGACCTTGGTGCAGGACCCTCTTACGACATTAGCACCTTAGGGTGGTGTACCAGAATCACCACTACCCGTTGGGTAGTCATTACCATCAGTTCCACTAGTTTAGGATGCACACCGACTGAGCATGTTTCACTAGTTCTAATGTTAGAGGCCTCCAAGGTTTCAATGCGCAATATATTCTCAGGCAGCTGAGGAATGGATGGATGTTATGGCAAGAGTTTTCTTCTTTGTTGAGACACTATTAAAGAAAATGGTGATCTTAGCTTCAATTATTTTCTATTGAGTTACCATGTGGATGGTCCTCATAGTGATAAGGCTTTATTACATGGACCATTTCCTGTGATGGTACCATCAGGTAGTGTGTCAGCTATATCATTACCCATTGGGCAGCAGTTACAACTGGCGGTACCGTTAAAGGACACATTTAGGCTTTTTATCTTACATGAGTTTCAGCATCAGATACCCCTCAGGTTCTAAGCTAAGCCTGACTCACAGGTGGCTGAGGATTGGCTTGAGGAGGTGTCTGATAGTTCACTAGAGCTTCTACATCTCTGGCAGGACGACATGTCGGTAACTATGTATTCATCGAGGAATACCGATCATTCTAGGTACTCGATGAATATGATACGATCATTTCTTCGAGGATTAGAATTATGAGCATGGTGTGTTTAAGTATGTCTAAACTAGAACTATTGTTGTATGAATTCCTACCTATGTTAGGGTGCTAGATAGAACCTTTGTAGTTGAATTTTCTTTGGCTGAGCAGATACTGCCAGTGAATATAATTAGTGGGAAAGCAGTAAACTGGTGCAAGTCTCAGAGATTTGCGAATGTAAAAATGTTTTTGGGAAGATGAAGTGTTATGGACAGATGAATCTGTAGGGATGAATATGTGGAAGTAGATCTAGTAGAGCAGCGTGAGGTGGTGTAAATTTCGACATGTTACAACCACACCCTTTGGGGTCCCCACCAGGCTTAAGGAGCTAGAGGATAGGGAAAATGAGTAGCTGTATATAGTCATGGAGTGCAATATGAGGGCTCTATAAATGATTCTATGAATGATCCATGTCTACTACTAGAGGTTGTACTAATAGACATATGTACCAATCATTCCTTCCTTCCAAAAATCCTGTCAAAATCCTAGAGTTTCCGGTTACGCTGTTGACTTGACGATCACATTTGGAGGAACCTTTGGAAGGTGACTCGATGATCACACTTATACTGATGGTGTGATATGTCCCTTGAGGTGAGAGTTTTGGTTGGAAGCTCTTGGTGTCAGTGTTGATTCCTTGTGAAATTAGATTGGTTTTGAACTGAACATCCATAGTTCATACTCATATTGATTGTATTAGGATAAAAGGTTGTGGTTTACCTACAATGTTGGAATGGGGGTATCATTGGTTGGTAAAAAAGGAAACCCAGACATCACTAGACAAACTCATGCAAAGGAGGGTACAGTCGATCATGCTTGAGTCGTCTAGCCCTACCATTGTGGAAGAGGGAGTTTTCAGTTTTCAGTTCCAAATAGAAGCGGCAAGGTGTGGGAGACATCCTTTCAAAATATGTTTCTAGGTTTACCTCCCAGAAAGAAGAGGGACTTCTTCTTTCACTAGGTACTACCAATGTTTTGGACCTGACTTCTCTAGGGGAGTGACACCCTTGTTAGAGACTAATGATTAGAACTATGCTACCCATGACCTGGAGTTAGAAGCAGTGGTCTTTGCGCTAAAGATGGGATGGAACTACTTGATGGGAGAATGTTTTATAGTATACTCTAATCAAAAGAGCCTCATGTATATCTTCTATCTGAAAAACCTAAACCTGAGACAGCATAAAATTCTAGAGTTCCACCCGGAATAGGACATTGTGATAGTCTATACTCTTAGGAAGGAGAACATAATAGCATATGTACTCAGTGGGAGATCTGGTATACAGTTGTTCAGTGAGGAGATGAAGTAGCTAGCCGCTTTGAGGATATCCTATGTGGATCGAGATAGAGAATCTTATCTTCAGTCTCTAAAAGTCACTCCCCCACTGCTTTAGCGATTCATGGAGGCATAGCTTAGGGACACTGAATGAAAGGCTTGATGTGCTCAGATATCCATAGGACAAGCACCTGATGGATTTTCTGTAGGTGGGTAGCATGTCATCTTTTTCAGAGGACGTACTATGGTACCGATGGAACTACAGGATGATGTGTTGAGGTATTTCCATATGTATTCTCTAGTAGTACATCCAAGAGTGGTGAATATGTACAAGGACCTTTGGCGCTAGCACTGGTGGCCAGGGATGAAGAGAGCATTTGCATAATTTGTATCACGATGTCTCACTAGTCAGCAAGTGAAGACTACACAGAGTTGGTAGAAGTCTTATGCAGAAATGATTTGGATTGCTTTGGAGTTCCAAGAGGGGGGGACAACATTTTCTTGCAAGTATCCCCTCGAATGGGACTACATATATTTGGGCAAGGTGGCATGTTATCACCGAGTTTTATCAGACCATTTCTAATACTTCATAGGATTGGAGAGTTGGCATTCAGCTTGGCACTACCACCATGGTTGGAGTGGGTGCATGATGTCTTCTACGTATCCTAGCTGAGGAGATACGTGCATGACCCTTATCAAGTCTTCGACCATGGCAAACTGGACGTAGACAATCAGGTGAAGTTTAAGGAGGGTCCAGTAGAGAATAAGGATCGACCGGAGCTGGTCCTTTGTGGGCAGTCGATACCTCTGGTGTGCATTCGCTGGTAGAACAAGAACCTTCAGGAGAGCACATGAGAGCGGTAGGATAAGATATGTGCTTAGTACCCCCATTTGTTTCTATATTCAATATTGTCGATTTTGGGGACGTAAATCCCGAAGGTGGGGAGAATGTAATGTCCCAAATATTTTGTATAAATTTTTTAATTATATGGAATTATTTTGAGACCACAAAATTTTACGACACTTGATTCAGAGGCCCAGACTGCCCAGAATGATTCGTCGTAGTTTTGTTAAGCTTTAATTAGCACTCGTAAGCAGTTTTCCTGGAAAATAGGAATAACTCTTAAACAGTTACTCAGAACAAAAATATGAGGGAACTGTTCTTCTCAGGATGACATGTTAACCCTTGGTGTGACTTAAGTTTAGTTAGCACGAGCCTCCAGTGAGAAAACCCGAAAATGGAATAACCATAAATAAAACAATTAAATAAAATTATTTTATTTTTCAAATGCTTATAACTCACGAATGAAAACTCAGATTAAGAATCTAATACCACCACTGAACTCATGAGGGTATTCTCCCTTTAGGCAGATACTAACATTGGATGGCGTGATCCACAAGTGAAAGTTGTTTTTTGTCTGTAAATAAAATCATTAAGTGACAATTATTTTATTATAAAATCCATATCTTTTAAATGGTAACTCAGATTGGAAATTTGAGGGTACCTTTGGGTTCTTTTGGGCATGTGTCACTTGGGTAGAGTCTAACCTCGACTGGTGCGGGTTGAGGGTGACTTTTAATAAATTTCCAAACTTTTTTGGGTACGTTTAGTAAATGCATGAGCGGTATTTTCTAACTTTGGAACCATTGCTTGGATTAAAAATACAAGGGAATTGTTGAATCTGTAGTTTCGGGATTCTCTTAAGAGAGGCACAACTTCGACCGTAGTAGTTCGGGTGAAAAAATTTATTTTTGTGTACTTTTGAATGATTAATAAAATAACATGTTTTGTAATTTTATTTTCTTTTTTTCCTCCACTCTGAAGAATGGTGCGGGCGGGACCGACGATGTGTCAAGCCAATAAATGGCTTGACTCTTCATTTCATGTTACCATACCATTGGGAATTTGGGAGGTTCATTAATTAAATTAACCTCATTAATTCCCCGAGATTTGCACACTCCTTCTCCTCTCCTATTTTTATGGATCTCAGGGAGGGGGGTTGGCTCGACTTCACCAAGCAATGAAACCCTAGAAAAGTACTATGACACCAACCACCTAGAGGACGGGAATGGATCCAATGAGCGGTGGTGAGTGCCACCAAGTCATGAACCAAAGAAAATGATGAAGGAGGTTCCATCGATCATCTTCAGTGGATGTCCCTTCCAGGTAGGGAATTTTGTTCAATTCATTCTTTATCGAAATTCATTGCTTTCAATATACGAACCACCTTTTATCCATCTAACAAGGTGGGTGTGGTCCAAACAAACATGGAATAATCCCTCCACTCCATCTTTGTTGATGTGTTCTTTATGTGCGGATCGATGATTGAGTGGAACCTAAACACGACGCCGGCAGGGTATGGCCAGCGGTCGGCACACCAACAGGCTACGATGATGGTGGTGGCGCAATCGCGTTGTTGAAGGAGGCCACATCCCATCGGTCGTGGTGGAGAAAGGGGGTGGCTGGAAACTGGTCGGCATCATGGAACTGGGGCAGTGCGCGACCGTGCCGCCTTTGTGGCCGACTGCTTCGAATCGGGGTGGCGCACATCTGTTCCACCAGCTAAGGAGTAGGCCGCAACAGTTAAGCCGTGGTGGTGCACCAGGGTGGCCGATAACCGGTCAGCCATGGGTGGACAGCGGCGACATTGCGCCGCTGAAAGGGGGAGCCTTCCGGACTTCCGATCAGCCAAGTCACGCCGAGCAGGACTGCTCCAGCAGGTCCCGTGTGCCCGCAGGCAGCACCACGTGGTACCCCTGGGATGGCCAAAACCGAATGGCCATTTGGCTAATCGAAAATCCGGGGGGGGGGGGGGGGCTCCCCTAGGTGTCGGCTAGGGAGGACCCCGCCATGGAGGGCCACCCTGGTCACGGGCCGCACTGCAGGCCACGCTGAGTGGGTTGCACCCAACGGGCTGCTCTCAGTGGGTTGGGCCGCCCCATTTGTGGGCCGGGTTGGACCCAGATGGGGTTAGGTCGACCCGAATCGAGTCAGACCTGACTCGGGCCCAACCAGACCCAAAAGCACTTAAAGGGGCATATCTTGAGAATCAGACATCTATTTGACGAACTGTCTGCAATGTTGGGATCCATGGATTGAGAATTCCCTTTTGGTATATTCAATTGAGTTTGGGATAAAGTTTGAGTATGGCCAGGTTGGATTGAACCTGAATCCAACCAGGCCCTCGGAGCTAAAATGCTTATAACTCACAGACCGTGCAACCAATTGATGCGTCGTCAGTCGTGTTAGAACCCATATGACCTGGAGGTACTATGGGTTAATCCTTTGTGGATCTTAGTAGTGGTCATGGTACGATCGATATCTCGGGGGGAAGATTCTATAGAACTCGATCGCACCGAGTGCGAGAAAACCTATGGTAGGATGCAACCTGAAAAAAGAACATCAATCCTATGTGGGTTAGTATCTATTGATCATGTGTGGGTCAGATCTTGTATGGTACAACACTCAAAAATCATGTGTGGGTTATCTCACACCGATCCTGTGTGGGTTAGATCATGTGTGGGTCAGCAACAGTTAGTTACCTATCGATCCTGTGTGGGTCAGCAAGGGTTAGATACCTATCGATCCTGTGTGGGTTAGAAGCAGTTCTTCTTAACAAAATAAGATGATCTAGTTTAAAACTAATCATTTATACTTCAGTACTTAGTTATACCTGATTTTGAGTTGTTTCTTTTACATGTTTGGTACTTTAATCTTTGTGGTGTTACCATTGTGGTACTTCTATCTTCGTGGGGTAACCTGTGTAGTACTTCTAACATTGTGGTGTTACCTGTGTGGTACTTCTACCTTTGTGGTATCATCTTCGTGGTGTTACCTGTGTGGTACTTATATCATCATGGTATTATATATGGGGTACTTTTATCTTCATGGTGTTACCTATGTGTTACTTCAATCTTCATGGTGTTACCCGTGTGGTACTTCTACCTTTGTGGAGTTACCTTCGCGGTGTTATCTTTGTGGTGTTACCTATGTGGTGCTTCTACCTTCATGTTGTTACCTATGTGGTATCCTTACATTATGTATGATATGAGTATATCTTGATAAATTAGGTATATATAATGGAATATACCTAAGTAGAGTTGATGTCTTGTTTTGTGGTTTTTCCTTTGCGGAACTCTACGAGACGTATGTGGGTCTTGGGGTCCCTACTGAGTATCGTTATACTCACCCCTACACAGGCTTCACCCACACATTATCGTGTCTGGTTTAGTTGACGTACAACATTGATCGAGGCTGAGGGATCTAGGACTAGAGGTTGATCAGAGGTGTACCATTCGGCGTGATGTGACATGGAGAAGACTAACAGGCGTGGAGTGTTGAGGAGGTGATATGCACCTACCCTACTTGTACGAACCTCAGAGGATGACCTAATAGTTTTTTTTCATTTTTTTCCGTTGTATTTTTCTTCAAGTTGTAATGGTACTATAAAAGTTAGGATTGCATTCTGTCCCCTTTTTACTTTCAACAATCTTTTACAATCACAATTTACTTTGTGGTTGCATCATGTTGCGTTCTTGTCTGTGTGGTTGCTTCTTGTTGTGTTCTTGGACTGTGTGTCTATACAGGTTAAAAAGGAAATTCCTTCTTGTTTAAGGGATATGCCTTTCCGGTGCTAGTCTCCATCCCTGACCTATGGATGGTGGGCTTGGGGTAGTCACGGAATAGGCCCCGAGGGACGGGTCGTGATAATTAGCCAAAAATTTTCTGAATACTACCACCCGCCTCATATCATCTTATGTGCCTAGCGTGTTCTAGATTTCCTAAAGAAGTTCTTATTATTTTCATATTACCCTCAAAAAATAAAGTGACATGTGACGATTGATCCTGATGTTTATCCTGAAATGAAAAATGAAAATGGTATATTATTGTTGTTAATTTATAAAATACAAAAATTTATAAAAATAAAAATAAAAATTACTTATAATTCCTTCAGCTAATTTATTAGGTTTCTTTGTAATATAGTTTTCAATTTTTTACTTCTTCTCATACTTTTCCATTTTTCATAGAAGTTGGAGGAGATAGTGATATGAAATGGACCTCATTAGAACCACTAGCAGACTAAGCTCTTAATTATTCAAACTTTTCCATTTTCAGTTTTTTCTCCAATAAATGAAACCCTCTATTTGATAAAGAATGAGGATATATATTCTGCAACTAAATTTCTTGATAGGAATTCCTTGAAGAATGTCATATAAAAAGTAATCAAGTAAGTAATTAGGTACATATATAAATTTTTTCATGATATAATTTAATTATCATACTAGAAAGGCATCATCAAGTCGGTTGGAATCAAATTCCATCCATGTCTGTGCATCTAACAACTCATACTCGAGGCATGGGTTTTCATTTTTGTATATTTACAAAAGTAAAAATTGTGAACTTTTTTTAGATATCTTCATCGAATCACCACTAAATATATATATATATATATTCATAATTTTTTTTTCATAAAAATTAAATGTCATCGATAATTGAATAAAATAAAAATTAGTCATAGAAAATATATGATATTAGAAAAATGAGATAAAATAAAACAATTGAGAGATGATACCATTACAGACTCCCAAAGCTGATATATCGCCTTCTTTTTGATGGCCTTCTTAATCAGGATATAAAATGATAATCCTAAAATGGATCATCATGGAGATATAGCTGATAAACTCCATTGCATTTGGCCCAGTTATATTATTATTATCATCAAAAGTAATATGTAACCACTCATCTCCACGATCAAGTGATTGTTTTGTTACACATGTAATTCTACATTTACCAACTTGAGAACTCAATTTATTAACAGAAAAAGTAGAATACTCAAATTATTAATTCACATCATTAGTCATATAATTAGTTTTTGTAAATTAAAGGTTTTTTTCAATAAATAATTTTATTAATGGATTTTTAATAATATAAAAAAAGGAAAATACCTTGGTACATGTTTCTCTATCACTTATCTCTATCTATCATTAAAATAGTAAAATGTAAAGATATTATTGTATAGTTGCATATTAGTATCAAATCAAATAATTAGAAAATAAGAAAACTGAAATATGTAAATAAAAAAGGGGCACACATGCGTATGATTTAAAAAATAATGATGTTAATATTATTGACCAAAAAAATACACAAGGTATACTATTAAATAATTATTTTACTTATTAAACGATAAAATCATTTATAAATTTAAATATCAATGTTTTAAAAAGTGTTCTCATATGAATAACTTTAACTAAATAATAACAATCTGTATTAGGTATTTCAATGAGAAATTTTTTTACGATAACCATATATTATCAAAATTTAACACACAAAAATCATATAAATAATCAAATATATAAAATTAAATATCCAATAGTTATTAAATAAAATAGTTCTTAAAAATTTAAATTTCAATAAAGAAATATAATTTAAATAATTGATAGATTAATTGAAAGGGTAATTTATTTTTTCCCCGTATCTATTCATCATGATCATTTTTTTGTAGCATGCACAACGTATATGTTGTAGTCATTCTTATCTGGAAATCATGTAATAGACAAACAAGCCTCATATAAATCAATGACATCATCATCATCCTTATCATATAATTGGATTCTTTTCCCTTGTAAAATCACATACCATTGATCATTTGATGGATCAATGACAAAAAATATTTTCTTTATATGTGTAGACCTGATAAATAGTTCCTCATTACAAATAATATTTTCAAATCAACCATTTTAATCACATATTCATCATGGTTCAGACCACTGTTTCTTGAAACCCAATTACACTTAAACATAGTTACTTGATATTTAATATAATAAATTTGAAATATGTCTATAAGAACTCCAAAATATGGTGTTGATGCATAAATTGATTTTTTATCTTTTTCACTCGAAAAATCTTGTGATTAAATGATGACCATTACACCACTATTTTGAATGGTATTATTTTCATCATATTTTTTTGGTAAATGTGTTCCCATTAATAATAAAACCATACCATGTGATCCCATTAAGAGATGGCCCCCTTTAAACCATTTTAATGATTCTAATACAGATATAAATATGATGAAATTATCTATAATCTATGAAACAAAGGAATTTTTATTCTTCATCATCAACCAATTTTCATTTCTTTTTAGATATCATAACTTTAATTAAGGAATATGTGATGATATATATGATTTAACCTCATATATGTTGTTCAAAATATATAAATGTGACAGAATCACTTCATCACATGGAATGAGCTTTACCTTCCATACTTGAATCCATATAACTTCATTATCAATTGTCAAATGTCGATGTTTAGGGAGACCGATATGCTACAATTCAAAGAAATTATCATTAATGAAATCAATCTCCTCTTCTGATACACATTTTTGAATAATAGAGGCCTCTGGTTGATTAATATTTTTAATATATCTCTTTAAAATTTTCATATACCTTTCAAAATGATACATCTTTCATAAATAAATAGGCCCCCATATTCTTATCTTAGGCACCAAATGAATTACCATATGAACCATTATATCAAAAAATTTAGGTGGCAAATAAATTTCTAGTTGATGTAGAAGAAGATAATATTCATTCTACAACACATATAACAGATTTAGATCAACAAATTTAGAATAAATGTATTTGAAAAAATTACATAACCTAATAATAGTCCTATTGATAGTTTTCAGCAATATACCATGCATTGAAACTGGTATAAGTTGTTGCCTCAATACAAGACAATCATGTTATTTCATACCTATTAATTTAAAATCCTTAAATGAATCAAAATTCTCCACATTTTAAGAGTAACCACATGGTACTTTAATATGATGAAGTTGCTAAATAAATTTCATATTCTCGATGTTTCTTAATGTGTGACAAGCTATAGGTAAATATGTTATGTTTCCTTTCATATTTAGAGATTACTATAAGCGTATTCCAATTGATATCAAGTATATACTAATATGAAATCTATCTTTTTTCTTTAATTGTTTGTATAAAAAAGTTCCAATCAAACTGTCACATATGTTTTTCTCAACATGGATAACATTAATGTTATTTTTTATCTCTAAAACAATCAATAAGTTAGTTTGAAAAAGATAGACTCTTTCTTCCAGATGTTTTTTAAGATGAGAACTTGTTTTCCTTCCAAATTTCAAATCAATATTTTCCACCATGTCGTAATATTATTCAACTAACAATGGTCATGGGGGGAATATTGTATTCCTTTAAACCATTAACTTTTTTTTCAATCTCTGATATGGATTATCAATTCACAAAAATATTAGATTTATCATGTGTAATGTCTTTATTACATTCTTCAATTGATAATATGAAGTTTATTCATCACAAATTGGACATGATTTAAGTCCCTTAACCCTCTATCAAAATAAGTGTCCATATGTAGGAAATTCATTTACAGTGAACATTATCATAACATGAAGATAAAAATAATATTTCTTTTTAGAATCAAAAACATTAACACATGTATCCATAGTAGTTCTAAACCATCAACTAAGGTTTAAAGATACACATCAATATCATTTCCAAATAGTTTTGGTCTAGAAATCATCAATATCATCATAACATATTTTGTCTTCATACATATATATTTGGAAAAGTTTTAAACTATAAATGAAATAGAAAATTAACTATGTTGGATACTTAGGCTCTCATATGGATTCATTTCATAAGTAATAAATCTCTTTCAATGAATTCTAACTTCACTTCAAAAATTATGAAATTGTTTATCAAATGTCTTCCACAATGGTGAATCAGTAGGGTGACGTAAGTTACCATAAGATATGCACTCATTTGAATGCCATCTTAACCATGTTTCATCCATTGAATGTTCAAATAGATACTTCAAATGAGGAATTTTTTTATGGTACCAAAATTATTTACAATGATCATTGATTCTGGAACCTCATAATGAATCATAGTTCAATTATTAGAATTATATAATGGAATTATTTGATAAAATTATTAGAAACTATTCAAAATTGATTTTTAATGAGATTAGATTTTGGTACCTAATATTGAATATGAGTTGACTTTTTCATCCATCTTATAGTGTGATGTCACACTTGTAGGATAGTTTGATAAATATTAATATTCATTTCTATAAAATATTCAATCATTGGGGAAAGAATGTATCCTTTTATATCCCAATCATATTGGCCATAGTATTTTCATTTCCCCATGATTAGAATCTGGAAGCCAACTCCTTCATAGAAGTAGATATTTTAAATGTTCAAGTAAGTTAGAGAAACATTTATCACTCCACCCATTTGTTTTGTTCAAGTTAACTGGTCTGAAAACTACTGATAACGTTGTATATTTAGTAAAACCTGGGGAAAATGGTTTCTCATAGTCTCTTTAATATTGTTCAGTAGTTTCTGTTTTTTATGGTTTCAACACCTAAATTATTAATTAATTCTTCAATATGATTTTATGCCTCATTACAAATATTTTCATCAACAATAGTTATTGAATTTATTTTTTCTTTCACCATGTTAGATCCAATGTGTATAATTACGGTTAAAACCATAGAAAATGAGATGTTTCTCTATTTAATAGATTTTTACATTCTCATATTAAAACACTTCACACATTGATAGAAAATAAAATCTATGTATTGAAAATTTCTTTTAGAAACTTCCAAGAATCATCAACTCCTTTTCCATATTCCCTAGTGGTTCTTTGTAAATTTATCCAATTATGACCCATTTAATACCTGATATAACAATATAATCAGTGAATATATCAATACATATAAAAATTTAAATATATATATAAATAGATGAATTTTAAATATAAACACATTCAAAAAATAATAATTGTTAATTAGATAGGAAACATCCATGATTACTAGGTTTAAAATAAAAACCAATCTACTAAAGGTGTTTATTTAACATGATGTGTGTCATGTTGATCCAATGTACATCACTTGTAATAAAACTATTAGAAATTCCTATTAAAAATCATTATTTTTTAAACTAATCAATTTTTCGTTTTAATTTATTTCCTTTTATTTCGTTTTATATATGTGATATTCATAGTAAAAAATCCTTATTTTGTCACTATATGTATGTTTCCCACACCTCATATTATATTATTAGGATATTTGTTTAATTTCATACCTTAATGTTTGTGGTTGTATATGATAAATAGTTAATTATTTTACTTATTATCATTTCAATATAGGGGGTACAGTCACCCCATGGTAACACTTTAGACCCTAATTTCTATCAAAAAGCTCTTTTTGTTAAAAAATAGTATTAATCATTATTCACATGAAAATACATTTTTTATGAAAAACAATTCAAAAAATGTTATAATATGATAATATTGAAGACATATGTCAATAATTGATGTTCATTTTACCAAATTAAATTTATGCAATTAAATTTTTTAATTGAACTATTATATTTAATGAAAAACAGTTTTTATTGAAATATGACCATTATAACATTTACTATTTTGTAATATTATTTCAAAATAATATCAAAATTAATGAATTATAATATACTAGATCATATATATAAATATCATATATTGTTTCGATTATTCAAAAGGGGACGATTTAATTTATTAAAGTTAATTACACAAAATTTTAATAAATTTTATTTGAAAAAATATATATTATTGTAATATAAATTATATATCATCTAAATTTAATGATAATGAAGATTTTATTTTCATTTTATATACATATGTTTTAATGATATTATAATGTAATTATTTTCAATCATCTAACATGTATTAGTTCATTTTATATAGTTGTTACATTAATTTAGTGTCGTGCGTGTCAAAAATGTATTGAAGTTTTTATTAATATAATTGGTGAAAAAATATAGAGTCATTACATGTGTTATACATTTTATTGATGAACGATAAAAACATATATCATTTTTCAGTTAATAATATCATCAATAACATTTTTTAATTTCATTAAATAAAATATTTATCAAAATAAAAAAACTTTTCAAACAGTATTTATAAATAAAAAACAACTACATAAAAATAATTGATACAATAACTCAAAATATAACTAAATGATAAATAATAAATCTTAAAATTTAAAAAAACTCACCAAATTTAGAGTTCAAAAAAAAAAATCTTAATCTAAACGTTCTCCCTCAAAATCATTGGAAGAATAAACATTTCATGATATAACAAAATACTTTGTAGAAACAAACAATAAACAAGAACAGACAAATAAAATCAAACCACGGTTAATGGTCTGATGAAAAATGACTTCCAAATAAACAGTACTTAGTTAGATGATGAAAAAATGATAAAGGATGAAAAATCAAGTGCACATATCATTAAATGATGATAAAAATCAAATAATCCAACAATAATGGTCATTGAGGATCTGCGGGTCTCCTTTGAAGTCATCACAAGTCAATAAAAATTGTTTCACGGATTTAAAAAATGGGGGATTCATGATCCATGTTATTTTTTAAAAAAAAATCATCATTTTTATATAAAATGACACCAAAAACTAATTAATGACTTAATTTTTTATGAAAACCAATGCCGATAATTAATTTTTTGTTAAATTTATGGTGTCATTTTATAACAAAACTGATACCAGAAAGTCAATATGAAAAATATTTTTCATTGGTTAATGTTAAATCTAATGCCAAAAAGTGTCCGTAGATACATTTTAAATTGGTTTATGAAAAAATTATGTCATAGCTTCAACATTGAATCCACTATTTCTACTAGTGGATAGCATAAACCACTTTTCAACATGTCTTTAATTAGACCCAAGGTAATAATTTCAATCTGATTTACTTATTCATATATAAAAAATTTCTTATCCAAACAACATTCTTTTAACATAAGGAACATATTTAGGGTTATCATTCCCTTAATCAAGTGTTTTCCATGAACATAACCTTTCCATTATATCACTTTTCTAGTCTATCAAAACCATTCAACGTATTCTTGTAAATCCTATAAGAAAAATAATAAAATAAGATATCCTTATATATTTCATCATTCATATAAAATTATTATTGAATCCAAATATAGAAAAACTTTGATTATTCTACTTCATAATTAATACATAATATGGTTACCTCATTATATTAATTAATACATATTTCTTTTCTTATTTCATTTGTAGTCTCATAATTATCAAAAATATAACCATTACTCATACCACCTTTATGATTCTCTTCGGGATCATTCCACTTAGAACAATGATTTGTTTAATAACCATTAATTCATCACTTAATGAACATTAACCTTGATGAGTCCCTAGGGAATCCATTATTCCTATACATTTTTTTTCACCAAACCCTTCATTTTTCCTTTTTAGTTACTTTCTTTGTGTCTTTATTTTAAAACATCAAATCAACTTCTTCATCCTCTAATACATTCACTTAGGTTATTCTTTACACATTCCTGACATAAAGGAAAGTTAATCTTATTTTCTTTATGCGCTCCATTACCAAAAATATCAGATAACTCATTCCTTAGATTCTTTGTTGAATCCATGATTTGGTTAGGGTATACCTTGTTAATCATGTTTCGTAAAAACTGACTAGGAATGATCCCCATATCCTTCACTCTAGTAACCTTCTCATTTGAATTTCATAATTAAATTTTATATCACATTCAACATTAACTCAATTCCTTCTGGTTCCCACCATTGACTAAACCCAAAAAACATTGGGTGAGAAACAATTATCATAGTGTAAAACCATATAATCAAAACAAATCAATTATAGGTTGTATTAATTATGAAGCCTTTTTTTATATCTAGGTTTCCTTAATCTTATCATTAGATAAATCTGTAGACATATCCATAGAAATATCCCTTAGGATATCACTAAATTATTATCATCCTAGATTCTAAAGGTTGATTAAACAATTCCATTGATACCAACTATAGTGACACAGGCTCAAAAAACAAGGATATTACATCATTTTATATGAACATTCATCACCTTACAAAAACATTTTCCTTAAGACTATAATTGTTTAGTGTATTTGGTAAATTGGAACAAAAGTTTCTAACCTGGTGAAGGATCATCAATGTTTCCCACAAATATCTTCCTTGTTAGTACTTCCACATAAAACCTTTCTTCAAAACTAAGTGAAAGGGATCATAAGTAATGGGTTATATCAGTTTCTCAGTAAGGGTAAATAAAGGAGATACGTAAACATAATTATGAACATAAGGGCATGATAACATATGTATAACATTAGAACATCATACCTTGCTTATCGAATATCAGACACATGATTCACGACATAAATATTGGCAATTCATAATATATGAATTATAAGGTAATTAAGATAATAATCCATGAAATCATAACATAGGAATAAGATATAGAATTTTTTATAGACACATAAACATAAAAAATATATCCATGGTATTCCTGGAATCCTGGTCAAGGCCATCATAGTTGTATAGATTCACTCCCCATACCATATTATTATTGATGGTTCATTCTCATGACTATCTCAGTATTCCAGGTTCATTATTAGTTCATCTAAGAAGATAAAGTTCTTTACTGAACTGAGTTCACATCCCATTACATCCATTTCTATCTCATTAGATATAAATATTTACCCAATGCATTGGAGGGAGATATAGGTTCCACCCATATCATAATGAAACCTTACATATGTGTTCCATAATATCATAAGAAATTATATCATAACCCATGAAATTAGATGGTTTTTATAATCATGTAATCATATCATACCTATAGAAAAGAGGTTGGTTTCATAATCATTTCATCAAATCATAACCAATGAAAATAAGTAGGTTTCAAAAACATATAACCATTGAAATGGAAATAGGTTTCATAAACACATAACACATTAAATATAAATGGGTTTCATAAATATATAACCCGTTAAATATAAATGGGTTTCATAAACATATAATCTGTGAAAGAGAAACTCATTTCATAAATATCATGACATTGAAAAAAACAATTCTGAGAAAAAATATGAATTGAAACTTTGGATAATTTCCTATAAAGACCTACGTAACATCAATTTATATCGTCTTAGATGGAAAATAAATTTGAAATATCTTTTAAAAACATTTCTTGAAGAAAATATCCATCATTCTTCGAAAAAAATATTTTTAAAACATAAAACCTTTCAAAGATAAAATTTCATTGTAAATACATTGATAACATATAAATAAGGCTTGAATATTTTTTAAAACCTTTTTCATTGAAAAAATATAAAATAATCCCTATAATATTTTCAAAACTATTTCCCTTGAAAACTGTAAGAGATTCTTAAAAACATTTTGAAACAATTTTCACTGCAAATTTTTAAAAGAAGCTTGAAAAATTTTGAAAACTTTTTTCTTTGAAAATTTATTGTAATCTTATAAAATAATATTTTATATCATTATATCCTTTTATCTAAAAATACATTTTTAAACATATTAAGTAAGCTTTAAAAATTAATTAAAATGAATTTTAAATGTAAATAAAATTGAATCCCGTTTTCCTTCGAAAAAAATTTAGAATAAAAAAATTAAAAGAATATTAGGAAAATAATTTTCATTAAAAAAGTTATATTGAATTCATACAAATTAATATTAAATAAAATTATGTTCATGATGGTGGGTAAGTCTGTACATGTGGAACATTCATGTTACACCTTAAATGTTTAAAAGAGTTCTTTGATCTGAAAATGAAAAGAATATTACTTTTAAAATATTTTTTTAAAAGTTTGTTCATGGGTAAAATTTCATTTAAACATTATAAGATAATATTAATATATTTTTTAAAACATTTTTAGAAATTTCAGTTTTAAAAGAATTTATATTTCTTACCGAAAGGATAAATAAATTCAGATTTTCTTAAAAAAATATTTTCTTAATTGTCTTAAGTAGAAATTAGTGGAAAATGGTTCCACTACATGGATATATAATTAATAACAATATTTTAAGATATTTTATGTGATTAAATGAGATATAGATCAAAATATTTCATAAATGGAATCATAATCATAAACAATCTTGATAAACGATGAGATTGTAGCAATAAACCATTACCACTTTGGTAACTTTGAATCATTATAAAAATAAAATAATAAAATTAAAGGAATAATAAAATATAATTTAAAGATTTAAATTAATGATATAATATTTAAATGGAATTAAATACACCTCATAGAAAAATATTGGTGCATAACATGGAACATGTCTCAAATATGGAAAATTAAGACAAAATTACTTTACCAAATTGTTAACCCTCGAAACATAAACTCCATTAAAGAAATATCATAAAATGGATATATAAATACCAATAAATTTATGTATAATAATAATATAATACATATATGGACATTATAAGCACTTCATATAAGAAATAGAAGGTGAATATGGATTGTGTCTCAAAGAAAATTAAAGTGAGATGAGAAAATCCTTACCTTATATCTAGACTCTCATCGTACTCATTCGAACATCATGTATTATAAGTATAAGTTTATTAAAACCCATCATATAACTGTATTCATATATTTAATATCAATTATGATTTAATTATGTCTTTATATTACCCTTTCATTAATAACTCCAGGTTAAATTTACATTTCGTGTGATAACCGCCTTGTTTTTGTACATGTTTTGACTTGTTATTCTTGGTCCTCTTACTTAGATCACAATTTTCTTATTTAAATAATTTATAAATTGATATAAATATCATTTGTATTCATTATAATTTTATTTATAATAATATATATATAATATATAATTATGAAATGGAACACACCGTTTATAGAGATGATAGGTCGTACGCACGCATGAACGTTCTTTCTCTTTTATTATCATAATGAAAGATAGTAAGTAAATAAAATATATTTATAAATATATAATATTATTAAAATATTATTTTTATTTCATATATATCATATTATTTTACTAAACCCATCTTTAATAAATTCCATTTAAAATCTGAATGAATTACATTGCATTGAGGAGGCGGTGGTCCACACCTCCACAAGTGAAGTTATCTTATTTACAAAAAAATTAAAAGAATGAATATATGTTTTATATAATAATTCCATAATATTAAATAAATCATATATATCTTATAAAAATAGACTTTCCAACATAATTCCCAACCACTATAGGTGGTAATGGAAAAATAAACAACATCGTTTCGTGAGGCGGTAGATCGTTGTAAACAAGAACAATACATTCATTACCCATTAGATGGAAGTGTGTGTAAGTGTACATAGAAAAAATAGAATAAAAATTATCAGTATATTAATTATAATTATTTTATTAAATTATCCGGGAAGAATAAAATTTTAGTGGGTGCAGAATGAAAATAGAATAAAGTAGCTTATGTTACTAGTTCTTTGGGTAACCCCTTTTGGTTTTCACCAAATGGACTCTTTTATATGGATATATGAAAAAAAAGAGGATTGTAAGGTGAATTTATGGATATTGAGATCATATTTTAGTAGATTTTGTGTGATAAAAATGGTTTATCGTTGTGAATAGGTGGGTTGGGTGATCTTCTTTTTATAGTCGAGGTTGAGTGACATTCTGGAAAAGTATTGAAAGAGGGAATTCCACCCACGTTATTACCATGTCTAGTGGCACCAATAATTTTTTGCATTTGATAAAATATAGTATAGGATCGAAATATTTCCATAAAATTGATTTTAGAAATGTTTATAGGTCATTTTGTGACTTAAGATTAGGGATTAGTCTTTTGTTAATTTAATTGCTTTTCTTAATCGTTGTAATTAGTTTTAATTAATTTGACTAATATTTTTGGTCAAAAACTAATTTAAACTTACTATAAATTTAAATTTTTATAAATAAAAATATGTAATCTATTTTTCCAAATTACAATCAAATAAGTTCAAGAAATTATCTTAAATTTAATCCCATGTGCAGGATGAAAAATCGAATTTTTAAAATAAAAAGGTCTAAAAGTTTAGAATATTTTTGTATCAAATATCAATGTGAAATTGGTACCAATAACCTAAATTGTATTAATGGATATATAGTTATCTAATTAATCTTTAAACCCACATTAAATTATATTTTAATTATATAAATAAGTTATATGAAAAAGTAGTTTTGAATTAAAATTCTGCATTTTTAACTATTCATCCAAAAATGAAGTTTCATAGAAAAATACAAAAAAGTAACCCAAAGTAAATTTTGATATTTAGATTTAAAAATTTATAGATTTTTTTGGATAAAATTTATCAAATTTTCAAAAATCATATTTAAAATGGGTTTACCATTAAAAGGTGGTAAAATTAACTTTTTGATAAATGTAACTTTTTATTCATAAAATTGGATTTATTCTTATCTTATACCAATAAATTAAATTGGATGAGTATAAAAATTATTTATTTAATATATAATATGTAGATTTTATTGAAAATAATTAAAAAAGTGGTTTTATTTAATTTATTGAGATAAAATTGTGTTTATACAAAGAAAAATAGATTTTTTAGTGATGTAATTTATTTATTTTCAAATAGTTATTACATTCATTTATATTAATTTATATCCAAAGGATTTATTTTAGATACATTTTTAAATCATATTTTCACAATCTAATTAATCTTATTCATTACTACATTTGCAATGGATAGATGGAATCTATAATAATATTTTAATAATCATGTTAATAGTACATTGTATTTAGGAAAATACTCAGCCTTGCGTGTTAAGAAAGTAATTGAAGTAACTCGGCATTGTGAGTAACACCTGACAAAAATTGTGTTTTATGTACCAAAAGATAATACAATTTTTGAATATGAATCAATATTAACTTGGTGTTGTGTGAAATAAAATCAAAACATACTATTTAAAAAACTATATTTAGTATTGCATGAAGTACAAAATATCAAAAAGATTAAATTTATTTGAAAAAATAATACACAAAGTCTTAGGGTGTTGCATTACCTGATGCTTATTTTTGGATTAATGTTATATAAACTCATATATTATTGTTTTAATAATGTTATAAATTTATACAAGAACAATATTCATATTTATAATATAATATATGATCCCATTATAAGATTTTTCCTACAGTTTGTTAATCATATTTCATTATTTGTATTATTTTGGGTGTTAATTGCATTGTTTTATCGTGCTTGTTTTGTCATAAAATCTTCCATTATTATAAATAATATATAGTTTTTTCATCTAAAAATGGTGATAAGTTTTTAAATATAATTTTTCATTATATATTTTTTATAATTATTATTGATATTTGAATGTAGAGAATCGTTCACACCGCTTCATGGGGACGGTAGGCCTTACGTATGCACGTGCGACGTTGTCATTGAATTAATGGGTGAAAGGGTAAGGAATTAAGTGATATATTTATTTTATAGAATTAATATAATTTAATATATATCACATATATCCACAAAATTTATTCTTATTGATCTTCATGTTAAGTTTAAATGAAAAATGAATTGCATCACTTCATAAGGTGGTAGTCTGCTCCACACATGAGTGATAGTTTCACATTTTTAACTAAATGGAACATAAGAAGGTATATGTGATATTAAAATTAAAAAATTATCTTTAATATAATATACATGTGTTAAATCTATCATTAGAAAAATCCTCGAATTGTGGTGATGGAAAACTAATTGCATTGGTTCACGAGGTAGTAGTCCATCGTACACATGATCGATGGTTTTGTTTACCATTTGATGGAAATGGAGATGGATATAGGTAATTACCTTAAAATAACAGAATTTAAGTATGTATTATATGATGATGTTATCATTTTAAGGATAAAAAATAAAGAAACATAATAAAAAAACAAAACCATCAAACAAATACTCCTAAAAAATCTCCATATAAAAAATCTCTTTTAAGAACGTTACCTCTTCTTCAGACAACTACTTTAGGATTCAATGAAGATACATTCTAGGATAGATCTATGATGAAACCAATGGATCTATAATTTTTGGAGGTTATTGAGGAATTTATTAGTTTAGGTATTGGCAAAACCAAATGTCTTTGAAATTGTAATGTTAAGAGGATAGGGGGTGAACTTTTATAAGTGGGTGAGACAACACATGTGGAAATTTTCAAAAGAATCAATTACACCCACATTTATATATTTAAAAAAACATAAAAATGGGTAACTATATATCCTTATTAGTAATATTGTCTATATATGTTCAAAAAATGGTTTTTTAGTAAAGTTTATATCCTTTTTAACCCTTATATTTTTAGTTTAACCCCCATGTAAATAATTTTTTACCTTAACTGCAGTAACTAATTTCAAGACATTTTACTAATCATAATTGTTAAAAATTTCATTTTATTAACTAGATAATATAAATTATGATGATTCAACAAGTGGAATCCATTTTTTCTAATTCAATTCTAAAAAATTAACTGAATCCAATATAAAATTATACCTGCAAAAATAATAAAAAGAAGGATTCTAAAGAGAAAATTCACATAAGTGTTAAAGGTTTTAATATAAAAACTCCATATAAAATTTTTTCCAATGAGTTTAATTAGTTAAATTTTAATATAATTGATCAAATTTTACTTTAAAACTAATTTAAAATAAAATTTTACCTTGTAAATTATTTAAAAAAATTGTAGTTTCTATAATAAAATCAATATTTTTAGCTATTCATTGAAAAATGAAACATTTTATAACCATAAAAAAAATTACCTTAAGATAATTTTAATATTATGATTTAAAATTTTAATTTAATTTTATAATAATAATTTTATAAATTTTTCAAAATTTAGTTTTAAATTTTGAACAAAAAGATCGACAAAACCATCTTTTAGAACAAAACAGTTTTTCAGAAAACATTTCTTTTTCTTATAAATGATTATTATTTTATTTATAATATATAGATAACCATAATTTTAATATTTTTTTAGTACTCTTTATTCCTGAAATTTTTTTTCTATGTTATAACATTATACTATATTACCATTTATTCAGACCCAGGGTTGATTGTTCTACAAGATATCAAAGAGATCGAATTTATTTAAAATGAAATATATCATAAATTATTGAGGTTTTTCATTTTTTTATAACATAAATTTTTAATTCAATATATTTTATTGAATATAATTTTTTCCTTTTAAAATATCAGGGTGTTAGAAATATTTGAAAGAAAACATAAATACTAAGGGGTTATTTTAATCTCAAGTGAGTTTTGGTGTCTATAAAATGATTTGATTGATCTATAATAAGAAACATGTATGTTCATGAAAAGGTTACATGATTTTAGTATTTGGACCTAGATAGAACTAGGTATTTTTAATTAAGTTATTTATAATTTTATTATAATATAAGATAGAGACCCATGTGATTTTGGATTAAGAGATGGGTGTTTAGTGTTAAGATCATGTAGACAGATATAAAAAGTGCTGGTTTCAATAATATCACGGGTTGGGTAGAATTTCAGTAGGTGAGTCCTATAGTGTAGTGCATAATTGGGTGGATTGGGTTTGAGTGGGATTTTATAATTATATGGAGCTTTATAAGGCCATGGATCAATTAATCATAAGTAATGTAGATATTTAGGTGTGTTCATACATCATCATTATATTGGGATAGTATAATGAGTAAGTTGATTGGTTGATTGGAATTGTTCCATGAGATCATAGATAGATAGTCTAGAATAAAATGAAACCATTAATATGATTGGTATTTTAGAGGAATTAGTCGTAACCTTTGTGACTATATAGAATGGATTTCAGTAAGATGTGTTCTTGAGTGTTAAAGTTCTATAATAGAAACATGGTGACTGTTTTGGAATGGAACATGATGAGTTAATTATTAGTTTGTGACTAGGATAAATAATTTTTTTAGATGTGAAAAGGGTGGTGAAAATAACCATAGTGATTTCCAATATTTCAATTAATTAAAAATAAAATTAAATGTGGTTATAAATTCAATAAGGTACATGGTAGAGTGCCACCAGATACTCCATGTTATGATCAGTGTGATTATACCACTAGTATAAAAAATACTCCATTTTAATTCCACTTAACTCTTAGTTTTCCCTATATCAAGTTTTAGGAAAAGAGTTTTGAAGGGGAAAATTCCTCCTTTTCTAAAAAGAACCACTCTTAGGGCATCCTCATTGGGCCATTCTCATGATAGGGAGTGGTCATCTCCCCATATTTACCTTCACCCACTTATTCATTCTTCAAACTATGGGATTTAAGTGTGTTTAATCATAACACACCATGTTAAGTCCTCTCCTTCATCCTACCTTTCTATTTATTCTTTTTATATTAGATTTTGGTGATATATGCCTAAGAATTTGATTTTTGATTCCACCAAGGCATGGTGTAATCTTATCATAAAAATATTAATTTCTTTAGTAGACTCTATAGGAGGATAGAGTTAGTTAATTGCTCATAATTGTTCAATTTTGGTTATTTTATCCCTCATAGTGATCTATCTTGTGAAATTTTTCAATTTCGGATTAAAATAATGATCAATTTCATGTTAAAAAATAAATATATTTCTCATTCTAGACATGGGTTCATGGAAGGTGATTTCACTAAGGTATTATTATATTTGTTATGTTAATTATGGTATTTTGATATAAATTTATAATCTTTTTTATCTGAAAAACTTATGGTAATATTTGTGTTATTTAGTATCAAGTAAAGAAACTTTGGGAATAAATTATTAATAGAACCTGTAATTTTTTGGGATGACCATTACTTTTTAAGAATACGGATTGTTTGGTTTGTGTATCCTTGCATATGGGTTAACTTATCCTCATGTAGTAATTATTATTCTTGTGATCATGATTTTATATTATGTAATGATATCATTCAATAAATGGTATAAGTTATTATAATTCTAAATGTCACTAAATGACTGTATATCTTGTTAAATGTTTCATTTAGTTGTGCCTTGGTGAACACATATTGGTAACCAATAATAATGATCACATAGTGTTTTGGGTTGTTTTTTGATATAGATTTATAAATAATTAAATGGTATATCATTCTAAAATTAAATTTATATGGATAATAACTAGAATCAAGATTTAAAATTAAATATATTATTTTAATTGAATCGATTAAAAATGGAATTCCAATTCAAGATCCAGGTTTTTTTCAATATGGATTCACATTGGTTTCGAAAAAAACATTTGGTGTAAACTGATATATGAATCCTTTTTAAATGGTCTATTAAAAAGTTTTTATACCTACATATTTGATAAAATAAAAGGAAACATTTTTAGATAAATTTTTTTTTTGATTAACCATGTGAGGTAGATGTCTAATTTTCAAGGAAATATAGTATTTGTGTGAACTACTTTAATTGATAATTTACTTGTATTTTATTTTCTATTGTATTAGGATGAATGATATTAATGGAACCATACGTAAATCATTTGGTTGTATAATGGTGTAGAAATACTAGGTTGTGATGTCTAGTGGGATTATTTTTAGTTATATATTTATGAGACCATAGAAGGTACCCGTTCCGAATAATGATATTGTTTAAGAATATTTAGTTCCCAGACATTATTAAGGGAGTCATGGGGTTCAATGATACTTTAATTTATTGATAATAATTGGGTTATAATCATGGTATTTAGAAACCCTTAGAATGGTGTGAGACAACCGGCATTGATCGAGTGATGTGTGAGACTATTCACTATAATCCTTTATATATATTTTTATCTTCTTAATGGGTGTTTAGACTCCTTAATTTCTTTTAATAGTTCCCAAATTAATGGAATCAATGTTTGATTTATTAGATAGTGTGGTTGTTGTGAATATCCTAAAAAATAACTGCGTTCATGGGAGGTATCTCCCTAGTTGTAATAAATCCATATTATGGATTTGATTTTTTTCGGTTTTTTTGTTTCCTAACAGTTAATTAGACTTTTTTGTTTTATTTCTTTCTTACTAAGATATTGGACTCAACTCATACCTTTATATATCTCATGAGTCCTGATTTAAATTAGTTAACCTTATGTTTTATTGTAGGTAAAGATAACACATTAGATATGGATTCATATATTTGAATGAGAAGTGTGGTGTATGATTAGGATCTGATAATAGAATGTCTCATGATATGGGTGGTGGCCATTATATTATATTTCGTTATTTATGTTGTGTCTTTATGATCTAATTGGCCAGAATACTATTTTATTATTATTGTTTGTTGTGTATATTATTTCTTTATTGTTCTATTTATGTTGCATCATGTATCTTATTTTGGTTTACTTCAATATAAACCACAACGTGGTGATATCTATGACATCATATTTTTCCTTTAGTGCATAGTATTTTTAACCTCCCAATTATAATAAATCCTCACTATCTTTGTGCATGTTCGCCTTATATCACATAATATGTAACAACTCATTAAATCATATCTAAAATTCTTTTTTGATATCCATTAAATCAATTTTTTGAGGAGTTATCATTATTCACTCTATGTTTTATTAAAATACTTTATAACAAAATTTTCCCTCATTCACACTACCATTATATATAACCCCATTGTATTTAATTACATTTAAAACAACTATTAATTCTCTAATATATGGTTGTAAGAAAGGTACAACCTCTAGAAATACATCAATGTTATATTAAAATAAAATTTTCAAGATATTTATCAAACAAATGTATCTCCATACATATTTCAAGTAGATGTATCACATACATAATGCAGGATCATTTAATCCCTTTTTCAAAGACATCGAGTGTCCATGAGACAAAAAAATGTAAATATCATATGACATTACTAATAAATTATATACCATACAAGTAAAGACTAACTAATAAAAACTAACACATATGGTGTCAATAATTTAATTTCATGATTACATCACAAAGGACTCAATTCAATAGATAACTATTTCACATTTCACAAATCTAAGTGTCACTATACACTCCCTCAGTCAAACCTAATCAAGGGGAAAGTGTCCTAACAATTATACAAGAAGATAAAATTTCATATTTATTAATAAAAATCTGTTAAATGGTCAATCATAGGCCAAAAAAAATTACATTATCTTAGCCTTTATGAAATTATAAGGGATCAAATTATAATGTTTTGCATGCGAGATTATATATTAACCTATGATATATAGGATTAATATGAAATATTCACCCCAAGTATACTAATGAAATAATGTATGAGATTACATGTAGTATATATATTGGGTTATCTTATAGTGACCTAGGATTTTCATACATAGATATTACATTTTTTTAGATGAATATTAAATATATTACACAAACACATTACTAAGGACCATAATAATTTAGTGTCTTTGGAGACTAGGTACACAATCCATTATTTTTTTGAAAGATCTACAACATATCCCATAAATATCTTCCCCTATAGTAATATTTACAAACATACCCTACATAAAATAATTATTTATAACCTAGAGAAAGAAAATATAAGAAAGGGTGACCTTAGATGCATAGTAAGGGTAAGAAAGTGAGAAATCATGGATCACATAATCATAACATGAGAATAATGGTACGAAAAACTGAGAATAACTTTTGAAATCCATGACTTATATGTAAAATATGACAATATTGAGACATGTAATAAATATTGGAAGTTAATATGACATTAATAAAAAAGGGAATCAAGGAACTTGATCTATGAGAGAAAACAATTAGCATAAGACATTGAATTTTTTCATACAAATAATCATAGAAAATCAATTCCATAGTTGTAATGGCTCACTATTATGGTTATCATATTGGAATAGGTTCACTACCAAAACCATCATAGTAGTCAAGGTTCACTCCCAATTCAATCATAGCATAAAAATATCCTTACATAACCAGGTTCATTCCCCATTCGAGTATTTTTTATCCCATGAGATATAAATATTAACCCAAGGAATTGGAAGGAGATATTGGTCCCACCTATTTTTGGCTGTATTGAAACCACCATCCTTAGTTATAAAATTACCATCATCCTTGTTTATAACATAACCACCATCACATAATGAAAAACATACATATTTTTCCCATAAGATCATAAGATATTCATATTATCAAAAACCCTAAAATGAAATGGTTTTTATAAATATTTCATTATATAAAAACCTATGAAATAGAGACATCTGTCATAATTATTTCATTATTTCATCATTTCATCATATCATAACCCATGGAAAAAAGAGAACAATTAATAAAAAATTTATTATGGTATAACCTCTGTAATATAAATTGGTTTTATAAATATATTTTCATCATAAACAAAAATCATTCATAGAAATAATAATAATTTTATCCATGGATAAAATCCCTATTAACACAAAAGTTACATAAAATGATGTCATCTTAGATGGAAAATGATTTTTAAAGATAAATAACCTGGAAAATTTCTTGGGGAAAATAACTTTTCATTGAAAATGAATTTTGAAAACTAAAAATTCATAAAACATTTTTGTAATTATTTTATTTGAAAATAAACATTGAAACTTATTAAGGGAGTTTTAAAAATAATTTAAAAACATTTCTTGAGGAAAATATACTTTCCAATTTGAAATCACTTTTTAAAACATATTTTAAAAAAATAATTTACATTGAAAATAAAATTGAAAACATATAAATAAATATTAATATAAAATAATATTCATAATGTAATTAAGTTACATTCATTCCATACATGTTAAAACAAATATTCCTTTCACATTTTTGATAAAACCCAAAAGGGAATTATTTGGGAAATGATATAATGATTGATTTCAAAACATTTTGTAAACAAGAAAAAAATGGGTCAAAATGTATTCAACAGATCATTTTAATAATGTTAAAAAAATTTAAAAATAGAAAAAATTGTTCTTGAAGAAAAAGGGTCTTCAACTAAAGAGATAAATAAGGTTAGATTTAATTAAAAAGATTCTTTTAAACTATTGTGTATACATAGTGATGAAAATTTAGGGAAGAAATTTATTCCCATGACATAAATACAAGAGAATAAAATTAATTATCTTATTTATATATGTATCATAATATTTTATTATTGGAAGCATAATCATAATCAATCCTCATAAATAATCAGATTATAACATAAAACACTTTCCGCTTTGGAAACATTAAATTATAATCCCCGGGAAATAATAACATCAAATGAAACATAAAATATTGTGAAAATAATTATATTCATGATATAACATTTCAAAGTACATGTATATACACCTATTGGAAGAATATAGGTGCATAGAATAATATAGGACTCCATGAAGGCACTTTGATTCAAAAATACCTTATCGCTTTGGTAACCTTTGAATAGTAAATCCCATGAAAAAGAGATCCTAAAATAGAATAGTAAGTCTCTATAATTTTAAGGATAATAATAATTTAATACATTCATGGGTAGCATAAACATCACATAAAATAAATACATGGTGAACATGGTGTGTGTCTAAGATAAAATAAAAATGAGATGGAAATCGTTTATCCCTTTTGTAAGATTTTGAATTGTATACCCAATAAAAATTTAAAAAAAATTAAAGTTATAAAAAAAAATTATTAGATTAATGATATAAAGTTTCTAATTTTAGTTATATACACCTCACAAAATAAATGAGTGATGAATTTTCATGTCTCCTAAAAATAAAATAAAAGAGAATTGAAATCTCTTACCTTAAGTATCTACTTCTTATGTACATGTTAAAACCACTTTTATAATTAAAAATTATTATAAATATATTATAGAAACATAATTATATATATTACCATATATTATTTTCTTATGACCATTCATTACCATTTACTAATAATTCCTTGTTAAAATCATGTTTTGGGTAATAACCGCTTTGTTTTCGTATGTGATTTGACTTGTTATTTTTGGTCCTACTAAATTGATAGTGTTTACATAATCTAAAGAATAAAAATAATTAAATAATTATAATATTAATACAAAAATTATAATTTTAAGAATAGATATTAAATATAGTTTTGGAAAATGAAGTATGTTACCGTTACAATGATGAAAGGTCCTATATAAGCATGAGTAGCGTTTCTATTATTCAATGATCATTATAAAAAGGTGGTAAGTGATATTTTACTTTTATAAAATGACAATAATATCATAAATAACATATTATTTCTTTAAATATACTTATCCATATCATCCATTTGGTGTGGTGGTGAGAAAATAGATCCACATCCCTTTGTGAAGGAGGTAGTCCACAAGTTCATGAACGACGTAATCATCTTTCAGTGAGTGAAAGGGTAAGAAAAAAACGATGTATTATCTTTCAATAATGATATATATTTCATTAATATCATAAATATTTAATTTATTTAATTTATTTCACATATATTCATTAATTTTATCCTTATTACCTTCCAAGTGATGTTTTACTGAAAACAAATCACATCAGTTCGTGAGGTGGTAGTCTGCCGAACACATGAATGATGATTTTGTAAAACATTCGATCAAATTGGGGATGGTTGTAGGTAATACCATTAAAATAAAACATATAATTATATGTAATATAATATTTTTATTATATATTCTTGTTTTAAGAATAATTTAAGGAAGTGGAGGAAGAAATATTATGGAAATCCTCGTTGAAGAAAAGTTACCTCTTCATTGGGTATCCTCCTTAAGAATACACCAAAATCATTCTTAGGTTTGTATTATTCCAAAATTAAGTAATATAAGATGAGAAGAGGAATTTTTAAAGTTAATTTATAAGGTAGTTTCAAAACAGAATGGTTTTGAATGTGTGAAGATGATAAGATAGGGAGTGGACTTTTATAACTCCGGTGAGTGGCACACCTGTAATTTTTTGAACGGAAAATGGTGTACCCATATTTTACTCATTACACAAGTCTCCATAATAGATTATTATCCATTATTATACATAATATGGTATAAATATTTCTATTGAATTGTTTTTATACAATTTCTAAGGTCATTTTACCCCTTATCTTTTAAGTTTGTCCCCCCGTTAAACCCATTTTGAAGTTAACCATGGTAATTAATTTTTACTATTTTCAATATTAATTTTGGTAAAAAATTGTGTTGATATTATTATATAATATAAATTGTTATTATTCCAAATTTTTAATACATTATTATAAACTCAATTTACATAAGGATAAAATTTTAATTTAAAATTAATCCCACATATGCGACAAGAAAGCGGGTTTTCAAAGAGAACATTTTCAAACTTTTATATTGTTTTCATTTAAAATATTGGTATAAAAATTATTAAAACGACAAAAACTAAATTAATATAAATATAAATTAACTGATTTTAATTTAAACCTTTTTGAAATATAATTTAAATTTAAATATATTTTGAACGAAAATATAGATTTCATGTAAAATTTCATTATTTTTCTCTATTCCTCAAAAACGTAATCTTTTCAAAAGTTGTAAAAAATTCAGCCTAAGATATTTTTAATATGATGATTTATAAAATGAATATTAATTTTTAAAATAAATTTTCAAAAATATTCAAAAAAATTATTTTTTAAAAAATGTGTGTAAAAAGTTGATAATACTTTTAAAAAAAATACATTTTTAATATAAAATTAGATTAACTCTTATCAATTATCTAGAAAATACATAAGATTAATTTAAAATCGTTTATTTGATTTATATAATATAAATTTCATTAAAATCATTCACCAAAATTATTTGGTTTAATTTATTGAGGTATAACATTTTTGTTTGCATAAAAATAATTCTTTAGATAAACATTTATTTTATTTTCATTTTTAATCAAATTTTCACCAAATAATTCAATTTATATACATGTGTAAGATATATGTTTCCATAATTTTGTAAATATTAGTTTGAACCTTCATTCCAATGGCTATGTGATATCTATTATATAATAATATTTTAATAATATATCATGTTTCGTTTAAACTCAATATGGTGTATAACGCAAGATAAACTAAATGTTACATGTAATTAAAAATATCCAAAAGATTTAATTCAATTTAAAAATATATATTTCAAAAAATCTATAGGTCTTAAATTACACCCCCATTAATATTAATTTTTTCCCTCAAAATTTATGTTGGTCATCAAATGTTAAACATTTAAAAATTACTTCCCAAAAACTCACAGGGTAAAAAGGGTTAATAAAAAATTCCCTTTAAAAAGAGACATGGATGTTTTAATGTTTTCTAGAATAACACATACTAGGTTTCAAAGTATAATTACATAGGTGTGAAGATAATATATAGACATTTAAGAAGATATTATATAATTATTTTGTAAGATCATGTCTTTTCCAAGAATTCAACATGAATAATTTAATTGTTATGGAAGACTGTCTAAATTTAATCCATAGCCCGAATACCCTTCATGCACCTCCTAGGTAAGGGTGTTCTTCTCATTTATATCTATCCCTATCTTACACTCCCCTTCTGCGATAAAAAAAATATATTTATCCATTAATTGATCTATATCTAGATTTTTTGAATCCAGATCTAGTATTTTTTTATCTAGATCTAGATTTTTCGAATCTATATCTAGTCTACTTGTATTTAGATCTAATGTTAAGTGATATTGTTTCTTTTAATCATGGATTTTAGTTTTGTATCTAGACCATTTTCTTTTTCACATTCTTTATGGATCCGCTTCAAATTTTGGATTTCTTTTGGAAAATGTTCTTCAACATTCTGGAGATATACGGTGTATAATTCAAATCCCAAATCCTAATTACATTTATGTTTATGTAATTTTATAATTTAAATTAGTAGATTAGAAATTTTTTATTAATTAAATTAATTAATTTGGTAAATTAATTAATTAATGGAAATGTTAAATATGGATATTGGGATTTTAGATATTGAATTATTATTTGTTAAATTAATTATTAAGTAGTCAGGATTGTTGAGCTTGATTATTTATTATTGAATTAATTAGTGTGAATGGTTAGAATTATGAAATTTTTATTTGGGATAATTAATTTTTGAATTTATTATGGTGAGATAAAGATTGTGTAAATTGAATAATTAATTGTCAAATTAATTTTTTTATATAGAAGTTTATGAATAAAAATTATTAAGTATAGAATTAATTATTAAAGATTGTTATGATTATTAAATTGATTGAGATGGAATAATTAATTTCGGATTTAATTTGGGTGGTTGAATTAATGGAGGTAGAAGAATTAATTGATGAATTAATTGGTGATATTTAATTGTTTTAGATGGAATTAATTAATTGGTGAATTAATTAATGGGTGTATTGTGATTTTTCAATTAATTTATTAAATAAATGAATTAATTAATTGATTAATTGATAAATTAGAGTTATTGGATTATTTAATTTTTGAATTAGTAATTATATTAATTAATTAATGAGGAGTAGTGTTATTATTTAATTAATTAAATGGATTAAAAAGTTGTATTGGAGGTGAATTTTATTTTCTTCTTCATTTTTCCTACTCTCTGGGAATGGTAAATAGGTGACTAGGAGGAGTCAGGGCATGGTTATGAGATCATGGATGAGATTAGCTACCGCATGTATCGGGGATAACCCACGTACCCAGGGTGGGATTTTTGTTATTGTTGTTTTCTATTACTTTTGACTATGATTTCATCTTGGGTGGAACACATGTGTTATGATGTGATTATTTTGTCAGGTATTTTTTGAGAATTGGATCGTGGAATAGAATTATAATAGAGTTGAGTAAGCATGCATCATTCTAGGAACTCAATATTATTATGATATGTATCATTTATAGGCACACATGAGAAAATAAGATATGGGTATGTTTTTGAACGTGAAGTGTTTTTTATTGCTTGTGAAATTGAATTAAACAAGGTTCTTAATATGAAATTGGATGATTTTAAAATGATAAAATATGTGAATAAATGGGTGTTTAAATAAGACAAATGAACAATGAGAATATTATAACCCATGTTACTCAGGACCTAGGTATTTCATGGTTATGGATAGTGACAATGCCTCAGTTTTGATCATGTGGAAGTAAAAGGGGGAATGCCTTATATGGTGTTGTGTGAATCCCTCTCGACAACTATGATAATGATGTGAATTAAAAATAACCTATTTTTATTTTTTTCCCTTGATGTGGGTAGTTTGGGTAGTGATAATTCTATTGTTTGAGAACATGGTTGTGAGTTGTGCCAGAGACTGTCTGGTTTTAGATCGATATGGTGAGATATTAGTGGGCAGGGAAGCCCGAGAAATTAAAAAGGTAAAGATGTTTCTATAGAGGTAGGTAATATTGTTGATTATGTATTTGTGTTGGTGTTCATATATTACTTATTAGTGTACTTTTAATTAGTTAAGATCATGTCCCCTACCTTGACATTGTCCCGGGTACACTAAAAAATCTATGGATGTATGCTTATCTTCTAAAATGTGTTTTGGATTGATATGGGGCCCCATGGAGTTTGTTTTTATGAATAAATATATATATATATATATATATATATATATATATATATATATATCTGTGTGTGTGTGTGTGTCGATGTGGATGGTTATAGGTTCTCCATCGATAGTTTATGGATGAATTTCTCAGGAGGTACCGGAGGTTGATGAATTATATGGGCCATGGGTTGTGGTGATTGAAATTCTTGACAAGCAGTGTTAAAATTTCTCCAAAGTTGTGGAGTGGTATATTAGTATTATATGTAAGGATCATGTAATATGTGGGTTGGAAGTGGTGGCATCGTAATTCCAATAATGAATCTTTAAGGTAGCTGTTTAAATTTCTTGGGGAAAGGCTAGGTGGGCCTTAAATATGGTGTATGTATTTCAATTCCAAGTAGTTTTTTGATGGCATGTCTAAGTGCCAATGTTAGATTTTATTCTTGTGGTTTTTGGGAATAATCAGTTGGGAAACTCATCGGGTATGTTTTGGAAGTTGATCTTGAGATTTATTCCTCCTTTAAGAAGCATCAGATATGTGTGTTGGGTCACCAAGGGAATATAGTGAGGGGAACGATGATGCTGGTAATTCGTATTCCATGGAAACTTAGAAATGTGAAAGAGGAAACTTGAGATTGAAAAGTTTATGTAAGGGACAATTGTCCCGTTCTTTTTTACTCAAAATAATAGAAATGATTGGGAGTACAAAACATGGATGAGCATTTATAAGGTGGTGAGATTGCAATATCCCGTGTTTTCTAGGTATGCAATAAGAATAGGTGAATTCTTACCGCATACCATGTGAATTTAATTCATGAATTGAATTGATTCACAACCTCAAAAATTTACACCCCCTTTAAGTGTTTTTCACCACATGTAGATATTTCATGAAATTGGATTTCACCATATGAATACATGTCATGAATATCGATTTTCCCACACGTATACATGTCACAATAGTAGATTACACCACATGTAATATTTATTTATTTTTTATTAAAGGGTTTTTATGAGGTTTTAATGGAAAATCAGGAAATAAGTCATGACATTTACATGAAGTGAAATAAGAATTCATGTCATGTAATTATAAAACACAGTATATTAAAATAATTCCTAGTGTGTCATGTAACCCTTTAGACACCCCTATTCTCTTTTATAAAGAATCTGGAAACCTCCTTGTCCATTGTAGAGCCTCCATGTACCTCCTACTTAGAGAGGAACTCCTATTCAGAACTCTGCCTCGTAATGTAACTCATATTCACATAACTTACTTGGATTGAATCTCTTTCATGAACCACTATATTTAATTGAATGCCCTTCGCACACCTCACATGTATGGTTGTTCTACTCATTTAGATTTATCTCTTTTTTATTCTCCTCTTATTGGATAAAAGAAATATTTTTATCCGTAGTTTGGCCTACATCTAGTTTTTTTAATCTTGATCTAGGCTTCTTTGATCTAGATGTATATTTTTTGAATATTTATCTAGGCATGTTGGATATAGATCAAAATTTAAGATATCTTGTTTCATTTAATTATGGATTTAGGTTTTTGATATAGACCATGATCTTCATTGCATTCTTGATGGATCCGCTTCAAATTGGGGATTTCTATTGGTGAACATTCATCACTGTTCTTGTGGTAGGTTGTTTATAATTCAAATCCTAAAGTCCAAATTATATTTACATGTATGTAATTTTAGAATTGATATTAATTGTTTAGAAATTGTGTTCTTGATTAAATTAATTAATTTAGTGAATTAATTAACTAAGGAAAATTTAAAATTAGGATACTAATATTTTAGATCTTGAATAATTAATTATTAAATTAATTATTGATTTATTGATATTGTTGAAATTGATTAATTAAATTTAGAATTAATTAATGTAAATGATTAGGATTATGAGGTTGTGTTTTGGGATAATTAATTATTAAATTAATTATGGTGAGATAGAGATTTTTGAAATTGAATACTTGATTGATGAATTAATTATTGTTATATTGAATTTAATGAATCGGGATTATTAATTTTAGAATTAATTATTTGAGATTTTTATAATTATTAAATTTTTTAATATGGATCAATTAATTGATGATTTAATTTGGGGGGTAGAATTAATTGAGATAGAAAAATTAATAATGAATTAATTGGTGATTTTTAATTGTTTGACATAGAATTAATTAATTGGTTAATTAATTAATGGGTGTGTTTTGATTATTTAATTGTTTTATTAAATAAAATAATTAATTAATTTATGAATTTATTAATGTGAGTTATGTGATTTATTTAATTTTTGAATTAAATAAATGGATTTATTAATTCATTAATTAATCAATGAAGAGTAATGTGATTATTTAATTGATGAATTAAATAATGGGAGTGATGAGACTAAATGATTAGTGAATTAATTAAAGGGATTCAGTTAGATTAATTAATTGGAGAATTAATTAATATGGATTGATTTATTAATGAAATTGCGGGAGTTAGACTAATAAATTGTTGAATCAAATAATACATATTGTTGGTTTGGTGAAATCAATTAAATTGGATTAATTCATTCAAAACTTAATTAACATAGATTGTTGGGATATTTAATTGAAATAATTAGATAATTATTTGATGGATTAATTATGAGGTATTGAGATATAAAATTTGATATAATAAATTGTGTAATTAATTATGAAGTATTGAGATTATGAATGAGATAATTCATTACCGAATTAATTATGGGATTTTGTGTTATCAAATATTGATTTATTAATGAAATAATAAATTAATGGGATTAACATCCTTAATAAATTATGGAATTAATTAAGTTTATTTTTGTGACAAACTAATTCTTAAAGCAATACTATAATTATATAATCGTTAGTTGTTGAGTTAATTATTTAATTGTTGAATTATAAATTTTGAATAATTAGTTTCTGAATTAATTATTTTATGTAGATTTGTGAAATCATAAATTAATGAATTAATTAATGGAAATTATATTGATAATTAATTATTGATTTATTTAATAGAGATGAAGTGACCAATTAATTGATGAATTAATTAAAGGTATTATTATGATTAATTAATTGAGGAAATTAATTAATGAAATTGATGTGAATAATTAATCATTGGATTAATTAATGGAAATGGGTTATGATTAATTAATTGATTAATTAATTAATCGAATAGATGTAGTTAATTAATTTTTGAATAAATTAATAAAGTTGAAGTGACCAATTAATTGATGAATTAATTTAATGGATTATTTGGATTAATAAATTTTGGAAATTATTTAATTAAATTGTTATGATTAATTAATCATTGGGTTAATTGATGAAATGGGTTTGTTTAATTAATTGGTGGCTTAATTAATGTAAATGGATATAGTTAATTAATTATTTAATTAATTAACAGAGATGGAATGACCAATTAAATATCGAATTAATTGAAGGGTTAGATATGATTAATTAATTAAGAATCAACTAATGAAATGTTTTATGAAATGGTAAATGGTTGCGATAATGTTGGAATCAAGTAGAACATGGGATAACAAAGGTGTGAGAATTAGATTAAAGAGAGAAGACCAAGAGAGATTTTAATATTGTTTTCTTAAGGATTGTGTGAGCCTTATGGGAAGATGACTAAGAGAGATTTTAATATTGCTTTCTTAAGTACCATGTGATAAATAATGGAAGAATATAGTGTTATCTTCTGAGTGTTTGTTATAGAATCTTTTGAGCCTTTAAGGGGATATATTATGAGATCATTCCAATTTTTTCATGGAAGAATTTATAATTTGTTTGTTATTACTCACTATAAACCCTTGAGGTTATAGCATGTAGTGCATGTTACTAATACAAGACTGGTTTACAAGAATTATGAATTTGATGAAATGTGGTATTTGATGATGAATGGTAACATGGGGATTCCGGATTATGATATTCGTTGGGGATAGTTCAGACTCCAGCTCAAGCTGAAGCAGGTATTGAGGTTCAGCTGTCCTCAGGAACCTAAGGGTGTACGCAGACAAATAAATAAAAGTTAATTAAATGTAAACTATTTACTTTATTACCGATATTTTATTATTTATACAACTGCATACACTATTCGTAATGGGATTTGTTTTAGACAATATTGGTGGCGGCCTACTAGGTTGTACTCACACCCTACTCGGGGTGCCTGATCGGTACTCAAACTGACTTTTTGTTTTCTGAAAAGGTTAAGGAAAAGGCCAAGGGGTAGAAGGACGGTTTGGGATGGAACATTGTTTAGGTAATCGAATGTATTTTGGGACCTTATTTTTAGTTTTCAGTGTCTTTGCTTTTGGGTTTTAATTTTTACACATGGCACGCATGTTTTCATAACATACATACTATTCAGTTTCAACATTGTATTTCATGTTTTTTTCATCTTGTGATATTGGTTTTGTCTATGGATATATATATATATATATCTACGTGTGTGTGTGTGTGTGCTTTAGCTATTGTTTATTTATTTCTAATAGTGTATTACTATGATCAAAAAATGGGTATAGTCTCCCCATGATCAATATTATAACCTCATTAAGAGTCGGCATCCTCTAGTGTATAGGAGGTATGCCTGAGGTCATATGGTGATTCGTCTCAGGGTATTGGTTCATGGAATCTGGACTAGGACATTAGATATAGAGAGTGATAAAGATCATTGATCACAATAAAGTGGGTTATTTATAAAATTTTAACTACTACAAAACTATAAACCAAAGACACGTGAAAAATGTCATCAATATCATAAAAAATAATGATAAAAGGACAATAATTTATTTCATTATCATTTTATTAATGTTGGTGACTTCCTTCTCCATCTAGATTGAAAACATGTTTAAATTTCCGTACTTGATATATTTTTATTTCATATGAATAATTTTATCCTTTGTTTTTCCCTTGAATAATTTTCACTTTATATATTACTCTAAGAGACAAATTTTTCATGTCTAAAGTACCAAGTAAAATCCATAAAATAATAATAATTCATTACTTATATCTCTAGTTAAAAAAAGTTTAACGCTGATTATCCAATATGGATAAATATTCATATGGTGATGAAATAACTTAATCTCTAAAACCTCGCCAAAAATTCATCTTAAACCATTCAATAAATGGTTATCCTTATAATGCTTCCAAAATTAGAAAATTATAAATAAGTTCAATAAATTTATCAAAACCAACTTAACAATGATACCCTATATAACATAAGGTTTCTCTTGATTGTCACATACTAAATTTGTCTATATGTTCATCATGTATTCTATTGGAATAAGGTAACAACCTAAATTACCATAAATACTTATTGAAAACATATATTATTTCTAATTCCTTACATAAAACATAGATCATTTGATATATTCCTGAAATCTAAAAATATTTTAAACTCAATCATTTATAGAATAAACCAATTTTTCAACATATAATTAATCGGCTATAAAGATATAAATATTATCCAATTTATTGTATCCATATCAATAATCTCTTTATCCCAACATCATTATCTCAAAATATATATTAAGGGTTTTATTTACATTAATCATTTTTTTCCATTAATATCACATTTCCATTGAATCAAATTTCTATGTCATCAGTAACATTCAATATATTATTAAAAATCCATGATGCACAACTTCTATAAATATACAATATTTATATTATGAGTCATATAACATTAATATGTAATTTCAATACCTAAACACTTCAATAATTACACCTCATATTTTATCCATTTATTGGGCTTCATAATCTTATTCCTTAATACATATTTCCTTTCATATTTCATTTAAATTTTTTTCATCATCAATAGTAAAACAGTTGCCAATACATCCTTGCTAAGTTTCTTCATGAGTTTTCTCCTTAGTAAATAGATTTGAATAATTTCAATACTTTACAAATTTAAAACATTAAATAATCCAAGATACCTTAGGGATATAATTTTTCCCATCTAGTATGTTAACTGAACATTTTATTTTTCCTTTGTAGATACTTTCTTTGCGTATGTATTTTTTATAACCAAAACATATTCTCATCTCTCTTAGACATTCCCTTGAGTGATTCTTTCCACATTTTCGACATATAAAAAATTGAATGTTATTTCCTCTATGGTCTCCACTACCAGAAATCTTATAAAACAATATCCTTCTCTTATTTATTGAATCGGATATTTGGTTAAACTACACATTGTTAATCATGCTTTTTGATAACTCATTAGGAATAATCACAATATCCTTCACTCCAAGCACCATCCTTTCTAGCTAATAATTAGAAAAAATTGGCACATTAAATTTTACCCCAGTTTATTTGTGTTGCCACCATTGACTAAAACCAAAAATAATAGTGTCAAAAAATCTAATTACAATGGGAAACTAAATAATCATTAAAGTCACTTATATTATGTCTAAATCATGAAACCGCGTTTTTAATCTACGAATCTGTAGTTTTAACCTAGTTAATTTGTTATCATAATTGATTTAAATCATTCATGATGGTTTGTAAATATTTCTTGATTTTCTAAAGTATATCCCCAAGAGTGTCAAACCAAGTGTCCAGCAAGGCCCATTTTCATGAAACGGGTGAAAATTGTGTCTCTCTCAATGCGCCCATTTTAGATTTATTTTAACAATGTACCTTTTTTATATAGATACATTCAATTTTAGTATCTAGACAAGGATTTAATTTATTGGAAACCACTTTCTCTATATTTTACCAAAATTCTACGACATTTTCCCATACTTTGACTCATCCTTAGAATTATCACTAGAGACATCCCTAGGAATTTCCTTATAAATATCCCGGTTTATTTCACTAAACATTTCTCATCCTAGTTTCCAAAGGTCAATTAAAATATTCCTTATATACCAACCATAAATTCCTTGGCATTTCGTACATAGATATTACATATTTTTAGATCAATATTCAATAAATTACACAAACACACACCTACAGACCGTAATATTTTAGTGTATATGGAGAATATGTATACAATCATCTAATTTGGTGAAATATTTTCAACATATCCCATAATGATCTTCTTGTTTACCACACTTCCCAAATATACCCTACTTAAACCATTCTTCATAACCTGGGGAAAGGAATTATTAGAAAGGGAGAGATTATATACTCAGTAATGGTAAGAAAGTGATATATCAAGGTTAAAATAATAATGAAATGAGAATAATGGTATAATAAAATGAGAATAACATTTGAAATTTATACCCTAAATATCAAAGATCATCATATTAATACATTGCATTAATCATGTAAGTTCATAAGACATAAATCAAAATGAAAATCAAAGAACATGATCCATGAGAGCATAAAATTAGCATAAGACATGTAATTGTGTTATACACATAATTATAGAAAATAATTTATATAGTAGTCAAGGATTACTTCCAAGGATAACATTGTGGAATGAGTTCAGTCCCAAAACCATCATAGAAGTCAAGGTTAACTCCCAAGACCTTAATAATGGAAAAATTACCTTATTGAACTGGGTTCACTCCCCATTCAAGTCATGTATATCTCATGAGATTTAAATCTTTACACAATTCATTGGAGGGAGATATAGTACCACCCTTCGTTATTTAAAGTATAACCACCATCCTTATTTATAATATAACTGTCATCCATGGTTATAATGTAACCACCATCACATAATAAAAATAATATATATGTGTGACCTAAGATCATAAAACTTCAATATTATTATAACCCATGAAATTAAATGTTTTTCATTAATATTTTATCTTATCATAACCTATGAAAAAGAGATATTTTTCATAATAATTTAATTATTTCATCATAGCATAACCTGGGGAAAAATCAGCAGGTTTGATAATAATTTTATCATGGTGTAACCCATAGAAGTGAAATGGATTTCATAAACATATTCTCATCACAAACATAAAGCATTCAGATAAATAATAATAATGGTATCCTAGGATCATATCCCCTTTAAGGAATAATTTGCATCAAATGATGTCATCTTAGATGGAAAATTATTTTGAAAGATAAATCGCATGTAACATTTCTCAGCTAAAATAGCATTTATTTGAAAATATATTTCTTAAACTAAAAATTCATACAACATTTTGGAAATAATTTTATTTTAAAATAAAATTTTAATGTTATAAAGTAAACTTTAAAAATAATTTAAATCATTTCATAAGCAAAAAATACTTTCTACTTTAAAATAACTTTTTGAAACATAAAAAAAATTTAAATTACATTTCATTTAAAATAACCATTAAGATTTATGAAGGAGTAATCAAATAAAATATTATTCATAATGAAATTAATTTTTTCTCATGTCATGCACATTAAAACAATAATTCCTTTCACGTTTTTAGAAAAATCCAAAAGGAAATGTTTTGGGAAATGACATAAAGAATCATTTAAAAATTTCTAAAATAGTGAAACAATGATAAAAATGTCTTTGAAAAATAATTTTAATAATGTTAAAATCATTTTTGAAACTTTTTTTATAAAACATGGTTTTGTAAGAAATAGGGCTTTTGACTAAAGTGATAAATAAGATCATAATTCCCTAAAACTTATTTTGAAATCATGGGTACATAAAGATAGTAAAATGAAAGGAAAATGTATTATGTTGGAATAAGTATAGAAAAATATTATTAATTATTTTATTGAGATATTTATCATAATATTTTATCATTGGGATCAAAATCATATATAATCCCAATAAACGATGAGATTTTAATATAAAACTATTTCCACTTTGTTAACTTTGAATTGTAATACCAATGAAATAATAACATTAAATTAAACATAAAATATCATTAAAATAATGGTATTAATGATATAACATGTCAAATTGGTTATATATACACCTCATGGATGAAGATAGGTCCATACCATAACATTGGTCTCCCAGAAGGCAAATTCAAACAAAAAATCCCTTACAACATTGGTAACTTTAGAACTGTAAACCCCATAAAAGATAGATACTTGGGTGGATATTTAAATCAACATAATTTAAAGGATAATAATATAAAAATACATTCATGTGTAGTATATAAAATATATAAAAGGAATACATGATGAATACGTCTTGTGACTGACAGAAAAAATGTGAGATTGAAATCTCTTACAGCATTAGTTATCTTTTTTATCATAATACCCAATAAAGAATAACAAAAAAAGAAACATTGAGTATCATGAAAATTATTATATTCATGATATAACATGTCAAAGTTTAATTATATACACCACACAAAAATAATTGAGTGGTGACTTTTTATATGTCCCCCCAAAAATAAAAGAGTGAATAAAAATATCTTACCTTAAGTCTCTACTTCTTTTATACATGTTCGTACCACCTGTATAATAAATATATGTTTACTATAAATCTATTATAAAATCATAATTATATATATTATACCGTATATTATTTAATTAGGATCATTTATTACATGTTTATTAACTATTCCTTATTAAAAACACATTTTGGGTAATAACTGCGTTGTTTTTCATATATGTTTTGATTTGATATTTTTGGTCCTGTTAATTTGATAATGGTTCAATAATATCCTGAATATAAGTCATGAAATTATTATAATATTTATATTTCAATTATAAATTTAATACCAATCAAAAAATATTTTTTTGATAAATTAATTACATTACAATCATGGAGACAGTAGGTCGTACATACGCATGTGTAACGTTTCCATTTTTCAATGATAATTATAGAAATGATTTGAGTAATATTGTATATTTAAATTATTATAATAATATAATAAATAAAATTATATATCTTAAAATATAATTATACATACCATTCATGTGTTTTGGAGATGAAAATTGAGAGTCTTATCGCATTGGGAAGGTTGTAGTCCCCAAGTACACAAACGGTGTTATCATCTTTCAGTGAGTGAAAATGTAATAAAAAATGATATATTATATTTTAATAATTTTAAATATTTAATTAATAAAATTATTATTTCATTTATATCATATATATTTATTACTTTTATCCATATTATCTTTAATGTAAATCATTAGTAAAAACGAATCACGTTGCTTTGTGAGGTAGTAGTCTTCTGTACACAAAAAAAAGATGTTATTGTATCCCATATGTAGTATAAAGTAAAAAAACATATATGATTTAATGAATAAATAGGTATAATTAAGTTCTAAATATTATATATATACTTTTTTTCCATCATCATACCCAACCATGATTAGTGTTAATGGAAAACTGAATGACATCGGTCCATGAGGTGGTATTCTGCCGTACACACAAACGATGATTACATAACCCTTTTGATGAAAGTGAATAAAGTTTTAGGTAATGAAATTAGATTAAAAAATATAATTATATGTAATATATTGATTTTGTTATATCATTGTGTTTTAATAATAATTTATGGAATTTGATGATGAAATAAAATAAAAATGTTTATTGAAGAAAGTTACCTCTTCTTTGGGTATCCACCTTAGGTTTGCCCCAAAATCCTTTTTAGGTTAACTTTGTGCCCAAAATAAGGTGTATAGGATGTAAGTTGGAAATTTTAAAATTTATTTATGTAGGTATTGTCTGAATAAAAAGGTTTTTTAATTTTGAAGAGGACAGGAGAGTAGGTGGCCTTCTGTACGTTAGGTGAGTGGCACAATTTTAATGTTTTGAAAGGAAAAAAGGTGTAGTCACATGTTATCATACAATAATGCAAAAAAATGGAGTATTATAAATAAATAGACATTATAAGGTATCATTAGTTCAATAAAATTCATTTTATACAAGTTTATAGTCTATTTTAACCCTTGCAATGTTAGTTCAACCCTAGATAAACTCATTTTGTCCATAACCATGGTAATTAATTTTTATTATTTTCAATATTAATTTTGTTAAAAAATTATATATAAATTATCATATAATATAATTAAATATTATTAAAAATATTTAATCAATTTTTATAAATTAAGTTCAAATAATTTTTGAATTATAATTTTAAATCAATCTCGTAGATGCGACTATAAAATGGACTTTCAGATAAAATATTCAAAATTTTATAAAGGTTTTATATCAAAATTCAATATTAAAATGATTCCAATTACCTAAATTGTATTAATATGTATATATATATTATTTTAATAATTTTACATTAAATATAATTCAACTTTATAAATAATTAAAATGAAAACGTGGGTTTGAATTAAAATTTGTTATTTTCACTATTCATCAAAAAATTAATATTTTCAAAAAAGTATCAAAATTTAACTCTTAGATAAATTTTATTTCATGATTTAAAAAATGAATATTATTTTTTAAAATAAATTTTCTAAAAGTCAAAATAATTATATTTTTATAAAAATAAGTTCACAAAAAGCGACAAAACGGTTTTTTAGAAAAATATAGTTTTAAGAATAAAATTGGATTTATTCTTATCACTTACCCTGAAAACACATAAGATTAATATCGTATATCTTATTTAATGTAGACTGTATACATTTTAATAAAATAATTCACCAAAATTGGTTTTTAATTTATTGAGGTAATTCATGTCTGTTTACATGAAAAAGGTTTTTTCCAACAAAGGTTTCCTTTATTTTTATTTTTAATTAAATGGTCACAAAATAATTAATTTTATTTACATGTTTAAACCATAAATTTTCATAATTTATTTAATCTTATTCATACCATCCATTCCAATGACTATTTTAAATCTATCATATAATAATATTTTAATAATATTTCACATTTTGTTTAAACATAATATTGTGTGTAATGCAAGCTAAACTCAATATTACGTGTAATGAAAAATATCAAATAGATTATATTCATTTAATATATATTTCAAAAAATCATTGGGTTTTTCATATATTTCTCACAAAATAAATTGTACCTCCTGAGAAAAAACTCAATATCTTATATGATCTCAAATTTTTTTCCCATACTTGTAATTGAGGTGTTGGAATTATTATCAATATATTGGAAAATTTTAGGGATCACATTCCATGTTGGATTAAATATTTTATTTTTTTAACGATTGGATAATTGATCCTTTAAAATTGAAAATTATAGTAATTTAAATTGAGCCATCATGTGATTAATTGAGATTGATGATTCAATGAGATGAGAATAAATAAGTGTAATGACTCTATGAGAATATGTGATTTGATAAATATTAAAAACAATGTAAGTATAGTATCATACATTATAAGTCTATGAAATGATTATTTTTTTGTTTATATTGAATCTAGAAAGCCAATGGAGATGTTGACACATGTTGATACCTCATAAAGAATAAGAACTTTATATTTTAGTCTTAGTTATTACACATTGAGTTTGAAGAGTGAGTGTGATGTTATAACTATATGTGATGATAAATAATTTTCTATTGGATACATGAATTCTTTCTCACTAAGGATATAATATTCCTCACAAACAATATCCATTCTATTGGCATGGTGGCATGATTCACTAAATAGAGTTGGTTATTTTTTTTTGTATTGAGGAGTCCATTAAATTCCAATTTTATATATATAATAAATATATCTTGAAATTATATTTAAAATACATATTAGTGGTTTGAAATAAATATTATAACATCCTATTCAAGTTATACATAGATAGTGGTGAGGAAGAGATGTGAATTTAAGTTCAAATTAAAATTTTAGAATGATTTAATCCATAAGAAATATGATGAATAATTGAAAATTATATAAATTTTAGAGAAGAAAGAATTAGTGGAAAAGACTTATATATGAGATAAAAATAGATATACACAATGTTGTAAAAAAACATGACACTAAAAAATTAATTTATAATATGATTTATATCTGATGAAATTTATCAAATAACCTCATTAACATGAGGAAGTGAGGTAACAAGTATGAGAATAATAGTGTGGTTATTTATAATCATTCCATAATATTTTTTAAAACATTTTGACTATATTTTTAAATATATAATTAAAAATCAATGAAGTTTGTGAAAATCATGGCCTGACTATAATATGTCAATTCTTCTATGATTATGTCATAATACAAACCCTGATTTTTTATGATGAGTTTTGAGAATTGGTGAAATTATGGAGAATGAAGAATTAAATATAAAGTTAAATCCAAATATTACCATAAATTAGTCACTCGATAATATCATTGGCTATGTCATAGTATTGAAAACCAAATAATGTTAACATGTCTTAGTATGAAAGAGTTAATTTTTTAAAACTACTAGAGTTAAAAAGTAAAATAATTAGATTTTTATTTTGATGGTAAAATAAAATTTTTAATAATAATTAATTAATCCTAAAATGTGGTTTAAAAATAAAAATTTTGTATCTACTATAATTGAAGTGAAATTAAACATGTCATTGTTTATTAAAGTACATCAAATTTAAAAATTTCATTTTCACTGTTCAACCAGATGAAAATATCGGGATGTAATTAATGACGGTGGTTTGGAGGAAATAATTGAACCCATTATAGTTTTAAAATTTATACTATAATTTTTTATATATATTTATATATTTTTAGTGATATGGTTCTTGATTTTATAGATTCAATTAATAGATACAATAAATGATTTTTTTATCTGAGTTTGATTCAATATTACTTTTTATTTAATTTTTCAAACAATGTTTGTTCATTTTCTAAAAGGATTTTAAAATTTGAGTCTACACTAAATTTAGAATTTATTGAGTTTTTAAATTAAGATATTTTAGAATTATATTTTCATATTTTTAATGAAAAATTATTAAAACTAGACATAAGAAACCATCTGACTCTCTATGTGACATAAGATTTAATCAAAACCATTTATAGAAAAATAGATATATGAAAATATATATTTGTATCTAAATAAACTATAATTTGATATAATAAAAATGTGTGTGTGTGAAAATATTGAGAGTGAAAAAATAAAAGATATGTAGAGGTAGAGATAAGAGAGAAGGAAAATCACGTCTTATAAATAATCGATGAAATACTTTATAATGATTTAAGTAATGGTATAAGATGATTAGGTAGACATTTTATTGATATATCTCATGGTAAACAAGGAAGGTCTTTGTGGATGATCCTATTTGATAATTCAACACTCAAAGAATTTTAACCTACTCTCATCCAAAATTATGGAAGGATATATTTATTATGAGAATATTTTATATATGAATTCTTTAAATTTATTATACTTACTGATTAAATGTGTGAATTCAACATGAAGTTCTAGGACCCATTTTATTAAGTGGTTCAAAACTATATTCATGACTAAACGTTTTTTAATTGATGAATGTGTAATAATTCACACTGATCACTGAGGCTTGGCCACTCATAAAGATTTGATGAACCTTTCTAATACTGGTGTCTATGTTCTTTTTTACTATGGTTATATATGAATACCTTATTTATTTTTTTGATATGTACACTAACTTGAAATAAAATTGTGTTGAAAAAGAGAAAAAATAATTAATTTGATAGGTAGTATTGATTTACCCTCTTATTAGTGGTTGAAGCATCTGTTAAGTGGGCCTCCAAAGTGGTACTAGAGTAAGGATCACTCTTATGGATCTATAATTTTTTGTACCTCACCCAAAGTAATGTCAAAAAATATATCTATTAGTATTTAATCTATTAATTTTTCATTGATCTTTATAGAATTATGTATTCATTATTTGACATATGTTATTATTTATGAGTTAGTTACCACTCTCATTTTGTGAATTGAATTCATAAATTTGTTTCAAATCATTATGATATATTTCTATAAAGATGTTTTATTTTTATATATCTTCTTGAATTTTTCTATCCAATATTACATGAAGTGAAATTTTCATTATCACTCAATAGGTTTCTTTAAAAATCATTATTTTACGGATATAGAGGTGTTATCTATAAGGATAATGACAAATATAAATAATATGGTGGAAATTAATATTAATAAATTAATGAATATAACTAAAGAATCATGTATCAATAAAAATAATTTTATTATAATCACACTTTTAAGGGCTGAAGGGGAACCCTTACATAGCCTATAGGATTAGTGACATTATATGACCTAAAGGTATTTTGAATGAAACTTCGTATAACTCATGGGGAAGTTTAAATACAAAAAATTACATATTAAAAATATAAATGTGGGGTATCATGAAGTATAAATATTTTTCAAAATTTTTATAATGTATTTAGAAGATTTCATGATGAATTAAAGGAGGATAAAATTATTTTACTTGAATATCAATAAGTTACTTTCAATTTGATGTCCTTTAAATTGAAGGACACTGATTAAAAAATTTATTATTTTATATAAAATTATGTATAGTCTAAATAGAATATCATATGTGTGTTGTAATAATATATTTATGAAAATTAAATGGTGAAATATAAAAATTATGCATTGTCTATTGAAACTATAATTTCAAAAAGGAAGAGTGAGAATAAAATTTAAAAGTTATATTATTGTAAGAAATTTTAATGACTAAAATAAGATAAAAAATCCTTGAGAAGAAATATGATTCTATGATGTATGGATCCAAGAAAAATAAAAACATAAAACATAAATTGGGTGAGAAAATAGGATTGACTCCATGTAGAAAATTCCACCAGAGATCAAGACCAGGTGTAAATAGGATACAAAGGATTTAATGAATAAATATAATTCATTCTTGATTTGATCTGATGATTTATACTATGGATAATATATATAGAATAAAGTTTTGTAAAAGAATATATCACCAAAGAAGAATGGGAAAAGTTATAAGGGGAGGCTCACCCATGATAATAATTAAAAAATTAATACCTTTTTAATGAAGTCGGTAGTAATTTTTGTTGATGATGATAAAAATAAAGGACAGAAAGACCTAAAATATTAATAGAGTAATTGTTCGGTGAAATAAATAAAGACTCAATGTTTTTTCTATAATTTATATGGACATACATTGATAAACTGTCACTTAAACATTATAGTTGTGAAGAATGAAAATTTATCAATGGGATACAATCTATAGAGATGTACTAATAAAATAAATATTAACATCTAGGTGAGAAATTAAAAAATATAGTAGATAATTAGACCAATTGGAAGTATGTATTCTAAAGATATATTTATATTGATTTTTCAATTGAACAGCTTCAGCCCCAATTTAACAATCAATTCAATTCAATTAAAATCGAAATTTTATATCTAAAATATAAAAGGAGTTTAGAATATAATCTACACAAGGAATTACTTAATAACAATTCTTAAGGAAGAAAAATGAGATTCAAGAGAAAAAAATTTGAGACTGGTAAAAATGTTGGAAGGAACTATCATTATTATTATGAGCTCAGAAAAATAAATTTTAATTTTAAGAAAAATAATAGATATAAAATGGTCAGAAAAATTTTTGATTAATGATTTTTAAATCTTTTGAAACTATAAGGCCTTTCCCTTAAACATTACTTTATATTGAGATAAGTCAATAATTTGACATTAATTCACATCGAGGGTCTTTTCATTTTTTGAGCTTTAGATAATTAGGTCCTAAATCATACATTAAAACTTAAATATTGTAAGTAGATATGTATAGTCACTATCAATTTTTTTAATAAAAAAAATTAAAAAAAACCCAATTTCTTTCCATAATATAACTTTTCCTTGATCCCATCTTTCAATCTACTCTTCATTGAGTCCTGCAAAAAAATTCAAAACATGCTATGACAATAAAAATCTAAATAATGGATACAAAAATAAGGAAAAATATTAGTATTGGAAAACATGTAAACCATAAATACATTATCATAAAGTAATACATTTCACCTTTACAAGTAGTAAATACTCTTTACTGAATATAACCTCATTGATTTCCTTTTTGTAACCAAAATATTACCATAAATCCATAAAAAGAAACACATAACATATAAAGGTAACTTAAGACATAAACATACATAAATGGAATAACCATACGGTCAACTTCTACACATATCATGAAATATAATTATTATACGACCGACTTCCATACCCAATGAATTGGAGGTTATAAATTAACCTCTCGTCCTTTATTTACCACGGAACCACCAATATTTAGTTTATCACATAACCACCTATCTTTGTTTTATAATGTAACCACGCGTCAAATTTCCAAGTACAATAATATAATCATAAGACATAAAATATTGCAATTATGAACATTTTACTCTTAAAATTGCATTTGAAATCACAAGAAATCATTTGACGATATTGAAAGATTCAATCTAAATTGAACATCATTTTTAATACCAAAATAAAAAGAATGGTATAAATTATTACTTTTTAATTTTAAAAATATTAAGGCTTATAGAGGAAGCTAAATATCAAATATTGGTTATGGAAGTAGAGAAATCATTGTCGCTACATACATTAAAAAAATTCCATTTTGTAGTTTAGTAAAATTCTTCATAGAAAAAAGGTTCCCTTTAAGTGAAATTAAAATGAAATGGGGTTTATTATACACAATATAAATGAAGGATGTGTATATTATCAAAATATGTCTCAATGAAAGTAGATTGAGATGGAGTCTATTACCTTGAGTCTGACTCATCATGCATAATCATTATATTCCTAAATAATAAACTTAAGTTAATTTCTACATGCTTGAGAACATTTTCTTGGTTTATTATTCTTTTTATATCACTTATTACCATGTTATAAAAATTACATAATTATTTAAGTTCATATCATATGTTTTGTCAATATTCGGTACTTGAGTCAAAAATGAACTTGTTTTGATATAAATTTCCCATGTGGTCAAAACTCCATCATCTATAGAACATTATTCCTGATTTAAATATCATATATATCAAGTACATATGTATTTAAAATATCCATAATATTTGGAGATAACAATGAAATGCACCATTCATGGAGACAGTAGGCCTTACGTACACATAAACACTACTTTCATTTCTTTTTCATATAAAAAGAATAATAATTAAATGATATAATTGTATTTTATAATACTAGTATTATATTAATTTCACGTATGTCTTATAGTTTTAATAAAATCATCTTTTATATGTTCCATGTATAGGTGTAATGAGTTACATCGCTTTGCAGGGGGGACATTCCACACTTCCTCAATTGAAATTATCATATTTACACAACATCATCATTCAGTATTTGTTTCTGGTAGAATGGAATCAAAGTAAATAGAATAGAAAAAGAGAGTATTAAATAGAATATAATATCCAGCCACTCTGTGGATGTCTAAAGAAATGGAATCCTAGGGAATCCCCTCTAATTATACTGACCCCCTCTGGGTTTAATGAATTAATACTAGAAAAATAGAAAAGTCTAAAAACATGGGCCATCAAAGAGGCAAGGTTATTTGTGGCCTGATTTCCATCACATAAGGTGTGGGAAACTTGGGTATGGATACAAAGAAAATTTTTTCATCTCCTGAAAAAATAGGATATGGATCGAGGTATCCCTCCTTGGGTGAGGAGAGATTTATAGATTATAATGGAATTTTTTTCCACCTCTGCTATAGTGATGGCCCTCTAGAGGTACACATCTAGACCTATAAGAAACTATTTCCCTTCCACCTATAAAAATTTCCCACTACTAAAGTGTTACTTAAACACTAGGATGATTGAGCCATTGTACTCATAGAACACTCTCTCACCTTTCATGACATCATCTGCACATGATATATATGTATTTAACTTGAGCCTGCTGATAGGATGAATAAATCAGACCCAATAGCCCCAGGATCCATCCCGGACAGTATTATCCTAATAAATCTGCACCTATAATGGCCTGAGTAAAGGGTAATCCCTCTAGATATCTAAAAAACACACAATATAAAGTAGAAGTTTTTTAGTTCTGATGATCAAGTCTCTTTCAATAGTTCGGATATCCTCATGTTTCTCCTTATTCTGTGCTTTCCAAAAGAACCATCATCCAACATTAAACACCATAACTCTTTCCCTTCTCTCAAAACCTACATTACCTACACCATGAAGCCAGTGTTATAGGAAGTATGCATCCGAAAAATATCGATAGTAGAAGGCTATGAAACTGTCAAATAAATTCCAGATAGCGCATGCCCAATCCCCTTCAATGCAAAAGTGGTGTGGGCTCTCTTCCCTGTGAGTTCTATAGAAATATTAATATAATATATATCATATGTAAAATATTATTCATTATAATGGTTACCATGAGAGGTGGTAGGGAAATTTCACGACCATCATTTCCTAAGGTAGTAGTTCACTGTACATATGAACAATATGTTTGTTACCCATTAAATGGATGTGTGTGTTAGTGTGGGTTAAAACCTTATTATAAAAACATCATAGTATTTTGAGGATATTTGTTTTGTTATATAATCATAAAATAATAAGAGTTTAGGTAATGAATAATTGAAATGAAACTAAAAAACACAAGAGAAGTTTTTACCTCTTAATCGCATAGCTTCCTTTTGTTTATACCAAAAGGCTTTCTTTAGAGGCTTTATTCCATAAGGGAAGCTTCTAGGAAGAGGGGATGGATTATAGGAATATTTTTGGGTTGATCTTGGCTGAAATAATGAGTTCCTGAAGTGTGATTATTATATAAGAGACGGTACCTTTTATAGGAGAGGGAAGGGGCACCCTTGGAAACTCATAAATTAAAAAAATAATATTAATTAATTTTTTATATCAAAAGGATCCAACATGAGATGTGTCAATTATAATATGAGGTTTGGATGAAATCCTCAAATCCAATAATTTTTTGACATGTATTGACTTTATTTTAAACCATATATTTTCAGTTTACCCTTAATTATTCTCTTATAATTAAAATACCATGATGTAGAAAATATTTTTATCTTTCTAATGACTATTTATAATCAAATTGATAACATAGATCAACTCATATTAAAAAACTTTTATTAAGAAGATATATTTTTATAATATTTTTTCATTTAAATTGAGAAATATATGCGACATAATCACACCCAAGTGGATTTCAAAGGAAAGATTTTCATCCTACTGGTTTTTTGGTTTAGTTTTATCTTATATAATAGGATTAGAACACAAGTTAGGGTAGTTCTATATTATTATAATATTATTTTTACCTTTATTTACCTTGTTTACATTTTAACCATGGTAAATAAAAATAATTACTAAAGATACTATTCATCATGTCCGAAAATAAAAGGAAAATATTTTCATAATTTAGACCTTTTTATTCCAAATATAGAATCCATTTTTCCAAATTCAAAACAAAAAAGTTGAATTCATTAATTTAAAATTAATTCCCATTGTCAAAATGAGAAAATGGGTTTCTTACGTGAAATCCATCAAATGATTGGCATATGTTTATATCAAATTTCAAAATAAAATTACAGCCAATGACCAAAATTGGATTAAATGATAAAAATTTAATCCAATTAAAATTTAAAACCAATTTAAAGGATAATATATCAATACAAATAATCAGAAAAAAAACATTTTTGAATTAAAATGCAATATTTTTCACTATTTGTTAAAATATAAATTTCATCAGAAAAATACCAAAATTGCATTGTAAAATTTGATGTCCCGATTCAAAATAAGAAGTTTATTTTTTAAAATATATCACATAAAAGTGGAAAAACAATATTTGAAAGGGTTATCCATCAAAAGGCGGTAAAACAAACTTTTAAAAATAAATTATATTATGCTTAAAATTGGATTCATTCTCATTTTAAGCCTCTAAAATTTATGATATGAATGTAAAAAAGATTTAAAAAACATGTGTAAACATATTATAGTTAGTTATATTCATTATAACCAATACAAAAGTTAGGCTTTAACTTAAATTTAAAATAATAATATAAATAATGTATTATTATTTTTGTGCAACTTAGTTTTTAGTGCCACATGAGATTCTGGATAAACTATTTATTGTGTATTGAGTACACTATCAGAAAAAGTGCCCCCTTTAACGTAAAATTAATATATTATTCATACATATTTCTAGATATGAAAATTTATTATTCTAAAAATAACAAGGAAGTTACGTCCTTCTCCCCTTTTGTAAATTTCATCCCTATAATTTTATTTACATATCAAATAATTGGGGGTATTTCTCCCTCATAGCATTTTTAGATTCCCATGATTCCTCTTAAACCATATGGTTTTTCCACAAAACATTATCCAGAAAAGTAACCTCATTCTATAATACTTTCTCTCTTCGGATAATAATTTGGACTAGTTGTACCTTATAAGAAATATTCTATTCGAAATATACTCTCAATGGACTCAAAACATGATACGGATCTAGTATATACTTTCATAACATTGTAAAATGAAAAAGATTATGTACCTAGGATAAAATCGGATGTAAATCCTATATATAAGAGATTAACCCATCTTTCTCCAAGCTTTCATAGGATCCAATGAATCATGGACTCATGTTCCCTTTTTTACCAAAACACATCACACTTTTCCATGGTGAAACTTTTAGAAAGATATGATCACCTACCTTGAACGAAATATCTTTCCTATGGTTATCCAGATAACTTTTCTACCTACTCTATGTTTTCCTCATACGATTCTGAATCAAGTAAACTTTTAATTCTATCTCTTTTACCAATTCTGCTCTCATCAACTTCCTTTCACCTACTTCAACCCAAAAAGCTAGAGTTTGACACTAATTTCTATATAATGCTTCAAATGGTGCCATATATATACTAGAATGAAAACTATTATTATAATAAAACTCAACCAATGAAATATTTTGATCCCAAATTCCCTGGTAATCCATTGGAAAAGTACACTGTATATCCTCTAAGGTCTTAATTGTTCATTCCAACTGCTCATCTGATTGAGGATGAAAAGTTGTAATGAAAATTAATTCAGTTCCGAATGAATTATGAATGATTTTCCAATAGTTAATAGTGAACCTAAAACAATGATAAGATACAATAGAGAGGGAAACTATATGTAAACCTAATATTTCATTAAGATACAATCGAGGAAGTTGATCTAGATACAGAGTATCTCAAATATAAATAAAATTAGTAGATTTACTCAATCGATAAAAAATAACCCAGAACAAATTATTAACATAAGAAGTATTTGGTAATACCACTACGATATTCATGGATATATTTTCCCATTTCCACTATGGTACTATAAAATGTTTAATCATACCTTTCAATAATTAATATTCTTTTTTAACCTATTAAAAATTCAAACACTTCACAGTAAAGTCAGAAACATCTATTTTCATTCCATCCCCCTAGTAATACTCCCAATGATCTCTGTACGTCTTAGTACATCCAGGATGAACTGAAAATTAAGAACTATGTTCTTCACATAACAACTCTTTTTTCAACATTGAATCATAAGTCACACCTAATATCTTTCCAAACCTCAAGATACAATATTTATCAATGTTGAATTATGGAAACTTACCCTTCCAAACCAATTCGACCATTTTCAGTAACTCTTTATCTTCTTTGTGATTTATTAATTCTATTTAATAGAGATGATTTCACTTCCACCTAAAACAAAATATAGTAATTTCCTACACAAATTACTTATGATCCAAAATTCATCAAATTGATAACCAAATGATCTCATTCCAAACACATCATGGTTAATATAGATTTACTTTTTCAACTCAAAGCATTGACCATATTATTTTAATTTCTATAGTTAAAATTAATCATGAAAAAATAATCCTATATTAATTCCAAACATCTCCTCTATCTCATGTTCAATTATTTCCTAGTGAATATATACTTCAAATGTTTTGTGATCAGTATATATTTCACACTTTTCATCATTCATATTATGTCTCCAAATTGTTAATGAAAAAACAACAACATATAATTACAAATCATGTGTAGGGTAATTTAACTCATGACGTTTCAACTAAAATGAAGCATAATAAGTCACCTAATTGTTCTTCATTAAGACACAACCAATTCCTTTCAATGAAGAATCACTATATATTACAAATTCATGAATCCTAGAAGGTAGGGCCGAAACTGGAGAATTTACCAATCTTTTTTTAAGTTTTTTAAAACAATCATCAAATTATTTAGTATAGATAAACTTAAATCCCTTATATGTTAACTTAGTTAGTGGGATAGATAACCGATAAAAGTTTTCAAAAAACCTTCAATACACAACTACCATTTTTTTATTTTCTAAAAACCACTTTTTGTCTGAGTGGGAACCACCTAGAGACAGATCAAAAAATTCAACGCCATATAGAATTCAAAATAAAGATGGAGAGAGATCCCTTCAAATTCAAAATTCAAAAATAGCACACCAAGTCATCTTGAACAGTGAGCCACCATACAAAGTCATCTTGAATAGCGAGCCACCAGACCAAACCCATCAAACAACTATCTACCATTCTCCAATCTTCCATGTAGAACTAAATCCCCAGCAATTAAAAAATTCTATAAGAAAAACACTTCCGCAAACCTCCAAGCCTTAAACCGCGGCAACACATCCTTACCAAATTTGAAATAAATACCCCAAGAAAATGAAATTATGGGATCCCCTGACAAACCATGTCAATACTCAAGCCGCAATAACTGATCGAAGGGACTAAAGACTCCATAAAAATCATCAGCACCTGCCACAATTTTGAGAGTAGCCCGCTTCATCGTCGATCTTCAGAATGAAACACCGGTGAGCCATCCATCAACGAACCAGAAGAAACTACAACCACTAAACAAGAACCACAAAAATCCAAAGGGAATGATCCTACATAGGTCGGGCCACCTTGTTAACCATCAACCGCTAGCCCATAATATCCCAAAACTACATTCAATCCATCACACCATGAATATTGGGAGAGGAGCGATTGAATCTAGAGCCAGAGTAGATGGGGAACCAGGTGAGGCCTCAACAACAAGAAACAAACTATTCTAGGACTTCCAAACCCTTCCGCAAGCCTCATAAAAACCAATGAACATCACACAACGAGCTTCAATGAATAAGTACCATAGCAGCGGAGTGAATCCAATGCTGGATGCGCCTCCGAGAACACCATAGACTGATCAAATGACACATCCCAAAGCTGTCGTGAAACCACCGAAGCAAACTGACTTGGAGGGAAGTGAAGTAACTTTAGGCCCGAGCAGTGTAACAAGCATACTAGGTCCTCAAAAGAGAGGCTTATCCATGTCGATTCCATGAACCCCAACTAATGAATCCACCATATACGATAATCACAACTACAACAACACTAACGGAACAAAAAACTCCATAAGAGAGCATTGCAAAAAAAGGCCGGATGTAATCCTATAAAAGAAACAAATAGGAGTGAAGGAATGAGGATGAATAAGAAAGGGTCACTATTCAATGAATTTTTTTAGAAGGGTCAATAGTTATTCCATCTTTATAAATAATAAGACTAAGGAATAAAATTTGATACAACCCAAATACACTCTTACGAAACATTCCATAAATTTTATTTCTTTTAATGTTGGAAAAACAATCCTTAAGTTGTTTTCATCTTTTTTATAGCTTTTAGCATATACCAAAATATCATCTATAAAAACAACCAAAAACTGATCTAAAAACTAATGAAAGGCTCCCTTCACGAGATTCATAAATACAGTAGGTTTATAAGATAACCCAAATGACATAACTACCAACTCATAACACCTATATCTCATTCAGAACACTATCTTTAGAATATCATCCTTTTTTACCTTCAACTGAGGGTACATAGACCTCAAATAAATCTTCAAAAAATATTGAGCACCCTGGAGTTGATCAAAAAACCCATTGATATTAGGTAAAGGATACTTGTTCTTAATAGTGATGTCATTCAAGGTTATATAATCAATACAAAGTCTCATAAAACCAACTTTATTTTTCTCAAATAAAATAGGATCAACCCATTATGAAGTGCTAGGTTGAATGAAACCTTTATCCAGAAATTATTGAAAATGTTTTTTCAATTCCACAAATTAAACTTGATTCAATCGATAAGGGGTTTTATAAATAATCTTATCATCAGCCACTAAATCAATGGTAAATTCAACCTTCATATTAGTAACAATACTGGGGATTCATCAAGAAAAACATCTGTGAATTCATTCACAATTGGAATTTCACTAATAAAAAAATATTTATTTTTAATAACATGATATATAAAACTTTCATAGCCATATTTAATTAATCTCTCAAAATCTTGATATTTTATCAATGTTATGAAATCATTGAATAAAAAATTATTGGATTTAAAATAATTTTTTTCATGATAAACTGAAAGCCAATCCATACCCAAAATGATATCAAATTCCCCTATTGGAATTTCCACAAGAATCGTAGGAAATTGTAACATCCCAGGTAAATAAAGAATAAAAAAAATTCATATTTATTAATATTTACGAATTAAATATTAATTTTAATTAAAAGGGGTTTCTACGTTCGATAGCGTACTCGATACGCAATGATGAGTTTCTTTGAAAACTTACGTCGCACACTAGTAATAAAATAATATTATTTTAAATGTTAGTTAACACATAGCCGTTGTACTGGAGGGAATGGATAGAAATGACTAAAATATGATTATATTTTTTTTAAATGTTTTTACAGTTATCCAATAAAAGATAAAGGCTTAAAATACGGAAAGAATTCAATTTTAGGCATTTATACCCTAATTTTCACTAAGGGTTCACTTCTCACCTTTTGATGGCAAACCGTCATTAAATATAGTTTTGACCAATATTATAAATTCTATTGGACCAATTATAACTCTTCTTTAGAATCGGGACATCAAAATTTACTTTGTGTAAATTTTTGGTATCTTTCTGATAAAGTTCATTTTTTAATGAATAGTATAAAGTGTTATATTTTAATTCAAATCCTCTTTTTAATCTAATTTATTTATATGATTAGATTATCATTTGAATTGGTTTTAAAGTGAAATTAGAAAATATTTTTACCATTAAATCCAATAGTGGTCGTTGGAATTAATTTCACTTTGAAATCGGACTTAAACTAGTGTCAATCTTTTGATACTTATTGTTTCATAAAAACACGCTATTTGCTCTGACAGTGGGAATTAATTATTAAATTAATTAATGAAACTTATATGTTGTTAATTTTTTAAAATGGACTTCATTTTTGAATTCGGAATATCAAATATAGCATAGGGTGAATTTTTGGTATTTTTCTGAAAAACTTCAATTTTTGATGAATAGTGAAACCACTAAGTGATACTTATAAAAACTGATTTTTCGTTTAAATGAAATTTTACCACTTCTGTGTTTTGAATTTCAAAAATCAGACATACATGGTTGTCATTAAGAAGTAAAACGTGGTTCAATGAGATTAAAATAATATTTTGGTGAATAGTAACTTATTAAGTTTTTAAACGCGATTAGAGGTAATTAGTGTAGTTTAAGGTAAAACTAATGTTTTAATAATATGAGATGAGCTTGAAACATGTCCTACCCTTATTGGATATGTCATGTCCGACCAAGACAAGCCATGGGTCAACTTGTGGCCCCCATGGAGCCACTTTGGATGGGAAATGACATAAATAACTTTTTATTTAATGTTAAAGTAAAAAATGACACACACATGAGATGTTTTACTAAAACAATTTTTACATGGGGTTATACAAGTCAGATTTTTGACTATAAAAAGTCATTGGAATGATAAAAAAAGTTTCTACATAATAGTATTTTTTTATAATTTTTAGACATTAAATAAATTAAATTATTTATGACATCATGATGATGCTGCGATGACCTCATTATTTAACGATTTAAATAAAATGGAAAGATAATGTAATATCTAATAACTACACATGTAAAAAACCTATTGGATGAGTGTATTTAGATCCCTTATCACCTTATCCTAGAAATACATCAATGTGGTACCTCTTAAATCCGAATACCATTTTAAAATAAAGTGACTATTCTTTACTTTCCAAGAGTGCCCCTCCTCTCCTCTTATAAAAGGCCCCCACCTCTACCTCCTTACCCACACTCCCAAAGCCTTTGGCTCGGCCAAACCCTGCCCATTTTGGCTCTCCACATCCCTCTATTACTCCTTAAAGCCTCACTTTGGGCAGAAGTCTTCCCAAAGAAGCCATTGAGCTCAAACCAAGGGGAGTTACCCGATTTTAAGGTAATGTCTTCTTTTGAGTCCTTTTGTTTTATTTTGCTTCTCCAACCCCCTAAACTATTTTTATTCTTTTCTTTTGTAACAAATACAGTGTCCTCAATATACTAGGATGTTTTTATAAGAATAATTCGAGCTACACTTACACGCACCTACATTTAATGGTTAAAGAATATACTGTTTCCGTGGATGGAGAATTTATGCCTCCCGAAACGATGATTGTTCAACATTCTTTTAACACCTCCAAAGGTGGACATTAAGATGACAGTATATTAATATATGATATATAATATTTTTATGTTTTCCTTAAGCTTCTGTATTTTTCATTTTGGGCATACCTTTATGGTTTCCATTATGGGTAACACGATATCTTCATTTAAGGAAGTGCGGACTACCGCCCCCTCAAAGTGATGTGATTCGTTAATGCCATATGTGGGACGTGTAAAGGATGGATTTAAAGTTATTATATATGATGTTATACTGGAATTATAATACACCTCTATATCATTATTATTTCTTTCCATTAAAGTATGAGATAGAAATGAAAGTAGCGTTTATGCGTACGTACGGCTTACCGTCTCCATGAACGGTGCATTTCATTTCTTATCCCCAAATGTAATGTACTATTAAAAGTACATATATATAATGGATATATATAATGAATTATATATCTAAATGATGAAAATAATTCTGGAATTAAAATATGCATACCTCTCATTTAGTTTTAATTACATTAATATGACAAAGAAATGAAAGTAGCATTCATGCGTACGTACGGCTTACCGTCTCCATGAATGGTGCATTTCATTTATTACCTCTAAATGATTATGTAATATTATAAATACATGTATATTCTGTATATATATGATATATATGATATCCAAATCAGGAATGTCATTCTGGATATAAAGAACCTTTGACCCCACGAACAACATGTAATTGTAAGAAGTCAACTTTCGACTTAAGAACCAAATATCGACAAAACAAACATTTTTAACTTAAATGGTTGCATAATGTTTATAACATGGCAATAAGTGATATAAAATGAATAATGAACTTTAAAAAGGTTTTTAATCAAGTAGAAATTAACTCAAGTTTATTATTCAGGACGTTAAAGAACGATCGAGTCAAGTCGGACCCGAGGTAAGGGACTTCATCTCAATCTCCTTTCATTGAGGCATATTTCGTTTTATACACGACTTTGTTTTATACGGTGTATAAACCCCTTTGAATTTTACTTTTATACAAAAAGGAATATTTTTCTACGAAGCGTTTTACTAAACGACAAAAAGGAATGTTTTTTTTAACGTACGCGGTGACAACGACCTTTTCCGCCGCCGCGAGTATTATTTGGTCTTTGGCTTCCTCAACAAGCCATAATGTTTTTAAAATAAAATAAATACCATATACACTTTTATGTATTTTGGTATTGAAAATGTTTTTGATAAAGGATTCTATTATGATATATTTTGATTGAAATGTGGAAATGTTATCATTCCTTTATATTGGTTTTATGTTTTATGATTTTATATTGGTACTTGGACATTTGACGGGTGGTTACGTGATAAACCATATGACGGGTGGTGCCGTGAATACCAGGATGGGTGGTTACATTATAACCTCCAATTCATTGGGTATGGAAGTCAGCCGTATGGCTATTCCATAAGTATGTATGGAAATTGGTCGTATGGCTATTCCATTAAGTGATATGTGTGGAAGTAGACCATATGGTTATTCCACTTAAGTATGTTTATGTCCCAAGTTACCTTTATATATGTTATGTGTTCTTTATATGGGGTTTATGGTAATCCTTTGGTTACAAAAAGGTAAGTAATGATACTTTATTCAGTGAACAGTTTTTACTACTTCATGAAGGTGAAGGTATTACTTTGATAGAGTATACATGGTTTAATTGATGGTTGAAAAACTAAATGTTTTCATTCTTTGTTTGTCCCTTACTGATCTTTTTATGCTCACCCTAAGTTTTTTTGAAATGTTTTTCACAAGACTTAATGTGGAATAAGGTCAAGGATGGGATTAAGGGAATGTCATGCTATATAAAACATGGAACTAGACATGTTTCTTTTTAAGAGTTTTTTTTATTATGGAAACTTAGTAGAAGTGTCTACTTTGTAATCTTTTGAGATGTAATAGTTATGATCTAATTCTCTAAAACTCTAAACCTGAAAAGATCCTCAATGTGAATTATTCATTTAATTCAATATTAAGTAAGGTTTAAGGTCGGGGCCTTATAGTTGGTATCAGAGGTCGTTTTAGACAACTTTAGGAGTTATAAAAGTGTTAAATTATAATATGATTGAAATGATATAGCATTTACAGATTACCATGTTGCTTCGCCTAAGATATTTCTGTGTTCAGAATGGTTTTCCGCAGAGGAAACAAAGAAGCTATGTTGGGATGACATCAGGAGGAAGACAACCTTCCAAATCAACAACCTGAGATGGTCAAGATCAGAACTGAACAGTTTTTTGCAGTGATGGCACAGTTGACTCGGGCTATAAATGGTGGTGGTATCCATGCACGAGATCATCCAGATCAACCGCAGAGGAACATGTCAGTGGTGGAACATTTCATGAGACAACATCGCCCATCATTCAGAGGATCATCTGACCCTGTGCAAGCTGAAGGGTGGATTAAAGCACTGGAGAATATTTTTGATGTCATGGGGTGTTCAGAACATCAAAAGGTTAGACTTGTTGTTTACCGTTTTGAAGGTGAAGCAGATCAGTGGTGGTCGATGGTGAAAAATATCAGGGATAGTGATGATATTTTGGATCTTCACTAGGACGAATTCAAAGGTATGTTTCCTGAGAAATATTTTCCTAAGGTGGTTCTTCTTAGGATTGAAAAACAGTTCCTAGAATTGAGGCAGGAGGATGATTCAGTGGCTGCTTATGAAGAAAAGTTCACTCGATTGGCAAGGTATGCTCCAAACTTCATACGATATCTTGATAGTAAATTAAACCATTTTTACTCAGGTTTAAATCCAAAGTATTGAAGGGATTTAGCTTCTCGTGAGTTCAAAAGTTTTGAAAAACTTGTTCTATGTGCGGAGAAGGTGGAAATGGAGTTTGCCGATGATCAGGTGTTCTATGACAGACAACAGAATAAGAGGTCTAGTTGGCAGGAAAAGGGGAAGAATTCATCAAAGAAGAAAGGAGGTAAGAAAACCAAATATCCATCCTTGTTCGAAGTGTGGTAAAATGCATCCTGTAGAATGTTTATCCAAGTCTGGTAAGTGCTTTCGGTGTGGTAAGTCTGGTCATATTTCTTGTAACTGTAAGGAAGATGATCAAGCAGGCAATGAAAAACCAACAGAAAGATGTTTTAAGTGTAATGAAATGGTTCATTATGAAAACGAGTGTCCAAAGAAGAACTCAACTGGTGGAATGCAGCCAGACTACAAGCAGAAAGGGGTGGTGAAATCCTTTGCAACAACTTCAGCAGATGTTGGGCCATCGAATGAAGTGGTATCAGGTACACTGTTTGTTTGTTCAGATTATGCCAATGTGTTGTTTGATTCAGGGTCTACACACTCTTTCATTTCTGAGAAGTTTTCTAGTAAATTGGAAATTCCATCTCAAGATATGAACCTAGAACTTATGGTAAAAACACCCGGAGGGAACGTTGAGACAAAAAAGGAATAATAAGAACCTTCATATCCTTGTGTGTGGAAAGAATATACCAGCAAACCTTATTGTTTTTCCTCTAGTAGAGTTTGATGTTATTTTGGGCATGGATTGGCTTTCTGTTTATCATTATAAGATTGACTGCAGAGCTAAAATGGTTTCTTTTCAGAAAGATTTTCAGTTTGTGTACAAGAATGAACCCTTGATTTTGATAACATATTAGGAAGTTGAGAAACTAGTAAAAGATGGAAATGAATGTTACCTTGCACATATTGTTGAAAATAAAGGAACTGTTCAGATTAATGATGTCCCAGTGGTAAATGAGTATCTTGATGTCTTTCCTAATGAGTTTCCTGGTATTATTCATGATCGGGAAGTTGAATTTAATGTTGACTTAGTTCCTAATTCTAAGCCAATTTCAAAACCCCCTTATCGAATGGCTCAAGTTGAACTTTTAGAGTTAAAGAAACAATTGCAGGAGTTATTAGATAAAGGTTTCATTCGACCTAGCACATCACCATGGGGTGCTACTATCTTGTTTGTTAAAAAGAAAGATGGATCAATGAGACTTTTCATTGATTATAGAGCCTTGAATAATATTACTATTAAGAACAAGTATCCATTGCCTCATATCGATGATTTTTTTGATCAGCTCCAGGGAGCTCAGTATTTTTCGAATATTGACTTGAGGTCGGGGTACCATTAGTTGAAAGTAAAAGAAGCAGACGTTCCGAAGACTGCGTTCCGTACTAGATATGGCCATTATGAATTTGTAGTTATGCCTTTTGGGTTAACCAATGCACCTGCTGTATTCATGGACCTTATGAATAGAATTTTCCATGAGTTCGTGGATAAGTTTGTGGTTGTTTTCATCGACGATATTTTGGTGTTTTCTAAAAGTAAAGAGGAGAATGAAAGTCATTTAAGGGTTATCTTGAAAACCTTAAAAGAAAAGAAACTATATGGAAAATTCAGAAAGTGTGAGTTTTGGTTACAACAAATTTCGTTCCTGGGTCACATTGTTTCAAAAGATGGCATAACTCTTGATCCTACTAAAACAAAAGTTGTTGAAGAATGGCCAAGACCCAAAAATGTAACCGAGATCCATAGTTTTCTTGGTTTGTCAGGTTACTACCGAAGATTTGTTGAAAAATTTTTATGGTTATCTAGTCCAATGACTAAGCTAACTCGTAAGGGTGTTAAGTTCATCTGGACAAAAGAATGTGATGATTGTTTTCAGGAGTTGAAAAGAAGATTGGTGAATGCTCCAGTTTTGGAACTTCTTTTCAGGAATGGTGAGTTTGTTATATACAGTGATGCTTCGTTGAAGGGACATGGCTCTTTCCTTATGCAGAATGATCAGGTAATTGCTTATGCTTCACGTCAGTTGAAAACACATGAGGTAAATTACCCTACACATGATTTGGAATTAGCTGCTGTTGTCTTTGCTTTAAAAATTTGGAGGCATCATTTGTATGGAGTAAAGTGTGAAATATATACTGATCACAAAAGTTCAATGTATATATTCACTCAGAAATAATTGAGCATGAGACAGAGGAGATGGCTGGAATTAATCAAGGATTATGATTGTTCAATTCACTACAATCCGGGAAAAGAAAATAAAGTGGCTGATGCTTTGATTCGAAAAAGTAATGCTTCATTAACCATGCTACGTTTTGAACGAGATCCTTTGGTTTTTGATTTGATGAACTTTGGCATAGAAGTTTTTGGTGAAGGAAGTCCTTATGTTTTGTTTCAGGTATCAGTGAAATCTTCTCTATCAGACAGAATCAAGCAAGCACCGAAGCAAGATAGCGAGTTGCAGAAAAAGGTAGAGCTGTTTCAGAAAGGTAAGTTGCCTGAATTCAACATTGATAATGATTGTGTTTTGAGGTTTGGGAAGAGATTATGTGTGCCTTGTGATTCAAAGTTGAAGAATGAGTTGTTATGTGAGGCTCATAGTTCCCCGTTTTCAGTTCATCCGGGCAGTACTAAGATGTACAGAGATCTGTGGGAGTATTACAGGTGGGATGGAATGAAAAGAGATATTGCTGATTTTACTGTGATGTGTTTGAATTGTCAGCAGGTTAAAGCAGAGTGGCAGTTACCTAAAGGGATGCTTCAGCCTTTACCAGTGCCATAGTGGAAGTGGGAAAACATATCCATGGACTTTTTTGTGGGATTACCGAGGACATCTCGAGGTAATAATGCAATCTGGGTTATTGTTGATCGCTTGACAAAATCTGCTCATTTCCTTGCTATACGAGATACTTTTTCCCTACATCAACTTTCCCGTTTGTATCTTAAAGAGATAGTCATGTTACATGGAGTTCCTCTCTCCATTGTATCTGATTGTGATCCCAGGTTTACTTCTAACTTTTGGAAAGGCCTTCAGAAGTCGTTGGGTACTGAATTAAATTTTAGTACAGCTTTTCATCCTCAATCAGATGGGCAGTCAGAACGAACAATTCAGACCTTGGAGGATATGCTACGAGCTTGTTCGATGGATTATCAGGGAAGTTGGGACCAATATCTTTCTTTGGATGAGTTTTCTTATAATAACATTTTTCATTCCAGTATACAGATGGCACCATTTGAGGCATTATATGGGAAGCGGTGTCGAACTCCAGCAATTTGGGATGAAGTGGGTGAAAGGAAGCTGATGGGACCAGAATTGGTAGAAGATATGGCAGAAAAGGTTCAATTGATTCAGAAACACATGAGAACAGCTCAAAGCAGGCAGAAGAGTTATGCGGATAACCGGAGGAAGGATCTATCTTTCGAGGTAGGTGATCATGTTTTTCTCAAGGTTTCTCCATGGAAAAGTGTGATGAGATTTGGTAAGAAAGGAAAGCTGAGTCCAAGGTTAATTGGACCATATGAAATTCTGGAGAAAGTTGGATCAGTTGCTTACCGAGTGGCTTTACCTACGAGTTTATCTCAGGTACACAATGTTTTTCATGTTTCGATGTTGAGGAAGTATATTCAAGATCCATCTCATGTTTTGAGTCCAGAGGTAGTTCAGCTGGAGGAGAACCTATCTTATGAAGAACAGCCAGTCTAGATTCTTGACCATAGGGAGTAGGTGTTACGGAATAAGGTGATTCATCAGGTAAAGGTTTTGTGGAAAAACCATGTGATTGAAGAGGCAACGTGAGAATCTGAAAATGTTATGAGGGATAAATACCCCCACTTATTTTGATAAGTGAATAAAATTACGAGGACACAATTCCCAAAAGGGGGGAAGGATGTAACATCCCAGGTAAATAAAGAATAAAAAAATTTCATATTTATTAATATTTACGAATTAAATATTAATTTTAATTAAAAGGGGTTTCTACGTTCGATAGCGTACTCGATACACAACGATGAGTTTCTTTGAAAACTTACGTTGCACACTAGTAATAAAATAATATTATTTTAAATTTTAGTTAACACGTAGCCATTGTACTGGCGGGAATGGATAAAAATAACTAAAATATGATTATATATGTTTTTAAATGTTTTTACATTTATCCAATAAAAGATAAAGACTTAAAATACGGAATGAATTCAATTTTAGGCATTTATACCCTAATTTTCACTAAGGGTTCACTTATCACCTTTTGACGGCGAACCATCATTAAATATAGTTTTGATCAATCTTAAAAATTCTATTGGACCAAATATAACTCTTCTTTAGAATTGGGACATCAAAATTTACTTTATGTAAATTTTTGCTATCTTTCCGATAAAGTTCATTTTTTAATGAATAGTGTAAAATGTTGTATTTTAATTCAAAACCTCTTTTTAATCTAATTTATTTATATGATTATATTATCATTTGAATTGGTTTTAAAGTGAAATTAGAAAATATTTTTACCATTAAATCCAATAGTGGTCGTTGGAATTAAATTCACATTGAAATCGGACTTAAACTAGTGTCAATCTTTTGATACTTATTGTTTCATAAAAACACGCTATTTCCTCTGACAGCGGGAATTAATTATTAAATTAATTAATGCAACTTATATGTTGTGAATTTTGTAAAATGGACTTCATTTTTGAATTTGGAATATCAAATATAGCTTAGGGTGAATTTTTGGTATTTTTCTGAAAAACTTCAATTTTTGATGAATAGTGAAACCACTGAGTGGTACTTATAAAAACTGATTTTTCGTTTAAATGAAAATTTACCACTTCTGTGTTTTGAATTTCAAAAATCTGACATACATGGTTGTCATTAAAATGTAAAATGTGGTTCAATGAGATTAAAATAATTTTTTGGTGAATAGTAACTTATTAAGTTTTTAATCGCGATTAGAGGTAATTAGTGTAGTTTAAGGTAAAAATAATGTTTTAATAATATGAGACGATCTTGACACATGTCCTACCCTTATTGGATGTGTCATGGCCGACCAATACAATCCATGGATCAACTTGGGGACCCCATGGAGCCACTTTGGTTGGGAAATGACATAAATAACTTTTTATTTAATGTTAAAGTAAAAATGACACACACATGAGATGTTTTACTAAAACAATTTTTACATGGGGTTATACAAGTAATATTTTTGACTATAAATAGTCATTGGAAAGATAAAAAGTGTTCCTACATCATAGTATTTTTTTATAATTTTTAAACATTAAATAAATTAATTTATTTATGACATCATGATGATGCAGCGATGACCTCATTATTTAATGATTTAAATAAAATGGAAAGATAATGTAATATCTAAGACCTAAACATGTAAAAAAACCTATTGGATGAGTGGATTTCGAACCCTTATCACCTTATCCTCGAAATACATCAATGTGGTACCTCTTAAATCCGAATACCATTTTAAAATAAAGTGACTTTTCTTTACTTTCCAAGAGTGTCCCTCCTCTCCTCTTATAAAAGGCCCCCACCTATACCTCCTTACCCACACTCCCAAAGCATTTGGCTCGGCCAAACCTACCCATTTTGGCTCTCCACATCCCTCTCTTACTCCTTGAAGCCTCACTTTGGACAGAAGTCTTCCCAAGGAAGCCTTTGAGCTCAAACCAAGGGGAGTTACCCGATTTTAAGGTAATGTCTTCTTTTGAGTCCTTTTGTTTTATTTTGCTTCTCCAACCCTATAAACTCTTTGTATTATTTTATTTTGTAACAAATCCAGTATCCTCAATATACTAGGATGTTTTTATAAGAATTATTTGAGCTGCACTTACACACACCTACATCTAATGGTTAAATAACATACTGTTTCCGTGGATGGAGAATTTCTGCCTCCCGAAACGATGATTGTTCAACATTCTTTTAACACCTTCAAAGGTGGCCATTAAGATGACACTATATTTAAATATGATATATAATATGTTTATGTTTTCCTTAATCTTCTGTATTTTAAATTTTGGGAATACCTTTATGGTTTCCATTATGGGTAAACATGATATCTTCATTTAAGGAAGTGCGGACTACCGCACCCTCAAAGTGATGTGATTCGTTAATGCCATATGTGGGATGTGTAAAGGATGGATTTAAAGTTATTATATATTATTTTATACGGGAATTATAATACACCTCTATATAATTATTATTTCTTTCCATTAAAGTATGATATAGAAATGAAAGTAGCGTCCATGCGTACGTACAGTTTACCGTCTCCATGAACAGTGCATTTCATTTCTTATCCCCAAATGTAATGTACTATTAAAACTGCATGTATATAATGGATATATATTATGAATGAAATATCTAAATGATTAATATAATTCTGGAATTAAAATATACATACCTCTCATTTAGTTTTAATTCCATTAATATGACAAAGAAATGAAAGTAGTGTTCATGCGTACGTACGGCTTACCGTCTCCATGAACGGTGCATTTCGTTTCTTAACTCTAAATGATTATGTAATATTATAAATACATGTATATGCTGGATATATGTGATATATATGATATCCAAATCAGGAATTTCATTCTGGATATAAAGAACCTTTGACCACACGAACAACATGTAATTGTAAGAAGTCCACTTTCGACTTAAGAACCAAATATTGACAAAACAAACATTATTAAATTAAATGGTTACATAATGTTTATAACATGGAAATAAGTGATATAAAAGGAATAATGAACTTTAAAAAGGTTCTTAATCAAGTAGAAATTAACTCAAGTTTATTATTCAGGACGTTAAAGAACGATCGAGTCCAGTTGGACCCGAGGTAAGGGACTTCATCTCAATCTCCTTTCATTGAAGCATATTTCGTTTCATACATGACTTTCTTTTATATGGTGTATAACCCTCTTTGAGTTTTAAATTTATACAAAAGGAATCTTTTTCTACTAATCATTTTACTAAACGACAAAAAATAATGTTTTTTTTAACGTACGCGGTGACAACGACCTTTTCCGCCGCCGCGAGTATTATTTGGTCTTTGGCTTCCTCAACAAGCCTTAATGTTTTTAAAATAAAATAAATACCATGTACTCTTTTATGTATTTTGGTATTGAAAATGGTTTTGATAAAGGATTCTATTATGATATATTGTGATTGAAATGTGGAAATGTTATCATTCCTTTATATTGGTTTTATGTTTTATGATTTTATATTGGTACTTGGACATTTGACGGGTGGTTACGTGATAAACCATATGACAGGTGGTGCCGTGAATACCAGGACGGGTGGTTACGTTATAACCTCCAATGCATTGGGTATGGAAGTCGGCCGTATGGCTATTCTATTAAGTATGTATGGAAATTGTCCGTACGACTATTCCATTAAGTGATATGTGTGGAAGTCGACCGTATGGTTATTCCACTTAAGTATGTTTATGTCCTAAGTTAGCTTTATATATGTTATGTGTTATTTATATGGGTTTTATGGTAATCCTTTGGTTACAAAAAGGTAAGTAATGATACTTTATTCAGTGAAGCGTTTTTACTACTTCATGAAGGTGAAGGTATTTATTTGACAGAGTATACATGGTTTACATGATGTTTGAAAAACTAACCGTTTTCATTCTTTCTGTATCCCTTACTAAGATTTTTATGCTCACCCCAAGTTTTTTTGAAATTTTTTTCATAGGACTTAATGTGGAATAAGGTCAAGGATGGGATCAAGGGAATGTCATGCTATATAAAACATGGAACTAGACATGTTTCTTTTTAAGAGTTTTTTTTAATTATGGAAACATAGTAGAAGTGTCTACTTTGTAATCTTTTTAGATGTAATAGTTATGTTCTAATTCTCTAAAACTCTAAACCTGAAAAGATCCTCAATGTGAAATATTCATTTAATTCAATATTAAGTATGGTTTAAGGCTAGGGATTTATATAAATACTATCCCACTATTTGTAATAGGAATATTCCTATAAATCTTGGTTTCTTTAATACTTCCTCCTTGGGTTTTTACCAAAAGTTCTATATCTCATTCATGATGTGATATTTCCAATTTACATTGAATGTTCTTGTAAATTAAAGAATGTGAAGATCCGGAGTCAAATAGTGTATTGGCATACTTTGAAAAAACATATAAAATACTTTTAACGACTTATTTTGATGATACCGCATCAAATTTAGTAGTATAAAATGATTTTTTCATGCCCTTATACTTTCTATCTTGCTAGTTTCCATCCTGGGTAATCAACTTTGGACACACATTGGAATAATTCACTAAATCATTATAATTAAAACATATTACCACTGGTTTTTCATTCCCTGTATGATCATATTCATTATAGTGATGAGAAATATGAGTTGTCTTACCACATCAGAATCAATTACCAGACATTGAGAAACAATCTCTAGGACTTGTTCACCACACTTCTCACAAGTTGTAAATTTAGTTTTCTTACCTCCATACTTATATGATGAATTCTTTACCATTGCCTTCCTGTTGGATCACTTCTTTTTCTTGCTCTCATAGAACACATGATCATTTGAAAACTTCATTTCTACCTTCTCAGCACATTGTACAAGTTTTTCATATATTTCGAACTCATAAGAAGCTAATGCCCTTCGATATTTTAGATTCAATCCCAATTAAAACCAGTTTATCTTAATATCAATATCTCAGATAAAATATGGGATATACCTCGAAAAATGGGTGAAATTTTCTATATATACAACAATAGAATCTTATTTATTTTTTCTCAATTATATGAATTTCTTTTTTATCCAATGTTTAATAGCCCTAGGAACATATTTCTAAAGGAAGATATTCCTAAATTCATCCCATTACACAATGTCAATATCTTCACTTCCTATAATATTTTTAATCATTGACCACCACTAATTTGATTTACCTTCAAAATGATAAATAGCAAGACTAACCTTTTGATTTTCTGAACACCCCATTACATCAAAAATATTTACTAGTTATTTAATCCACCCTTCATCTTGTACATGGTCAGATGAACCTTTGAATGATGGGTGACATTACCTCAAGAAATGCTCCACTAATGATATATTTTTCATTAGTTGTTCTAGTTAATCTCATGCATTAATACCACGACTATTTATTTCCTGAGTCAACTAATCCATCATTTTAATAAACAATTCTGTTATAATTTCGACCATTTCAGGATGCTGATTTGGAAGGTTGTTTTCCTCTATTTTTCATCCCATCACAGCTTCCATGTTTCCTCTATGGAAATCCATTCTGAATAGACATATCCTAGATGAAGGAACATGGTAATATTAAAATTCTATATAATTTCAATAATAAAATAAAATAAAAATTATTTATGGACATTCTATTTACAATATCCAAACTTGTAATTTCATCTAAACCGAACATTGATACAAACAATAAGGCCCTAGCATTAAACTTTACTTAGTATTGAGATAAGTCAATAATTTGACTTTAAGTAACAATGAGGATATTTTTAGGCTTAAATATTGGGAGAATTGGGTTATAAATCACACATAATAAGTTAAATATTAAAATCAGAAAATTTTACTCACTATCCATTTTTTCATAAAAGAAAATATTTTTAAAAAAGAACAAGGTTTCATTTCATAGAATAACTTTTCTTTGATCCCATCCTTGACTCTATTTTTCTTTAAGTCCTATAAAAAACATTTCAAAACATAGGATGACCATAAACAACCTAGTATGGGATACACAAAGAAGGAAAATAGTAAATCATTGGAAAACATTTAAACCATTAATAATTTCTCATAATGTAATACTTTTCACCTTTATAAAGTAGTAAATACTATTCACTAAACATAAGATCATTTATTACCCTTTTTTTAACCCAAATATTACAATAAACCCATAGAAAGAAATATATAACATATAAAGGTAACTTTGAAAAATAATCATATTTAATGGAATAACCATATGGTTGACTTCCACGCATATCACTAAATTGAATAGCCATATGACTGACTTCCATACCCAATTAATTAGATGTTATAACGTAAGCAATCATCCTTGGTTTATCACCGAAACACCCGTCTTTGGTTTATCACCTAAACACCCGTTATTTTTTTTATCATGTAACCACCCCTCAAATATCCATGTATCGTTATATAATCATAACACAAAACAAACATTATGATTATGAACATTTCCCTCATAAAATTTCATTTTCAATCACAAGAAACCATTTCAATATATTAAATTAGTAAATACACTCTAAAATATATTTTCAATACCAAAATACCAAAAAATGAAATAAGAGATTTATTTTTAATTTTAAAATTATTAAATATTTTAGAGGATTCCAAATATCATATGACAGTTATGGCGGTGAAGAAGTTGTTTTCACCGCATATGTTAAAAACAATCATTTTTGTCATTTCATAAATTTCTTTGAAGAAAAAATATACCTATATATTTAAATTAAAATTCAAAGGGGTTTATTATATTTCTTATAAAATAAGGTTGTTTATATTATCAAAATAAGCCTCAATGAGAGGAAATTAAGATGAAGTTGCTTACCTTGAGTCAGAGTCATCATGTACAATTGTTATGTTCCTAGATAATATAATTAGGATAATTTTTACTTTCTTGAGAACATTTTTGAATTTTATTATTCATTTTTTATCACTTATTACTGTTATAAAAAATATATAATTATTTAATTTTATATCAGATATTTTGCTGTTATTTGGTACATGAGTCAAAAATGAACTTTTTTTGATGTAAATTTTCCATGTAGTCAAAATTCCATAATCTACAAAATATTATTCATGATTTAAATATAATATATATCTAGTATATATATTTATTTAAAATATCCATAATATTTTATGATAATAATGAAATGCATGACCTACGTAAGCATGAACGCTACATTAATTTCTTTGTCATATTAAAAGAATAATAATTTAATGATATAAATGTATATTGTAATAAAATTATTATATTAATGTATATTATGTCTCATAATCTTATTAAAACCATCATTTATACATTCCATGTATAGAAGGAATGAGTCACATTACTTTTAGGGGGTGGTAGTGCGCACTTCGAAAAACAAAATTATCATATTTACACAACATGGAAATCATAAAGATATATTATAATTAAAAAATAAAGAATGATAGAGATAATATAAATATAATACATATCATATGTAAAATATTTTCTATTATAATTTCCGCCATGAGATTTTTTAGGGGAAAATTCAACAACCATCATTTTTTGAGGCAGTAGTTCACTGTACACAGAAACAGTATGTTTGTTACCCATTAAATGGAGTTGTGTATAGGTGTTGTTTAAAACATTATCATAAAAAATACTAGTATATTTAGGATACTATTTTCCTATGAGATCATAACATAATAAGAATTTAGGTAATGAAGAATGGGAATAAACTAAAAAACATGAGAGAACATGTTACCTCTTAATCAGGTAACTTCCTTGGGTTTATACAAAAAGACTTCCTTGGGAGGATTTCTTCCCTATGGAGGATTATAGGATTAGTGGAGGGATGATAGAAAGATTTTTTGGTAGATATTGTTCGTACCAAGGAGTTCTTGATGTGTGACTATTAGAGAAGAGTGGGTACCTTTTTATAGGAGAGGGAAGGGTCACCCTTAGAAACTATTAAATTATTTAATTAATATAAATTACATTTTTAATTTAAAAGGATCCAAAATTATACATATACAATATATAGTGAGTTTATTTCTAAATTCTCTTATAAAATAATTTTTTGACTGGTATTTCCTGTATTTTAACCATTATATTTTCGGTTTACCATTAATTATTTTTTTAATTTTAATTATGTTAATAACATTTTAATTATTAAGAGGCTATTAATTTCATTTATATGAGTTCAATATTTCATATTTGGACACCTAAAGAACTTTTATACTTTTTCAAGACACACTGTGATTTTATATTTTTTTATGGAATTTTAAATAATTTAATAAATTAATATTTTTATAACACATCATTTATGTCAATTTTATATTATTCATTTTATTGAATTTAAATAAAATTTAAACGTAGAGATAACCTAGAAAAAAAATAATTTAATACTATTATAACATTTAATATTCACCTAAAAATAATGGAAAACAGAAATCATATCAACTTATATTTATTTTAATATTTCTAATATCTTTTATTTGATTCCTTCATTAATAAGGTAATCATTGTTTCATCGTTATGTCACAATTAAATTTTATTATTTAATGTCTAAAAATTATAAATAAAATAACATGATGTAGGAAATCATTTTTTTTATTTCTAATGACTACTTATAGTCAAAGAGATCAATCATATAATCCCATATTAAAATTTTTTATTAATAAGATATATGTTTATAACCTATATTCCCTTACATTAAATTAAAATATATAAGTGTCATAATCACACCCAAGTGGCTTCCAAAGTCCAAATTTTTATCCCAAGGGTTTTATTGGTTGGATATATCTCATCCAATAGGACTTTTACATGTTAGGGTTGTTTTATATTCTTATAATATTATTTTTACCCTTATTTACCTGATTTACCCTTGAACCGTGGTAAATAAAAATAATTACTAAAGTTACTATTCATCATATCAAAAAATAAAAGGGACATATTTACATTTATGGACCTTATTATTGATAATATGGAATACATTTTTACAAATTAAAATAATGAAAATTTCTGTAATTAATTTAAAATTAATTCACATTGACAAAACGAGAAAATTGGTTTTTTTAAGTAAAACCATCAAAAGATTGACTTGTGTTTATATCAAATTTCAATGTAAATTTACCTCTAATTACCAAAATTGGATTAAATGATAAAAAATTAATCCAATTGAACTTTAAATCTAATTAAAATTATAATCTATCATTACTAATAAATTAGATGAAAAGGAATTTTTGAATTAAAATGCAGTATTTTTCACTATTCATTATAATATGAATTTTATCCAAAAAATAGAAAAATTTCAACCAAAGTAAATTTCTATTTCCAACATCCAAATAAGAATTTTATTTTTTCAGATATAAACTATAAAAATGGAAAAACTAGATTTAAAAGGGGCTCTCTATCAAAAGGTGGTATAATAACCTTTTAAAAATAATAGAGTATTTTATGATTAAAATTGGATTCATTCTCATTTTGTGCCTCTAAAATTTATTTAACGAATGTAAAATCAATTAATTAGTTTGTTTAAACATATTATAGTTATTTATGTTCATTCCCTCTAATACAACAGCTAGACATTAACTACCATTTAAAATAACAATACTAATAATGTATTATATTCTGTATAACTCAGTTTTGTGTGCAATGTAAGATTCTGAAGAAACCCATTGTTCTATGTCAAGTATGATATTGGAAAAAGAATCCCCTTTAACATAAATTAATATCTCATTCATAAATATTAATAGATATGAAAGTGTAATAATCGATAAATACCCAAGATGTTATAGTAACCATGGTTGTTTCAAAAGAGAATGTCTCCTCTAAAATCATAAGGTATGTTTTACTGATCCCTGTTTCATTACAAGTGTGTAGAAACTTGGGTTTTTGGTCTTTTCAGACTTTGGAATATTTCTATGAATAATTCTAGAGCTATGCACGAAGACGGCATGCGATTCCGAGGCCCGGTGTGCCCGGAATTAATTTTATAAAAATATTAAGTATTTTTATACTATGCACATGGAGGGGGTGTGATATATCCTAAACGGTAGCTCGGAATGGAAATATAAGGCACGGTTGCGTCCGGAACGTGCCGTTTACCCTAGGAGAGGTGTAAACTTTGCGGGCGCGGGCCTGCGGTGAGAAACGCCACCATGGGCATTTTCGAAATTAAATGGAGAAGTTAGTGTGCGTGAGTCGGCTCAAATAACTTCTAAACGAAGTCTCGAATGGAAAATCTGAGTCTTTCGTTGCGTTCAGAACGGTGCGTTTACCCTAGGGGTGACCTTACTTTTGTTCGCATCGGGCGTCGGGTCCGAGGCGGATTTGGCGCCGGCGGTCGGCTGATATAAATATCAGCCCCCCCCCCCTTTATCGTTCCTCTCGACGTTCATCGCCGTTCTTCGCCGCCGCTCCGCCGAATCGAGAAAAAAAAGCGCCCACGAGCACGGATTTTGATGGCGGGCGTTCCAGGAGTGTGTAGCGGAAGCTCTGGAGCACGGATCTAAGGCAGAACGTCGGCGTTCCGCCCACGAGGTAGGCGGATATGAGTTTAAACCCCCGATCCCATTTTTGCTGCGTTTTTCTGAAAATTGAAGTTGTAGCAATGTAGATCGGGTCCCGAGGGTCATGTAGACGCCTCCGGATTGCAATACAGACCACCGGGTAGCTCCCGGCGGTCCGCGGAAGATCCGCAGGCGCGGCACCGGCGCGGCGCCGCCGCCGCCGGCGGATGGCGGCCGGCCACGGCGGGCCGGGCCGGTGAGGCGGCGGCGGCCGCCTGGTGTGCGGCAGCGCGCCGTCCAGCGCAGCGGTCCCGCGGCAGTGCGGGCAGCGGTACGGCGGAGGGTCGCCGACCGGCGCGGGCCGGCGGCGGCCGGACCGGTCGGGTTGGGCCGGTTCGGGCCAGCCCGGTCCAAATTTGACCGGGGGTTCTAAAAACCCCTGTTTTGTGTAATCCAAAGGCCCGATTCGCACACCGTCTGCGGCGACGCGACCCTGGGATTGAGATGGACCTATTGGGATAGGTTCGAGATTTTCTCGGGCTGGATCTGTGACCCAGGGTCACAAAACGTCAAATAATAATAATATTTTAATTATTATTCGACTTTGACCGGCCGTAACTTTTGCCTGAAATGTCCGTTTCATGTGTCGTCAGTGGCGTTGAGACCCTGATGGTACGATGGACTTTTTGAGATGGTTTCTGGGTGTCGGGATTGAGAACGGGGTGCAGGCCCCACGAGGTCTGGTTTTGGCGTTTGCGGAGAAACGCAGCTTTTGCACGAGGAGTCCGATTTTGGCGGATGTTTAGTCAATCCTGTGTGTTTTTTCGAGAGGATCGCAATGGTGCGATCCGTTCGATGAGTTTCGGAATCCAGACGTGGGGCCCACCCGAGCTGGCTTCAGTGAATAGTACCATTTTCACTGGGTGTCCGTTTCGGACGAGCAAGTAGTCGATTCCGCTTGTTTTTTCGAGGGGATCACCATGGTATGATCTGCTCGATGGTTTTCGGGATCGTTGTGTGGGCCCTTCATGAGCTAGATATGGTGAATAGTGCCTTTTTCACCGGTGCTCCGTTTTGGGCGAGTAAACAGCCTATCCTGCATGTTTTTCCGCGTGGAACGTGATGGTGGCCTCGATTTTGGCCTAAGGGGTGCGTAGTGTGGCATTGTGGTGGGTCGCTCGGGTTAGTGACGTTTAGACCAGCAGTGGTTGAGGGTTCTCCCTTAGTTCATTCCTACGAGGTTTCGTGCAGCATCACAACCTTTGTATGGGTTTTTGATCCTCTAGATGGTATGTTAAAACTGTTAGAGTTGTGGCATCGCTCTGGTGGGCCGGAGTGGGATCCTCTAACATCTTTACCCTAGATCGGGTTCTTGGTATCTATGTGACCGCTTATTCACGGGTGGCGATCCCCTATCTAGCAGGTTAACTCAGTAGGGTTGTGGCATCGTCGGGTGTACGATCCCCTACTCAGCATGAGGTTTATAGTAGGGTTGCAGTATCGTTGGTTATACGATCCCCTACTCAGCACTTGGTGATGGTAGGGTTGCGGTATCGCTGGTTATGAGATCCCCTACTCAGTGTGTGATGTTGGTAGGGTTGCGGTATCGCTGGTTATGGGATTTCCTACTCAGCGTGTGGTTTTGGTAGGGTTGTGGCCTCGTCGGTTCGATCCCCTGCATCGCATGTTATACCAGATAGGGTTCTGGTATCGTCGTGACCACCTTTATATGGGCGATGATCCTCTATCTGAGTGAGGTGCTTCTGTCGAGTGCCAGATCGGGTTGTGCTATCCCCCTACAGATACAGGGTGTGATCCCCTATCTGTGAGAACTACGTATGCCAGATCGGGTCGTGGTATCCCCCAGCGGACCCTGGGAGTGATCCCTTATCTGTGAGCTACGTATACTGGAGTGGGTTTTGGTATCCCCTAGCGGACCCTAGCGGCGATCCCCTATCCGAGGAGTTTAGTGGTTATGTTGTTTCGGTGAGTTATCCTCAATGATGCCAATAGACGAGCGTGATCTCTCGGGTGAGCATCTGAGAGGTTTGTGAGAAACTTGATGGAGTGTATCTCTCGGATGAGTGTCATCTGGGATGGTAGTGATCGTGGGGTGTACTCTTCTAGTTGTGGATAGTTGCTGGCGATGAGGTCGGTGCCTCTTATGGCTTGGTGTGTGAGCTAAGTATATCTGGATTCTTCAAGGTGTATATATGGGCATACACCTGAGCTGAGCTGACTACTTGTGTTTAGCCGAGGATGGTCACGAGATGGAGTTTCTATCTCGTCTGGGTTCCTCTGGATGGGATGAGCGGACTATTTCCTTTCAGTTTCTCTCTTTGGTTTTGGGTTTTTGGGGTGCCTACTGAGTATATTTATACTCACCCCTGCACGGGCGTTGCCCACACATGTTTGTGTCTTGTGCAGACCACAGGCCTTTCGACGAAGTCCCAGGAGGACCCGGAGCGGGCGGATCTTAGTGAGCATGTTTGACCGGGGTGTTTACCGGAGCTGTGCCGAGGAGCATTCCGGTAGGTGTTTGTGGCAGCGTTCCCCTTCTTCAGAGCAGGTTGGACACGCTTTGTAGTTTCCTTTTGGTGGACCCTGTTTTTCCCTTTTGTACCTTGGTTTTTGCACTCTGGTTTGCGATAGATGTATGCATGCATTTACTTTTCAGTTTTCTATATCTCTACACAGTGGCATGGAGGTGTATGTGTGTGCGTGTGTACAGGTACCTTAGGCTAATGCCTCCCATGTTTGTGATAGACTACTCGGTGCTGGTCTCCAGCCCTTGGCCTATTGGAGGCGGGATTGGGGAGTCGCGGCTCGAGCCCCGTTGGGTCGGGTCGTGACAGAGTGGTATCAGAGGAGGTTCCACCTTTAGGATCTCAGAGCGTAGCTGGGCTAGCTGTGAGTTTGGTTTTGGTTGCATAGAGGCAGTGTTTAGATGTTTTGAGTTCGGCTTTCAGGCCAGGGACTCCAGTGTTGGTGCGGAGACCGACGTATCTATACACCAGGACTCTGATAACCTGCCTTTTGACTCGGGACATTCGTACACTGGTCACAGGGACATAACAGTACATGCATCATATAGGACTGGGTTTTGGGGTTTTCCTTGTCCTTCTTGAGTCAGCTCTCTAGATATACGTTTTGATTGTGGTGTGTCTTGAATGTATTTCAGGATGCCTCCACGACGACAGCCAGAGAGGGTTCCGCAGCAGGATTGTGGTTATGATCTGCCCCGTGCAGAGGTTGTGGACTAGGGCGTCAGTTCTGAGGTTGTACCTCCAGGTGTTCTGCCAGTTGAGCCGCCACATGTTGAGCAGCTGGTTGTGCTGGCAATGCAGGATGAGGTTGCGCACAGGCTGAGTGCACTGCACGAGTTCCAAAGGCAGCGACCTCTGAGGTTCCGGGGTGATCCAAACCCCCAGGCAGATGATGACTGGCTTGATGGAGCCACCCGAGTTTTTTGCCTATTGAGGACACCCCCAGATTAGATGGTGGTCCCAGCGGAGAGCCTTCTGCATGGTTCTGCTGGGCGATGGTGGATTTTGGTGACGCAGTCCCATAATGAGGAGAAGCTCACATGGGTAGAGTTTGAGCGGCTCTTCAGGGAAGAGTTCTATCCCGTGACGCTGAGGTCAGTGCGGATTCAGAAGCTTCTATAGCTTCGGCAGGAGATCCTGACAGTTTTGGAGTACTCAGTGAGGTCTACATACCTATCGCACTAATACCTGGATATGGTTTGAGACCCGTTCTTTAGGGCTCGGACCTTCGAGCAGGGTTTACGCAGGGACATCCGAGCAGGTGTGGTTTCCCTATGCCTCCCCACCTATGCTGGAGTGTTGGAGAGAGATTTGGTGGTGGAGAGATTTCTGGCTGGGCAGTTCCCCCCTTTTAGTTTTGGGCACATGAGAGTGGAGACGTCGACATCTGGTAGCTAACGATAGACGCAGGGGACTGGGCGTGGGCGCCATTTCAGGAGGTGACCCCAGGATGGAGGATCTGAGTCTCAGGGCTCACAAGGCTCACAGGCCAGTTTTGTTCAGCCGCAGGAGAGGTGGTGTTGCGCTTGCGATGGTCAGGGACATCTTTCTAGAGATTGTTTGACTTGTCTTGCTGCTGAGAGGGAGCCGGTCGATGGACTGCCTTGGCAGAGGCAGCCTCTCAAGCAAAGAGGTCCGCAGGGCGGCGGGCGTGGCGGCGGAGCGGGTGCAGCAGTAGGTGGTGGTAGGCGGTACCAGTTTCCATCACCCCCACCCCCAGGTGGTCCACGCCAAGCTCAGGGAGCTGGTGGCCGAGGGCGAGGACAGCTGCATGCCCTGGAGGCTGTTGACCCAGAGGCACCGCGGATGGATGGTGGTACGTCTTGTGTCTTTTCTACTTTCTGCAGTAGTTTGATAGACACTTTTTAGCGGTAACCTTTCCTTTCTGTTGCTTGATCGAGTTTTGTTCAGGGCGTTGGTAAGACCATGTGTGGGTGTTGTTCGACATGATTCGAATGCGTGAGGAAGAGGGATCCTTCCCCCACCGATACGCATTTTTGTGACGCGATTAAAACTGTGCGGGTGAGTTAGTGCCGCCCAAAGTTGATAGTATTAAGGTGTGGTGGATGAGTCCCTTTGACTTATGTGTTCAGGCATGGGTTTTGGTTGGTGAACTCCCTGGCGTGGGAGACCCAGTTGAGAGTACAGTCGCTCTCCTTGTGCTTAGGGATTTTCGGGGACGAAAATTTCTAAGGGGGAGGATGTAGCGACTCGGTTATTTGGTCCTGTCAGACTTTGGAATATTTCTATGAATAATTCCAGAGCTAGGTGCGAAGACGGCGTGCGATTTCGAGGCCCATTGTGCCCAGAATTAATTTTATAAAAATATTAAGTATTTTTATACTATGCACATGGCGGGGGGTGATATCTCCTAAACGGTAGCTCAGAACGTAAATATGAGGGCACGGTTGCGCCCAGAACGTGCCGTTTACCCTAGACGAGGTGTAAACTTTGCGGGCGTGGGCCTGCGGTGAGAAACGCCTCCAGGGGCGTTTTTGTAATTAAATGGAGAAGTTAGTGTGCGTGCGTCGGCTCAAATAACTTCTGAACGGAGTCTCGGATGGAAAATCCGAGTCTGCCGTTGCGTTCATAACGGTGCATTTACCCTAGGGGTGACCTTACTTTTGTTCGAATCGGGCGTCGGGTCCGAGGCGGGTTTGGCGCCGGTGGGCGGCTGATATAAATATCACCCCCCCCATTGTCGTTCCTCTCGACGTTCTTCACCGTTCTTCGCCGCCGCTCCACCGAATCGAGCAAACAAAGCGCCCACGAGCTCGGATTTCGATGACGGACGTTCCAGGAGTTTGCAGTGGAAGCTCTGGAGCGCGGATCTAAGGCAGAACGTCAGCGTTCCACCCGCGAGGTAGGCGGATTTGAGTTTTAAACCCTGATCCCGTTTTTGCTGTGTTTTTCTGCAAATTGAAGCCGTAACAGTGTAGATCGGGTCCCGAGGGTCGTGTAGACGCCTCCGGATCGCAAAACGGACCACCGGGGAGCTCCCGGAAGTCCGCGAAAGATCCGCCGGCGCGGCCCCGGCGCGGCGGCGCCGGCGCCAGCGGATGGCGGCCGGCCACGGCGGGCTAACTCGGTGAGGCGGCGGCGGCCGCCCGGTGTGCGGCGGCGAGCCGCCCAGCGCGGGCCGCGGTACGGCGGAGGGTCGCCGGCCAGGAGGGGTCGGCCCGGTCCAAATTCGATCGGGGGTTCTAAAAACCCCCGTTTTGTGTAATCCAAAGGCGCGATTCGTGCGCCGTCTACAGCAACACGACCCCGGAATTGAGACGGACCTATTGGGATAGGTTCGGGTTTTTTTCGGGCTGGGTCTGTGACCCGGGGTCACGAAACGTCGAATAATAATAATATTTTAATTATTATTCGACTTTGATCGGCCGTAACTTTTGCCATGAATGTCCGTTTGACGTGCCTTCAGTGGCATTGAGACCCTGATGGTACGACGGACTTTTTGAGATGGTTTCCGGGTGTTGGGATTGAGAACGGGGAGTGGGCCCCATGAGGTCAGGTTTTGGTGTTTGCGGAGAAACGCAGCTTTTGCACCATGAGTCCGATTTTGGCGGATGTTTAGTCTATCCTCTGTGTTTTTTCGAGAGGATCGCAATGGTGCGATCCTTTCGATGAGTTTTGGAATCCAGGCGTGGGCCCCACTCGAGCTAGCTTCGGTGAATAGTACCTTCTTCACCGGGTGTCCGTTTCGGACGAGCAAGTAGTCGATTCCGCTTGTTTTTCTTGAGGGGATCGTCGTGGTACGATCCGCTCGATGGGTTTCAAGATCTTTGTGTGGGCCCCACACGAGCTAGCTATGGTGAATAGTTCCTTTTTCACCGGTGCTCCGTTTTGGGCGAGTAAACAACCTATCCTGCATGTTTCTCCACGTGGAACGTGATGGTGGCCTCAGTTTTTGCTTAAGGGGTGCACAGTGTGGCGTTGTGGTGGGTCGCTCGGTTTAGTGACGTTTGGACCAGCAGTGGTTGAGGGTTCTCCCTTGGTTCGTTCCTACGAGGGTTCGTGCGGCAACACAACCTTCGTATGGGTTTTTGATCCTCTCGATGGGATGTTAAAACTGTTAGAGTTGTGGCATCGCTCCGGTGGGCCGGAACGGGATCCTCTAGCATCTTTACCCTAGATCGGGTTCTTGGTATCGCTGTGACCGCTTATTCATGGGCAGTGATCCCCTATCTAGCAGGTTAACTCAGTAGGGTTGTGGCATCATTGGGTGTACGATACCCTACTCAGCGTGAGGTTTATAGTAGGGTTGCAGTGTCATTGGTTATACAATCCCCTACTCAGCGCTTGGTGATGGTAGGGTTGCGGTATCGCTGGTTATGCGATCCCCTACTCAGCGTGTGGTGTTGGTAGGGTTACGGTATCACTGGTTATGTGATACCCTACTCAGCGCGTGGTTTTGGTAGGGTTGTGGCATCGTCGGTTCGATCCCCTACATCACAAGTTATACCAGATAGGGTTTCGGTATCGTCGTGACCCCCTTTATATGGGCGATGATCCTCTATCTGAATGATGTGCTTCTATCGAGCGCCAGATCGGGTTGTGGTATCCCCCTGCAGATCCAGGGTGTGATCCCATATCTGTGAGAACTAAGTATGCTAGATCGGGTCATGGTATCCCCCCAGCGGACCCTGGGGGTGATCCTCTATCTGTGAGCTACGTATATCGGAGTGGGTTTTGGTATCCCCTAGCGGACCCTAGCGGCGATCCCCTATCCGAGGAGTTTGGTTTTTATGTTGTTTTGGTGAGTTATCCTCAGTGATGCCAACTGACGAGTGTGATCTCTCGGGTGAGCGTCTGAGAGGTTTGTGAGAAACAAGATGGAGTGTATCTCTGGGATGAGTGTCATCTGGGATGGCTGTGATCGTGGGGTGTACTCTTCTGGTTGTGGAAAGTTGCTGGCGAAGAGGTCGGTACCTCTTATGGCTTGGTGCGTGAGCTGAGTATATCTGGATTGTTCAAGGTGTATATATGGGCATACACCTGAGCTGAGCTGACTAGTTGTGTTTAGCCGAGGATGGTCACGAGATAGAGTTTCTCTCTCATCTGGGTTCCCTCTAGCTGGGATGAGCGGACTGTTTCCTTTCAGTTGCTCTCTTTGGTTTTGGGTTTTTGGGGTGCCTACTTAGTATGTTTATACTCACCCCTGCACGGGCTTTTCCCACACATGTTTGTGTCTTGTGCAGATCACAGGCCTTTCGACGGAGTCACAGGAGGACCCGGAGCGGGCAGATCTTAGTGAGCGTGTTTGACCGGGGTGTTTACCAGAGTTGTGCTGAGGAGCTTTTCGGTTGGTGTTTGTGGCAACGTTCCCCTTCTTCAGAGTAGGTTGGACGTTTTTTGTAGTTTCCTTTTGGTGGGCCCTGTTTTTTCCTTTTGTACCTTTCTTGTTTCACTCTGGTTTGGGATAGATGTATGCATACATTTACTTTTCAGTTTCCTATATCTCTGCACTATTGCATGGAGGTGTATGTGGGTGCATGTGTACAGGTACCTTAGGCTAATGCCTCTCATGTGTGTGATAGCCTACTCGGCACTGGTCGTCATCCCCTGGCCTATTGGAGGCGGGCTTGGGGAGTCACGGCTTGAGCCCCGTTGGGTCGGGTCGTGACAAAGTGACAAAATTATTTGTTTACAATATTAAATAATGTTTTCACATAATATTATTCTTACTTATATGATTAGTTTTAGAGGTTATTTACATAAAAGTTCACAATTACCAGGTAATCAAGTTTTCTCTTAATTTGTATCATTTTCTCGCATGCAACCTCCCATGTGTTATGTATTCAAATTATGAGTATTTTTTATTATGAATTTATTATGAATATCATAGGAATATTAATTTATTACCTTTTTTCCCTATATTTAGATTTCTCTTATAGTCTTATATTGATTATTTGATATTTTTATTGTAAATAAAACCGTGAAAACATTTTCCAACATGTGCATAAGGACTGTTAGGTATAGAAATTTTGTAAAACATATTCATGAGAAATATTTTCCCTCAAAGATATTTTTATGTGAATATTATTCAAACCAAAATTCCTTTTCACTTATTATGAATGGGATGTAAGGAAATTGGGAAAAGTCCTTTTCAAAGGGGGATAAAATATAAAGGGTGTAAAATCCGAGAATCTCATAAATAAAGAGAACACACTATCATTATAAGGGGGAGAAATATCTCAAAACCATTAAGCATGAGAGGTAAATATAAAATTCTGATCTCATAACTATTTACTATTACTTTTCACCCTTATATATATTTTTTACCTAATTATGATTTTGAGTTTTCTAACTTTAGTTAAATTTATTATTTAATTCATTTTACCAGTCGTAAATACGATTAAAATGGGTTGAATTTCTTATATAATTCATTTAATTGATCTTAAATGTTGTTAAAATGGTCGATTCTAATAGTTTTTATATTTTATTAGTAGTTATAGGTGATTTGGGATGGTCACAATGAAATTTGAGTAATATAATGCAAAGTGTTCACATTAATCCATAGTTTAGTGGGTTAAAACTCACATATATAGAGATATATTCATCCAATTGGTCTCAAATTTGGTGTACGGATCCTTGAATAAATGGGATACAACTATTCAAAATATATGTTTGATTAGTTCATCCATTTGGATTACAAAAATGTTTTATCTTTGAAGATATACAAAAATATTAATATTTTATTGGTAATTTTTCTATTTTGGACATATATCTCATTATAGACCTCTAATTTCCATAAAATAATGTGGGTATAAATTCAATATTGATGAAACAAGTTTTTTGTTTTTTTAAAAGTTATATAACATTTTCTCTATAATGACCCTGACTCCAGTAACTCAGATTCGATGGATACTTTATTATAGTAGCATAAATACAAGAGTTAAAATCCAAGAGGACTAATTAATTAAATAGTTTTTAGAAAAATATACACACATGAAACCCATTCTACATAGGTAATATAATATAAAATATAACAAAATAAAATTCTAAACATCCTTGAAACTCATTCAAAAACACAATCTCTATATGCTAGGGAAAGGAAACAAAAATAAGGGTAATCTCAGATTCTCAGTTAGGGTTTTGTAAAATGGATGATATCATGAGTAAATAAGGAATAATCAATATTGAAATGTAAATAACTAAAAAAAAATTCATTTAATCTATATATTGAGAAATAAAATGAATCAATTGTTAATATAAATGTTATAAAATCATGGATAAGGATAACTAAATTCTCAATAAATGAAAATTTTTAATATTGGATTTCATGATCTCATATATCATGATATATATACCATAATGACCTAGCACTAGGATAACATAATTATGTGTTGGTATACACTAAAACCCCATATAATTTGGCCAAATGATTTGTCTCATAAGATCTGTAGATGCATTAAGATCTATCTATAACCTGTCCCAACCCATCACTACATGTAAAATGTATTTATCATATATTGAATGATCAGTTAAATTCATAGAAAAGTATTTAATAATAATTTCTTACCTTAAATAAATAATATGAAATATCAATATTTATCAAGTCAATAAAAAATCAAAGTAAAACACCATATGTATAAATCATATACAGTTTAAAAAATAAGAATATACATGATAAAGAATATAGATATTTAAGGAAAATGTAATTTCAAATGATCATATGAAATTGACGATTTCAATATTAAGATAAATATGAAAAAAAATTAATAAGACATAATAGATTTACATCAGTTAATCATAAATATCGGTTTTAAAACCAAAATCATGTTCTTTAGAGAAATAAAATAGAACATAATTCATATAATAAAATAATTATTAATTTATGATTTTTATTTATAAAATCATTTAAAATGTGTAGAATAAACTAAATATCATAAAATTTTCCATGGAAGAATTAATGTATGTAAACATTGTATATCATAAAAATATCCCTTTTGAATTTTATTAATCAATAAAAAAACATCAATTTCAAAACAAATTACAAAGATTACTTTTATACCTTTTCAAAAAAATTAAATGATAGATTAAAATGATCATAATAAATAATTTCTGTAATAAAATTTTCTTTTTTAAAGAAATTCAAAATATGAACTTGGGAGAAAAATATACCTGATTAAAAGAGAAATAAAATTTGTTTTTCATTTAAACATTTCATTTCATGATTCAAGTAACAAAGGGATAAAGAGTTGGAAGAAAATTGGTAAATTTTTTTAATATCTAGAGGATAATAAAATTATTATATCTTTTCAAGTATAATTGATAAGTTTCCTTTAATTAAAATATTAATAATCCCAAATGAATGTGAGATTGTAAAACAAATTCATACAATGTTGGAAACTTTTGAATTGTATCCCCTTGAAATAATAAATTTGAAATGAAATATTAATAATAATTAAAAAATATGTATTTATATTAAATATTTCAAATGGTAATAATATCCAAAAAATAAATGTAAATAGTTTCCTGATAATAAATATATCTCAATTGAATGTAAATTTAGATGAAATACCTTACCTCATGATCCCCTTTAATTAAACTTGATTTTACATCCTTTATAATAGTTTTAAATTTTTTTTTAATTTATAAGATATCCATATTATTATTTATAATAACTTATATCATTTTATTATAACATCTTATCACTCATTCGTTAATATTATTTCATTATTTCTATTGTTTTGGGTGTTAACTGCTTCATTTTCTCATGCATGATCTTTCATGAATGTTGTAGTTACTGTGTATAGGATATATTTGCATAATATAGAGAATTATATAAATGTTATAAATATAATATTAAATTATTAGATACATTTTTAGAATCATTATTCAATTCTGGACATGAAAAATAAATTGCATCGCTTCACAGAGATAGTTTATAGTATAAACACATGAGCGAAGACATCATTTCTTTAATGGGTGAAATGGTAAAGAATTAGATGATATATTAAATTTATGGAATAAATATAATGTCTAAAGTATTGTATATAATAATTATGTTCATCATTAAGACTATCCATGTGATTTTGTGATGGAAAACAATTTAAATCAGTTCGTGAGGTGGTAGTCTTCCATACACAAGAGCAATGGTTTTGTTATCCAGTTGATAAAGAAGGATATGGATAAATATTATTCCTTAAAAAAATAAAATCTCATTATATGGTAGACAATATTTTTACTATATTTTAATTTTTAATGAATAATTGATATTGGTAAAATAAATAGTAAAAAATAAAGAGCTTGGTGAAGACAATTGCCTTTTCTTAGAGAAACCTCATTTGGATCTCCTATAAAGGACCCTAGGGTTAGTATTTTTGGAATATAGACCCTTATATAATGTTTTTATGGATTATGGGAGATATTTTGGTATATTATTTCAATATTCATGGATTAAGATGTGTGGAAAATTAAGGGAATGAGGTGCCCTTTTATAATTGAGATGAGTGAAACACTTGTAATTTTTCAAAAACAAATCCATAATGTCTGGAAAATTTCTTGTAAATATATTTCAAAATGGATAATATTGGAAGGTTAAAGGATAATGTTGAAATAAAAAACTACTTTTGTTTGAGAATGTTTTTAGATCATTTTGACCCTTATTTATTTATATTAACCCTATCGTAAATCCATTTTAACCTTAACTATGGTAATTTGTTTTTAATGTTTTTACTATTCATTATGACAAAAAATAATGTGAAAATATTACCTAATATTAATTTTTTTTAATTAAAATATAGAATCTATATTATCTAATTCAATTCATAGAAGTGAAATAAATTAGTTTAAAATCCCTTCAAAACTTGTAGAAAACGGTTTTCAAAGGCATGAATTTTTCTGTATAAGGTAATATTATATTAAATTTATGACTAGTAATAATATTTATATGGATATAAATTAATATATTTAAATATATTATATATAAATTTAATTTAAATCATTTATCATTAAATATTTTTTTAATTAAATAAATTGGAATGACATTATGCCTTTTTTTAAATAGTTCTCATAAATGTATCTCTCTTGCCCCAAAATGATCTTATCATTATTTATATATAATTTATTGTCAATAAATTTTTAGTTATACATATAATAACATATTATAATATATAAAATAGGAATAGTTAGGAAATTTTTAGAAATTAATTTTAGGCTTTTTTGACCAGGTAAGTTCAAAATGGATATTCATCCTATAAAATTTGAATTTTTATTCCTTTAAATATTATAAGTTTTAATTTATTATAATTTTATTAAAATATAATATTCATGTACAATAATTGAGTCTCGGTTGTTACATTCTTCCCCCCTATAATGAATTTCATCCTTGAAATTTTCATGGATATTACCTTAAAAAATAACGAGGATAGTTCTTATTCATAACATCTTATGCTTTGAGTGTTTCTTCCTCCATTTAATTATTTCTCTAAATTACCTTTACCAATTGAGTCATATGATTCCTCAATAATTTATCTCTAGTGTTAATAATCTAAATGGGATCTTCACATTAATATTGATTAGGTTTCAATTCTATTTCTTTATAGGTGATCAATTTTTTTGGATATATAATGTACTTACTTACCATTGTTATATGGAACACATCTTTTACTTTATATAGGCTTGGTGTCACTACCAATCAATAATACACAACTACAATTCTTTCAATAATTTACAAATGTTCGATGTACCTGGGTCATAGTTTCCCTTTCTTATCCAACATTATAGCACCATTCCTTGGAGATACTTTCAAGAAAACATGATCTCCCACTTAAAATACTAAATACTTTGTATGGTTTTTAACATAAATCTTTTTCCAACTTTAAGTTTATTAATATGAGTTTGAATAGTCGTTATCATTTTCATTTTCTCCTCAACAAGTTCTAGGACTCTAAGTTTCATTTCACCAACTTCATTCTAACAAGATGGAGTCTGATATCTTTTATAATATAATGATTCATATAGCACAATTTTAATACTTGAATGTAAACTATAGTTATAAGGAAACTATTCCAAATGTAAATACTAATCCCACATACCAAACTCTATAATAGTCAAATACCGATCTCACATACCATGGTTGTTAAGTGAGCATGATCTCAAAATGTCTTCGAATTTTTGAATAGTCCTTTTGAAATGTCCATCAGTTTGAGAATGGTAGGAAGTTCTCAAATAAATATTAGTGTCAAGATAATTTTGAATTATTTTCAATAATTATTAAGTAAATTATGAATCATGAAAAGATATAATTTAAAATACAGACTCATGAAGTTTAAAAACATCATTATTATAGATTTATTCAAGGAAATTATGAGGTAAATATTCTCGTATATCTAGTAAATGTGATGATTTGGGTAGGCAATCAACAATAACCAATATAACACAATTCTTTCTAGGAATATTTAGTAATCCAATGAAAAACTCCAGAGTAATGTCATCCCATTTCCACATATGAATAGGTATAGGTTTCATGCATCCTCTACTGTACTATCTCATAGCCTTCACCGGTTGAAAAAATAAGTATCTTGATACAAAATTAGTAATTTACTGCTTAAACTTCTTCAAAAAAAGGATCCCTTAATTCCATATTAATCTTGGTTCAACCAAGATGAGTAGAGAAATTAAATATATGATAACAATCTAGAAATTCCATTTTTAACTTAGGTATAGATAGAACACATGATCTCTTTCCAAATTTCATTACACCATCTTTATAAACAAATTCTTCCAATTTCCTATCATTCACTGCTTTAATTTCCTTTGGATAAACCTTATCATCATATTGGGAACTTTTCATATTCTCTAATGAATATTGATTCACAATCATTTGAAAATATGTGTGATGTATCCCCCTCTTTAATAATTCCCATATCCATATTTAATAGATACTTGAATATAAGATCGTTATCAATCCTCATTTGGGTCATAAATCCATGATCTTTTCTGGTCAATAAATATATGGCATTATTTTCCTTCATAATGTGGTAGTGTATTGAGAAATCATAATCCATAAGTAATTTGATCCATCAAATTTTCCTCATATTGAATAATTTATAAGAAAAGATGTATTTTAGGCTCTTATGGTCTATGTATATCTCACATCCTTCACTATAGAGATAATTTATCAATATCTTCAAAGTAAATATTACAGCTTTCAACTAAATATCCTTATATGGATACTTCTATTTCTGAGTCCTTACCTACCTAGATACATAGAAATAACTTTATCATTCTGTATAAGTACAAAACCATGTCCCTTCATTGATGCATCACTATATATAAAAATCCATTATTTCCTAATGATAGATTCAATATCATAACACTATCCAATATCCTCATCAATTCATCAAAATGCTCGTAACATTCCATTATCCTTGTGAACATAACCCCTTTATGTGAGAAATTGGTTTATGTGTTAGCTAATCATAAATAATTTGAACAAATAGCTAATAGTAAGCTACCAAACCAATGGAGAAACGTACCTTAGTTGTGTTTGTTGGTGTAATCCATTATTTGAATAATATTTTCCTCATAGGATCAACTAATATTCCATTATTATAGATAATATAGAAAACAAAATAAACTTCCTGAAGAGAGAATTTATAATTTCAAAATTTCTCATATAACTCATTTCCTATAAGAGTCTCAAGAATGATCTTTAAGTGATTATCATGGTCATTGTATCTTTGAGAATACACTAATATATCATCAATGAATACCAAATTATAATTAACAATATATTCCATGATTAATATGTTCATTATATTTATAAAAAGTTAAAGTGAATTAGTAAATCCCAAAGGCATTATTTTAAACTATTAATATGGATACCTTATTTTAAATGTTATCTTCATAAACTTTTCCTTATTTACTCACAATTGATGATACCCAGAATAAAGATCAATTTTTAAAAATCTTAATATCCATGAATTTTACCAAATTGTTAATCAATGTAATGCAAAAGATATTTTTTCTTTATCGTAAAAGGATTAATTTCCTTATAATCAATGCATAGAATTAGGGATATATATTTATTCCTAAAAAAGGAACAAGGGATCCCCAAGTTAAAACACTAGGGTGAATAAATCCCTTATCACATAAACAATCTAGTCTTTTATTCCACTCCAATAATTCTACAGTGTTTATTACGTAGGTATACATTAATACAAGTATTTCATTTATGATTAAATCAATAAAAACTAAAATTCATGCTCTTGTGTATGTCTAGGTAAATGTAACATCTCGCCCATACCATTGGGCTGAGAGGGTATAGGAATAATATTTGGCCTTAAGAGACATTCATAGGGTGCTAAAGGTTGGAAATAAATGTTGAGGGTTCAAGAACAAATAGGGAATGATTTTGCATTTGAAATAAAATCAACCAACCAAACAATCCCCTATCAACAAACTACATGTTGTATGTCAACCAAACAACCCAACCCATACATTACCAAGAGTAAACAAAATGACCAAACACATCCACACAATTACAATAGACCAATCCAACCAAACCACACTGATACAATAATCATAGTACTAAGAAGAAGACTAAACAACAAGACTCCAAAAGAACTAGGACACCATCTAATGCTCCACACCAAGCTCTATGCTCCACGCACCCCAACGTCACCAAAAAAACATGCATAACTGCTATGAAAATGTTATTATTTACTCTTAAATATGTACTAGGGTACAAAATATGCAAAAGAACCAATGTTCCAAAGTATGGTGCGAGTACAAATACTCTTTAGGTTTTCCTAAAATGACTTCCCTACACACGCCACTAGGATAAAACCATTAGCACGTTTATATAAATTGTTTTATATAAAACATTAAATAGTGTAACCATTACCCCTAGAAACAAATACCCTTATCAAGACATGTCAACAAGGGAAATCCAAACAACCATTCTATAATACACTTCACCATTTCACATTAGCAAAATAAAATTCATCTTGTCAAAAAACACACAACAAGGCAACCAAATGGTGGAGCTTCCATCTAACCCATTCACCACATTTCCATCTACTAGTACATCCATCCCACTAATCCTTTCATGGTGTCCCTTACATCAAATATAAATCCAATTTTTAATACGGTAATACTTTCCCACTTCTCATCATTCCAAAAAAAACATATAATGCACAAATCAATAACAAAGAACATAACACACCAAGGCTACAACAACAAGCACCCCATCATTTCCAAAACATGCCAACACAATTAAATAAATCACCCATTCATTGAAGACATCTTCTAACATTCTCTATTCCAAACCACAATTAAATAAAATCAAATTTTTATTGAAAATTATTTTCATAAAACATTTTCATAATCCAAAAAAGGAAACCAATTTAAAAAACCATATTTAAAAATCACAGAACAGAACCCCTCTTTCAACAATATCCAATTTCACCCAAAATTCCCCAAATCTCCACCAAAAGGGTTTCATATAAGATTATCACTACATATTCACAGTTAATTTCAATCCAAACAAATTAATATCAACAAAATTCACTATTTCTAACCATGTAGAGTTAAGAAGGAATCCACCTATCTTTAGGGTTCCGGAAAATTTGACCCATAAGAAATCTCACCCAAATCCATGTAATACTCCACTAAAACTACTCTAGATCTTCTTAACAATCATAAAAAATACTTAAAATAAACATCCAAGGCAAAAAACCCCTATATCTACACACAAAAGGTTTTGATATAGAAAAAGGAGAGAGAGGGAAGAGTTTATCTAGAGAAACCCACAAAAAACTAAGTAAGGAGACTTACTAGAGAAGAATCGACTCAATCACACCAATTAAACCCTTAAATTGTATTTTGAAATGAGTAGGAGAGCACCCCTAACCTTTTATAATTGTAAATAATTAGTGAGGATCAAATAGGAGGAAGTTTGGGTGTCTTTCGAAAAGTCCCGAATAATCCCAGAATTTTAAAAACCCATTTTGATAGGTCGCACTGTTAGATAGCACAATTAGACAAATCGTGTGCTAACTATGCACCTTCTGGTGCCCCAAAGGGGAATATTGCATGGCCTCATTGAACTATTAGATAAATTGTGCTCAAGCCATATGTAACCCCACTACCCACATGGTTTCATCTCGCATAGTTTCCCCTAACCGTGCAGCCTTAAAAAGGCTTCCACAACTTTCCAAAACCTTCCCAAACTCTCCCAAACTCTTCCCAACTCATCTCAATCACTTTAAACACATAATAAGGAATAAAAAAGGCTACATGCCTCAAATTGGGGTGCTACATTCTCCCCACAAATAGAATTTACATCCTCAGAAAGTATAGAACCACCTCTTTTCTAAAAGAACTTGGTCCATTGCTCGACCATCTCATTCTCTGGCTCCCAATTCTCCTCCTGAATCTGACCATGTGACCAAATAACATGAAATAAACTGATTTTTTTACCACGCAATAATTTTTCCTTCTTATGCACAATCTGCACTGGAACATGCACCAAGGAAGAATCATGTTCTATCTCAACATGATCCCAACGAATCACATGGTCACAATATGGATGATACATTTTCAATTGAGACATATGAAACACATTGTGCACTGCAGTAAACCATGGTGGAAAATCCAATCTGTAATCCACCACTCCAATCTGCTCAGGTATCTCAAAAGGCCCAATATACCTTGGAGATAATTTACCCTTATTTCCAAATCGATGATGTCCCATCCTTGGAGAGATTCTCAAAAACACATGATCATCCACCTCAAACGACAACGATCATCGAAGATGGTCCACATATGATTTATTATAAATTTGATCCATATCCATCCTCTTTTTTAATAAACATTATCTTCTTCATAGGCTCCTGAACAAGGCTTGGTCCAATCATCGAAGCCTCACTCATTTCCACCCAACATAGCATAGAAGGACACAGATGCCCAAAAATGCCTCAAACAGAGCCATATGTATTGAGTCATGAAAACTGTTATTATAAGATAACTATACAAATGGAAATCGTTCCTCCCATGAGCCACGAAAATCAATCATAGAAACCCTTAACATATCTTCCATGGTTTTTTTCATCCTCTATATTTGGCCATCTGTTATAGAATGATATATCGTGCTCATCATCAACTATATCCCAAGGGCTTGCAGCAAGGATTTCCAAATACAAGATGTGAACATGAGATCTCTATCTGATAAAATTGAAACTCAAACAGCATTCTCTTTAACACCTCCCAGATATATATTTTGGACAGATTCTCTATCATATGAGATTCACGTATCTAGATGAAATGGGATGACTTTGTGAGCTGATCCACAATCACCCATATGGCATCGTGCTTCATGGCCATTATTGGGAGACTAATCACAAAATCCATTGCTATCTCCTCCCATTTCCATATTGGGATAGTTAAAGACAGCCTGATTCCTACTGGCTGCTAATGAAATATTTTGACTTGCGGTATATTCAAGCATCTTGAAACAAACTCTTCACTTTCCTTTTCATACCAGCCTGCCAAAATTATTCTTTCAACACTTTATACATTTTTTGAATTTCAGGATGAACAAACCACCTGGAATGATAATAATCCCTGATAAGGTTTTCTTGATTATCCATTGGTACCACCAACCATTTCAAAAACACATACTGAATTCACATTAATTTCCCAACTCCCAATGGCCTCCCACCATTGAGTTTCGACCTCATCGTCATACATTCAAAATCATATGATTTCTCCTCTTTAACCAAACTAACCATGTAAGGAACCAACAAAACTAGAAATAAGACCACTCTGTCACCCCTCGTCCTCACATTACAACTGCATGTCGGATGTGACTGACATCAACTATCACTGATCTTAAGGGTTGTTTCACCAACTGAGCATATGATTTCCTACTTAATGCATCTACAACTGAATTTCACCTACCCAGTGTATACAATAAGTCAAAATCAGACATCTAGAGATATTCCATCCATATCATTTTCCTCAAGTTCAAATATATTTTGAGAAAATATGCTTTAAGATATTGTGATCAGTAAACACTATAAATTTCTCACTGAATAGATAATGACGCCACATTTTTAAAGCATGAACCACTAATACCAACTCCAAATCATGTGTTGGGTGGTTCTTCTCATGCACCCTCAAATGTCGTGAGCCATATGCAACCACATGATTCCCTTGCATGATAACACACCCCAACCCTTATCCAGATGTGTCACAATACACCACGTAACCTTTCCCTAGATCTGGTAAAACCAAAATTGGTGCTATTTTAAGGTGACCATTTAGATCTAAAAGTATTTATAACACTTCTCATCCCATTAAATGGGATATTATTCCTCATCAAAGTTTTCATCATTAAGGCCAATCGTGAGAATTCAAAAAAAAATTCCAATAATAGCCAGGTAGACCAAGGAATCTTCATATCTTGAAAACATTATTCGGATGTATCTAAAAGATAAAAACCTCTATTTTTCTACATCATCTAAAACACCACTCTCTGAAATAACATGTCCATGGAAAAAACCCCAGGTATCCAAGATTCACACTTTATCAATTTGGCATACAACCGATGATCCCTCAAGATCCTCAACACTATTGCCAAGTGCTGGTCATGCTTCACCCTTGTCATCGAATACCCATATATCATCCAAAAATACAACCACAAAATATCTCTATATCTTTGAAATAACTCAATCATAAAGTCGATGAACATTGTTGGTTCATTCGTTAGACCAAATGGCATAACCACATACTCTTAATGGCTATATCTACTTCTGAAAACTATTTTTGGAATATCCCCCTTCCACACCTATAATTGATGATACCCGGAACTCCAATTCAATTTTAGAGAACAACTGATCTCCCATAAATTGGTCAAACAAATCCTCAATTTGTGTAAGTGTATATCGGTTCTTTATTGTAACGTGATTAAGTCTACAATAATACAAACAGAGTCGCAGAGTTCCATCCGCCTTTTAAAGAAACAAAACAGTCGATGTCCCTAAAGACGTGCTAGGCTGGATGAACCCTTTATTCTCTAACTCCTCCAACTTTACTTTTAATTCATTAAATTCTACTGATTCCATTCAGTAAGATGGATGTGAGATGATACTGGCCCTATAAAAAAGATCAATCATAATCTCTACTTATCTCATGAGTGGAAACACGAAGAATTCTATGGGAAAGGTATCCATAAACTGATCTGCAACTACTAAAAGAACACTCTACTCAACACATTACACTGATTCCAAAGAAAAAGTTTCTAACTAATGCAATATCATACAAACATCTGGGGGAAAAAAATCTATTACACCCAACCCTTCACTCTTCACCCCCTTAAAGAGATTTCTAACACTATCCTCCATCAAAAAAATAATTTTTCGCGCATAGAAATCAATGTTGGGCTTAAATATCACCAACCAATCCATTCCTAGGATTATGTCATAATAATCTATCTCAAGCACTGAGAAATCCCACATCAATTTGATGTTGTCCACAACAAAGCAACATGATCTACACAAAAATGATCGACACTCTCTCTAACCCAAAGGAGTTTGTAGTTTCAAAACATATGGTATCATTTCCACATGTAACCCTTACAAATAAACTATAAGAGAATAAAAAAATAGAATCAACCATATCAAAAAAATCTTGAATCAATGTTGAATTTAAAAAGAACTGTACCTCACACCATGGATGGTCTCGATTGATCATCCATCATAGCCTATTCAGCACCAAACAAATTCTTTCTTACCACACTCTTCTCTTTATTTCCCTGTTGAGGTGTCGTGGTATTTCAAGAATCACCATAACCCACTTTTCTCTGTTGATGAGGGGTATTCTATTTCCCTCATCCCATCGAGTCATAAGACCCCAAGCGACCCCTGAGGAGTTTCACGGACACCTGACCTTAGAGCATTCAGACAATACCACTGCAATGTCTCATCTTCCTAAATTTATTATATGCTCAAGGTTGTGTCATAAAATAAATCTTTATGTGGCTTGTAGAACCACACTGAAAACATATCGGCTTACTCCGAGGCTTCAGAGGAAGATTCACCAATCCTGCTATCAGATTCTGAGCCACGCTCCCACCCTGAAAAGAAGTGCCACTCTTCCGCATAAACCCATCATTGGAGTTCCCACTATTTTCCATGGGCACCAACATACTTCCCCCACCATTATCCCCCAAACGATCCCTCTCAAACACCATAGCTCTATTAACCATTTCTGTGTAATCATTTATACACATCATTACTATCTTGGAACGAATTTCCTACCTCAACTCAACTACATCAATTCACGCCTTCAATGATTAACTACTCACCACCTCAAGTGAAAACCATAAAAAGGTCATAAACCTACCCATATACTTTGTTACTGAAAGGTTGTTCTAACTCAAATGGAAGAAATCTGTCGTACACTAAATTATAAATGTATGAGGGTAGAATATTTTGTAAAACAATTCATCAAAACACTCCCATGTCACACCTTGGTCCATCCCTGTTTGGACTGCCAGCTCCTACCACTGAAGGGAAAGATCCTCCAACATGTACATGGATAACTTCAATTTTATCCCTACTGGTGATCCCAAGAAGTCAAATATCCTATTCATTCTGTTTAGCCACACTTTAGCCCTTTCTGACTCCAAATCACCCCTAAACATGGGTGGATTATGCTTTTGAAACTGAACCGCATGATCCACATGCTTTTGTTCATCTTCTTTATTCCCACTTTCCGAATCTTGTAAATCTGGTACTATACTCTACACTAGCTACTCGTTCACTTGAGGCTCAGGTGCAACCACATTTTCAGGAAATTCCTCAGGTTGGTCTCTACGACGCCTACCTAGTTTCATTTCTATCAACACAAAAACAATCATAAGTCCAACTCCCTTAACAAGATAGGGTATAAAATTTTCAAATTCCCTTACATAACAACTACCACAACCAGGATTTTCATAGGTTCACATTTCCCATATTAAACTATTCTGAAAAATCCACCACGTTTTGAAAATTAGCACATTTTCAAAATACCACGATATTCCATTTTTCAAATCCTTATGTTTTGAAGCCCAATTAATATTTTTAAAAATACACAAATTTATATCACACCATATATCATTATACCCCAATGAAATATTCATCCTAGTGGGAAGTCATTTTTACCATGCATTTCATGCTCATCTCATTGGCTACACCCACAACAATGTGATTTCCATTTCCTATAAGTGTCTCCAAATCACTTATGTACCCAACTCCCTGGTAACTTTAAGTTAAAAATAAAAGGGTTATCATGTCCTTTTATATTATAAATTCAATTTTATGAAAATATTATGTCATTCTACCATCCTGACTCAAAGAATAAACCAAAAATGAATGTCAACACCAAGACCAACAATCAACACAAAAAGACTAAATAGCTGCTCTCACTTGAAAGCCAAGGACCAAAAAAACTAATAACACTTGTAACATATCGCACCATCCCATTTTCCTGAGAGGGTGGTGGAATGCTACTTGGCCTTAAGGGATGTTCCTAGGGTGCCAAAGGCTGAAAATAGATGCTGACAGCTCAAGAACAATTGGGGAATGATTTTCCCTTTGAAATAAAATAAACTGACCAAGCAATCCACTATCTAAAAACTACATGATTCATGTCAACCAAAAAACCCATCTCATACATTAACAATATTCAACAAAATGAACAAACACATCGACACAATTACCAACGACCAATCCAACAAAACCACAACGATACAAAAATCAGAGTACCAAGCAGAAGACTAAACAATAAGACTCCAACAGAACTAGCACACCATCCAATGCTCCATAAGAATCTCTATGATCCAAGTACCCAAACATCACTAAAACATCATGAAGAACCACTAGAAAATGAGATTCTTTACTCTTACCTATGTTTCGGAGTATAAGATTTGCAAAATAAACCAAGTACTAATGTAGGGGGTGTGTAAAAATACTCATTAGGTTTTCCCCCAATGACTTACCTACACACACCAATAAGATAAAACTATTATCATAAGGGGAGTCAAGAGATAAGCCACCGACCTTTAGGGTTCTAGAGAATTTGATCTGTAAGAAATTGCACCCCAATCCAGGAAAAGCTCCACTAAAATCACTCTAGATCTTTTTACCTATCATCAACCTGCCTTAAAATCAACACCCAAGGCAATAAAAACCCTATATCTACACACAAAAAGTGTAGATCTATAAAACCAAGAGATATGGAAGAGTAGATATAGAGAAACACAAAAAGAACTAAGCAAAGAGACATACTGGAGATGAGTCACCTCAACCACACTATGAATACTCTTAGATTTTCATCCAAAACTAGTGGGAGAGCACCCCTAATATTGGAGAAGAGTAAATCCCAAGTGAGGCTCGAATTAGGGGAAGGTTAGATGTCTTTAGGGAAATCATGAATATAACTAGATTTTTAAAAACCCATTTTTAACGGCCACACGGTTAGCTCATAAATTTAGACAAAACATGCGCTAATTGTTTGCATGCTGCTACCTCAAATGGTCATCTTGCACTGCCACCTCGCACGATTAGACAAACTAGGCACAAGCCTTACATAAGCCCACTTAATTCATGGTTTCATCTCGCACGTTTTCCCCTAACCGTGCTCATACTATGAAGCCTTAAAAAGGATTCCAAAACATTCTCAAACTCTCCCAAACACTTATCAAATAATCCCAAGCACTTTAAACACATAAGAACACATAAACAAAGCATGCATACCTCAAACCAGGGGTGATACAATAAATCATCAATAAATAAATTATTGTATTCATGTACAATAGGTTCCACCTAAATTTGAAGATTATATTTTCCATTCATAGACCGTGCTTCTTCTTTTCCCCAAGATTCTCATTCAGAAGAGCTAATAGGGGTGGATGTAGAAATCAACCAGATGATGAAATCTTGTCTCTAATTATAAGGAATTAAACACCTTCATCGCATATCATAATCTCATTCTCTTTGAAATTAGTTTTTACATAATATTTTTAATGCCTGTACATAACAAGTATTATATCAAATTTAACCCAAGTTATAATAATAAATTCAAAAAATAGATTATTTTTATATTTCATATTAGGAACTTCCTAACACATCCTTGTCATAGTGATATTTACACTTTGAGTTTTGCGTAATATATCTCTTATTCTTTTCTTGGAAAATATATAATTTTCTTAGAAAAAATTGTAGATATAAAAGAGTATGGAGATATTGATTCAAATAAATCATTAGATAAGTTTTAGGATTTGATTAAAGTGCATTACCCATGATCTTTGGGAACTTAAACCTCAGTCATAGTAGCGACATAAGATTGGACTTCTCATATTGCCATATTATATTTTTGGTTCTCTTACTAATTGTGAAATTGGATTGAATAATTACCCATTTATTTGGATTTTAACCCTTTGATTTTAGTAGTATATTTCATCTTCTTACATTCATGAGCCATATGACTCATATTACTGCACTTGTAACAAACTTCCATTCCCTTAAAAAATTATCTAGGATGTATGTTTCCCCAATTATAACAGGATGGAAATTGCTTCATTTTCTCCTTATTTTTATGCATATTTCCTTTTTCTTGGCATTCATTTGATCTCTTCATATCTTGATTCCATATGAATATATTGGATGTAGAAATTTTCTTCTCCATTTTGATGGTGTGTAAAACAAATTAGTCACATGAATGAATGGTTTAAGAGACCAGATCACATTAGATACTTAGTTTAATCCCTTTAAAGAATGGGAAATCTTGATTTTCTTATTGTGTGTGTAATCCAGAGAATAAATAGTTATTCTGGTAATGATATGTTCATACACCAAAACACTTTATTCTTCCTTTTTCATTAAGATGAGTAACTTTATCTTCATTTTAATTGATTGTTCATGTGGGAAATATTTTTGAAAATAATGTTTCTTAAAAATCTATTTATTCCATGTGTTCTATTTTTTCTTCCTCTCAAGTATTTTTTAATCAATGAGAACTATTTATTAGAATCTCATTTGAGATAATATACTTCATGTATAAAATTTTCCTTTTTATTGTATCCTAATGCTAGAAATATATTTTCAATGGAACTAATCCATTTCTAAGCTATCACTAGACTAGTAGTCCTATAAAATGATGGGGGATTATGTCACATAAATTAATCCAACATAAGTGATTAAAACTATTGAAAAATAGGTTGAATTATTTGTTAATTTTTATTAGTAATAACTTGGGCCATCTACTCTAATATATCCATAATTTTCTTAGCTCCATCACCATTTGTATTGGCTTGATTAGTATAGAAATTTATACATTGTCCCTAAGCATTGATACCATTCTTTATATTGGGATCCATTTCTAAAAAATGAAATATACTGAATTATTTTATAATATTTTTAAATTTAGATAATAATTTATAATTCTAAATATATTTGTAACACTTAAAAAAAATTAAAATTTATTAATTTCTAATCTCGGAATCATAAAGCTGATTTTTTATGGATATCTTTAAAACAAAAAAATATTTTCAAACCCTTCAGAGTGGTTTATAAATAATATATAAAATTTCCTAAAAATATCCCTCAAGAGTATCAAATGAGGTTTTCATTTAGGCTCATTTTCAAGCACCAGGTTATGATCAAGTGAAATCTCAATGCACCCTTTTTGGAGTTATTACTTCGAGTTAAAACTATGATAGAACCATGTCCACTTATAATAGCTAGTCTGGGATGTTTTTCTAGGAAAACCACAAAATCGCTAACATAAATAAACTTTAGGTTTTTATTTCATTATTTGACATATCTTTAAATTCTACTATAGCATTATGTTACCTAATCTATGTTTTATAAAATCTATTTCCCAATATTTCTACAAAACATTCTCTAATAACAACTATAATGACCTTGACTCTAGTAACCCAGAGCTGCTGATTAATTTTTTATAATTTCATTGATACAAGAGTTATAATACCAAATGATAAATTGGTTAAGTAGTCTTGTAGAAACATATAAATACTTGATACACACATTACGTTGATAATATAATATAAAAAATAACAAAAGTAAATGTTTGGAATACTTGAAACTCAATCAAATAATTATTCGTTATATCCTGGGTAAAGAAAACAATATCAGGGTAATCTAAAATTCTCATTAAAAGGTATGTGTATAGGAATATATCATGACTAAATAATTAATAATCAATATAGCAAGGTAAATAACTAAAAAAATTACATTTAATCAATATCTTGAGCACAAAAATTTACCCATTGGTAATATCACTAAAATAATCTTATGGAAATAATAACTAAATTCTCAATGAAGGGAATTATTAATATTAGACCTCATGATATCACACTTCATGATATCTATAACTTCAACACTATACATCAAGATATTTCAATCTATGGGTACATATATACTAAAACCCGCTTTTAATTTGGCCAACTGGTTTACCTCATGAGACCTATAAATATATCAAGGGGCTATCTTTAACTGATACTCAGCCGTTACTGCATTTCCAATGCATTAATCATATATTCAATTATCAATTCAATTCATAAATTATTTTTCTCACCAATTATTTTCATTATTGAATAAATATTATGAAATATAAATATTTCCCAAGTCAATAAAATAATTTTCAATGTAAAACACAATATGTATAAATGATATATGTTTTAACTAATAAGAATATACATGATAAATAATAATCATATATAAGGTAAATTTGACATCCAATTATCATAAGAAATTGAATGTTTCAAGAGAATGATAAAAATCACAAAATTAGAAAGAGATCAGATATGACCAACCGTTCATTAGAAATGTAGGTTTGGAAACCAAAATCATGTCCTTTATGGAAATAAATAGAATTAAAGAGAAATATTAAAATAATATTTAATTTCATATATTTCTTTCTAAACCCATTTAAAAAATTTATAATAAGCTAAATATCATAAAACAATTATGGTGGGGGGAATGTTCTTTAACACCGTATAAGTTTAAAAACATTCATTTTAACTTTTGTAAAGAAAGTCGAAAATGTACCTTTTAGAAAAAATTATAAAGATTATTTTCAGAACATTTAAGAAATTCATGATAACCTAAAATAACATTAATAAATAATTTTATTAATAAGAAGTTTTTTTAAAATAAAGTATGAAAAAATATGGACATGGAAGAAAAATATATATGATTTAAAGAGAAATAAAATCTATATTTATTTTAAACATTTCATTGATTGACAAAAGTAACAAATAGAAGAAAATTTGGAAGAAAATATGGAAAATCATTAAATATCTAGATGATGATAAATTTATTGGATCTTGTGAAGGATTAATGATAAGATTCCATTAATTAAAGTACAAGGCCCCAGCCTTAAACCTTACTTAATATTGAATTAAATGAATAATTCACATTGAGGATATTTTCAGGTTTAGAGTTTTAGAGAATTAGAACATAGCTATTACATCTCAAAAGATTACAAAGTAGACACTTCTACTAAGTTTCCATAATAAAAAAAACTCTTAAAAAGAAACATGTCTAGTTCCATGTTTTATATAGCATGAAATTCCCTTGATCCCATCCTTGACCTTATTCCACATTAAGTCCTGTGAAAAACATTTCAAAAAAACTTGGGGTGAGCATAAAAAGCTCAGTAAGGGATACACAAAGAATGAAAACTGTTAGTTTTTCAAACATCAAGTAAACCATATATACTCTATCAAAATAATACCTTCATCACTGAATAAAGTATCATTACTTATCTTTTTGTAACCAAAGGATTACCATAAAACACATATAAAGAACACATAACATATATAAAGGTAACTTGGGACATAAACATACTTAAGTGGAATAACCATACGGTCGACTTCCACACATATCACTTAATAGAATAGCCATACGACCAATTTCCATACATACTTAATGGAATAGCCATACGGACGACTTCCATACCCAATTAATTGGAGGTTATAACTTAACCACCCGTCCTGGTATTCACGGCACCACCCGTCATATGGTTTATCACGTAACCACCCGTCAAATGTCCAAGTACCAATATAAAATCATAAAACATAAAACCAATATAAAGGAATGATAACATTTCCACAATTCAATCACAATATATCATAATAGAATCCCTTATCAAAACCATTTTCAATACCAAAATACATAAAAGAGTATATGGTATTTATTTTATTTTAAAAACATTACGGCTTGTTGAGGAAGCCAAAGACCAAATAATACTCGCGGCGGCGGAAAGGGTCATTGTCACCGCGTACGTTAAAAAGACATTCCTTTTTGTCGTTTAGTAAAACACTTCATAGAAAAAGATTCCTTTTGTATAAAAGTAAATGTCAAAGGGTTTTATACACCTTATAAAATAAAGTTGTGTATAAAATTAAATATGCCTCAATGAAAGGAGATTGAGACGAAGTCCCTTACCTCGGGTCCGACTTGACCCGATCGTTCTTTATTGTCCTGAATAATAAACTTGAGTTAATTTCTACATGATTAAGAACCTTTTTAAAATTCATTATTCCTTTTATATCACTTATTGCCATGTTATAAACATTATGTAATCATTTAAGTTAATAATGATTGTTTTGTTGATATTTGGTTCTTAAGTCGAAAGTGGACTTATTACAATTACATGTTGTTCGTGTGGTCAAAGGATCTTTATATCCAGAATGAAATTCCTGATTTGGATAGCATATATATCTTATATATCCATAATATACATGTATTTATAATATTACATAATCATTTATAGGTAAGAAATGAAATGCACCGTTCATGGAGACGGTAAGCCGTACGTACGCATGAACGCTACTTTCATTTCTTTGTCATATTAATCGAATTAAAACTAAATGAGAGGTATGTATATTTTAATTCCAGAATTATATTCATCATTTAGATGTATCATTCATTATATATATCCATTATATACTTGTACTTTTAATAGTACATTACATTTTGGGATAAGAAATGAAATGCACCGTTCATGGAGACGGTAAGCCGTACGTACGCATGAACGCTACTTTAATTTCTATCTGATAATTTAATGGAAAGAAATAATAATGATATAGAGGTTTATTATAATTACAGTATAAAATCATATATAATAACTTTAAATCCATCCTTTACACGTCCCACATATGGCATTAACGAATCACATCACATTGAGGTGGCGGTAGTCCGCACTTCCTTAAATGAAGATATCATGTTTACCCATAATGGAAACCATAAAAGTATGCCCAAAATGAAAAATACAGAATCTTAAGGAAAAAATAAACATATTATATATCATATATAAATATATTTTCATCTTAATTTCCACCTTTGAAGGTGTTAAAAGAATGTTGAACAATCATCGTTTCGGGAGGCAGAAATTCGCCATCCACGGAAACAGTATGTTCTTTAACCATTAGATGTAGGTGTGTGTAAGTTTATCTCTAATCCTTATTATAACAACATCCTAGTATATTTAGGATAATGGAGTTTTTACAAAAGAAAAGAATAAAAAGAGTTTAGGGGGTTGGAGAAGCAAAATAAAACAAAAGGACTCAAAAGAAGACATTACCTTAAAATCGGGTAACTCTCTTAGATTTGAGCTCAAAGGCTTCCTTGGGAAGACTTCTTCCAAAAGTGAGGCTTCAAGGAGTAATAGAGGGATTTGGAGAGACAAAATGGGCAGGGTTTGGCCGAGCCAAAGGCTTTGGGAGTGTGGGTAAGGAGGTAGAGGTGGGGGCCTTTTATAAGAGGAGAGGAGGGGCACTCTTGGAAGGTAAAGAAAAGTCACTTTATTTTAAAATGGTATTCGGATTTAAGAGGTCCCACATTGATGTGTTTTGAGGATAAGGTGATAAGGGTTCTAAATCCACCCATCAAATAGGTTTTTTCCATGTGTAGGTCTTATATTTTACATTATCATCCCATTTTATTTAAATCGTTAAATAATGAGGTCAGCACTGCATCATCATGATGTCATAAATAATTTAATTTATTTAATGTCTAAAAATTATAAAACAAATATCATGATGTACGAAATCGTTTTAGCTTTCTAATGAATATTTATAGTCAAAAATATGACTTGTATAACCCCATGTAAAAATTGTTTTAGTAAAACATTTCATGTGTGTGTCATTTTTACTTTAACATTAAATAAAAGGTTGTTTATGTCATTTCCCAACCAAAGTGGCTCCATGGGGTCCCCAAGTTGTCCCATGGCTTGTCTTGGTCGGCCATTACACATACAATAAATTTAGGACATTTTTCAAGCTCATATCATATTATTAAAACATTATTTTTACCTTAAACTACACTAATTACCTCTAATCGCGATTAAAAACTTAATAAGTTACTATTCACCAAAAAATTATTTTAATCTCATTGAACCACATTTTACTTCTTAATTACAACCATGTATGTCGGATTTTTGAAATTCAAAACACAGAAGAGGTAAAATTTCATTTAAACAAAAAATCAGTTTTTATAAGTACCACTTAGTGGTTTCGCTATTCATCAAAAAATGATGTTTTTCAGAAAAATACCAAAAATTCACCCTAAGATATATTTTATATTCTGAATTCAAAAATTAAGTCCATTTTACAAAATTCACAACATATAAGTTGAATTAATTAATTTAATAATTAATTCCCGTTGTCATAGCAAATAGCGTGTTTTTATGAAACAATAAGTATCAAAAGATTGACACTAGTTTAAGTCTGATTTCAAAGTGAAATTAATTCCAACAACCACTATTGGATTTAATGGTAAAAATATTTTCTAATTTCACTTTAAAACCAATTCAAATGATAATCTAATCATATAAATAAATTATATTAAAAAGAGGTTTTGAATTAAAATACAACATTTTACACTATTCATTAAAAAATGAACTTTATCGGAAAGATACCAAAAGAACCAATGTTCCAAAGTATGGTGCGAGTACAAATACTCTTTAGGTTTTCCTAAAATGACTTCCCTACACACGCCACTAGGATAAAACCATTAGCACGTTTATATAAATTGTTTTATATAAAACATTAAATAGTGTAACCATTACCCCTAGAAACAAATACCCTTATCAAGACATGTCAACAAGGGAAATCCAAACAACCATTCTATAATACACTTCACCATTTCACATTAGCAAAATAAAATTCATCTTGTCAAAAAACACACAACAAGGCAACCAAATGGTGGAGCTTCCATCTAACCCATTCACCACATTTCCATCTACTAGTACATCCATCCCACTAATCCTTTCATGGTGTCCCTTACATCAAATATAAATCCAATTTTTAATATGGTAATACTTTCCCACTTCTCATCATTCCAAAAAAAACATATAATGCACAAATCAATAACAAAGAACATAACACACCAAGGCTACAACAACAAGCACCCCATCATTTCCAAAACATGCCAACACAATTAAATAAATCACCCATTCATTGAAGACATCTTCTAACATTCTCTATTCCAAACCACAATTAAATAAAATCAAATTTTTATTGAAAATTATTTTCATAAAACATTTTCATAATCCAAAAAAGGAAACCAATTTAAAAAACCATATTTAAAAATCACAGAACAGAACCCCTCTTTCAACAATATCCAATTTCACCCAAAATTCCCCAAATCTCCACAAAAAGGGTTTCATATAAGATTATCACTACATATTCACAGTTAATTTCAATCCAAACAAATTAATATCAACAAAATTCACTATTTCTAACCATGTAGAGTTAAGAAGGAAGCCACCTATCTTTAGGGTTCCGGAAAATTTGACCCATAAGAAATCTCACCCAAATCCATGTAATACTCCACTAAAACTACTCTAGATCTCCTTAACAATCATAAAAAATACTTAAAATAAACATCCAAGGCAAAAAACCCCTATATCTACACACAAAAGGTTTTGATATAGAAAAAGGAGAGAGAGGGAAGAGTTTATCTAGAGAAACCCACAAAAAACTAAGTAAGGAGACTTACTAGAGAAGAATCGACTCAATCACACCAATTAAACCCTTAAATTTTATTTTGAAATGAGTAGGAGAGCACCCCTAACCTTTTATAATTGTAAATAATTAGTGAGGATCAAATAGGAGGAAGTTTGGGTGTCTTTCGAAAAGTCCCGAATAATCCCAGAATTTTAAAAACCCATTTTGATAGGTCGCACTGTTAGATAGCACAATTAGACAAATCGTGTGCTAACTATGCACCTTCTGGTGCCCCAAAGGGGAATATTGCATGGCCTCATTGCACTATTAGATAAATTGTGCTCAAGCCATATGTAACCCCACTACCCACATGGTTTCATCTCGCATAGTTTCCCCTAACCGTGCAGCCTTAAAAAGGCTTCCACAACTTTCCAAAACCTTCCAAAACTCTCCCAAACTCTTCCCAACTCATCTCAATCACTTTAAACACATAATAAGGAATAAAAAAGGCTACATGCCTCAAATTGGGGTGCTACATTCTCCCCACAAATAGAATTTACATCCTCAGAAAGTATAGAACCACCTCTTTTCTAAAAGAACTTGGTCCATTGCTCGACCATCTCATTCTCTGGCTCCCAATTCTCCTCCTGAATCTGACCATGTGACCAAATAACATGAAATAAACTGATTTTTTTACCACGCAATAATTTTTCCTTCTTATGCACAATCTGCACCGGAACATGCACCAAGGAAGAATCATGTTCTATCTCAACGTGATCCCAACGAATCACATGGTCACAATATGGATGATACATTTTCAATTGAGACATATGAAACACATTGTGCACTGCAGTAAACCATGGTGGAAAATCCAATCTGTAATCCACCACTCCAATCTGCTCAGGTATCTCAAAAGGCCCAATATACCTTGGAGATAATTTACCCTTATTTCCAAATCGATGATGTCCCATCCTTGGAGAGATTCTCAAAAACACATGATCATCCACCTCAAACGACAACGATCATCGAAGATGGTCCACATATGATTTATTATAAATTTGATCCATATCCATCCTCTTTTTTAATAAACATTATCTTCTTCATAGGCTCCTGAACAAGGCTTGGTCCAATCATCGAAGCCTCACTCATTTCCACCCAACATAGCATAGAAGGACACAGATGCCCAAAAATGCCTCAAACAGAGCCATATGTATTGAGTCATGAAAACTGTTATTATAAGATAACTATACAAATGGAAATCGTTCCTCCCATGAGCCACGAAAATCAATCTTAGAAACCCTTAACATATCTTCCATGGTTTTTTTCATCCTCTATATTTGGCCATCTGTTATAGAATGATATATCGTGCTCATCATCAACTATATCCCAAGGGCTTGCAGCAAGGATTTCCAAACACAAGATGTGAACATGAGATCTCTATCTGATAAAATTGAAACTCAAACAGCATTCTTCTTTAACACCTCCTAGATATATATTTTGGACAGATTCTCTATCATATGAGATTCACGTATCTAGATGAAATGGGATGACTTTGTGAGCTGATCCACAATCACCCATATGGCATCGTGCTTCATGGCCATTATTGGGAGACTAATCACAAAATCCATTGCTATCTCCTCCCATTTCCATATTGGGATAGTTAAAGACAGCCTGATTCCTACTGGCTGCTAATGAAATATTTTGACTTGCGGTATATTCAAGCATCTTGAAACAAACTCTTCCACTTTCCTTTTCATACCAGCCTGCCAAAATTATTCTTTCAACACTTTATACATTTTTTGAATTTCAGGATGAACAAACCACCTGGAATGATAATAATCCCTGATAAGGTTTTCTTGATTATCCATTGGTACCACCAACCAATTTCAAAAACACAATACTGAATTCACATTAATTTCCCAACTCCCAATGGCCTCCCCACCATTGAGTTTCGACCTCATCGTCATACATTCAAAATCATATGATTTCTCCTCTTTAACCAAACTAACCATGTAAGGAACCAACAAAACTAGAAATAAGACCACTCTGTCACCCTCGTCCTCACATTACAACTGCATGTCGGATGTGACTGACATCAACTATCACTGATCTTAAGGGTTGTTTCACCAACTGAGCATATGATTTCCTACTTAATGCATCTACAACTGAATTTCACCTACCCAGTGTATACAATAAGTCAAAATCAGACATCTAGAGATATTCCATCCATATCATTTTCCTCAAGTTCAAATATATTTTTGAGAAAATATGCTTTAAGATATTGTGATCAGTAAACACTATAAATTTCTCACTGAATAGATAATGACGCCACATTTTTAAAGCATGAACCACTAATACCAACTCCAAATCATGTGTTGGGTGGTTCTTCTCATGCACCCTCAAATGTCGCGAGCCATATGCAACCACATGATTCCCTTGCATGATAACACACCCCAACCCTTATCCAGATGTGTCACAATACACCACGTAACCTTTCCCTAGATCTGGTAAAACCAAAATTGGTGCTATTTTAAGGTGACCATTTAGATCTAAAAAGTATTTATAACACTTCTCATCCCATTTAAATGGGATATTATTCCTCATCAAAGTTTTCATCATTAAGGCCAATCGTGAGAATTCAAAAAAAAAATTCCAATAATAGCCAGGTAGACCAAGGAATCTTCATATCTTGAAAACATTATTCGGATGTATCTAAAAGATAAAAACCTCTATTTTTCCACATCATCTAAAACACCACTCTCTGAAATAACATGTCCATGGAAAAAACCCCAGGTATCCAAGATTCACACTTTATCAATTTGGCATACAACCGATGATCCCTCAAGATCCTCAACACTATTGCCAAGTGCTGGTCATGCTTCACCCTTGTCATCGAATACCCCATATATCATCAAAAAATACAACCACAAAATAATCTCTATATCTTTGAAATAACTCAATCATAAAGTCGATGAACATTGTTGGTTCATTCGTTAGACCAAATGGCATAACCACATACTCTTAATGGCTATATCTACGTTTGAAAACTATTTTTGGAATATCCCCCTTCCACACCTATAATTGATGATACCCGGAACTCCAATTCAATATTAGAGAACAACTGATCTCCTATAAATTGGTCAAACAAATCCTCAATTTGTGTAAGTGTATATCGGTTCTTTATTGTAACGTGATTAAGTCTACAATAATACAAACAGAGTCGCAGAGTTCCATCCGCCTTTTAAAGAAACAAAACAGTCGATGTCCCTAAAGACGTGCTAGGCTGGATGAACCCTTTATTCTCTAACTCCTCCAACTTTACTTTTAATTCATTAAATTCTACTGGTTCCATTCAGTAAGATGGATGTGAGATGATACTGGCCCTATAAAAAAGATCAATCATAATCTCTACTTATCTCATGAGTGGAAACACGAAGAATTCTATGGGAAAGGTATCCATAAACTGATCTGCAACTACTAAAAGAACACTCTACTCAACACATTACACTGATTCCAAAGAAAAAGTTTCTAACTAATGCAATATCATACAAACATCTGGGGGAAAAAAATCTATTACACCCAACCCTTCACTCTTTACCCCCTTAAAGAGATTTCTAACACTATCCTCCATCAAAAAAATAATTTTTCGCGCATAGAAATCAATGTTGGGCTTAAATATCACCAACCAATCCATTCCTAGGATTATGTCATAATAATCTATCTCAAGCACTGAGAAATCCCACATCAATTTGATGTTGTCCACAACAAAGCAACATGATCTACACAAAAATGATCGACACTCTCTCTAACCCAAAGGAGTTTGTAGTTTCAAAACATATGGTATCATTTCCACATGTAACCCTTACAAATAAACTATAAGAGAATAAAAAAAATAGAATCAACCATATCAAAAAAAGCTTGAATCAATGTTGAATTTAAAAGAACTGTACCTCACACCATGGATGGTCTCGATTGATCATCCATCATAGCCTATTCAGCACCAAACAAATTCTTTCTTACCACACTCTTCTCTTTATTTCCCTGTTGAGGTGTCGTGGTATTTCAAGAATCACCATAACCCACTTTTCTCTGTTGATGAGGGGTATTCTATTTCCCTCATCCCATCGAGTCATAAGACCCCAAGCGACCCCTGAGGAGTTTCACGGACACCTGACCTTAGAGCATTCAGACAATACCACTGCAATGTCTCATCTTCCTAAATTTATTATATGCTCAAGGTTGTGTCATAAAATAAATCTTTATGTGGCTTGTAGAACCACACTGAAAACATATCGGCTTACTCCGAGGCTTCAGAGGAAGATTCACCAATCCTGCTATCAGATTCTGAGCCACGCTCCCACCCTGAAAAGAAGTGCCACTCTTCCGCATAAACCCATCATTGGAGTTCCCACTATTTTCCATGGGCACCAACATACTTCCCCCACCATTATCCCCCAAACGATCCCTCTCAAACACCATAGCTCTATTAACCATTTCTATGTAATCATTTATACACATCATTACTATCTTGGAACGAATTTCCTACCTCAACTCAACTACATCAATTCACGCCTTCAATGATTAACTACTCACCACCTCAAGTGAAAACCATAAAAAGGTCATAAACCTACCCATATACTTTGTTACTGAAAGGTTGTTCTAACTCAAATGGAAGAAATCTGTCGTACACTAAATTATAAATGTATGAGGGTAGAATATTTTGTAAAACAATTCATCAAAACACTCCCATGTCACACCTTGGTCCATCCCTGTTTGGACTGCCAGCTCCTACCACTGAAGGGAAAGATCCTCCAACATGTACATGGATAACTTCAATTTTATCCCTACTGGTGATCCCAAGAAGTCAAATATCCTATTCATTCTGTTTAGCCACACTTTAGCCCTTTCTGACTCCAAATCACCCCTAAACATGGGTGGATTATGCTTTTGAAACTGAACCGCATGATCCACATGCTTTTGTTCATCTTCTTTATTCCCACTTTCCGAATCTTGTAAATCTGGTACTATACTCTACACTAGCTACTCGTTCACTTGAGGCTCAGGTGCAACCACATTTTCAGGAAATTCCTCAGGTTGGTCTCTACGACGCCTACCTAGTTTCATTTCTATCAACACAAAAACAATCATAAGTCCAACTCCATTAACAAGATAGGGTATAAAATTTTCAAATTCCCTTACATAACAACTACCACAACCAGGATTTTCATAGGTTCACATTTCCCATATTAAACTATTCTGAAAAATCCAACACGTTTTGAAAATTAGCACATTTTCAAAATACCACGATATTCCATTTTTCAAATCCTTATGTTTTGAAGCCCAATTAATATTTTTAAAAATACACAAATTTATATCACACCATATATCATTATACCCCAATGAAATATTCATCCTAGTGGGAAGTCATTTTTACCATGCATTTCATGCTCATCTCATTGGCTACACCCACAACAATGTGATTTCCATTTCCTATAAGTGTCTCCAAATCACTTATGTACCCAACTCCCTGGTAACTTTAAGTTAAAAATAAAAGGGTTATCATGTCCTTTTATATTATAAATTCAATTTTATGAAAATATTATGTCATTCTACCATCCTGACTCAAAGAATAAACCAAAAATGAATGTCAACACCAAGACCAACAATCAACACAAAAAGACTAAATAGCTGCTCTCACTTGAAAGCCAAGGACCAAAAAAACTAATAACACTTGTAACATATCGCACCATCCCATTTTCCTGAGAGGGTGGTGGAATGATACTTGGCCTTAAGGGATGTTCCTAGGGTGCCAAAGGCTGAAAATAGATGCTGACAGCTCAAGAACAATTGGGGAATGATTTTCCCTTTGAAATAAAATAAACTGACCAAGCAATCCACTATCTAAAAACTACATGATTCATGTCAACCAAAAAACCCAACTCATACATTAACAATATTCAACAAAATGAACAAACACATCGACACAATTACCAACGACCAATCCAACAAAACCACAACGATACAAAAATCAGAGTACCAAGCAGAAGACTAAACAATAAGACTCCAACAGAACTAGCACACCATCCAATGCTCCATAAGAATTTCTATGATCCAAGTACCCAAACATCACTAAAACATCATGAAGAACCACTAGAAAATGAGATTCTTTACTCTTACCTATGTTTCGGAGTATAAGATTTGCAAAATAAACCAAGTACTAATGTAGGGGGTGAGTAAAAATACTCATTAGGTTTTCCCCGAATGACTTACCTACACACACCAATAAGATAAAACTATTATCATAAGGGGAGTCAAGAGATAAGCCACCTACCTTTAGGGTTCTAGAGAATTTGATCTGTAAGAAATTGCACCCCAATCCAGGAAAAGCTCCACTAAAATCACTCTAGATCTTTTTACCTATCATCAACCTGCCTTAAAATCAACACCCAAGGCAATAAAAACCCTATATCTACACACAAAAAGTGTAGATCTATAAAACCAAGAGATATGGAAGAGTAGATATAGAGAAACACAAAAAGAACTAAGCAAAGAGACATACTAGAGATGAGTCACCTCAACCACACTATGAATACTCTTAGATTTTCATCCAAAACTAGTGGGAGAGCACCCCTAATATTGGAGAAGAGTAAATCCCAAGTGAGGCTCGAATTAGGGGAAGGTTAGATGTCTTTAGGGAAATCATGAATATAACTAGATTTTTAAAAACCCATTTTTAACGGCCACACGGTTAGCTCATAAATTTAGACAAAACATGCGCTAATTGTTTGCCTGCTGCTACCTCAAATGGTCATCTTGCACTGCCACCTCGCACGATTAGACAAACTAGGCACAAGCCTTACATAAGCCCACTTAATTCATGGTTTCATCTCGCACGTTTTCCCCTAACCGTGCTCATACTATGAAGCCTTAAAAAGGATTCCAAAACATTCTCAAACTCTCCCAAACACTTATCAAATAATCCCAAGCACTTTAAACACATAAGAACACATAAACAAAGCATGCATACCTCAAACCAGGGGTGATACAATAAATCATCAATAAATAAATTATTGTATTCATGTACAATAGGTTCCACCTAAATTTGAAGATTATATTTTCCATTCATAGACCGTGCTTCTTCTTTTCCCCAAGATTCTCATTCAGAAGAGCTAATAGGGGTGGATGTAGAAATCAACCAGATGATGAAATCTTGTCTCTAATTATAAGGAATTAAACACCTTCATCGCATATCATAATCTCATTCTCTTTGAAATTAGTTTTTACATAATATTTTTAATGCCTGTACATAACAAGTATTATATCAAATTTAACCCAAGTTATAATAATAAATTCAAAAAATAGATTATTTTTATATTTCATATTAGGAACTTCCTAACACATCCTTGTCATAGTGATATTTACACTTTGAGTTTTGCGTAATATATCTCTTATTCTTTTCTTGGAAAATATATAATTTTCTTAGAAAAAATTGTAGATATAAAAGAGTATGGAGATATTGATTCAAATAAATCATTAGATAAGTTTTAGGATTTGATTAAAGTGCCTTACCCATGATCTTTGGGAACTTAAACCTCAGTCATAGTAGCGACATAAGATTGGACTTCTCATATTGCCATATTATATTTTTGGTTCTCTTACTAATTGTGAAATTGGATTGAATAATTACCCATTTATTTGGATTTTAACCCTTTGATTTTAGTAGTATATTTCATCTTCTTACATTCATGAGCCATATGACTCATATTACTGCACTTGTAACAAACTTCCATTCCCTTAAAAAATTATCTAGGATGTATGTTTCCCCAATTATAACAGGATGGAAATTGCTTCATTTTCTCCTTATTTTTATGCATATTTCCTTTTTCTTGGCATTCATTTGATCTCTTCATATCTTGATTCCATATAAATATATTGGATGTAGAAATTTTCTTCTCCATTTTGATGGTGTGTAAAACAAATTAGTCACATGAATGAATGGTTTAAGAGACCAGATCACATTAGATACTTAGTTTAATCCCTTTAAAGAATGGGAAATCTTGATTTTCTTATTGCGTGTGTAATCCAGAGAATAAATAGTTATTCTGGTAATGATATGTTCATACACCAAAACACTTTATTCTTCCTTTTTCATTAAGATGAGTAAATTTATCTTCATTTTAATTGATTGTTCATGAGGGAAATATTTTTGAAAATAATGTTTCTTAAAAATCTATTTATTCCATGTGTTCTATTTTTTCTTCCTCTCAAGTATTTTTTAATCAATTAGAACTATTTATTAGAATCTCATTTGAGATAATATACTTCATGTATAAAATTTTCCTTTTTATTGTATCCTAATGCTAGAAATATATTTTCAATGGAACTAATCCATTTCTAAGCTATCACTAGACTAGTAGTCCTATAAAATGATGGGGGATTATGTCACATAAATTAATCCAACATAAGTGATTAAAACTATTGAAAAATAGGTTGAATTATTTGTTAATTTTTATTAGTAATAACTTGGGCCATCTACTCTAATATATCCATAATTTTCTTAGCTCCATCACCATTTGTATTGGCTTGATTAGTATAGAAATTTATACATTGTCCCTAAGCATTGATACCATTCTTTATATTGGGATCCATTTCTAAAAAATGAAATATACTGAATTATTTTATAATATTTTTAAATTTAGATAATAATTTATAATTCTAAATATATTTGTAACACTTAAAAAAATTAAAATTTATTAATTTCTAATCTCGGAATCATAAAGCTGATTTTTTATGGATATCTTTAAAACATAAAAATATTTTCAAACCCTTCAGAGTGGTTTATAAATAATATATAAAATTTCCTAAAAATATCCCTCAAGAGTATCAAATGAGGTTTTCATTTAGGCTCATTTTCAAGCACCAGGTTATGATCAAGTGAAATCTCAATGCACCCTTTTTGGAGTTATTACTTCGAGTTAAAACTATGATAGAACCATGTCCACTTATAATATCTAGTCTGGGATGTTTTTCTAGGAAAACCACAAAATCGCTAACATAAATAAACTTTAGGTTTTTATTTCATTATTTGACATATCTTTAAATTCTACTATAGCATTATGTTACCTAATCTATGTTTTATAAAATCTATTTCCCAATATTTCTACAAAACATTCTCTAATAACAACTATAATGACCTTGACTCTAGTAACCCAGAGCTGCTGATTAATTTTTTATAATTTCATTGATACAAGAGTTATAATACCAAATGATAAATTGGTTAAGTAGTCTTGTAGAAACATATAAATACTTGATACACACATTACGTTGATAATATAATATAAAAAATAACAAAAGTAAATGTTTGGAATACTTGAAACTCAATCAAATAATTATTCGTTATATCCTGGGTAAAGAAAACAATATCAGGGTAATCTAAAATTCTCATTAAAAGGTATGTGTATAGGAATATATCATGACTAAATAATTAATAATCAATATAGCAAGGTAAATAACTAAAAAAATTACATTTAATCAATATCTTGAGCACAAAAATTTACCCATTGGTAATATCACTAAAATAATCTTATGGAAATAATAACTAAATTCTCAATGAAGGGAATTATTAATATTAGACCTCATGATATCACACATCATGATATCTATAACTTTAGGACTATACATCAAGATATTTCAATCTATGGGTACATATATACTAAAACCCGCTTTTAATTTGGCCAACTGGTTTACCTCATGAGACCTATAAATATATCAAGGGGCTATCTATAACTGATACTCAGCCGTTACTGCATTTCCAATGCATTAATCATATATTCAATTATCAATTCAATTCATAAATTATTTTTCTCACCAATTATTTTCATTATTGAATAAATATTATGAAATATAAATATTTCCCAAGTGAATAAAATAATTTTCAATGTAAAACACAATATGTATAAATGATATATGTTTTAACTAATAAGAATATACATGATAAATAATAATCATATATAAGGTAAATTTGACATCCAATTATCATAAGAAATTGAATGTTTCAAGAGAATGATAAAACTCACAAAATTAGAAAGAGATCAGATATGACCAACCGTTCATTAGAAATGTAGGTTTGGAAACCAAAATCATGTCCTTTATGGAAATAAATAGAATTAAAGAGAAATATTAAAATAATATTTAATTTCATATATTTCTTCATAAACCCATTTAAAAAATTTATAATAAGCTAAATATCATAAAACAATTATGGTGGGGGGAATGTTCTTTAACACCGTATAAGTTTAAAAACATTCATTTTAACTTTTGTAAAGAAAGTCGAAAATGTACCTTTTAGAAAAAATTATAAAGATTATTTTCAGAACATTTAAGAAATTCATGATAACCTAAAATAACATTAATAAATAATTTTATTAATAAGAAGTTTTTTTAAAATAAAGTATGAAAAAATATGGACATGGAAGAAAAATATATATGATTTAAAGAGAAATAAAATCTATATTTATTTTAAACATTTCATTGATTGACAAAAGTAACAAATAGAAGAAAATTTGGAAGAAAATATGGAAAATCATTAAATATCTAGATGATGATAAATTTATTGGATCTTGTGAAGGATTAATGATAAGATTCCATTAATTAAAGTACAAGGCCCCAGCCTTAAACCTTACTTAATATTGAATTAAATGAATAATTCACATTGAGGACATTTTCAGGTTTAGAGTTTTAGAGAATTAGAACATAGCTATTACATCTCAAAAGATTACAAAGTAGACACTTCTACTAAGTTTCCATAATAAAAAAAACTCTTAAAAAGAAACATGTCTAGTTCCATGTTTTATATAGCATGAAATTCCCTTGATCCCATCCTTGACCTTATTCCACATTAAGTCCTGTGAAAAACATTTCAAAAAAACTTGGGGTGAGCATAAAAAGCTCAGTAAGGGATACACAAAGAATGAAAACTGTTAGTTTTTCAAACATCAAGTAAACCATGTATACTCTATCAAAATAATACCTTCATCACTGAATAAAGTATCATTACTTATCTTTTTGTAACCAAAGGATTACCATAAAACACATATAAAGAACACATAACATATATAAAGGTAACTTGGGACATAAACATACTTAAGTGGAATAACCATACGGTCGACTTCCACACATATCACTTAATAGAATAGCCATACGACCAATTTCCATACATACTTAATGGAATATCCATACGGACGACTTCCATACCCAATTAATTGGAGGTTATAACTTAACCACCCGTCCTGGTATTCACGGCACCACCCGTCATATGGTTTATCACGTAACCACCCATCAAATGTCCAAGTACCAATATAAAATCATAAAACATAAAACCAATATAAAGGAATGATAACATTTCCACAATTCAATCACAATATATCATAATAGAATCCCTTATCAAAACCATTTTCAATACCAAAATACATAAAAGAGTATATGGTATTTATTTTATTTTAAAAACATTACGGCTTGTTGAGGAAGCCAAAGACCAAATAATACTCGCGGCGGCGGAAAGGGTCATTGTCACCGCGTACGTTAAAAAGACATTCCTTTTTGTCGTTTAGTAAAACACTTCATAGAAAAAGATTCCTTTTGTATAAAAGTAAATGTCAAAGGGGTTTATACACCTTATAAAATAAAGTTGTGTATAAAATGAAATATGCCTCAATGAAAGGAGATTGAGACGAAGTCCCTTACCTCGGGTCCGACTTGACCCGATCGTTCTTTATTGTCCTGAATAATAAACTTGAGTTAATTTCTACTTGATTAAGAACCTTTTTAAAATTCATTATTCCTTTTATATCACTTATTGCCATGTTATAAACATTATGTAATCATTTAAGTTAATAATGATTGTTTTGTTGATATTTGGTTCTTAAGTCGAAAGTGGACTTATTACAATTACATGTTGTTCGTGTGGTCAAAGGATCTTTATATCCAGAATGAAATTCCTGATTTGGATAGCATATATATCTTATATATCCATAATATACATGTATTTATAATATTACATAATCATTTATAGGTAAGAAATGAAATGCACCGTTCATGGAGACGGTAAGCCATACGTACGCATGAACGCTACTTTCATTTCTTTGTCATATTAATCGAATTAAAACTAAATGAGAGGTATGTATATTTTAATTCCAGAATTATATTCATCATTTAGATGTATCATTAATTATATATATCCATTATATACTTGTACTTTTAATAGTACATTACATTTTGGGATAAGAAATGAAATGCACCGTTCATGGAGACGGTAAGCCGTACGTACGCATGAACGCTACTTTAAATTCTATCTGATAATTTAATGGAAAGAAATAATAATGATATATAGGTTTATTATAATTACAGTATAAAATCATATATAATAACTTTTAATCCATCCTTTACACGTCCCACATATGGCATTAACGAATCACATCACATTGAGGTGGCGGTAGTCCGCACTTCCTTAAATGAAGATATCATGTTTACCCATAATGGAAACCATAAAAGTATGCCCAAAATGAAAAATACAGAATCTTAAGGAAAAAATAAACATTATATAATATATATAAATATATTTTCATCTTAATTTCCACCTTTGAAGGTGTTAAAAGAATGTTGAACAATCATCGTTTCGGGAGGCAGAAATTCGCCATCCACGGAAACAGTATGTTCTTTAACCATTAGATGTAGGTGTGTGTAAGTTTATCTCGAATACTTATTATAACAACATCCTAGTATATTGAGGATAATGGAGTTTTTACAAAAGAAAAGAATAAAAAGAGTTTAGGGGGTTGGAGAAGCAAAATAAAACAAAAGGACTCAAAAGAAGACATTACCTTAAAATCGGGTAACTCTCTTAGATTTGAGCTCAAAGGCTTCCTTGGGAAGACTTCTTCCAAAAGTGAGGCTTCAAGGAGTAATAGAGGGATTTGGAGAGACAAAATGGGCAGGGTTTGGCCGAGCCAAAGGCTTTGGGAGTGTGGGTAAGGACGTAGAGGTGGGGGCCTTTTATAAGAGGAGAGGAGGGGCACTCTTGGAAGGTAAAGAAAAGTCACTTTATTTTAAAATGGTATTCGGATTTAAGAGGTCCCACATTGATGTGTTTTGAGGATAAGGTGATAAGGGTTCTAAATCCACCCATCAAATAGGTTTTTTCCATGTGTAGGTCTTATATTTTACATTATCATCCCATTTTATTTAAATCGTTAAATAATGAGGTCAGCACTGCATCATCATGATGTCATAAATAATTTAATTTATTTAATGTCTAAAAATTATAAAACAAATATCATGATGTATGAAATCGTTTTAGCTTTCTAATGAATATTTATAGTCAAAAATATGACTTGTATAACCCCATGTAAAAATTGTTTTAGTAAAACATTTCATGTGTGTGTCATTTTTACTTTAACATTAAATAAAAGGTTGTTTATGTCATTTCCCAACCAAAGTGGCTCCATGGGGTCCCCAAGTTGTCCCATGGCTTGTCTTGGTCGGCCATTACACATACAATAAATTTAGGACATTTTTCAAGCTCATATCATATTATTAAAACATTATTTTTACCTTAAACTACACTAATTACCTCTAATCGCGATTAAAAACTTAATAAGTTACTATTCACCAAAAAATTATTCTAATCTCATTGAACCACATTTTACTTCTTAATTACAACCATGTATGTCGGATTTTTGAAATTCAAAACACAGAAGAGGTAAAATTTCATTTAAACAAAAAAATCAGTTTTTATAAGTACCACTTAGTGGTTTTGCTATTCATCAAAAAATGAAGTTTTTCAGAAAAATACCAAAAATTCACCCTAAGATATATTTTATATTCTGAATTCAAAAATTAAGTCCATTTTACAAAATTCACAACATATAAGTTGAATTAATTAATTTAATAATTAATTCCCACTGTCATAGCAAATAGCGTGTTTTTATGAAACAATAAGTATCAAAAGATTGACACTAGTTTAAGTCTGATTTCAAAGTGAAATTAATTCCAACAACCACTATTGGATTTAATGGTAAAAATATTTTCTAATTTCACTTTAAAACCAATTCAAATGATAATCTAATCATATAAATAAATTATATTAAAAAGAGGTTTTGAATTAAAATACAACATTTTACACTATTCATTAAAAAATGAACTTTATCGGAAAGATACCAAAAATTTACACAAAGTAAATTTTGATGTCCCGATTCTAAAGAAGAGTTATATTTGGTCCAATAGAATTTATAAGATTGATCAAAACTATATTTAATGACGGTTCGCCGTCAAAAGGTGATAAATGAATCCTTAGTGAAAATTAGGGTATAAATGCCTAAAATTGAATTATTTCCGTATTTCAAGCCTTTATCTTTTATTGGATAAATGTAAAAAAAATTAAAAACATATATAATCATATTTTAGTTATTTCTATCCATTATCGCCAGTACAACGGCTATGTGTTAACTAACATTTAAAATAATATTATTTTATTACTAGTGTGCAACGTATGATTTCAAAGAAACTCTTTGTTGCGTATCAGGTACGCTATCGAACATAGCAACCCCCTTTAAAGTAAAATTAATATTTAATTCGCAAATATTAATAAATATGAAAATGTATTATTCTTTATTTACCTGGGATGTTACATCCTTCCCCCTTTTTGGGAATTGCGTCCTCGCAATTTTATTCACATATCAAAATAAGTGGGGGTATTTATCCCTCATAGCATTTTCAGATTCCCACGTTGCCTCTTCAACCATATGGTTTTTCCACAAAACTTTTACCTGGTGAATTACCTTATTTCGCAACACTTGCTCTCTTCGGTCAAGAATCTGGACTGGTTGTTCTTCATAAGATAGGTTCTCTTCCAGCTGAACTACCTCTGGACTCAAAACATGATATGGATCTGGCATATACTTCCTCAACATCGAAACCTGAAAAACATTGTGTACCTGAGATAAACTCGGAGGTAAAGCCACTCGGTAAGCAACTGATCCAACATTCCCAAGAATTTCATATGGTCCAATAAAAATTGGACTCAGCTTTCCTTTCTCACCAAATCACATCACACTTTTCCATGGAGAAACCTTGAGGAAAACATGATCACCTACCTCGAAAGATAGATCCTTCCTTCGGTTATCTGCATAACTCTTCTGCCTGCTTTGAGCTGTTCTCATTTGTTTTTGAATCAATTGAACCTTTTCTTCCATCTCTTCTACCAATTCAGGTCCCATCAGCATCATTTCACCCACTTCATCCCAAATTGCTGGAGTTCGACACCGCTTCCCATATAATTCCTCAAATTGTGCCATCTGTATACTGGAATGAAAACTATTATTATAAGAAAACTCAACCAAAGAAAGATGTTGGTCCCAACTTCCCTGATAATCCATCGAACAAGCTCGTAGCATATCCTCCAAGGTCTGAATTGTTCGTTCTGACTGCCCATCTGATTGAGGATGAAAAGTTGTACTAAAATTTAATTCAGTACCCAACGACTTCTGAAGGCCTTTCCAAAAGTTAGAAGTAACCCTGGGATCACGATCAGATACAATGGAGAGGGAAACTCCATGCAACCTGACTATATCTTTAAGATACAATCGAGAAAGTTGATCTAGAGAGAATGTATCTCGAATAGGAAGGAAATGAGCAGATTTAGTCAAGCGATCAACAATAACCCAGATTGCATTATTACCTCGATATGTCTTCGGTAATCACACAACAAAGTCCATGGATATGTTTTCCCATTTCCACTCTGGAACTGGTAAAGGCTGAAGCATCCCTTTCATTAACTTCCACTCTGTTTTAACCCTTCTGAACCAGCTCAACATTTTTCTGCAACACACTGTCTTCCCTCTGTGCTTGCTTAATTCTGTCTGATAGGGATGATCTCACTGATACCTGAAACAAAACAGAAGAACTTCCTGCACCAACAAATTCTATGCCAAATTTCATCAAATAAAAAACCAAAGGATCTTGTTCCCAATGTAGCATGGTTAATAAAGCATTACTTTTTCGACTCAATGCATCGGCCACTTTATTTGCTTTTCCCGGATGGTAGTGAATTGTACAATCATAATCCTTGATTAATTCCAGCCATCTCCTCTCTCTCATGTTCAATTATCTCTGAGTGAATATACACTTTAAACTTTTGTGATCAGTATATATTTCACACTTTACTCCATACAAATGATGCCTCCAAAATTTTAAATCAAAAACAACAGCAGCTAATTCCAAATCATGTGTAGGGTAATTTACCTCATGAGTTTTCAACTAACGTGAAGCATAAGAAATAACCTGATCATTCTGCATAAGGACACAACCAAGTCCCTTCAACGAAGCATCACTGTATATAACAAACTCACCATTCCTAGAAGGAAGTGCCAAAACTGTAGCATTCACCAATCTTCTTTTCAACTCCTAAAAACAATCATCACATTCTTTTGTCCAGATGAACTTAACACACTTACGAGTTTCCTTAGTCATTGGACTAGATAACCGTGAAAAATTTTCAACAAACCTTCGGTAGTAACCTGCCAAACCAAGAAAAATATGGATCTCGGTTACATTTGTGGGTCTTGGCCATTCTTCAACAACTTTTTTTAGCAGGATCAACAGTTATGTCATCTTTTGAAACAATGTGACCCAGGAAAGAAATTTTTTGTAACCAAAACTCACACTTGCTGAATTTTCCATATAGTTTCTTTTATTTTAAGGTTTGAAAGATAACCCTTAAATGACTTTCATGCTCCTTTTTACTTTTAGAAAACACCAAAATATCATCAATAAAAACAACCAACATTTTTCACCTGAGTCAACTGAGCCATCACTGCAACAAACTGTTTAGTTCTGATTTCGACCATCTTAGGATACTGATTTGAAAGGTCATTTCCCTCTGTATGCCTTCCCATAAAAGTTGATCTGTTTCCTCTATGAAAAACCATTCTTAACACAGAAATATCTTAGGCAAAGCAACATGGTAATCTTTAAATGCTATATCATTTCAATCATACCATAAATTAATTTATAAATTCAACAATTTTCTAACTCCTAAAGTTGTCTAAACCGACCTCTGATACCAACTATAAGGCCGCGGCCTTAAACCTTACTTAATATTGAATTAAATGAATAATTCTCATTGAGGATCTTTTCAGGTTTAGAGTTTTAGAGAATTATAACATAACTATTACATCTCAAAAGATTACAAAGTAGACACTTCTACTAAGTTTCCATAATAATAAAAAACTCTTAAAAAGAAACATGTCTAGTTCCATGTTTTATATAGCATGAAATTCCCTTGATCCCATCCTTGACCTTATTCCACATTACTTCCTGTGAAAAACATTTCAAAAAAACATGGGGTGAGCATAAAAAGCTCAGTAAGGGATACAGAAAGAATGAAAACTGTTAGTTTTTCAAACATCAAGTAAACCATGTATACTCTATCAAAGTAATGCCTTCACCTTCATGAAGTAGTAAAAACTCTTCACTGAATAAAGTATCATTATTTACCTTTTTGTAACCAAAGGATTACCATAAAACCCATATAAAGAACACATAACATATATAAAGGTAACTTGGGACATAAACATACTTAAGTGGAATAACCATACGGTCGACTTCCACACATATCACTTAATGGAATAGCCAAACGGCCAATTTCCGTACATACTTAATGGAATAGCCATACGGCCAACTTCTATACCCAATGCATTGGAGGTTATAACGTAACCCCCCGTCCTGGTATTCACGGCACCACCCGTCATATGGTTTATCACGTAACCACCCGTCAAATGTCCAAGTACCAATATAAAATCATAAAACATAACACCAATATAAAGGAATGATAACATTTCCACATTTCAATAACAATATATCATAATAGAATCCTCTATCAAAACCATTTTCATTACCAAAATACATAAAATAGTATATGGTATTTATTTTATTTTAAAAACATTACGGCTTGTTGAGGAATCCAAAGACCAAATAATACTCGCGGTAGCGGAAAAGGTTGTTGTCACCGCGTACGTTAAAAAAACATTCTTTTTTGTCGTTTAGTAAAACTCTTTGTAGAAAAATATTCCTTTTGTATAAAAGTAAAAGTCAAAGGGGTTTATACACCTTATAAAAGAAAGTTGTGTATAAAACGAAATATGCCTCAATGAAAGGATATTGAGACGAAGTCCCTTACCTCGGGTCCGACTTGACTAGATCGTTCTTTAACGTCCTGAATAATAAACTTGAGTTAATTTCTACTTGATTAAGAGCCTTTTTAAAGTTCATTATTCCTTTTATATCACTTATTTCCATGTTAAAAACATTATGTAACCATTTAAGTTAATAATGTTTGTTTTGTCGATATTTGGTTCTTAAGTCGAAAGTGGACTTCTTACAATTACATGTTGTTTGTGTGGTCAAAGGTTTTATATCCAGAATGAAATTCCTGATTTTGGTAACATATATATCATATATATCCATCATATACATTTATTTATAATATTACATAATCATTTAGAGGTAAGAAATGAAATGCACCGTTCATGGAGACGGTAAGCCGTACGTACGCATGAACGCTACTTTCATTTCTTTGTCATATTAATGGAATTAAAAATAAATGAGCGGTATGTATACATTAATTCCAGATTTATATTCATCATTTATATTTATCATTCATTATATATATCCATTATATACATGTACTTTTAATAGTACATTACATTTGGGGATAAGAAATGAAATGCACCGTTCATGGAGACGGTAAGCCGTACGTACGCATGAACTCTACTTTAATTTCTATCTCATAATTTAATGGAAAGAAATAATAATTATATAGAGGTATATTATAATTCCAGTATAACATCATATATAATAACTTTAAATCCATCCTTTACATGTCCCACATATGGCATTAACGAATCACATCACTTTGAGGGGGCAGTAGTCCGCACTTCCTTAAATGAAGATATCGTGTTTACCCATAATGGAAACCATAAAGGTATGCCCAAAATGAAAAATAAAGAAGCTTAAGTAAAACATAAACATATTATATATCATATATAAATATATTTTCATCTTAATGGCCACCTTTTAAGGTGTTAAAAGAATGTTGAACAATCATCGTTTCGGGAGGCGGAAATTCTCCATCCACGGAAACAGTATGTTCTTTAACCATTATATGTAGGTGTGTGTAAGTGTAGATTGAATACTTCTTATAACAACATCCTAGTATATTTAGGATACTGGAGTTGTTACAAAATAAAATAATAAAAAGAGTTTAGTGGGTTGGAGAAGCAAAATAAAACAAAAGGACTCAAAAGAAGACATTACCTTAAAATCGGGTAACTCTCTTAGATTTGAGCTCAAAGGCTTCCTTGGGAAGACTTCTTCACAAAGTGAGGCATCAACGAGTAAGATAGGGATGTGGAGAGCCAAAATGGGCAGGGGTTGGCCGAGCCAAAGGCTTTGGGAGTGTGGGTAAGGAGGTAGAGGTGGGGGCGTTTTATAAGAGGAGAGGAGTGGCACTCTTGGAAGGTAAAGAAAAGTCCCTTTATTTTAAAATGGTATTAGGATTTAAGAGGTCCCACATTGATGTGTTTCTAGGATAAGGTGATAAGGGTTCGAAATCCACCCATCCAATAGGTTTTTTCCATGTGTAGGTCTTAGATTTTACATTATCTTCCCATTTTATTTAAATCGTTAAATAATGAGGTCATCGCGGCATCATCATGATGTCATAAATAATTTAATTTATTTAATGTCTAAAAATTATAAAAAAACTATCATGATGTAGTAAATCATTTTATCTTTTTAATGAATATTTATAGTCAAAAATATGACTTGTATTACCCCATGTAAAAATTGTTTTAGTAAAACATCTCATGTGTGTGTCATTTTTACTTTAACATTAAATAAAAAGTTATTTATGTCATTTCCCAACCAAAGTGGCTACATGGGGTCCCCAAGTTGACCCATGGATTTTTTTGGTCGGACATGACACATACAATAAGGGTAGGACATGATTCAATCTCATCTCATATTATTAAAACATTATTTTTACCTTAAACTACACTAATTACCTCTAATCGCGATTAAAAACTTAATAAGTTACTATTCACCAAAAAATTATTTTAATCTCATTTAACCACATTTTACTTCTTAATGACAACCATGTATGTCGGATTTTCGAAATTCAAAACACAGAAGTGGTAAAATTTCATTTAAACGAAAAATCAGTTTTTATAAGTACCACTTAGTGGTTTCACTATTCATCAAAAATTGCAGTTTTTCAGAAAAATACCAAAAATTCACCCTATGCTATATTTGATATTACAAATTAAAAAATGAAGTCCATTTTACAAAATTCACAACATATAAGTTGCATTAATTCATTTAGTAATTAATTCCCGCTGTCAGAGCAAATAACATGTTTTTATGAAACAATAAGTATCAAAAGATTGACACTAGTTTAAGTTCGATTTCAAAGTGAAATTAATTCCAATGACCACTATTGGATTTAATGGTAAAAATATTTTCGAATTTCACTTTAAAAACAATTCAAATGATAATCTAATCATATAAATAAATTTGATTAAAAAGAGGTTTTGAATTAAAATACAACATTTTACACTATTCATTAAGAAATGAACTTTATCGGAAAGATACCAAAAATTTACACAAAGTAAATTTTGATGTCCCAATTCTAAAGAAGAGTTATATTTGGTCCAATAGAATTTATAAGATTGATCAAAACTATATTTAATGACGGTTCGCAGTCAAAAGGTGATAAGTGAACCCTTAGTGAAAATTAGGGTATAAATGCCTAAAATTGAATTCTTTCCGTATTTTAAGCCTTTATCTTTTATTGGATAAATGTAAAAACATTTAAAAACATATATAATCATATTTTAGTTATTTATATCCATTCCCGCCAGTACAACGGCTACGTGTTAACTAACATTTAAAATAATATTATTTTATTACTAGTGTGCAACGTACGATTTCAAAGAAACTCTTTGTTGCGTATCGGGTACGCTATCGAACATAGCAACACCCTTTAAAGTAAAATTAATATTTAATTCACAAGTATTAATAAATATGAAAATTTATTATTCTTTATTTACCTGGGATGTTACATAAAGTATTAGAAATCTCAAAATAAATACATATTGTTAAATAAATTCTTACCACTTTGGAAACGTTTTAATTATAAAGCCTTGAGATAATTAATTATAATTGAAACATTAATCATAATTAATAAGTAATTATTCAGGTTTATAAATCAAAGTTTCATAATAAACACCATATAAAATTTAATAGGTTCATAATAACAAATATGTCTCAATGTAATGAAAATTGATAGGAAATATCTTACCGCACAATTCCCTTTAGTGGAAAAACATTAAACACATGTATAATGTTTATAAAAATGTTTTTTATTTATTTTTTAACCATATTAATATTTATAATATTATATATTTTTATCTTATAACATTTTATCACCTATTTGTTGATAATATTTCATTATTACCATTATTTTGGGTGTTAACTACTTCATCTTTTCATGCATAATTTAACATGGATGTTCTTATTATTATTTATATGATTTAGTTCCATCATATATCGAATTATATTAATGTTTTAAATATCATATTTAATCATTAAATAAATTTCTGTAATCATTCATGAAATTTGGATATGGGAAATGAATCACATCGTTTTATGGATATGGTAGGTTATACGTACGGATGAGCAACAATATCATTTGATTAATAGATGAAAGGGTAAAATAATAGATGAAATATTAAATTTAAATATTAAATATCATGTATTATTTATCATATATATTTATTATTTCTATCATAATTACTTTCCATGTGATTCGATGATGGAAAACAAATTATATCGATTCACGTGGAAATAGTTTATCGTGCACATGAGTGATGGTTTGGATTCCCATTTGATGGAGAAGGATATTGATAGATATTATTCCATAAAAATAATAACATATAATTATACTTAATATAATATTTTTTATATATTAATTTTTAATACATAATTTATGTTCGTAGAAGAAGAAGTAAAAAATGAAAGAGCTCGGTGAAGACATATTACCTTCACATAGAGAAACCTCCTTTAGATCTCTTATTAAAGACCCAAGGGTTGGAATTAATGGAAGAAAAAAACCTCTATAATATGGATCATTATTTTTTGGATATTTTTTTTTGTTTTTTTTTTCAATATAAATGTCTTTATAGGTGTTAATATGTGGGGGGGGGGGTGGAGGTACCCTTTTATAATTGAGGTGAGTGCCACACTCGTAACTTTTAAAAAGAAAGAAATCCTGGCTTTCCACTTTCTTGGGAATATGATTAAAAAATGGCTCATGTTCTATGTTTAAAAGGATTTTATTTAAATAAAACCAACCAATGGTGTTTAATAAAAAATTTAGGTCATTTGGAGCCTTATATTTTTATATTAACACCTAGTAAACTAGTTTTAACCTTAACTATGGTAATTAGTTTTTACTGTGTTTAATATTCATTATGACCAAAAATTAAGTTAAAATTTTTAAATAATAGTAATTATTATTATTAAAAATATTTAATCCATTTTATAAAATTCAATTCATATAAGTGGTATAATTTAATTTAAAAAAACATGTAAAATGTGTCAAAAATTAGTTTTCCATGAAATGAATTTTTCAAGAATAAGTTGATATTATATTAACTATATAACTAATCATAATAGTAAAATGGATATAAATTAATATAGGTTTATATATAATATATACATTTAATATAAATTATTCATCATTAAATATAATTTTAATTAATTAATGTGAAATACATTATGCCTTTTTTAAAACAATTTTCTAAAAAATAGAACTTTTTACCTTCATATTTTCTTTTCATTATATATATCAAACTAATATTAAATAAACTTTTAATTATAAATATTATAATATATTATTATAAATAAATGGAGTAATATCTAAAAAATACATTTTTCAATATTCTTTATAACTGATTTATAAGGGTAAATTTAAAAAAACCATTCTTGGATTATTTTGTCAAAGTGTGTTCAAAATAGATATTCATCCTATCAATTTAGATTTTTTATGTCATTAAATATTAAAATTTTATTATATTATAGTTTTATTAAAATATAATTTTCACTTTTTATAATTTATGTTCACGTTCTATAGATCCCTTTCTCAAATATGGTTGTTAAGTGCAGATACAAAACTATTATTCTAAAACAACATCACCCTTTGTATATAACTTAGCACCTTGGGTACCTTATTTGGAATGTCAATCCAATGAGGTAGTTCTATAATTTTTTATATTTCAAGGGGTTTATTTAACCACATAATATTTTCAATATCACTCTATCCTAATAAGGATATTTTAAATGGTGAATGGGGTCCACTTGAACCTCATCATTTTCTCTATAGAAAGATAAGCATTGATAAATCATTATTGGGGAGTTTCACACATGGAGAGGGATTTTTTGGAACTTATTTTTCAATTATATTAATATATTTTATAGTTTTATAAATTTCATTAAATTTTAACTTTTACATATTTTTTTATTTTAATAAATAAAATTATATGAATAAATGTAACAATCGTTATTTCATTAGCGATCTATTTAAAATTTTAAGTGTGTAATTTATGTTGATTTTTAGAGAATATTGGATAAATTTTTTCTCACACACATATGAGATATAATTATGATTTTTTATACCACATTACATGTGTATGGTCTAAATCTAGACTAAATTATAGTAATGTTATGGTTTGTTTATAGATGCATAATTATAAAGGGCTAGAGGAGAGTCAAGATGTTAGTTTTCTAAACCATAAAATTATATTAAACTAAATAAAAATTTTATAACAGTTAAATTAATAATAATTTTAGCTAACCCTAAATGATATATTTTCTATATATCTCTCAAAACCTTTTCTATTTTACAAATATAACTCACTTTCGTTTAGTTATTCTATTGTTTTAATCCACTTTAAACTATTTTCAGAACCCCCTCTTTTAGTTTTCCACTATAAAAATATTTAAAAATACCTAATATTTACCTTAAATGGTCCTAAAGAAATGAATATTGTTCTAACCTATACCATATCCCATTTTAAATCTAATTTGATTTAAATTTTCATTTCGGCATGATCATGTACCATTTTCTTACTTATTGATATTTTTTATAGAGTATGGTGTCAAAGGGGGTAGAGACTTATTAATTTAATGTTATTTTTAATGTATTAAAACCAATTTTATTATTATATCTTTAAAAAATGGTAATTGAGTTCTTTGTGATAATAATTTTATTTAATGGTTTTTATGGAATTTCATATATAATTGTAATATTTAATGATAATCATTGATTTTCAACAAATCCATTGGGGAAGATTAACATTCACATGTATAAAATTCATGATGGGTATATTTTCAATAAGTTAAGGTATTTATATAATCTCATTCCATAATATATTCATTATTTTAATTATTAAAAATATGCGATAAACTATACAATATAAATGATAAATAATGGAAAATAAAGAGATCCATCATGATATTGAAATTGATTTATGATTCAATTATATTAGAAATAATATCATTCAGAATCTATGAGAAGATGGCATAATTTTTGGATGCATGTCAAGGAAGATTTAGTTTTAGACCTAAAATGACTATTGGATATGTTTCTAGTTTTTCTTTATTGAATCAATAAATATAATGTAGATGATAATATTTCTAACTAGAATATGAAAAAAATATTTGTTATAGTTTTAGGTGTTTCACATTGGAATCATCCCCTTTCTTGGATGGTGATATGGTTTAGAAGGCATCCTAGTGGTGTTTTTCTTGTAGGTTTTCATAGGGGTTGTTCTGTCTATCCAAATTGGAGTTTCTATAGATCTAATTCTTGTATAGATTTTATTTATTTTCCTAATTCCCATTCATGTTTGATAATGTTGTCTTTTTGGTGATTCATCCTTATCATAGATGTAGGTGATTTTTTTAAGTGGTCTATGTTGTGGTGGTCTCTATTTTATTGGTAATTTTGGGTATTTTTTGTTATGTAATTTTTTTATTTTGTATTTTTTGTAAAAAAAAATATTTTTAACTTCTTGGTAAGAGATTTTTATCCTTGTAGAAACTACCAGAAGACTTTATAATGAATCAAGTTAGTTCAACCTTAAATATCACCTGAACGGGCATACTACAGGTCTCGAAGCATGTTTCTAAACACCATAATCTAGTGAAAATAATCAAGGGTTAGAAAACATATCATCTTGAAAATGATTTAAATCTCAACATTAATTTACCAAAATAAATTATTTCCAATCTAAAATTTGGAATTATGTATTTAGATATTGATAACTTGTGATAAATAAAATAATTAATTTAAAAATATCATCCTACTAAAAAAAGAATAATAATAATGAATAAAAAACTCCATAAAGGACATTACAAAAAAATTAAAAACTCATGTAAACTTTTTAAAAATATTTGATGAGGTAACAGAGTATAAGATGGTTGAAAAGGATCATATCCAACCAGCCTCAAACATAACCCAATTATCCTAACATACCTACCAATCTATCTACAAGTAACACTAAGTCACCATCAAGATTAAATATCTACTCATCTTCCCAAAGGATTGTGGAATAATCCCAACATACCTTTATAAAATATGAAGAATACATACCCATCAATGTGATTATGTAGTGTTTGGGTTAATTCATAGAATAATACAAATTTGATTATATTTCGTTACATTAATAAGATAAACTAAGAGAACTTGTTTGAAAATAAACAATATAAAATAGTTCTCTTTTAAATTTTCAGGATAGAAGAAAAACATATCGATTTCTCCATTTTTCATTTAGAAAAATACCATTTGAAACAAATCAATTCAAATAGAAAAAAGTCATATTCAGAAGCCTCTTTTCCAAAACCTTAAAGAATGGAAATAAAAAATCTCTTTTATTCTAAAAATATTTACACATTCTCGAAACATAATCATGGAAAGGAAAATACTACAGAAGCAACATCAATGGAAATTTATAATAATTAATGAAAATAAGAATAATATAACATCAAACTCAACCATAAACCACTCATCATTTAAAGTGTATAAATAAACCAAGAATAAATGTGACTCATATTTTAAATATTTCATATTAAAACATATTACATATTACACATCATAGAGAATCACCTTAGGGACCAATGAGATAATACATGGTGTGACTGTATTGAACAAATAGTCTGCAGGACTTATGGTTTTACACTCACCACCTGAATCGCTCTCAACGAGCATCATCAAGGGAATATCTCAATACTCAGAGAAACCTGAACTATAGGGTACTATCCAGTGCATACACTCAACTAGCACAGAATCTATCTATTTATTTTCACTTAGTTGCATTAAGTTTATTCCTTGTAACTACATAAAGGAGGAGAGTCATTTATCAACAAAAAGTAACTAAAAAATAGTTAAAAATAAGCAATGAATTTCAAAAATAATGATTTATCCCACCTCCAACACTCATTAACAAAGATCCCATTCCTAAATTCATAAGAAATAACAAATAATCCAATAATTTCACAATAAAATAAACTATGATAAATAGATAAATAAATTTTTCTCAAAAGGTTCTATTTATATCCTTTTGAATCATTTACATAATGTGTTAAATAGTCCTTCGATTTAAGATATGAGCTATATAATTTAAAAACATTTCATAAAACATATTTAGAAATTATAAAAATAAAAGGAACACATGGAGGAAATAAAAGATAATCAAATCAATCAAATACAGTCTATAAAAAATTTCATATGTTAAAAATGAATATTTAAGACATAGAAAACGCTTAAGTCATGAAACACCTCAATTTGTAAACTATCTTTAGCTTAAAACTCTAGGAATAAACCCTTCCCTTTAAAGGAGTGCCATTATTTTCATTTTATCAAACAAATTTAATTCATGAAACACCAATTTTAATGAAAATTAACATTGAATATAAAATCTACCCATTTATAAAAACGAGCCTCACATAATTTATAGAAAACCATTAACAAATCACATCAGGATTCTAATATAAGAGGCACTACTATAGAAGGTAAACACTATATCCTAAAACTATTGCACAATATATACTCTAAAAAGCCTTTATTCAAAAATATAAATTCTAGGATTTTAGTTTTATTAAATTTACATAATTTTTTAATTTCACATATCAAAATTGTCTTAATATATATTTTTGGCAGTTCTCTAAAACATCTAATTTTTAGGTGGATTGTAGAAAAATAATGATTTTTCTAGAATGATATCTTTAACTAAATTATATAATTAAATAATGAATTAAATTTTTTTGAAATAACTTTATATTAAATATTTATATTTATAAATTAAAATAAATATTTTAAAATTATAATATTTTATTTATAAAACCCACATTTATCATTTTTGAAGCTTAAGTAAAATTTCACAAAAAAAGAATTTATGAACTTATATTAAAAATTAGTGTTTGTAACATATAGGAATATAATTTAATATAATTTAATTAAAATATAAGATCCAAATTCAAATATTAGTTAATAAGGTAAATTTCGTTTTTAAGTATTAAAATAATATTACTAGGATTAAAGTTAATTACTATGATAATGGAAAAACTATTATTTTCAAGGAACTGTGTTTCTAATATTGAATAATTTTTATCTAACAAAATAAAATAATAAATTACAAAAATTTAATATAATATAAATTTTAATACTGTATTTAAATAAAATATCACTAATTAAATAGGTAATCATTACTAAAAAATATTAAGAACGCTTCATTTTGAAAATGTTTTTTTACTAAAAATATAATTGATTTTTATATTCTATATGTTTTAATTTAAAAGGTAATTTTATCATATGAAGAAATTCAAAAATATTAAATATAGTTCTAATTTCATTTCATCACACCCAAAAAATATTATACATGTTTCTTTATATTTTTAATAAAATAAAAACTACTAGGGTAAAAACAAGTTTCTATGGTCAAAACAAAAATGGTAAAATGTAAAAATAAAGTGTTAAAAGGGTTAAACATTTTTAAAAAATTATACTGAATTTTTTTTTGGATTTAGCAACCCAATTACACCCAAAAATCCATTATTTATAAATTTTAGGTCACGGACTGTTGAATAGTGTAATGTTATCATTGAGAAGTAAAAGGTATTCAAAAAAGTGAACCCTTATTCATTTAAAAAAGGGGACACTTACATCCCTTCACATCAAACCCATTCCATATAATTCCTTCCTAAAAATAATAAATTTTTCTATAACTATAATACTGTATTATTTTAATAATCCCATGATCATCATATGTTATCTTAATCCCTTTATTTCTAAAGATACTTTCAAGAAAAAGTTCGAGATGAAAAGTGAGTATTACTTTCTCCTTATCATTTCTTCTTAGTCCTTATCTACCAAAAATTATCCTAAACATATAAATGTAATGAATTAATAATAATTATTGTTCAAATTTTTTTATATTAATAGAGTAACCACTATTTATTCCTTCTAATCCACTTAGGAAAACAAAAGAACCTTAACCATGTGTTATGCAGAATATCACCACCATTAAGTAACTTTGTTTATCATCTTGATTATATTTATTTATCAAAACCAATTAAAATATTATTCACCAACATCAAAACATATAAATTATATCATTATAATTCAATTATAATTATTTTATACAAATCCTTAACCATACTCACAAGTTAGGATATAGTGTGTTCATGTTTGGGATTGGTTTAACCACCTACTTGAACAATACTATTAAACTCTATCAGGAATGAAAATGGTAACATAAATAATAACTATAATATAATTTAATAAAAAAATATTTATTCTTTTTTTGTTATGGAATTGTTATATTTATTATTTATCTTATTATTAAAATATCATATTTGATCATTAAAATTACCAAAATAAGCCGACACCAATTCAAAATTCACGCAAAAATAGGAAAAAACTATAAAATAAATATAATAGAATATGATATTACATGGTTTATTTTAGATTATATATATAGGGTTAATTTTACTATTTAGAAATTTTAGAACATGTGTAGAAGGAATCCATAATGGGGTAACGATTTATTGTCTTGATTTTGAATTCCTTGATACATACATCTTATTATAAACCATGTTTGATTTATAATGTATTATATAATTTCCCATTAATTTTTTTATCATGATAATATAATTATTTATAGTATATAATGTTTCATTTTAAATCATATCCTTAAAAGTGTTTTGACTCAAATGTTTCTAAGGTTATAAGGGTTTTCTATCTCAAATTTCTATTTTTGAGATGTGTTGAGTATTATACATATAATTTCATTTATGTGGTGTATATATAACTTATTAGAGATCATTTATCATGAAATTACTTTTATCCATTGTATTTTAAGATAAATTTGGATCCCTCAATTTAAATAGGTTTTTATTGAATTGTTACCCAAGCCATAAGTGGGTATTTCTATCTTAATTTTCATTCTTTAGGATGCTAGATATATTTACCACTTATTTCTTTTTTGTGGTGAATAAATTGACATGGAAGACTTTTTAACATAATAATCATGAATTTAAATGTATTTAATATTTTTTATTTTTATCCCTCCCTCATTTTCTTTTGATTCAAGAGTTAATAAAACCGTTTTAATACTCTATCTTTTCCATGGTGGAAAAATCATCCTAGGTTTTTGTATAAATTTGTGTGTTATTTACTTGAAAATATATCATTGTATGGATAATAGAAATTGGATGATCATGCTTCACAAATTCACTTTGGTTTAATCCCCATAAAAAATTTTGGTTTGTAATTGACTCAATTACTACTTTGATTCACGATGAGTGAGATAAAGACTGTACACCTGGCTAAACACTCTTAGGGTATATTCTTTGGAATATTCACATAATATTTAGGAACCATAATAAAGTATTTTTTCAACCATTTCCTTGTTCTCCTACAAATTAAAACTACTTAATTCAATTACTACTTTCCATGGATAAATCACAAAATTAAAATTAATTTCTCTACAATATATCTTTTATAAGGTTACTTCCTATTAATTTGATGATACCCCAAGTCTTTTAAGTTTATTAATGGGAGTTATCTTGGACATACGTGTTATTCCATTGAATTGAGAAGTATTGGATCCCATATCTTTAATTATTTAGATATCCATTTTTTATTCATCCATAGGTTCTATGGGTAATGGTATGAAATTTATTATTTACTCTTATGGTGATTGCATTGTAATTAATCAAGTGATAGGTGGGGATTGAAATTATATAGCCCCCCAATGCATTGAAAAATATCACAAGAAAAAAACTTTGGTTTTAGTGTATATATAGTATCCCTTTTTAATTATACATAAATATTGCATTTATTACATGGTAATATTAATAAATCTCATAAATAGTCAAAAAAAACTAATGAATGAGAGGTTTAGTGTCTTAGAGATCAACTACTTAAACATCTTATTTTAGAACACTTATTGAAATTTATTTATAATTATTCTCCTATATAACCACTAACAAAAATATTATCCGATATAATTATCTACATAACCTAGGTATTGGAAACATAAGAGAGGTTTGAGATCAAATGCTAGGTAATGGTAAACATCAGAGATAACAAAAGATGAGAATATGGGTATAATCAAGATATATAAGAAAATAATAATAAATAATAATTGATAAAAAAACATAGAATATGTATCATCACAATATAAGATATTAATTAGTCAATAAACATTATCCATGATAGTATAACATAATAATAATAATAAGCATAAAAATATGACATCTTTAAACATTGGATTAAAAACTAGTATTGGAAAAGTATAAAATTATGACAAAAAAATCAAAGCATCACGTTGTGAATAAATAAAATGAAAATGCTTTAGGTTTTGAATAAAAACATTATTAAACTTCTTATTGTGAACAAAAAAATAATTCACTTAATGTTTTGGAAAAAAACTCCCACTCTTGATGTTTTGAATAAAAAAATACCCATGCTTCATGTTATGAACAATCAAAATGTCTTTGATTAATGATGTGAAAAAAATATACCAATGTATCATGTTGTGAATTAACAAAATGCACATGATTAATATCCATATCTCATGAGATATAAATCCTTAACCAATTAATTATAGGATGATATTGGAACTATCCCATTATCATCCATACATAAGTGTTCCACTAGAAAACAATCATTAATCACATCATAAATAACCCATGAAAGGAAAAATGTATTTCAAATTATCTTTAAATTGTGTAAAAAACATTAATCCCATGAATTTAAATGCTATATACCCAAAATAAAAAACACACAAAAATATTATTTCATAAGAATATTTAGAGGTATATTTATCAAAAATACTTTCTAAATAAAAAAATTATTTTGATATTAAGAGTAATATAGTCGTCAAATCATATAAGTTTTTTTAAAAATGTTTTATATTTTGAATAGAATAATAAGTTATGGTCACTTTGTAAGGTATTATTTAAAAGGTTAAGTGAAATATTTTTAAAAATGATTGCATTTTTTGAAAGAAAATTCTAATAGGGTATCCTAATAAATGACAAAAATATTTCAAAAATTTGAAGTAAAAACAATTTTAAGACATTTACTTTTAAAAAATATAAAATAATAGTTATTTTAAAAGTACTAAATTTTATTAAAATGAATTTGTAGTAAAAGATAAAATATTTTGTTTTTAAAGTATTTTTAAAAAATTGAACATTTTTTAATTCCTTTTTTGAACACCCACATTAGAAAAGGTTAACCATAACATCTTTTTAAAATGGGAGAATAGAAATTTAAAGGTCTCATGAGAAAACACCAAGTTGTATCCTCAAAAAGGAATAGAACTAATTATTATCAAATATTTGATTCAAAATGTGTCTCCTAAAATTGAAATAGGGTATACCATATAAAATCAAATATTATTCTCAAGGAGAAACATTCTGAATAAGAATGAATATTGAGTTATGAAAAACCATTACATTTTAGGGAAGATATCAACTATATCCCAGATCAAAGAATAGAATTAAGGGAAATATTGATTCTATGTTCAAATTGTTTGGGATATTATAATTTAATGGGAATCATTTACACAATAAAAATGAATATTGGCACATAATATCAAAGCATGCCTCAACGAAGGATGATTGAGGTGAAAACCCTTATTTTTTCCCCACTTAGTCAAATGAACCATAATATCCATAAATATATTAAATATTTCAGAACATTTTTCATTTATATAAATTTAAAAAAAAAATTCTATGGATTCCATTAAATGATATTATATTTGGTTATTCACAACATGAAGATGAAATTAAAGAATTATTTTAAAAGCATGATGAGTATTCAAAATGATTATAGAATAGGTTTAATGAGTTTGAAAGGTAACCTATAATTAATAAAAAAGTAACTTGGATAGTAAATTATTTATTTTTAACATATAAAATCATAATCACATGGAATTAAAAATTATTACAGTAAATAAGATCGTGAATAGAAAAGTTGATTTTGAGAATCATAGAGCAATATTTTTTGAATATCAGTTATACAAAAGGGACTATAAAATTGAATTAATGTGAGAGAAGGGTGGTATCTAATCAATAGTGAATCATTTAAAAATTAAATTATTGATTAGTAATAAATTAAAGATTAATCACATGGAATTAAAAAATCTTGAGGTACAAAAGCGCTTGAATTGTAAGTAGTGGGAGAGAATCATGGAGAAATTTCAGCAGCATGAAGACTATAAAAAAGGAATTGTGAAATGGGATTAACCTGAGATAAGGGTATAATGTCATAAATAGTTAATAATTTTAATAGTTAATCGGTTGATTATGAGAACATGAAATTATAATCACATAGAAACAAAATTCATTTTCAAAAATTATATAATTGAATCTAAAGGGGGAGGATAACCCATACCTTTTTAAGTAGCTTCTTAAAGCATTGGTGGGATCCTTAGAACATTCAGAAATCCTTGGGAGGTATTTATACAGGTAATTTGAAGGTAGATTTGAGAATAATTCTTTTGGGAGGACATGTATGAGAAAATGAGTGGGAGTGAACTTCTTCTCTAGGTGAAAAATATGGTATTTTCATAGAAACTAAAGCTAGGTAAGGGGTAAGAATATAATAAAATGGGTGTTAGGTAGGTTAGGTTGTAGAGTGAGTTAGGAATATAAATGGTAGGTGAGACATATGGGTATAAATTTCATAACAAATAAGGATTTATAAAAGGAGAAAGTGACCTTTTAATTACTTAATATTCAAGAAAGTCAACAGCATTCTACTATCAAAAGTTAAGAAAGATCCCTTTGAATCCTATGATGAATAGGATCCCTCTATATACTTCGATGATTATGATTCCTCTTTATCCTTTTATTAGGAGGATCAAGAGGATAACATTAAGATTAAAAATTTCACTCATGTTTTTAAAGAGGGATACAAGGAGGATTTCTATCCTTGGATTGAGGATCAAGAAAGGTGTTAATTTTAAACATATCATAATGAGGAGATATCTTTTGATGATTGTCTAAGTATTAAGGAAATAATTTTTAATAGATTTGAATTTAAACTAAATATAAATCTTGATTTTGAATATCTTCAATGTCATTTGGAATATCTCTTCTATAGGAGATGTTGTGGTGGTTGGCAGGATCTATATGGAGTATTGTAGAATATGACATTGATTAATATGGTCTTTGAGCCTAATTAAGCCTCCCAAATTTGAGGATGCCTCCCATTCTTTGAGTTCAAGATAATGGAATTTAGTATAAGAGTGATCCTTGAATCTATTGAAGGTGGTATGTACTACTACAGGATACACTTCTGGATCATTCTTCAAAATTATTTACCTTTTCATTCTTGGATGATTATTTCTATTGGTCTGGATGCTGATTTTCACCTTTTTACGATGATGATTTTGGATTCACTTACTATATAAACTTGGTTTAAACTGTGTTTTTATTGTTTTTTAATGTGATTCCATGAGTCTTCATGCCTTGGTGCACATAATTCTCTCATGTTTTTTGAAGACTACATAGGTTGTTATTTTTTTTGTTAGAATCAAACCCAACTCAACTATTATCTTTTATGAGATGATAGTTGTTAACTTTTTAAGACTACTGAAATATTGGTCTAGGCTCAATTATTGATTTTATGATTATAGATAACCTAATAGCTCCTGCATCTCGCAATACTAAAGTGAAGGTTATTTTGGGTCATATTGAGTTCCGATTTATGTCGAGACCATGTGCTTGAGGTAGGATATTATTCCGGTGATCTATCACATGAGTATTATCTCACAATAATTTTGTACTTCTTCATGCATCTCTTTTAATGTGGTATTTTTAGTTCCACTTCTTACAATTATTTGATTATTGAAAAATCTTGAAGAGTGAGACCTGTATTTCAAATTACCACTTTACAAGTACATTAAAAAATCATATATATGATTTTAGTACATTCATGGATTCTTTATTTTTTATCCTTTAGTTTTACATCAGTTTTCAATTGGTTCAATATTGTTGCACCACTTTTTTAAACATTGTAAATTATTTTTTTATTTAATAAATTTTTTAGGAGTGGGTAGGGTTACCAACTCATGCCCGAGCAATTTCAGTAAAAATTAACTATGGTAATTATTTTATTACTAAAAATATAATATGATTCTTTTACCAAATTTCAATGTGTTAAATAATAATTTGGGATCCATTTAACCTATTTCCATATCTAAATTAGATAAAATTGACTTTTAATTCAAAATAAATAATGTGCAGAAAAAACATTTTTTAAAAGATTTTGTTTTAATTGTTAGGTATTATAAATATTATTTAACATTGATTACTAGTTAAAAGAGTGTATATTATTTTATATATATATTTAAACATTATATTTTAGTATTAATTTAAAATATATCAATTTACTGAAAAGTATACATACTATTTATAAAATCAAAATCCCATTAAAAATAACCATTTTTCCCTAGTATCTAATATTTACATTGATAAATTAATTTATTTTCAAAAAGATAAGTGGTCCTTATTATATAATTTGTACATAATGATTCTAAATTTTAAATAAATTTTGTTTGTTTCAATTCCTAAAAGTGTTAAAAAATAATTTTAATAAAACTATAATGTATAGAAATAATATTTGATAAAAATATTACATTAGTTTCAAAAAATAAAATATAGGTTTTAAAGTATAATAAATATATAAAAATATATAATATCAATTTTAAAATTAATATCTTTTCAATAAATTTCTTCATAAATTTATAATTCAAATTTATATACTAATAATTTCATGAAATTAATTGTATCAGTAAATTCACCTAAAAATAAATCTAATAAAATTACCTTAAATAAATATTTCTTTGATAAATACAATAATGATATTAGTTTTATCTAATTAATTTTCTAAAATTTATATATTTAGTTTTTTAATGAAAATATAAAATATAAAGAAAATTTACTTCTACTAAAAAATAAAATTTTTAAACATTAAGTGTTCTTGATGTTATTTCATCTCAATTTAAACGATATTAATATATTAGTTCTTATATAATAAAAATATTTTAAAAGATTTCAATTTAATATATTAGGATTAAAATATAAAATACTTGAAAAAATGGTTCTTTAAAATAGAAACATTAATTTTATACAAAATATGCTTTAACAAATACAATTAAAATTTTATATTCTAAAAGATAATTTTACCAATTAATGATGACATATGTGAGTTTCACCTATAGTGGAAGGGGGATTTTAATAATCAGTTTCAAACTATCTTCCAACCTAAAATTTTATTCCTTAATAATTAGAAAATTAACATGTGATGTGGAATAATTCCCATCCATCCATGAGGACTATTCACTCATAAAGGGATGGTAAACCATTTTAATAATAGTGTTCATATTTCTTACTACTCTGATAATATAGGATTACTTTTGGTATTTCTAGATCAATTGAGTAATTAGAGACAAAATTGTGTTGTTTCAAAATGGAAGGTAATATTAAATTGGATATTGACCATAGATTTATCCCCTTCTTAGTGGTTAAAACATATCTTAAGTGGGCATCTCAAGAGGTGTTTGAGTAAGGTTCACTATTATGGATCGATTAATGTTTGATCATTGATCAAAGTGATATTAGAAATAATATCTCTTAGTTTTAAATATATTTGTTTTTTAATGATCCTTATAGACTAATGTGTTTATTCTTTGAAATATGCTATTATTTATGAGTTAATTACCACTATCATCTTGTGAGTTGAATTCATAAAATGTTTTCAAATAGAGTACTTATATTTCTACAAAGATTATTAATTTTTATATATCATGTTGAAGTTATATTATTCATTAAATATTTATATTTTTCTATTGAGTTTTTATTTTTATCCTACTTAACGTGAAGTGAAATTTTGATTCCCTCTTAATAATTTTCTTTAAAAGGTTTATTTTAAGAATATAGAGGTTTTATCTATGGGAATATTTATAAATATAAATAAAATAGTTCCAAATTATAGGAATATATTAAATAATGTAACTAAAAACTCCTATATTAATTCAGATACTTTTATGGATCTTGAGTATAAAAATAAAAGGAAGAGAAGTCAAGTCTAAAATCCAAGATAGAAACTTCATATAGTTCAATTAAAACATGAAATAGTCATACATGTATATTAAAATGATAAATGTGAGGTACCTTCATGTAAATATTTTTTCCCACAAATTAGAATATATTTATAAGATTTCATGATTCCTTAAAGGAGGATAAGATTATTTTACTCAAATATAAACAAGAGACTACATATTTTATGTCCTTTAAATTAAATGAAACTAATAATAAAATAATTATTTTATACTTCATTATTTTGAGGATAAAGATTATATAATCTGTATATTTAATGATGAGATATATGGGAATACAATGGTGAAATAATGAAATTATACATTGGTTTTTTATACTAGACTTTTAAGAATAATGAATGAGAATAAAAGGTATATTAATATAACAAACATATGATAGGTAAAATAAAATAAAAATACCTTGATAATAAAGGTGATTGTGTGAGTAATGACACTAGGAAAAAAGAAATCTAGAAAAATAAATGGGGTGAGTAAAATGGGAGTGACTCCATGTTTCAAGGCCCAGGAGAAATCAAACCCAATTGTAAATTGGTTATAAAAATTTAAATGAATAAATTGAATTCATCCTTGATATAATCTAATGATTTATACTATGGATGGTATAGGAGGATACAAGGTGGGGAAAATAATATATCACTAAAGAATAATGGGAAATATCTTAAGGGGAGACTCCCTTGTTAGAATAATAAGAAAATAAATTCCTTATTGATGAATACTATAGTTGTTGTTGTTATTGATAAAAAATAAGGATATAAAGAACTAAAGTATAAATAGAGTATATGGTCCATGAGAGAAACTAAGACTCGTGGTTTTTTACACAAGTTTGGTTTTTTTTACATTAATTGAGAAATTATAATTGAAACATTATAGCTTTAATTAATGATAATTTATCAGGGGGATACAATATATTGATAAGAAACTTGAAATGAAATATTAATACCTTACCGAGAACTTAAAAATATAATAGATAATTAGGTCAATTAGAAGTTAGGCATCTAAATCTCTATTGAAAATTATTTTTCAATTCAAAAATTTCAACCACCATTGGATAATTTATTCATATCAGTCAAAATTTTAATATTATATCTAAATTCCAAATAGAGTTATGAATATACTCTATATATGCATAAACTTAACAATACTTCCCAAGAACCAAACGAGGTTCAAGATTATAATTTTTTGACTAGTAAAAATGTTATAATTAACCATCATTATTTTTATGAGCTAAAAAATCTTATTTTAAGCATAAACAAAATCATAGATAAAAAATGGTGAGAAAAAGTTCAGATTAATGTTCTTTAAATATTATGAAGACAAGGTTATTATAGAAGAGAATGTGTCTAAAATCATGAAATATGAAATATAAAACCCTATTAAATTAAATTTGGAAAAAATATTTATTTCAAATATTAAATGATGTTATTATATAAAAAATGGGTTACCGACATGATGAATTTAAGAGGGTATTTACAAGAGAGTTCATAACTCTCAAGTAATCATGTTATCTCTTAATTAGTATCATTTTTTATCTAATGCAACCCCAAATGTGTTATAATTTTAAATTATGATAATTTTTTATTAATAAGTTACTATTAACATCATATAAATATTAATTGGATACTTTGTTTACTACAATAAGTGTTTTACTATAGGCTTATAGTGATTAGTTGATATTATTATTTTCAAGAAAGCTAAAAAAATATTTTCCAATATATACATAAGGATTTTTAGATAGAGATATTTAGTGATAGATATTCATGAGTTATATTATCCTTAACATCTATATTTAAGTGAAAATTCTTCACATTTACATTCCTTTACACTTTTCTTCAAAGGGAGTGAAGTAAAGAGGAAAAATTTCAAGTCAAAAGGGGAGAAAATATAAAGAGGATAAACTGATTGAATCTCTTAAAGAAAGAGAATATACCACCATTCTAAGGTGGGGAATATCTAAGAACCATTAATTATGATAGATAAAGATCAAATAAAGATCACATATCAATTAAATATTATTTTTAACCATTATATCAATGTTTTAACAAATTATTTCTTTTAGTTTCCTAACTTTAGTATCAATTGACTTTCTTATATAATTCATTTATTTGATCTTAAATACTTCTAAAATGGGATGAATTTATTATAAAATTAATTTAATTGGTATTAAACAATATTAAAATGGTAAATTTAAATTAATTTAATATTTTATTTGTAGGTGGAGGAGATTTAAAGATCCCACAATTAAATTTGAAGAAAATAAGGAAAACTGCACACATGCCTCCAAGGGTTAGTGGACTAAAACAAACATATATGGAGATATTTTCATCCAGTTGGTCTCAAATTTGGTGTGTAGATACATTAATATTTGAGGTACAATTATTTAAAAATAATTTTCTTCATTCCGTCAATTTTGATTCCCAAAATTTTTCATCTTGGGAAATTTCCAAAATTATTCATATTTAAGAGGGGAGTTTGTTATTTTGGAAATATCTTCTATTATAATCCTCTAGTTTCCACAAAATACTATAGGTATAAATTAAATATAGAGGATAAAACTATTTATTCTTCTGAAAGTGATATAATGTTATCTCTATTCTCAAATGTGAGTGCAAAGTGGTATTATGAACTAATATTCTAAAACCACCTAACCAGTTGGCTATAAATTGAAACTTTGGATACCTTATTTGAAAATTTCATCCAAGGAGGGAAATATATGATTTTTTAGATTTTATTGGGTATATTTAATCACATTATATTTTATATATCTCTCTATACTCATAGGGAGAGTTGAAGTGTTGAAGGAGGTCCAGTTGAGCCCCATCCACTTTCCCATGGAAAGCTAAGCATTGAGTGATCATTATGAGTGAGTTACACAGTTAGATATGGATTTTCAGGAACTAATTTTTCAACTATATTGATTTATATTATAGTTATATAAATTTCCATTAATTTTATATACACATATTTTTTATTTTATTTTTAATTATTTGTTGTTGATACCACTTTTGTTAAATAAAAAAAACATAACCTATTTTAAGTGAGTAATTTTTTTGTTCTTGTTAGATGATATATGAGAATTTTTATCTTTCACACACATAAGATCATAGTATGATTTAGTAACCCTCATTCCATACATATGGTTAAAATCATGAATATATTATTTTTGTTCCATGTTTCTATTTTAGATACATCTTTCTAATGTGATAGAGGAGATTCAAGATCATGATTGTCCTAAACCAAAGAAATATATTCAAAGAATAAATATTTCAGAATAATTAAATCAATGATATTTATATTGAACATTCAATGATATATTTTATATATATATATATATATTTATCTCAAAACCTCTTCCATTTTTCATAAATTACACGCTTTGTTTTAGATATTTTGTTTCATTTCTTCCTATTGAACATTTTTTTAAACCCCATCATTTAGTTTGGTTTTATAAAAATATTTAAAAATGCATTATATTTCCCTTTAATGATCTTTGATAGAAGAATTAGGATCTACCCTAGATGATATCTCATTTTTAAAACATAATTAATTTGACACTTCATGTCAGCATGATCATGTACCATTTCCTAACTCATTGTTTTTTCTAAAAATATATTGTTATAGGGGGAAGATTATTATAAATCTAATGTTATTTTTAATTTATAAAAAATAATTTTATTTATATCATAATAAAAAGAGAGAATTTAGTGATTTGTTTTAATAATACAATTTAAATTTTTTTTTTTTTCATTTCATATAGCATGGAAGGATTTATGATAATCATTGATTGTTAATAAATTCAATAGATAAGATTAATATCCACATGAATAAAATTCAAGTTGTATTCATATTCAATATTCTAAGGGATTTTAATAATACTATTCCATGATAGATTCAATGTTTCAATTATTAAAAATATTGGAGAATTGATCTTATCTAAATGATAAATAATGAAAATTTAACCAATCCAATATAAGATTAATAGATATTTATGATTCCATGAGATGATAATAAAGGGTCATTGATACTCTATGAGAAGATGACAAGAAATTTGGATTCATATGAAAGAAGATTTGGCATCATATATGAAATGAATATGGAATGATTTTCTAGGTTTTATTTATTGCATAAAGGAATATAATGGATATGATAATTCTCCTTACTAACTCATGAAAAAAAAATTACAATTTTAAGTGTCAAATATTTGATTCATTCCATTACATGGTTGGTGGCACAGATTTGATGGTGTCCCAATAGTGATTTCCATTATTGGTTGGCATAAGTGTTGTTCTATCAATCAGTATTGGTGTTTCTTAAGATCTAAATCCCATTAGTATGTGATGTATTCCCTAATACTAATTATAGTTCAGTGATGATTTCTTACTGGTGATCTATTATTTTAATCAATAAAGATGATTTTATGAAGTGATTTATATTGTAGTGGTCTCATTTTTATTGTTAGTTTTGGGTCTTCATTTTATTGTTATTGTTTGGTTTGGATTTTTTTGTGAACTTTTTATTTATACATTGAACTGCTTGGTCAAATCAGGCGGTCTTGGTGGCAACTACTTATAGAATTTATAATTCACTTTCTCAGTTTGACATTAATCGTCACCCAAAATGGCTTACTATAGGTCCTGAAGTGCATTCTTAATCACCACAGGCTATTGGCAAGAACTGAGGGTATAAAAACATGTCCACATGGTAATGATTTCACCCACTAGATACAAAAACCATAAAAATGAATTATAACTATGAATTATTAATGATGTATTCAGATAATGATCAGTCATGATAAATAAAAGAATTAAATACCAAATTTCATCTAACCAAACAAAGAATAATAATAAAGATCACAAAAAATCATCAATGATATTACAAAAAGTTTAAAAACTCCATTAAACTAGTTTTAAATATACAACGATCTAACATATTACAAGATAATCAAAAAGGATGATATCAAACCAGCCTCGAACATAACCCAATGATCCCAACATACCGACCAAGATATCTCCATGTGACTCCACATCACTATCAGGAATTAGTATAAAATCATCTTCATAGGGAAATATATAATAATCCTAACCTACCTATATACAACAAAAAGACTACATGCCCACCAATTTTAGTATGTATAGTACGGTACAGTGCCTAGTAGGATGCCACCAAGATTCTATTTCATTCCATTCATAATTGAAACTGAGACCACTTGTTTGAAACTTAAGAGTATCAAATAGTTATATTTTTCATTTAGAGGATATAAAACAAATATAATATCATGATAATAATTTTTCATTTATAAATAAACATTTCAAAAAAATCCATTAAATTATGTCAAAGTTATGTTTAGAAGTCACTCTTCCAAAACCATAATTATTGGAAACAAATAAAATTTTCTATTTTGAAACCCATTTCACAATTCCTAAGACGTGATCAATTAAAGGAAAAATTATATATAATAAACATCCAGGGAAAGTGATAATAAATAATAAAAAATTTAATAATATAATAGCATTCATACACATAAATCATTTATCTTATTATGAGAATTAATAAACTAAGAATAAAAGTAACTCATATGTCAAATAATCCATATTAAAACATAATACATAATATTCCTCATGGGTCTCACCTTAGGGACCAATGAGTCAATCCTAGAAGATCCTATGTGGAATAAATATCCAACAGGTCTTATGGTCCTACACTAACCATCTAAATCACTCTAAACTAGCCTCATCTAGTGGATATCGCAATATCTAGACAAACATCAATTGTGGGATACTAGTCGGTATAAACACTCAAATAACATATAATTTGTCCCTTGATTTCCAACTTATCTTCCCCTAATCTACCCATGAAACTAGATGAAGTAGTTCCATCATTTATCAACCAAAAATCACTAAATAATAGTTAAACACTAATAAATCAATCACAAAAATAATTATTTATCCTTCCCCCTACACTAGTAATCAAATATACCCTTAATAAACTCATAAGCAATGATGAATAATCCAATAATTTTAGAAAACATAAAAACAAGATAAATTTATACATTAATAGGTCTCAAAAGGGATATATCTATATCCCTTAAAATCATTTACATTAGGTGATAAACAGACCTTTGGATTAAGATATGATTTATATACTTTAAAAACCTTTCTTAAAACTTCTTTGTAAAAGGTAAAAATACAAGTAACACATGAATGACTTCAAAAAAATCATGATAAATTAAATAAAGTCAATAAAAATTTAATATGTTAAATAAACATCTTTAAAACATATAAAACCACTAAAACATGAAACATCCCACTTTTTAACCTTCTTTGGCTTAAAACGCCTTGAATTGATGTTTTTCTTTAAAGAAAATCTTTATTTTCATTTTATCCAACACATAGAATGAATGAAATACAAATTTAAATGGAAAATCCCTTCAATTATGAAATACACCCATTTTAAAAAGGGAAGTTCAAAAATTTTATGGAAAACATTTGAAAAATTACTTTTAGATTGTAATACATGGGACACCACAATTGTAGGTAAACATTGAATCCTAAAATTATTGCACAATGCGCACTATTAAGATCCTTTATTCATGAATTTATTTAAAAGTTTAATTTTAGGATTTCAACTTCACAAAATTAAAATTATTTTTGAATTATATATATTAAAATTATCTTAAGGTGAATTTTTGGGACTTTTCTAAAACAATTTATTTTTAGGTCGATAGTAAAATTTTGCTAGAACAAACACTTTTAGGACATTATAAAAATGAAAAAATGACATAAAAGTTTTTTGAAAATATTTTACATTAATATTTTTAATTATAATATAAAATAAACACATTATAATTATTATATTATATTTATAGAACCCATGTTTTTAATTTTGTAACCTTTTGTAAAATTTTACTCAAAAAAATATTATTATGATATTATATAAAAAATTATTTTTCTCACATATTTTAATATAATTTAGTGGAATATATTTGATATTTATTATCAAAATTTCCATATTTATAGAAAACCATTCATTATATACACATTATTAGATTATTTTTTTAACATAAACATCCATTAATTACAACCCAAAGATCGTGTGGTTGAGTGTCTTTGGAAGACTGAGTTCATAAAACATCAAAAGAAACTGAATCATAACATATTTATTTTTATTCTCTTTATTGAAGTCATAAATATATTTTAGATCCTAAAACTACATTGGAAACCGTTGGTAATACATAGAAGAAAGGGGTGAGCTAAAAATCATAGTGAGGGAATAAACATGAAAAGGAAACATAACATGTGAGTGAGAGGTATAACATGATATCGTAAAAGAGAATGCTCATGTGTAATCACATATATAATAACATAAATTAAATAGTATCGTAATACCATATAAAAATATTAAATTTAGTGGAAACATATAACAAGACATAAACATGAGTAAAGGAAAACTACTTATACAATATCATTAGGTGGAAAATGTCCCATAATAGGTTTGGTTTACTCCCTAATCCCATATATAATGTATCATAAGGCTAAATCATTACCCAATGAATTATACTGCGATATAGTATCACCCATTACAACATATTCGTGATTATATGTTCTACAAAAATTAAATCACTCGTATTTCATAAACACAAGAATTACCCTTTTGAATAAAATGGGTTTCATGATCTTTATTCATATCATAATCAATGGAAATTTAATAATGAAAATATTTGAGAGATGAAAATTAACTATGGTAATTATTTTATTACTAAAAATATAATATGATTCTTTTACCAAATTTCAATGTGTTAAATAATAATTTGGGATCCATTTAACCTATTTCCATATCTAAATTAGATAAAATTGACTTTTAATTCAAAATAAATAATGTGCAGAAAAAACATTTTTTAAAAGATTTTGTTTTAATTGTTAGGTATTATAAATATTATTTAACATTGATTACTAGTTAAAAGAGTGTATATTATTTTATATATATATTTAAACATTATATTTTAGTATTAATTTAAAATATATCAATTTACTGAAAAGTATACATACTATTTATAAAATCAAAATCCCATTAAAAATAACCATTTTTCCCTAGTATCTAATATTTACATTGATAAATTAATTTATTTTCAAAAAGATAAGTGGTCCTTATTATATAATTTGTACATAATGATTCTAAATTTTAAATAAATTTTGTTTGTTTCAATTCCTAAAAGTGTTAAAAAATAATTTTAATAAAACTATAATGTATAGAAATAATATTTGATAAAAATATTACATTAGTTTCAAAAAATAAAATATAGGTTTTAAAGTATAATAAATATATAAAAATATATAATATCAATTTTAAAATTAATATCTTTTCAATAAATTTCTTCATAAATTTATAATTCAAATTTATATACTAATAATTTCATGAAATTAATTGTATCAGTAAATTCACCTAAAAATAAATCTAATAAAATTACCTTAAATAAATATTTCTTTGATAAATACAATAATGATATTAGTTTTATCTAATTAATTTTCTAAAATTTATATATTTAGTTTTTTAATGAAAATATAAAATATAAAGAAAATTTACTTCTACTAAAAAATAAAATTTTTAAACATTAAGTGTTCTTGATGTTATTTCATCTCAATTTAAACGATATTAATATATTAGTTCTTATATAATAAAAATATTTTAAAAGATTTCAATTTAATATATTAGGATTAAAATATAAAATACTTGAAAAAATGGTTCTTTAAAATAGAAACATTAATTTTATACAAAATATGCTTTAACAAATACAATTAAAATTTTATATTCTAAAAGATAATTTTACCAATTAATGATGACATATGTGAGTTTCACCTATAGTGGAAGGGGGATTTTAATAATCAGTTTCAAACTATCTTCCAACCTAAAATTTTATTCCTTAATAATTAGAAAATTAACATGTGATGTGGAATAATTCCCATCCATCCATGAGGACTATTCACTCATAAAGGGATGGTAAACCATTTTAATAATAGTGTTCATATTTCTTACTACTCTGATAATATAGGATTACTTTTGGTATTTCTAGATCAATTGAGTAATTAGAGACAAAATTGTGTTGTTTCAAAATGGAAGGTAATATTAAATTGGATATTGACCATAGATTTATCCCCTTCTTAGTGGTTAAAACATATCTTAAGTGGGCATCTCAAGAGGTGTTTGAGTAAGGTTCACTATTATGGATCGATTAATGTTTGATCATTGATCAAAGTGATATTAGAAATAATATCTCTTAGTTTTAAATATATTTGTTTTTTAATGATCCTTATAGACTAATGTGTTTATTCTTTGAAATATGCTATTATTTATGAGTTAATTACCACTATCATCTTGTGAGTTGAATTCATAAAATGTTTTCAAATAGAGTACTTATATTTCTACAAAGATTATTAATTTTTATATATCATGTTGAAGTTATATTATTCATTAAATATTTATATTTTTCTATTGAGTTTTTATTTTTATCCTACTTAACGTGAAGTGAAATTTTGATTCCCTCTTAATAATTTTCTTTAAAAGGTTTATTTTAAGAATATAGAGGTTTTATCTATGGGAATATTTATAAATATAAATAAAATAGTTCCAAATTATAGGAATATATTAAATAATGTAACTAAAAACTCCTATATTAATTCAGATACTTTTATGGATCTTGAGTATAAAAATAAAAGGAAGAGAAGTCAAGTCTAAAATCCAAGATAGAAACTTCATATAGTTCAATTAAAACATGAAATAGTCATACATGTATATTAAAATGATAAATGTGAGGTACCTTCATGTAAATATTTTTTCCCACAAATTAGAATATATTTATAAGATTTCATGATTCCTTAAAGGAGGATAAGATTATTTTACTCAAATATAAACAAGAGACTACATATTTTATGTCCTTTAAATTAAATGAAACTAATAATAAAATAATTATTTTATACTTCATTATTTTGAGGATAAAGATTATATAATCTGTATATTTAATGATGAGATATATGGGAATACAATGGTGAAATAATGAAATTATACATTGGTTTTTTATACTAGACTTTTAAGAATAATGAATGAGAATAAAAGGTATATTAATATAACAAACATATGATAGGTAAAATAAAATAAAAATACCTTGATAATAAAGGTGATTGTGTGAGTAATGACACTAGGAAAAAAGAAATCTAGAAAAATAAATGGGGTGAGTAAAATGGGAGTGACTCCATGTTTCAAGGCCCAGGAGAAATCAAACCCAATTGTAAATTGGTTATAAAAATTTAAATGAATAAATTGAATTCATCCTTGATATAATCTAATGATTTATACTATGGATGGTATAGGAGGATACAAGGTGGGGAAAATAATATATCACTAAAGAATAATGGGAAATATCTTAAGGGGAGACTCCCTTGTTAGAATAATAAGAAAATAAATTCCTTATTGATGAATACTATAGTTGTTGTTGTTATTGATAAAAAATAAGGATATAAAGAACTAAAGTATAAATAGAGTATATGGTCCATGAGAGAAACTAAGACTCGTGGTTTTTTACACAAGTTTGGTTTTTTTTACATTAATTGAGAAATTATAATTGAAACATTATAGCTTTAATTAATGATAATTTATCAGGGGGATACAATATATTGATAAGAAACCTGAAATGAAATATTAATACCTTACCGAGAACTTAAAAATATAATAGATAATTAGGTCAATTAGAAGTTAGGCATCTAAATCTCTATTGAAAATTATTTTTCAATTCAAAAATTTCAACCACCATTGGATAATTTATTCATATCAGTCAAAATTTTAATATTATATCTAAATTCCAAATAGAGTTATGAATATACTCTATATATGCATAAACTTAACAATACTTCCCAAGAACCAAACGAGGTTCAAGGTTATAATTTTTTGACTAGTAAAAATGTTATAATTAACCATCATTATTTTTATGAGCTAAAAAATCTTATTTTAAGCATAAACAAAATCATAGATAAAAAATGGTGAGAAAAAGTTCAGATTAATGTTCTTTAAATATTATGAAGACAAGGTTATTATAGAAGAGAATGTGTCTAAAATCATGAAATATGAAATATAAAACCCTATTAAATTAAATTTGGAAAAAATATTTATTTCAAATATTAAATGATGTTATTATATAAAAAATGGGTTACCGACATGATGAATTTAAGAGGGTATTTACAAGAAAGTTCATAACTCTCAAGTAATCATGTTATCTCTTAATTAGTATCATTTTTTATCTAATGCAACCCCAAATGTGTTATAATTTTAAATTATGATAATTTTTTATTAATAAGTTACTATTAACATCATATAAATATTAATTGGATACTTTGTTTACTACAATAAGTGTTTTACTATAGGCTTATAGTGATTAGTTGATATTATTATTTTCAAGAAAGCTAAAAAAATATTTTCCAATATATACATAAGGATTTTTAGATAGAGATATTTAGTGAAAGATATTCATGAGTTATATTATCCTTAACATCTATATTTAAGTGAAAATTCTTCACATTTACATTCCTTTACACTTTTCTTCAAAGGGAGTGAAGTAAAGAGGAAAAATTTCAAGTCAAAAGGGGAGAAAATATAAAGAGGATAAACTGATTGAATCTCTTAAAGAAAGAGAATATACCACCATTCTAAGGTGGGGAATATCTAAGAACCATTAATTATGATAGATAAAGATCAAATAAAGATCACATATCAATTAAATATTATTTTTAACCATTATATCAATTTTTTAACAAATTATTTCTTTTAGTTTCCTAACTTTAGTATCAATTGACTTTCTTATATAATTCATTTATTTGATCTTAAATACTTCTAAAATGGGATGAATTTATTATAAAATTAATTTAATTGGTATTAAACAATATTAAAATGGTAAATTTAAATTAATTTAATATTTTATTTGTAGGTGGAGGAGATTTAAAGATCCCACAATTAAATTTGAAGAAAATAAGGAAAACTGCACACATGCCTCCAAGGGTTAGTGGACTAAAACAAACATATATGGAGATATTTTCATCCAGTTGGTCTCAAATTTGGTTTGTAGATACATTAATATTTGAGGTACAATTATTTAAAAATAATTTTCTTCATTCCGTCAATTTTGATTCCCAAAATTTTTCATCTTGGGAAATTTCCAAAATTATTCATATTTAAGAGGGGAGTTTGTTATTTTTGAAATATCTTCTATTATAATCCTCTAGTTTCCACAAAATACTATAGGTATAAATTAAATATAGAGGATAAAACTATTTATTCTTCTGAAAGTGATATAATGTTATCTCTATTCTCAAATGTGAGTGCAAAGTGGTATTATGAACTAATATTCTAAAACCACCTAACCAGTTGGCTATAAATTGAAACTTTGGATACCTTATTTGAAAATTTCATCCAAGGAGGGAAATATATGATTTTTTAGATTTTATTGGGTATATTTAATCACATTATATTTTATATATCTCTCTATACTCATAGGGAGAGTTGAAGTGTTGAAGGAGGTCCAGTTGAGCCCCATCCACTTTCCCATGGAAAGCTAAGCATTGAGTGATCATTATGAGTGAGTTACATAGTTAGATATGGATTTTCAGGAACTAATTTTTCAACTATATTGATTTATATTATAGTTATATAAATTTCCATTAATTTTATATACACATATTTTTTATTTTATTTTTAATTATTTGTTGTTGATACCACTTTTGTTAAATAAAAAAAACATAACCTATTTTAAGTGAGTAATTTTTTTGTTCTTGTTAGATGATATATGAGAATTTTTATCTTTCACACACATAAGATCATAGTATGATTTAGTAACCCTCATTCCATACATATGGTTAAAATCATGAATATATTATTTTTGTTCCATGTTTCTATTTTAGATACATCTTTCTAATGTGATAGAGGAGATTCAAGATCATGATTGTCCTAAACCAAAGAAATATATTCAAAGAATAAATATTTCAGAATAATTAAATCAATGATATTTATATTGAACATTCAATGATATATTTTATATATATATATATATATTTATCTCAAAACCTCTTCCATTTTTCATAAATTACACGCTTTGTTTTAGATATTTTGTTTCATTTCTTCCTATTGAACATTTTTTTAAACCCCATCATTTAGTTTTGTTTTATAAAAATATTTAAAAATGCATTATATTTCCCTTCAATGATCTTTGATAGAAGAATTAGGATCTACCCTAGATGATATCTCATTTTTAAAACATAATTAATTTGACACTTCATGTCAGCATGATCATGTACCATTTCCTAACTCATTGTTTTTTCTAAAAATATATTGTTATAGGGGGAAGATTATTATAAATCTAATGTTATTTTTAATTTATAAAAAATAATTTTATTTATATCATAATAAAAAGAGAGAATTTAGTGATTTGTTTTAATAATACAATTTAAATTGTTTTTTTTTTCATTTCATATAGCATGGAAGGATTTATGATAATCATTGATTGTTAATAAATTCAATAGATAAGATTAATATCCACATGAATAAAATTCAAGTTGTATTCATATTCAATATTCTAAGGGATTTTAATAATACTATTCCATGATAGATTCAATGTTTCAATTATTAAAAATATTGGAGAATTGATCTTATCTAAATGATAAATAATGAAAATTTAACCAATCCAATATAAGATTAATAGATATTTATGATTCCATGAGATGATAATAAAGGGTCATTGATACTCTATGAGAAGATGACAAGAAATTTGGATTCATATGAAAGAAGATTTGGCATCATATATGAAATGAATATGGAATGATTTTCTAGGTTTTATTTATTGCATAAAGGAATATAATGGATATGATAATTCTCCTTACTAACTCATGAAAAAAAAATTACAATTTTAAGTGTCAAATATTTGATTCATTCCATTACATGGTTGGTGGCACAGATTTGATGGTGTCCCAATAGTGATTTCCATTATTGGTTGGCATAAGTGTTGTTCTATCAATCAGTATTGGTGTTTCTTAAGATCTAAATCCCATTAGTATGTGATTTATTCCCTAATACTAATTATAGTTCAGTGATGATTTCTTACTGGTGATCTATTATTTTAATCAATAAAGATGATTTTATGAAGTGATTTATATTGTAGTGGTCTCATTTTTATTGTTAGTTTTGGGTCTTCATTTTATTGTTATTGTTTGGTTTGGATTTTTTTGTGAACTTTTTATTTATACATTGAACTGCTTGGTCAAATCAGGCGGTCTTGGTGGCAACTACTTATAGAATTTATAATTCACTTTCTCAGTTTGACATTAATCGTCACCCAAAATGGCTTACTATAGGTCCTGAAGTGCATTCTTAATCACCACAGGCTATTGGCAAGAACTGAGGGTATAAAAACATGTCCACATGGTAATGATTTCACCCACTAGATACAAAAACCATAAAAATGAATTATAACTATGAATTATTAATGATGTATTCAGATAATGATCAGTCATGATAAATAAAAGAATTAAATACCAAATTTCATCTAACCAAACAAAGAATAATAATAAAGATCACAAAAAATCATCAATGATATTACAAAAAGTTTAAAAACTCCATTAAACTAGTTTTAAATATACAACGATCTAACATATTACAAGATAATCAAAAAGGATGATATCAAACCAGCCTCGAACATAACCCAATGATCCCAACATACCGACCAAGATATCTCCATGTGACTCCACATCACTATCAGGAATTAGTATAAAATCATCTTCATAGGGAAATATATAATAATCCTAACCTACCTATATACAACAAAAAGACTACATGCCCACCAATTTTAGTATGTATAGTACGGTACAGTGCCTAGTAGGATGCCACCAAGATTCTATTTCATTCCATTCATAATTGAAACTGAGACCACTTGTTTGAAACTTAAGAGTATCAAATAGTTATATTTTTCATTTAGAGGATATAAAACAAATATAATATCATGATAATAATTTTTCATTTATAAATAAACATTTCAAAAAAATCCATTAAATTATGTCAAAGTTATGTTTAGAAGTCACTCTTCCAAAACCATAATTATTGGAAACAAATAAAATTTTCTATTTTGAAACCCATTTCACAATTCCTAAGACGTGATCAATTAAAGGAAAAATTATATATAATAAACATCCAGGGAAAGTGATAATAAATAATAAAAAATTTAATAATATAATAGCATTCATACACATAAATCATTTATCTTATTATGAGAATTAATAAACTAAGAATAAAAGTAACTCATATGTCAAATAATCCATATTAAAACATAATACATAATATTCCTCATGGGTCTCACCTTAGGGACCAATGAGTCAATCCTAGAAGATCCTATGTGGAATAAATATCCAACAGGTCTTATGGTCCTACACTAACCATCTAAATCACTCTAAACTAGCCTCATCTAGTGGATATCGCAATATCTAGACAAACATCAATTGTGGGATACTAGTCGGTATAAACACTCAAATAACATATAATTTGTCCCTTGATTTCCAACTTATCTTCCCCTAATCTACCCATGAAACTAGATGAAGTAGTTCCATCATTTATCAACCAAAAATCACTAAATAATAGTTAAACACTAATAAATCAATCACAAAAATAATTATTTATCCTTCCCCCTACACTAGTAATCAAATATACCCTTAATAAACTCATAAGCAATGATGAATAATCCAATAATTTTAGAAAACATAAAAACAAGATAAATTTATACATTAATAGGTCTCAAAAGGGATATATCTATATCCCTTAAAATCATTTACATTAGGTGATAAACAGACCTTTGGATTAAGATATGATTTATATACTTTAAAAACCTTTCTTAAAACTTCTTTGTAAAAGGTAAAAATACAAGTAACACATGAATGACTTCAAAAAAATCATGATAAATTAAATAAAGTCAATAAAAATTTAATATGTTAAATAAACATCTTTAAAACATATAAAACCACTAAAACATGAAACATCCCACTTTTTAACCTTCTTTGGCTTAAAACGCCTTGAATTGATGTTTTTCTTTAAAGAAAATCTTTATTTTCATTTTATCCAACACATAGAATGAATGAAATACAAATTTAAATGGAAAATCCCTTCAATTATGAAATACACCCATTTTAAAAAGGGAAGTTCAAAAATTTTATGGAAAACATTTGAAAAATTACTTTTAGATTGTAATACATGGGACACCACAATTGTAGGTAAACATTGAATCCTAAAATTATTGCACAATGCGCACTATTAAGATCCTTTATTCATGAATTTATTTAAAAGTTTAATTTTAGGATTTCAACTTCACAAAATTAAAATTATTTTTGAATTATATATATTAAAATTATCTTAAGGTGAATTTTTGGGACTTTTCTAAAACAATTTATTTTTAGGTCGATAGTAAAATTTTGCTAGAACAAACACTTTTAGGACATTATAAAAATGAAAAAATGACATAAAAGTTTTTTGAAAATATTTTACATTAATATTTTTAATTATAATATAAAATAAACACATTATAATTATTATATTATATTTATAGAACCCATGTTTTTAATTTTGTAACCTTTTGTAAAATTTTACTCAAAAAAATATTATTATGATATTATATAAAAAATTATTTTTCTCACATATTTTAATATAATTTAGTGGAATATATTTGATATTTATTATCAAAATTTCCATATTTATAGAAAACCATTCATTATATACACATTATTAGATTATTTTTTTAACATAAACATCCATTAATTACAACCCAAAGATCGTGTGGTTGAGTGTCTTTGGAAGACTGAGTTCATAAAACATCAAAAGAAACTGAATCATAACATATTTATTTTTATTCTCTTTATTGAAGTCATAAATATATTTTAGATCCTAAAACTACATTGGAAACCGTTGGTAATACATAGAAGAAAGGGGTGAGCTAAAAATCATAGTGAGGGAATAAACATGAAAAGGAAACATAACATGTGAGTGAGAGGTATAACATGATATCGTAAAAGAGAATGCTCATGTGTAATCACATATATAATAACATAAATTAAATAGTATCGTAATACCATATAAAAATATTAAATTTAGTGGAAACATATAACAAGACATAAACATGAGTAAAGGAAAACTACTTATACAATATCATTAGGTGGAAAATGTCCCATAATAGGTTTGGTTTACTCCCTAATCCCATATATAATGTATCATAAGGCTAAATCATTACCCAATGAATTATACTGCGATATAGTATCACCCATTACAACATATTCGTGATTATATGTTCTACAAAAATTAAATCACTCGTATTTCATAAACACAAGAATTACCCTTTTGAATAAAATGGGTTTCATGATCTTTATTCATATCATAATCAATGGAAATTTAATAATGAAAATATTTGAGAGATGAAAATAGTACATGTATTACCCCATACAATTAACAAATAATAATCATGGTATATATTTTGGTGACATGTATATATATAATTTACATGAAATCCATGAAATCAATGGTAGTCTTAATTGATAAAAAACTATTTAAAAGATTACATGGAATATTTCATGATGAAAATAACATTTAAACTATGTAATCACTTCTTTAAAATCTAAAAATTTACAAAATATTATAGAAAAAATTATTTTAAAATAATCATAGAAACATATAAAGGACACTTCAAATAGTTTAGTTTTTTTATTGAGGGAACTTATATACTTGTCATATAACATTAAATAAAAAATTCCTTTCACGCTTTTGTGAAAACTAAAAAGTAACTCATCCAAAAAATGATAAAAAGATTAATTTTAACTCATTTTGTAAAAATTCAAGCATGAGTATAAATTTATTTAATAAATAATTTTATAATAGTAAAAACATTCTTTAAAATACATTAATGAAAATATATACGTAGAAGATAAAGTTTCAGATCTAAAAAAAGACACAAAGTTGGTACCACTTGTAAAAAATTGTCATGATGTTTCTTTATTCGATAAGGGATGAAATTGAAACCAAAATTGGAAAAAGAATCATGAACAGATGTTAATAAAAGTTATGTGGTAAAATAAAATAATTTTCTTTTATTTACCCTAAAGGAACCTTGAACATAAAAAATATCAAAATGAAAGGAGGTTATAACATAAAGCCTTGTGTGCAATTGTAAAATTCAACTAAAATCCCCTTAGATGAAGTAAAATCAATTGGAACTTAAAATACAAGGAATTATGAATGATTCATGATATAACATGTAAAATTGGTATTATATAAATCATAAAAAATTAATTGGTGCTTAAAATTAAAATATGTCTCAATTAGAGAAAATTAAAATGGAATCCCTTACCTCAGGTCAGACACTTCATGAGCATTATTTATCTTCTTGAATAATAGAAAATTACTTTATTAAGAAAAAATTTCAATCATTTTTTCTTTTTTATTACCTTTTTATATTTAATTAATAAATCAATTAAATCTGTGTCGGAAGTTTTGATGATATTCGGTTCATATGTCCAAAATGACATCGTTAGGTTGACTATAGACAATTAGGTAATTATTTACTCCTATAAAGAATAATAATTATTAAATCATTAACATTTTTATAGACCAATTATATTTCTAATACCAATCATGAAATATGGTTATGAAAAAATTACTATATTATGATCATTGAGAAGGTAAGTCATATTTATGCATGAGTAAGGTTTCCATTTTTCAACAGTCTTGATGGAAAGAATATAAGTATTGTTTTAAATTTAAATATTGATAGTTATATCATAATTATCATATAATTAATTTATATAGACTTATATATACCATCCATTATATTTGGTACGGAAAAATGAATCACATCGCTTCATGGAGGTGGTAATCCACAGATATGCACAAATGACATTATCAATTTTTTATGGATGGAAAGGTAAGAAAATATATGATATATTAATTTTAAATAATGATAAATATTTCCAAAATATTTTATATATACATTAAATACATCATTATAAATATTCATGAGAGGTGATTGTTGAAAATGAGTTACATCGGTTCATGAGGCGGTAGTTCATTTTACACACAAAAGATGGTTTTGTTTCCAACTTTATGAAAGTGTTGCTGGATATAGGTCATGAAATTAACATAATAACATCACCATATGTGATATATAATTACATTATTATATAATCATTTTTTAAAAAGATTTTAATGATGAGGTAGAAGAAATAAAATAAAAACTCTATGTTAAGAATTATACCCATTCTCAAGACAACATCCTTTGGTTTACACCAAAAGCTTCCTTAGGTTGGTTTTATGATCAAACAGTCACTCTAGGATGTTTCATAGGGTGTAATAAAGTTATTTGGGTGATTATTGGGTGATAAAAAGGCTCTTTAAGTTTGGATAGGAGATAGTAGGTGGTTTTATTTTTTAAGTGGCTGAGAGAACCAACATTGAAATTTTATAAAAGAAAAAAAATGATAAAGTCATTCCCAAGAAAATAGATTCAAAATTTCCATATATTCTAATTTGTGATTGTATAAAATTTAAATATTTCCAACCAATATGATTCAAATAGGTCAAGTAGGAGAAAAATTGTATCATTTTTTTAACCCCCCTAGGTAAACCAGTTTTCACCTTAACTACCGTAAATAATTTTACAATTATTACTATTCATTAATACCGAAAATTATGTTGGAATTATTTAATAATATTATTTATTATTATTCCAAATATGGAATAAATTTTATCAAATTCATTTCACATAAGTAGTAGAATTTAATTTGAAATTAAAACCATAAAAAATGTCGAAAAATAGTTTTTTAAGAAATGTATTTTTCACACATAAGATAATATTAAATTAACTATATTACTAGTGATCATCCTTATATAGATTTAAGATCACATAGTTACAAATATCTTATATAAATTTAATTTAATTCTTTCATTATTTGGTTATATTTTAATTAATTAAAAAGGATAAACTTTATACACTAATAATAATTTTTCGATATCAACATTTTAAGCATAAAAATAAACTTATTCCAAAAAAAATGAAAATTTTATGTTAAAATGAAATTAACTAAATATAATAACTTATATGTCACTTTAATACCAAATAAAATATAGTGATACTTTTAAATTACATTATTTAATTAAAATGAGTGACATTATTTGAAAAATTAGTAATTATCACTTTTTACTGAAAATCAATCATTCCAAAAAAATCCAAAAAATTATTCCTATGTTAATTTTAATATGATTATTTAGAAAATTAATTTTATTTTATGAAATTAATTTTATAAATGTTCCATTAATTAAATATAATATTTTCTCACAAAAATAAATATAAATAATTTTTGAAGAAAACATAATTTTGAAGAAAAAAATATCTTACTAAAAACAATTGAGTGATTAATTAATGAGAATTTATCCAAACATTTGTATATACTAGTACCATTATATATATTTCATAATGTTTTTAATATTATTCATTCCCTCCAATTTAACATCTATGTTATAAAAATCATATTTAAATAATAATATTTTATGGTTCATTTAGGATCAGTATTGTGTGTCGCATACACTATCAAACTTTGATTTATTTTAAAAAACTCTAGGTGTTACATTCTTCCGAAAATAAGAAATTTCACCATAAAAATTTCATATTTAATGTTTAGGTGAAACCATTTTAGGGTAATTATGCATCATGGTGTCCTCTATTTCTCAGGTTGCCTCTTCTTATTTATAATTTTCTCATAGTACTTTGACCAAGTGATTTTTCATGTTACATAATACTTCATCTCAATGGTCCAAGATCTTCATTAGATTCTAATCATAAGGGAGACAATTTTACAATGGTATGACCTCTAAATTCAGTACATCTGAGGGATCTGGTATGTAATTTTTCAATATGAATTCATATAATACATCGTGTACTTGAGAAGGGTTGGTGGGAGTGCTAGTCGATAAGCCATAAATCTGATTCGATCGAGAATATAAAAGGGGATGATGTACCTAGGGTTTATCTTTACCTTATTACAAAATCTCATGAGCATCTTCCAAATATATTTGTGGAGAATAACGTTATCCTCGACCTCAAACTCTAGTTCTCATCAACGATTGTCAACATAACTCTTCTTTCAACTATGAGTAGACCTGATGTGTTTTTGAATGATCTTGAACTTGTCTGCCATTTCCTCAACCATATAAGGTACTAATTTTAATAGTTCACCAAATTTATCCTAACATGTAGTTATTTTACATCTCATTCTATAAAGGACATTATAATGATCTATTTGGAAGCTTCAGTAAATGTTATTCTTTTGTGGGAACTCAACTAGAGGAATATGTTGATCTTATCCACTCTTGAAGTTGATTGAGAATGACCTCAATATTTATTCAAGTGTAATAATAGTATTATTTTATTGTACATAAATTTGTGGGTGATAATCCATACTAAATTTCATCTTAGTTTTAAAACATGTTGGAGACTCTACCTGATTTTTGAAGTTAATCTTGGATATATGTTTGATATAGTTTATAGTTGTTTTTTATGCTACCTTGCTTCCTCTATGATTTATATCCTTGCAATTTTATCAAGTGATGAGTCATATTGAATTTAAATGAAGTGACCAGTCTTTATATGATGATCAAACAAAACCCATATGGAATTATATCCTTTTGATGTATTTAGAAGTCTAGTGACAAAGACCATAGTAATTCTCTCCCTTTTCTATATAGTTATTGTTAATGGTTGCATAATTCCCTAATAATTTTTTCTTTCAACCTTTAGTGTCTGACATACAAGTCAATTTGTGTATACTATGTGATATCCTTCTTTATATTATCCCATATATATTGTTCTGGGAGATCATGATACATCTTTATGCTCCATGGGTGGATGAAGAAGGTCAAGCTATGTGCAGCATTCAATAACTCTTTCTTTATATTCGGATATGAAGGTACATATAGTTATGACCCCAATGTTATAACTCCTTATTTTGTAAATTTTGAAATATAAGAATTTTCCTTTCCTTAAAAGATTCCACCTTCTTCTGAATTTCCACATCATCTATTTAAAACAACATTGTCTTCCTTAGAAGGGATGGTTGAGCAATCATTTGGGAAAAGAATTATGATAATCCTTCCCTTATGATTCCCATGTCCATACTTTTAAATTTTATGAATATTATATACATCTCAATCCTCATTAGTTATAAGGTTTACATATCCTTTATATATAGATCATATACCACTTTATTTTCATTCCATAGATGGTAGTGGATTTATCATTAATATTCTTCAATTATATCTAACCATCTTCAGTATATAATATTATTCTCTCTATATGTGAATATATATTTGATTCTCTTATTATCTATATATATTTCTCAAATCACCCCATAAAGATAATGTCACTAGATTTTCAACAAAAATATCATTTCATAAAACTCTTCATCATTTATTGGATAGTTTTTCTCATAAAATTTCAACATCATTGATGTGTAGACTATCACATTATCATTTTTCATTAGTACAAAACCCAACTCATTCATTTAATCATGGATATATACAAAAAAAAAGTTCCCCACATGAGGGGATAATAAGTAATGTTGTAGTGATATGCCTCTTTTTTAACTCCTTAAATCACTCTTCACATTCACTAGTCCAAAAAAACTATCGCCCTTTCTAAATTAGCTTGGTTAGAGGGATTTACAATCGTGATAAGTTTATTAAAAATCATTAATAATATCCAGTTAGTCCAAGGAAACTACAAATCTCTATTATATATGTTGGTATAATACACATTTCAATAGCCTTTGTCTTAGAAGGGTCTATATGTATCCCTTTCCTAGTGATAATATTCCTCTAAAATGATACTTCCTTCATCCCAAACTCACATTTATTATACTTCTCATGTACCATCTCCATTCACAAGGTCATTATAATAGTAATGAAAAACTCCTCATGATTCTATTTTCATTTGGATCATATAAAAATATCATCTATAAATACTATAATAAATTCTTTCATGTAATTTCTTAAGACTCTATTCATTGAGTCTATAAAGTTTAATGGAACAATAGTGAGTCTAAAAGGCATCACTATTAACTCATAGTTTCCATGACTTGTTCTAATGGTTATTTTGGGAATATCAACTTTCTTCACCCTTAATTGGTAATATCTCAATCGAAGGTCCACCTTAAAGAAATATTGGTCCCCATGTAATTTATTATACAATTATTCTATCTATGGAAGTGCATGCATGATCTTTATCATGATAATCAATGCAAGGGTTCATTGACCCATCCTTCTTTATTATGAATAGGACTAGTGCACCCCATGATGAAGCACTTAGATATACAAAACCCTTTTTTTACATTCTCTTGTAACTATATTTTCAACTCATCAAACTCAACAATGTTTATTTTGTAAGGAGCACTACAAAATATTTACATTTTTTCAACAGGGTCATATCTGTTGGTAAATATAAATTTTTTATTGGTAAAAAATTCTAACAATACATATGTCCTTATCACTAAATTTTTGGTAAAAACTCTATCAATAAATGTTATTGTCATAAATAAATTAGTTTTGTTACAATTATAATATTTCTAAAAGATAATAAGTGAGTGTGTGTTCAAATGTTTAGTAATAAATTTATAACAAATTAATCTGTTGGTAATAAAAATATCAATAATTAATATCCATTTATGAATTATTTATTAAATGAAAAATTATGTGACATCATTATAATATCTTATGGATACACTATACTATATTTATTAAACTAATTATATATAATATATTTATTATATTTTATCTCTCTTGGATAATTTCAAGTTATCAAATTAAATATTAAATGTGATAATACTTTATCTCTCTTTTATAATTTCCCAATTATCATTTTGATTATCACATGCGATAATAGTTATATCCTCCTTGATAAAATTCTAAATTATCATTTTCTGTCAATTAATATGTTCAAAATATTATCCTTAGAATAATTATAAACCAAATATTATATTATAATATCTTTAAAATAAAACAATGACACATGTGGCAGTTCTTTATAATTAATCATATATAATTTTAAAAAAATATCATTTGATAAATTATTTTAATAATTATCATTTAACATTCTCAGGATTATCTAAAAATTGTCTTTTGCTGAAGTTGCTGCAATGGTCCATTAATAATTCAAAACAATTATTGCATGAAAATTTTACAAATTATCGTTAGATAAAACCATGTTATTAACTTTTATAATTATTTCTGATAATTTCCATCATTGTATATTGATAATTCAAATCAATTTATCATTTAATTAAAATTTTCATTTAACTAGTGAGAAATTTTTCAAGAACAACACTATTATAATTTCACAAAAATTATCATTTTATAATCCCATATATTTATCAAAGATAATTTTAAAAAAATATTCTTAGTTAATTTATTTATTAACTCTCTTTTGATAATCCAAAACCTATTTAAAATATAAATTTTTTATTTTTTATTATAATATGATAATTTAGGTCTTCATGATTTCATTTAAAATCCACCATTATTTTATTTAGATTTATTATATATGAGACTAAAAGGAAGAATATAAATGATAAAAGAAACTAATATTTCATCTCCTTTTTTTCCAGGCACCATGCGCAACAATGTTTTTCATGGAATGGTGCAACTGAATCTGATGACAACAAAAGGGTGTTCATGAATCAGTCTTAGAGGACTTATACAACCTATCGGACATGACATGAACAACCAACTGGAGGATCAAGGTGTTCGGCGACTTAAGAGTCCTAAGGAAGGGTCATTTAAAACCTTATATTAAAATATCTGATTTAACCCATTATTTTACATAAAATCAGTTACATAGTTATTAATTTCACCTGATCAATGTGTTGTTGACTGAAATGGATGAAAATGGTTGATAAATAACGTTTTATGAAGTTCAAACCTTCAACAATGGAGTTTTCACATTTTGGGAAGATGAAGTAGCATCAAAGGTAGTTGACATATATTTTTTATTAATTAATTTAATCATTAAACTGTGAAATTACTTAATTTAACTAGAAAACAGACCAAATGTCTGTTGCTAATGAATGTTATGACCCGACTAGGGTAAACACCCCATTCTGGACACAACGGTAGTCTCTAATTTATCATAGAACGCACCATTTGAGAGATATTAAGGATTTATTAATTAAAAATTGGAATAATTAATTAATTAAATTAAAAATGGTTATTCTTGAAAGCGAGGAATAGATCATGCACTATAATCAACATCACACGACACTTGTTCAAATAACTTTTAACTTTCCATAATACATCTATAAATAGAAACTCCTTGAATATGGTCCACTTATAGTTGTCCATCATGAGTTGGGAACACTAGTGACCAATATTTGAAATCAAAATGGATCCATAAAAAATCAACCTCCAAAAAGACTAGTTGTAAACTTCTAGAATGGTAACAAAAACCATCAATAAAAAAACACAGTGAACTAGAACCTAGAACGGACCAACCAAAACAAACATGAAAAAACATGTTAGTTACAGCTGGTCCAAGGATGGTATGGAATCTTCTTTTAGATTCAAAAACTACACAATCATTCACTATAACCTAAATAAAAAACACATAATAATCAAACACAAATCTAAAAAATAAAATCACAAAATTAGGATAAATAAGGTAGAAAAATACTACTAGATAAAGAAGGTCATCAGATGAACAATAATATCATCGATGACATAATAGATTACCAGATTTGAGTTAACTTAAAATGATAATGTTTTCATTACAAATACTTATCAAACCTTTAAATTCTACAATTGAATGTATAACCTTCCATTAAAATTGTATATGGAAAGAATTGAAAATATCAAAAAGAATATAACAATGGTGAAGATGTTGTCATCAACTGAAACCCAGAAATCAGAATTTGTTCCCATTTAATCATCCTTTCAGAAAAAAGTATCTTCCACACAATAATGTATAACTAAAGTACTTTAAGTAGTTTTAAATAAGCGTTTTTAAATATACCCTAAATTTTTTTGAAAAATTCACACTAAAGCACCTCACACAAGAATAGGGTATATAAAAACAAACTAAATTGAAAATTCATAAGAAACATTATAGATGTCTTGTTTTTTAGTTCACATCTTGTGGATAACCTATTATGTATTACCAACAATAGACCTATGTGTATGGATTATTGAAACCATGACACCACTTAATTGCTTCAGCTGAAATATCCTATAAATTTAAATATAAAATGTAAAGAATAGGTTACATAATCTAATATATTTCTAGAAAAATAAATAATAAATGTTTCCATTAACCAAATGCATCCATGTTTTATTAACCTGAAAAAAATACTTTTAAACAAATATGTAATATGGGAAAGTAATTTATCACCTTATTACCTTTCTTTCTATACATGAATTTCTAGGTAATATTTGAAGGATCCAATCAGTTGTGGAAATTCCTCTTACCTTTTTAATTTGAAAACCATATTACCTAATTAAACAAATATCAATTCATCACATTGGTAATGTTGAATATAAAGAAAAAATATTGCTTCATTAAAAATTTATTTTTGAAAAACTCACAATAATGGTACATGAGAAATAAAAACTGACTGAATGGCCTGAAGACCAATATATTTATTGATTTTGGATATACCCCCTTTTAAGGGTAAATGGGGGAACAGAAATTTCATGGACATAAAGACATTTAAAAAATTTAAAAAATAGGAGGGTTTTAACCCAAAACAAGACTATATTGAAGTTCCTCTTCCTAGCAATAACATCTTTAAGGAACGCCTCCACCAGAGCCTGGTTTCTTAGCAATATGTCTCATGAAAAAAATGCACGGGCCCATTACCGATGGTTATCCCTCTCAATCATCCAAATCCAAAAATTCATGTATGGGGAAGATGACTAGATTTATCCTCATCTCAAACCATTCCTTATAGACTATCTGGGTTCCCCAACATTTGATCCATTTCACCTCCAACAACAATCAACCAACCAAAGCATCTCACAGATCACCAATTTCGCAGCCAAATGAAAAAAATCAACCAAATCGATCTTCAACACTTCCAAACATCACAGCAGGTAACATGATCATCCACCATCCTCACCAAAATATTAGACTCCACTCTTATACCCACATGCGGATAACACAACAAACCAACCAAGGAACCATTTCACGAACATGATGTAGCTGACAGAACCACCCCTTCCCCACGGAGTTGGAACATGACCCCAGCGTTGAGGGAGACCAGAATGCCACTCTAGACCACGAAAGAAGAGAAGGAAAATAGGCCTTGACCCCATGTCGCAGAAGAAAAAAAGGAAGTCGGATCTTGACCCCCACAATATGAAATAAATGAAGGTCATTGCCCTGATGTCGCACCAAAAACAACCCCTTGTCGTACTAGAATGCAACCCCAAAGCCACACCAGAGCATGCCCCCAACACCATGGAAACCAGAAAGTGGGATAATGTAACTCAATGTAGTACCTGAGAATAAAGTATGATATATTATATACCCCTGATAGGGTATATCAAAATTTCATTCCTGAGATAAAAACATAAGAACCAAAAATTCAAGAAATCAATCAATTAGTAGTAGAATGAAAAAAAATATTATGGTAAAAAACAATAATTCTTGGTTTTATCATCAAATTGTGTGCAATGGTATATAATTCCTATAAAAAATATATTAATAATTTCATATGTTAATCTTCTGAAAAATACCCCTTATATGATTAATTTCATCTTTACTGACTTTTATGAGTCAATTTCATAGTATAAATAAAAAAACCATGGAGATTTATATAAAGGAATTTTTTTAAGATACAATTCATCATACAATTTAAAACTTATATACTGATAAATTAATAAAATAGCATAATTTTTAGCCCACCCATGTTAAATTTATAAACCCAATTTTACAGAAGAAAAAACAAATGGAAGAGGATTTCACTTATGAACTTTTCAATTTTTTAAGATGAAACAAATTAATTTTTAATTAGATTGAGAACAATTTTCAAACCCCCCATTAACAAATTCTTATCGAACAAGATTAAAGGAGATTAAATGTTACTAATAATGAAACAAATTATATAGTTGTAACTCCCTATTGAAATATCAATCAATAATGAAGAATCTTTGTACATTAAATAGTATGTGTGTCTATCTACCACTGATTATCCCACTGGTGAACCATTTATAACCCATCACTACTATATAAACCACACTTTTACCCATCAACGTGCTATAAAAATTGATAAATTCATTTCTTGTTATTTCCCAAATCCCTTATGTTAGGACTATTGTATAATGATAGTTTTCATTAGGTTATCATAAAAAACTAAAATTCACAATTACGAGTAATTGTTCTTGTAGTGTAGGCAGAAGTGATACATGCATTGATGTCACCAAAAAAAATATTTACACTAAATGGATTTTCAACATGCACCTCATTAATATGATGTGATACCAAGGAATCAATGTTTAGTATACCTTAAAGAAATCGTGATGGTTGTAAACGGATCGAAATAAAACATAATATAGAAATAGAGGTCTATTTAAAAACACTTATCAAAAACTTCTTATATACTTCATCACTTATGATAAATGATTCTGTACAACCACATATAAATTTATTATTGAAAAAATTTTCTTCTACAACCTATGTATGGGTGTTTATTTTTGTATTTATGTGTATGTTTTTTCAAAGATAGTGAAAGTGATGTTAATTTAAAAGTGTTGTGAGTAGTTTTAAATAAGTGTGAGCTGAATAATTCCTAACCCAATTAAATTAATAAAATATATATATGATATAATTTATGATAATTCAAAACCAAATTATAAATATTCATTAGCAGCAAGCATTGAAACTTGGTCATCCCGCATGGCTACTCACTATATATACAAAACACTATAGTTTCAAACAAATATTTCTATGTAACTCAAGTAATCCATATTAGGAATAAAAAACAACAAAAAAATTAACTAAAGAAAAAAAATTTAGAATTATTTAAAAAATCCAATAGTAAATCATTAATGAAATTCATTATAAGGAATTAAAACGGCTGACGATTGAAGAAATTTAAATTTAAATTTAAAAAAAAATTAAATAAAGATTCAAAAAGAAATAAAGAATAATAAATAAAATGAATAATAAACCATAATTATATTATACAAACTGAGTTTTGTAAATGAATTACTATTTTGAGCTTCAAGATGGTTACCTTTTATATTGATTATCCAATATTAAAATATCTTGAATTTTAAAGTAAGAAAGCACCAAAGTTGACACCACACTTTTGACAGTAAAGGTATAGACTGCTGGAGACATGAACAGAGATAACATAAGGGAATGTGGTGGTTGTTCTAGCACTCCATCTAGGATATAGGGGAGGTGGATACTATTCAGGCTGGCATATTAGAATGAAAGAGCGTCAAAGGCTGATTGGAGAAGTTTGGTGGTGAATCAAGTAGCAGTGTAGGTGGAGAGTCTCCTTGGGGAAAGTAGGTCCGATGAGGCGGGGTAGGTATTTTTTTTAAATTATTTTTCTATAATATATTTATAGGTTGTATATATATCAATAAATATTATTATGTTATTATGTTATTAATATATTATTTTTATGTGAAATCAAATATTATTTTTGAAAAATGATATTTTTATACGAAATATTATATATATATATATATATAATCATTGATAAAATGATTTTTCTTATTGGATATTTTATTATAACATATATTTATAATGGTAAGACATTTTTTGGTAATAATAATTATTATAAAAAGATATATTTATTGGTACAAAAAATTTTGTATTATTACAATAAAAAATAGATTTATCTATTAATAAACTATTTTTTTGTATTGATTAGGGAATACATCAGTATAACCCCTCACAATAGGAATGTATTATAGAATGATTATATCATTTTCCATAATCATTTAGATTATATATGTGTTATCATAAGGCAATAATATCCATGATTGAAAATAAGATTCCATGAAATATTTATCCTCTAATTTACACTTGTATAGAATTGGACGATGACATGGGATTTACCGAGTCGTCTCTCTCTCTCAATCATTAATATTGTATTTATATAGGGATAGTTAATAAATTACCAATATAGAATCAAAGTTGGATAAATAATGTAAGGCTATATATTTTGGAAGGTTTGGTCCACAAACATTGACTAGTGAGGAGTTATATACTTGGGATGCAATAATTCTCTTTTTTCTTATCGCAGATAACTCACCCCCTATGTTTTGACGTGATGTATGAATAATTATACTAAACATTCCTGATATGAAACAATCCATGTAACCATAATAAAAAAGTATGTTTTCTATTATTGAATTAATAACTAATGTATATGTCACCACATCGTTATTTGGATCTACCTCAGTAGTAATGATAGAACATTCCATTCCTTATTATCTAGGACTTTGAGGTTATTATTTTTTATTATATCTAACAACTCTTTTCATATGGAATTGGATTTCATAATTCCCATGTTCCTTTAAGATGAAACATTTCCCCACGAGCTGGGTGTTGATCTAAACCTACTTTTCTAATTCCACATTAGTGGGTTTCTTCATTTCCATTCACCACTAATTATCCTGATTCTAGTTTTTTCCACGTTTAAAACATCTTCTAGTTCCCTTGATATAATTTCTATGGTGTTTCTTTTCATTCCTTTGGCATGTTGGATGTCAGGTTTCCTTTTTTCCATGATATTTATATGTTGATACTTCTGGAGAAAACTCTATTTTTCATTTTTTGTTTTTAGTTACATAAGAACACTGAGAGTCACTAATCTCCATCACAACTTTGATGGAATAACAGAAAATACTTTCATATATTTAAAATTATTGAATCATTAATTAATTTCATATAATCAACTTTAATTCACTAAATAAATGGTCCACCTAACTTTCGGTGTTGATGAAAAAACTAGTGGTGTACTATGAAAGCCTTGTGAATTTTCCTCATATGGCCTGATAGACTCATCATCATTTTTCTTTAGTCCAATGAACTACCTATTTATTTTAATATAGAGAGTTGTGGAAAATATTAATTGAAAAATATTTTCTTGAATTCTTCACAATCCATGGAATCAATATCCTCTTTGGACATTATGTTCCTGATGAGTGTCTACCACTGTTTGGATTCTCCCTTTATGTGAAAAATGGTTATCACAAATTTATATTACTCAATGCAATGGAGGATACAGAGTATCTTCTCAATGCTATTAATCCATTGCTCTGTAATGAGGGGGTAAGAAGATCCATTAAAGTTTGGAGGCCTTTATCTCATAAAATACTCAACTACAACTTTCTCTTTCTTAGGAGGAGGAGGATGTTATAAGCAATTCAAGTTATTATTCATAACCTAAGATAGTTTAGATAATATTTATATAAGGTTCTTATATCCCACTCTAATAATGATATTAATATCATTAGGTAAATCATCACCTTTCCTATAACATTGTTTTTTGGCACTGTTTCTCTAATTTCCTTATATTTACTAAAAATAAAAAAATAACATGATGATACATTAATATACAAAAAGGAATCTTATAAAATTATAAAGAATAGATTATAAATGATAATTATATCGTAACTTATGAGTCTTGAGATTTAAATCTAGGATATACATATTAATGTTTCCAATTATGTTTCTCATCCTAAATTTTTTTTAAACTCCTTCATTCTAGTGTCTAAAGAGTGTGTGAATTTCCAAAACATAGCCCATAGCAATGTCAAACTAGGTGTGTATAAAGGTACGTTTTCAAGCACTAGGTGAATATCAAGTCAAAGAATAAATTTAATTTTTCAAGTTATTTACCCTAGGTAAAAATGTTAAAAATCCACATCCACTTTTAGTATCCATATAGGGATGTAATTAATTGTTAATCACTTATTATATCATTCTTCAAAATTCCTATATATTTTCCTATACTTTGAATTATCCTTACAGTTCTCACTAAATTATTCTAGTCTAAATCCCAAAAAAAATGAGACCTTTTTTTGATACCAACTATAGAAATTCATGCTTTATACACACATTAAAACCTCATTTTTAACATAAACATACATTAATTACAACCTAAATATCATGAGTCCAAATTTCGTTTGAAACCTACGTACATAAAACATCAAAATAAAATAAAACATAACAACTTTATTTTTATTCTCCTTAATTATCTCATTAATCTATTTTATCTCCTAAAAATGTATTGGATAACCTGGGGAATACATAAAATAAAGGTGTGAGCTAATAATCATAGATGTGGAATAAATATGATAAGGAAACATAGCATGTGATTCAAAGTTATAACATGATATCATAAAATAGAACGCTCAGGAGTAATCACATGGAATCATGAGATAAAGAACATGGTATCATAAGAACGTATAAACATAGGAAATGTGGTGTAAACATATAACATGACATAAACATGAGTCAAGGATAACTTCCTAGAAAAAATCACCAAATGGAAAAAGTTCCATAATGGATTAGGTTTACTCACTAATCCCATACATAACATCTCATGAAACTAAATAATTATGTAATTAATTTGAGAATAATCTAGGAACACCCATCATAACTATTCATGATTATGTGTGCCAAAAAAAAAAAATCAATCATAATGAATAAATATAATAAATACCCATGAAAATAAAATCAGTTTCATGATCTTTCCTCAAATCATAATCAAAGTAAATTTCATAATGAAGGCATTTCAAAGATAAAAAAGGCATTTATTACCCAATAAAATGAAGGGAGAATAATCTAGGTATATATTTGAGAGACATATATATAACTTATAAGTAATCGATGATGTAAAAGGTTGTCTTCATTGATGAAAAATGTCTTTAGAATGTTACATGGAATATTTATTGAGGAAGAAATCCTTCACACTTTGAAATTACTTCTTAAAAATCTAAAAAAATTCAAAATATTATAGAAAAATTTTTAATTGAAAAAACCATGGAAACCCATAAAGTAATACTTAAATATTTTAGTGTTCAAAATTGTAGTAAATTATATACATGTTGTATAAGTTAAAATAAAATATTCCTTTCTTTTTTTTTGCAAAAAATCAAAATGTACCTCATTCAAGAAGTAATAGAAATATTCCTTTAAAACCATTTTTTAAAAAGAGAAAATGAGTAAAAATGTTTTTATTAAATCATTTTATAATATTAAGAAAATCATTTAAAATATATTAAGGAAAATATAGACATGTAAGAGAAATATTTTATATCTAAAATAAGACACGAAGTTTGTACAACATACAAACAACTTTCTTGATGTTTCATTGTTCAATAAGGGGGAAATGGAAAAAAACATTTAAACCATGTTCATGAATAGTGGATAATAAATTGGATGTGATTCAATAAAATAATTTTACATCATTTCCCCCAAATAAACCTTCAACATAAACAATCTCAAAAAGAAAGGGGGTTGTAACATAAAGCCTTTACCACTTTGGTAACATTCGAATAAAATCCCCTTGGATGAATTAAAATGAATTGTAACTTAAAATACCATTAAGTATGAAGGATTGGTTTTATATCATATAAAGGGGTAATTATATAAACTATATAAAATAAATTGTTGTATAACATTAAAATATGTCTTAATGAAAGGAAATTGAGACGGAATTTCTTACCTCATATATAACTCGTCACATACATTCTTTATCTTCTAAAATAATAAACATATGTTACTTATTAATCACATTTTTCAATTTTATAATTACATTTTTTTTATTTATTACATTGTTATATTTAATTACTTAATAAATTAAGTTCACATCATATGTTTATATGATATTCATTTCATATGTCCAAAATGAAATTAGGGGGTTGACTATAGAAAAAGAGGTCATTATTTCCTCATCATTATAATAATAATCATTTAAAATTAATAATTTTATTATATAAAGTATATTATTTAAAACTAATAATTAAATATTTTTATGAAAAATGAACTACATTATGATCATTGAGATGGTAGGTTGTACGTATACATGATTAATGTTTCAATTTTTTCTATATCATGAAGGAAAAAATTTAAGTATTATTTTATCTTTATATAATTATCACTATATCATAAATATAATATTATTTATTTATATAAAATTATATATATCATCCATGTTATGTGTTAATTAAAAATTAATCGCAACGCTTCATGGAGGTGGTAATCCACACATACTCATGAATGACATTATAATTTTTTATGAATGGAAAGGTAAGAAAATATATGATATATGGATTTTAAATAATAATACATATGTCATAATTATAATATATATACAATAAATCCCTCATCATAAACATCCATGAGAGGATATTATGGAAAATGAGTTACATCAGTTCGTGAGGTGGTGGTCTGCCGTACACACGAATGATGGTTTCATTTCCCATTTGATGGAAGAGAAGATGAATATAGGTTATAAAATTAAAATAATAATATTTAAGTGTATGAGATATACATATTTTATTATATTATCAATGTTTAATAAATTTTAAGGAGTTTAAATGATAAATAAATGTAAAATTATTTGTTAAGAATGATACATTTTCATTAGATAACCTCTATAGGTTTACACAAAAAGATTCCATAGGTTGGTTTTTGGATCAAAAAACTATCATACATGTAAAGGGGAGTAATAAAATAATATTTTACATTATTTTCCAAAACAAAATTATCTTAATGTGTGTATATGAGAGGATAGGGGGTGTCCTTTTATAAGTGAGGGAGGGAAACAACTTTGAAATTTCCTAAAACAATACAAAATGATAAATTCATTCCCAAGAAAAATGCTTCCAAATGGACATAGACTTGAATTTTGGAGAGTATAAGGATTAAATATGGTAATTATATTGTATTTAGACAATTTAAATGGGAAAAGTTACACTTATCATTTGGTTTCCCAGCCCCCGGTAAACTCGTTTTAACCTTAACCGTAATAAATAAATTTTCCTATTTTTTGTTTTCATTAAAACAAAAAATTAAGTTCACATTATCAATAAATATTAATTATACTAATTAAAAACATGGAATATGATTTATCAAATTCAATTCATATAATTAGAATAATTTAATTTAAGATCAAACCAGAAAAACCTGTTGAAAAACGGGTTTTCAAGAAATGTACTTTTCACACATAAGATGATCTTACATTAACTATATAAAGTCTGATATTCCTTATATGGAATAAAATTAATATAGTTAGATATATAATATATAAATTTCATTTAAATCATTCCTTATTAGGTATTATTTTAATTTAATAAAAAATGATAAACTTTATGCACTAAAAATAATGTTCAGATAACTGCATTTTCAAACATAAAAATAATATTATACCAAAATAATGAAAATTATTTATTAAAATTAAATTAAATAAGTAAAATGGTGTATATGAAACTTTAATACTAGATAAAAAATATAATGGGACTTTTAAATTACTTTATTTAATGAAAATAATTGACATTCTTTGAAAAATATATAATTTTCACTATTTATAGAAAAAGTAATCATTCTGGAAAAATAAAAAAATTTCAAGCTAAGGTAATTTTAAAATTATTATTTTAAAAAATAAAGTTCATTTATCCAATATATTTTCTAAATTCTCCAAAAATTAATTATAAAATTTTCTCACAAAAAGATCGAACCCCATTTTTTAGGAAAACGTATTTTTGAAGGATAAAATGTGTTTATTAAAAAAATAAGTGATTAACTACTAAAAAATTCAACACTATTATATTTCCTAGAATATATATATATATATGGGTTTAATCTTATTAATACCCTCCAATTTAATGACTGGGTTATAATGATCATATTTAAATAATAACATTTCAAGGTTCATTTAGGCTTAGTGTTATGTGTCATATACGCTATCAAACATAGTTTTATTTTAAATAACATGGGGTATTACAATATTAGGTAATTAATTAAATTTTATTTTTAGTCATAAAAATAATATTACGAGGATTAAAGTTCATTACTGTGATAATAGTGAAAATGTTATTTTAAAAGAATCATTTTACTAATATTTCATAACTTTAATCTAATAAAATAAATTAATATATTATAAAAATTGAATTTATATAATTTATAATATTATATTAAAATAAATTATCACTTCTTAAATTTTTAATTAATACTAAAAAATATTAAGAATAGATTATTTTGAAAACATTATTTTTCTACAAAAAAAAATTATATTTTATAAATTTTAATTTGAAAAAGTTAGGTTCATTACACCAAAATATTATATGTTTTACCTTATATTTTTAATAAAATATACACTACTAGGGTAAATACTAGTTACCAAGGTAAAATATATATTCATAAAATGTAAAAAAAACCTGTGTTAAAAGGGTTAAAACATGTTAAAATATGTGTGGTGGTTATTTATTGAAAAATTATCAACCCATGGACACCCCAAACTCCATTATTTATAAATTTTCAAGTCATTTAACTTTGAATATTGTAATAATATTATTTAAAAGTAAAGGGTATTCACAAAAGTTCCCCTTTACGTATAAAAGGGGAAACTTTCACGCCTTTATTCCACACCCATTACATCAAAATCCATCCTAAAAATCAACCAATTATCTCCTTCTATAATATTATCTCAATTTAATTATCCACTAGTCACGATAAATTAAATTAATCCCTTCATTTATAATGATACTATCAAGAGAATGTTCGAGGTACCAATATGAGTATTGCTTACTATTTATCATTTCTTGTTAATAATTCTATTACAAACCTATCATAACCATGTATATATATAATTATATTAGTTTCATTACATTATATATTTTTTTATTAATGTAATAACCAATATTTATCCATATCCATTAAATTAGTAAAAAAATAATGTAAACCATATGTTGTACAGAATACCACCTCAATGAAGTAACATCTTTATTTTTTCATCATGATATTATTTGTTTATACAAAAAAACTTAAAATATAATTCAATAACATTGAAATATATAAATAATATCCTTATTATTATTTTACAATGGTATTATACACTTCCTTAAGCATACTCACTCGTTAGGATATAGAATGTTCATTGAGGCCAGTCTAACCACTTAAAAATATATCATGGATGACTATGATAACTTAAAAAATAATGTTATTAGAATTTAATAATAAATTAATTATTATTTTTTATGTAAATTTTATATTATGTTTTAAAATTATTATTAAAATATCATTTTAGTTGTTAAAATTGTTGAAATAAGCTAACATCGATTTATCATTCATGCAAACATAAGAAAAAACTATAAAATAATTAAATTGAATATGATGTAAATGTGGAAAATTTAAATGAAATATATATTAATAAAGTTATTAATATGTTATCTAATAAACATAATTTTATTTTTTATGAATTTGATCAAATGTGTATAATGAATTAGAAATATGGTAGGTATTTCTTGTCTTCATTTTCAATTCCTTGATACATACTTGTTTTTATAAACCATGATTTATTTAAAAAAAATTGTCTAATTGACCTTTAATATTTTTTTATCAATATAATAAAATTATCTATAGTATTTAATGTTTCATTTTAAATTATATCCTTCAAGGGGGTTTGAATCTAATATTTCTAAGGTTTTAAGGCATTTCCCTCTCAAATTACACTATTCAAAATATGTTTTTTATTATGCATATAATTTCATTCTTGTAGTGTATATAATACCTATGAGAGATATGATATCATAAAATTCCTTTTATACATGTTATTTTAATAATAATTTCATGCCATATATTTTAAGAGGTTTTGACAGAATTTCTACCCATTCCATAAGTAGTTTTTTCTATCTCAATTTTCATTCTTTGGGACTAATGATATAATCAACATTTTTTTCATTTTTGGTGGTGAATAAATTTCGGTGGAATATTCTTTTACATTATCCTCATTAATTTAAATGGATTAAAAAGTCTATATTATTATCCCTCTTGTATATTTTTTTATTCAAGATTTACCAAAACCACTATAAAAATCATTCTTTTCTATGGTGGAGAAACCATCCAGAGTTTTAATAAAATAGATGTGTGAGTTTTCTCATAGAAAAAAAATCACTTTTTGGATACTAGAATGATTATATGGCTATTGAAAAAATTCACATATGTATAATCACCCAGATAATTTTTGTTTGAGAATTAACTAAATCACCACTTTGACACATGATGAGTTGGCATAAGACTATACACCCAACAAGACACTCTTGGGTGATATGATTTTAAATATTCACACTCACGTTATGAGACTTGATGAAGTATTTTCCTAGATATTTCCTTGGTATCCTACCATTACAAACCATTGAGCCCAATTACAATCTTCCATGGATAACTCATCACATTGATTATACCCTCACTATGATATTTCTTTGAAAAAGGTACATCCTATTATGTTGATAATACCCCCCACATCTTCTAAGATAATTAAGGTATGTTCGCCTTGAAATCCTCATTATTCCATTGAATGGGGAAGTATTTTTTCCCATATTTTTAATTATATATATATCCATGTTTTTATTCATCCATAGGATCCTTGGGGAATGGTACGAAATTTCATATTGACTCTTATTGAGAATGCAATGGACTAAATCTTGTTAAGGGTGGGGACACAAATTATATAGTCTCTCAATGAATTAATAGGTATCATGAGATAAAAAATATTTGGTTTCAGTTTATATATAGTGACCCATGATAATCATACATGAATATTACATTGATTCCATGGTTAAATCAATACCTCTCCCAAATATTTTATCATCCCTAGGACCAAGAGGTTTACTGTCTTGACACTATCTACTTAAACATGTAATATTACAACAAAATCTGACATTTCTCCACAATTATTCTCCTATAGAACCTCTCTAATAAATCTCATATTATATAATCATATATATAACCTGGGGATTGGAAATATAAGAAATAAGTGATATTAGATACTCAGTAAGCATAAACATAAGATATAACTAAATATGAGAATATGGGTATAATAAAGATAAATAAGAAAATCTTACACAATAAATAAATTATCCGAAAACATTGAATAATGATTTTTATAACATAATACATGAATGATTCAATAAACATGATCCATGTGAGCATACAATAGGAATGAGGATAAAAAAACTCTAAAATAATTCAAAATTATAAATAAAACATTAGTATTGAGAAATTATAACATTTTTAACAAACAGAAATAAAATGATTCATGTTTTGAAAAAATAAAATCCCCACACTTCATGTTGTGACTAAAACGAATGCTCACACTTAATTTTGCGAAAAAACCCACATGCTCCAGGTAGTTAACAATAAAAATGAACAGACATCATATTTTAAACAAAAAAATCCCACACTTCATGTTGTGAATTAAGAAAATACACATGCTTCATGTTGTGAAAAAACAAGATGACCACACTTTATGTTGATGAAAAACAAAATGTCAATGCTTAACATCATTATCTCATGAGATATAAATTCTTAAAAAATTAATTGGTGGTTGATATAGGACCCCACCCATAATCATTTATACATGTGTTACACCTTAAAATAATCATTAATTACATCATAAAAAAGAATGTAATAAAAAATGGGTTTCACAATATTTTCTAATAGTATCTCCAAAATTGACCTCAAGAATGTAAACGGTTGATACCCACTATAAAAACACTCAAAAATATTATTTAATAATTGTTGTAGTTAGTTCCCTAGAACCAAATGCTTTGTAAATTATTACAACCTATATTCACTTTATTGAAAATTAATCAACTCCTCATACCATCAGGATTATTCATCTTCATAACATAGTATGTGATAATTTTCTAAGATTAGTTGTTACACTAAAAAATAAAATTTTGTCCTCCCTATGATGAGAGCCAATATGTTCCATGAAAATATTCATAAATATATGTTCTATATCCCATTTGGGGGATACAAATGATATAGGTTATCATGGGTAGAGACTAATAGGACATTGAGGCACATTCTCATGGTATTTTCCCTTGGTAATATCTAGTATAAGATTTTATGAGAACGAGTATCAATAGTAGTAAATCTATATTTATATATATCATTGTATGTTTCTATTTATGAACATGTGTATCGCTCCTTAGACTTTAAATTTTTTATTAATATGTGTTATAATTTACATGCTTTTATGTATTGATAAAAACTATAATGACAGATGTGTTCATCAAGATAGGATACATTGGGTATGCCACGAGTAATATTTCATTAATAAATACTGTGAGAAAGGGTTTTTTCCATTCTATTATTTAATGGTAGCTGATATCTCATAACATTTTATAAAAATGATATAGCCTAAATAAATAAATTATTTTGGAATTCTATAAGAATGTTCTAATTCTTGAAATTCAATGAAAGATACCTTGAGATCATAGGTTTATATCACCGGTATGAAATATAATTGATTAGAGATATCATGATCAAGAGATTATATTACATGGTAATCCTTCATATAAGGTATTATGTCATTATGGTATTCACTTATTTCTCTATGAATTCCTTGGCATGTTGCTAGATGTTAATCTTGGACTTTAAGCTTCTTCGCCTAATTCCACAATGAAAGAGGCCTAGAGGGTCACACAATATGTTTATATAGAATCTAAGTTATATAAAATATTATTACTTATTATTCAATAATTTGAATAAATATTATTTCCATACATGGTTTAATAATTATTCATGTTTTCTTGATCGCATAAATATCATCACAAGTTACAAGAGAGAATATTATGTGAGAGGAATATTTAAAAAATGTTTATTTTCTATTTAGTGGATATAATATTTATTTATTTATTATAGAATAATGTAAGGATATTTATTTATTAAATAAATAGTCATTATTCAAGACCCAATAAATATAGTGGTGGAATGACAGACAGAGTTTATAGGTCTGGTGAGAAATAATATATATTGGTATTATTTGATTAAATAATATTTAATTTAATTCGTGAGTATGGTGTATGTCAAGAAAAAATATTATTTCTATTATTATAGTAATAGGATTACAAAATTATTAAATAAATAATAAAGGAAACTTTTGAAATTGTTTATTTCTATCCCTAGCCGTATATAAGCCCACTTATATTATTCTTAATGAGAGCTAATTAATTTCTTTTATTGTGCACAATGAAATCTGGAGAATCTTCTCAAAGCCCTGGAGATCTCCCTTCTTCAATAATTATCCTAAGAATAAATATTGATATTCCTCCACCTACTAATCTTATGTATAGATAGATCAAGCAGAATATTTTCGAAGCAATTATTGGTGTGATAAATGGTGAACAACACAAGCAATAGGATATGTCGTGCTAATACCCAGAGATTCCAATGCAGACATTTGGAGATTTTTGGAACACATGTAGATCACCACTAGAGGTAATCTATTATTTATTACTACAATTAAGATATGGTTTTATGTATATCCATTATTAGATGCATAAATTAATAAATATTTTCATGCTAGGTAATTCTTAACTGCATAAATTAATTATAAATAATATGTGATTATCTTGTTCTTTGGATTCAGTATTTTATCTATCATTTATATTATTTGATTTAATTTCATTGATCATGGGGTTCATCTTCATGTAAATATCAGATTAATCATTGATCATTTAAAAAAATATGGGAATAACATATCACTTGCTTCCGCAGGACCAAAGACCTACAAGTGTTATTAGATTAGGTCACTAAATTATTTATAATTATTGATTGATTATTGATTGATTTTGTCATTTATTATTGGATTTAAATTCCATTTTAATCATTATTTAATATTAATTTATAGATATATTTTCCCTATTTTTTCTTATAGATATAATCAAATTGATTAATTTCATAAACAACAAAACTTTGAAGATCTCATTAGGGAGGTGCCATGGAATATGGACAGATAACACAAGAGTACACACCATGTAACTCAGAGGTACACATTGTGTACTACTTCCTATTTCACTACCAATTAATTTTGAATTAATTAAATTCATGTTCATTTATTACATGATATGAATTTAATTATACACTACATGTTGACTAGGTCATCCTGGTATGTGTTCATCCAGTGTTCACACCCTATAACTTTAGTACACGATATGTAGTCCCTTAGTCACATATGATTTGTGTATTCTATTACACGGCCAACATGATCGGTGGTCATGTTACTAAGATACCACACACTACATATCACATGTACATGATGTGTACTCCAATATTTTTCCTGGCATGGTAACACACTGAGTCTCTAAGACTGTTCCCTGAAATATATGGTGATAAAAATACATATTTTATAGGTTCAATGTATAGGTTCTGTACTTTTACCAAATTATTCATAATTAAAATTAATTTATTATATTTTTAAAACCTTATCAATATGTTCTTTCATGTGATCATTAAGCTAATATGACACGCCATGTGAAGGGTTTATATATATATATATAATTTTCTAGTTATTTTTTGTGTAATGTTTAGATCTTCATATTTTTTATAAGTTGTATTATAGATATTACTTTGAACACATTAAATCATAATTCATGAAGTTAATATAATGTTCTCTATGTGTTGATTAATTTGATATTTAACACCATGAAATTATGTGATAATTTTTGTTTCCCACATGTTGTAAGAGTAAACAGTATTTGAGTATAACACACATTGGGTAGTTCAGATGGGCACTCACTGTGTTGCTTCTAAGGTACATTTTTTATTGTACACGGTAAATTTTAAATAAATTTATTTAATTTGTTTAAAATGATGATGGATGAAAATCTCAAGGAAATTATATAAAGAATTAAGATTAAATAATTGATTAATAAATGTAGATAATAAATTAAATTGGGCATGATTTATATTAAATAAGAACAAATATAATAGAATAATAATTTTAATAAATTTGTAATTTTTTTCATGAAAGTTGATGATCATGATTCTAGACTAAACCTTTGTATTTGATTGGTTTCATTTAATTAATTATTAAATTAAATTATTGTCATTTCTCTCATCTCCCTTCTCATTATGTAATGGAATGGATGCCCATGGTTTCTTTTATGTATACCTATTAACCAATAATTTGGTTCCCCTAACCAACGTGTGATTAAAAGCATATATAATATATAGAAATCCTAATCTAGTGGAGTCTATTCAAGTTTCAAGATTATATGAAATAAATCTAAGACAGATATGTAGGTATATAGGTGGAAAGCTGTAACACGAAACATAAATGGTTCAAGTTGTTTTCCTCTACTTCTATGGTTAGTTTTTCATCTGCAAGATAAACTAAATATTAGTAAAATATCATGAACATAACACTTTATTAATTTATTTATTTCAAGTTTCATTTTTATTTCATAATGGATGTTTTTCCATTATCTCATAAATTAAATAATTAATAATCATGAAAGATATAAATAAAGTAAATCATATTATGTGTAAATATTATCTAACACTTTATTAATCACTTATGTAAATCCACTTAATATTAAAAATCATGTAATAAAGATAATTAAATTGGGTAAGCTCAAATTGTTCTTTAATAGTTGGTTATTTCATTTTTTTCTTGAACAAATGGTTTCTCACTTTTCCTCAAAAGTATTTTTCTAATAAAAAGTTAATTTTCAGTCAATCATGTAATAAAGATAATAATTGTAAATTTACACATAAAGATAAAATCCATAAATTGTATGTATTAAGTCATTTTATCCTTCCACTACTTCGATTAAAATCAAACAACAGTTAAAATTGTATGTCCAACCAAAGTTAGAGTGTTTTCAATTATCTAATAATTCTAACTTGAATTTTTCAGTTAAATTAAATTAGTTCCCATCAAGGGTTGGATTCCAAAACAAGCCTTGGTGTAACTGAGAGGAAAATGATTTGGGAAATATAATTTTAGGATTGGGGAGACCAGACAACATATCAAGGAAATGTGAGTTAATTCATTTGGTATTTATAATGCCTTCCTAAAACCCTTCAAATTTATTAACCATCCAAAGATGTATTAATGAAAAGGGGAATATTCATCCTTTCCACAATAATGTCGAAGCAATGTGATATTCTGAAGATAATACTGAGGGATGTTGGGATTCGATAAAATGGTGGTGGATTAACAAATATAATAATTATTTATTTTTCGAAATTTTATCAGATAAAGTATCAAAACACTACTCATATTATTTTGAGAAATAGAAATAAAAAAACTTCAAACATATCACTATAATCCCTATTTGAGAGGGATAACCTTCTCACCAGAAAAAATCTCTAAGAGTGGGAAAGTCAATTATGTGTTATCCTGTTTCATGAAAAGAAATTGTATGTGCTGGAAGATCCTATTCTCGATGCACCTAGTAATGAGGCTAGTGAGGAAGAGTTGTATATCTATTAGAAACATTTGAATGATTATACATATTTTTAGTGTTTTATGTTATCATCCATTACCAATAAGATTTTAAACCAACATGTGTATGTGAATGTGTGTAGAATTATGTCTCACCTTCAACATATCTGCCAAGAGAATGTGATACATGAGAAATATGAGACCTCCAATGATTTATTTTAAAATAATATTAGAGGGTAGGCACCAGTTGAGCCTCATCTATTCAATATTATTGGATACATTGAATGAAAATATATCATAGTTATTAAATTCGAAGAGTACTTACGAACAGATCTCATACTATCATCACTAGACCTTATCATGTTTTATTTTAAATTGTAATATGATAAAAATAATGATAAGATTCTTTGAGAACTTCTTACTCTGATTCTCCAAGTAGATAAGGACATGGGTCATGAAAAACCCAGAGTCCTTATAGAGAATTAAAAAAGGAAGAAAAAGGAAAAGTGTATCATGACTCATAACATGTATAAATCCTCCAAGAACTATCCTTATAAGGAGAAGAAGATATATTGGTAGGGTAAGTAAAAGGAAAAAATATTTTTTGAATGTGGAAAGAAAGGCCACTATAAGAAGAACTGCACCAAAAGATAGAGGAAGTTAAAGGTGCATTAATTATCGAGTGTAATCTTTCAATATTAACTCTTTGTGAATTAAATACAACTTTTTCTACTGACATATATATCTAAATATATAAAACAAGTATATTAAAAAATATTTCTAGTGGATATGTAGATTTCTGATTTTCCAATGGTGTAAGTCTAGTTTCCCTATCCATTGGAGACAACCACATTTCATTACCAACAAGAATTATACAAGTTTTATGATATTGTTATTATTTACCAATGGTTACCAATAACATAATTTATATATCATTACTAGATATATATGGTTTTATTTTCATTGTTGGGAATAAAAGTTGTTTCTTTGTCAAGATAACATATATTATTGTATGAAACATTTCTATAATGTTCTTAATGTATTAATTTATTAAAACCAAGTATTGGAAATAGATAAAGAATCATGTTCAACAGAATTATATAACACCCATCTATAGAATCACTGTATTGGTTATGTAAATGGGAAGAATTTGAAAAATATCTATTTTTTAAAACGATATTTGACCAAACCACAATTCAGTAGACATGGTTAAAGGGTCAAAAATCTTCTAGTATTGGTACACACTGATGTGTGTGGACCATTTCCAGTAGAATCTATATGTGGATATTATTTCTTCATAACTTTTACTGATGACTTGAGTAGATAGGGCTATGTCTACTTGATGACGTATAAGTCTGAGTCCTTTGAGAAATTCAAATAAATAAATAATTAAGTTTGGAATCAACTTAAAAATAAGATAAATAAGATAAGATAGGATTGAGGGGGTAAATATCTTAACCAAGAGTTTATCAAACATTTATGTGGTTTTGGATTTTATTTGAACTCACTCCACCTTACACACCATAGTTCAATGGTTTTAGTGAAAGGATGAATAGTACCTTGTTAGATATAGTAAGGTCATTGATGAGTTATGTAGATATTCCATTATCCTTTTGTTAATATACATTATAAAATGTGACATACACACTAAACTAAGTACCTAATAAAGTGAAAAATGTAATTCCATTTGATTTATAGAGTGGGAAGAAACTTTTTTTCACATACACATGTATGGGGTTGTGAAGAATTTGTTAATGCATTTTCAGGAAATAAAAAAACACCTTGGGGAATAAATTGTATCTTAATATGGTATCATAAGGAAATAAAGGGATAATACCTATACAACTCCTCAGATAAGAAAGTGACTATCACTAGAAAAGTTGTCTTTCTTGAGAAGAAGAAAATACTAAAAATGGATTGTGGGTGAAATATAGAATTTGATAATGTTTATGCTAAAGAAACATGATATTTGTTATGGTAATAGATTCCACAAGTCCCCATGGAATAATTAGTTCTTGAAATTCAAGTATTTTATAGGATAACTAGAGAGTTAAGATAACTTGAGAGATATGGTTTTCCAGTCACCAAAGACGGTGAATCGTTATTAGTTGAAAATGATGAACCTATATCCTATAAAGATGCAGTAGAGAGCTTAAAATCCAAAATATGGAAAGAATCCATTAATTATAAAATGTATTCCATATATAATAACTAATTTTGGGTTCTGGTTGATGAGCCAGTTGATGTAAACACTATAGGGTGAAAATGGGTATTCAAGATAAATCTGGACATGGAAGGTAAAGTAAATACCAATAAATAAGGGCTAGTGGCTAAAGGGTTTATAGAACATCAAGGAATTTTCTATGAGGAAACATTCTCCCCAATTTTCATGTTTAAATCCACTATAATTTTAATCTCTATATCATCTTACCATAACTATGAAATTTTGATGGTTGATATCAAAACATGTTTCCTTAATGGTAACCTTTAGAAAGATGTCTACATGACACAAATAGAAGTTTTGTTTAAACCATTTTATTCTAAATATATTTTTAATATGCAAAGATCCATTTTTGGATTGAATAAAGCATCTATGTGATGAAATTTTTGTTTTGAATTAGCTAAAAATATTTTGGTTTCATTAAGAAAGATTGTGAGTTGTGTTTTTACAAGTTGTTTAGTTAGAATGCGGTCATTATCCTAGTAGTAAATTTTGATGACATATTACTTATTGGAAATGACAAAATAGTCTCACATTTTGTTAAAGACTAGTTGAACATGTGTTTCTCCATGAAGGACTTATGGTAAGGTTCCAATATTCTACGGATCAAGATCATTCATCATAGATCCTGGAAGACACTTAGGCTAAGTCAAAGTACATACGTTGACTAGATACTAAATATATTTAGTATGTAATAATTAAATATATGTTTTGTTCTAGTGCCACATGGTATACATGTTTCTAAAAAAATGTGTCAACGGAAAAAATAGAAGAAACATAGAATGAGTAATACCTCATATGGTTCAGTGATATCATCAATCATGTATTCCATGTTGTGTAATAGATTTTATGTTTCATATGTACTGTGAATGGTATGTAAATATCAAGATAATCCAGGAGAATAGAATTGGTCTACTATTAAGGTTATCCTTAAGTATATGAGAATAATTAAGGATATATTCCTTGAGTATGTAGAAGATAAGGTGTTTTTCTGATGGGTTATACTGATTCTTGTTTTCAAATTGATCAGAATGATCTGAATTAGTAGTTAGGATATTTTTTGTCATAATGGTGGAGTTATAAGCTGGAAGAGTTCAAATCAGTTAGTTTTCACTGATTCTACAGCAACTTTTGAGCATATATCATCTTCTGATGTAGCCTAGAAATCCATTTTGAAATGAAATTGTGTCCAGGGTCGTGATTTGGTACCTATTAGTAAAGAACCTATCACATTATATTAAGATAATACTCCAGCGTTGGCTCTTGAAAAAGATTCAAGGTTACACTAACATAAAAATCACATACTATATAATTATCTCCTATTGAGGGATTTTTCTCACAGGGGTGAAGTTTAAGTAATAATATTTCCCACAGAAGAAAATTCGGTGGACTCCTTACCTAAATTCATATCTCAATATAAGAATGAGTATCATGTGAGAGCTTGCAGACTGAAGGTTGTTAAGAGTTAGATCTACTGAAAGTGGGAGTATGTCGGAGTTGGTTCCTAAGAATGAAATTCTATGTACTTTATGGAAACATCTACTCACTTTATTTAATATTGATAAATTCGTTATCACATCATGATTGTTATTCTATATAACATAGTATGTGATAATGTCTTAGGAGTAGCTATCAAACAAAAAGGTTATAGAAGTTCAATGTTATTATGAGAACCCAGAAGTGTAACATTATTATTCTTAAATATATGTTCTGTAGTCAGATGATATCATTTGAGGGACAAAAATTATGTCGGCTATTAGGGGTTTAGACTCATAAAACTTTGAGAAACCTTCTCATGGTGTACTCTCTTGGAAATATCCACTCTATGATATTATGAGTGTTATATTTTGACTTAGATTTCTCTATCTTGTACCCCGATCTGGTGGGTCACATGTCCTGAAGCATGTATCCTTGAATGAGATGGTCTTCCAACTAGTAGTAAGGTCCTAAGTTGTTCCCATGGGAAGACTATTACCTCGTATAAAAGTGTAGCACAATGGTAGTAAACATATTTATCAATAGAGGAAGTTATAAATCTATCAGACATAAGATAAAATTCCAAGACATGAAGATATAAATAATGATAGAAGTAATCTCTTATATAATGATGATAATTTCATGTATCTAAAATGAATCCAAAATAGGAATATAGGAATCAGTATAATAAATGTATAAAAAAAATAAGTATCTTAGATGGAATCAAGATCCTCATATCGGTCTCGCACTCCCCTTATCCTAAGAAGAAATCAAATACCTATAGCAGGGAACATTCCCTTATCTATACCTACATACATGTAATCTTCTTGGGTACCAAAGGCAACCCAAGTGGGGTGTGAGATAAAATCCCAGTAGACTGCCACCAATGATGTCTAATTCCATCAAATTAGTGAATATATAATAGTAATAGTGTCTAGGTTGTAATAGAATATAATAAATAAAATTTTATGTAAATATCCCATAAAGGTCTGGGTTCCCATGGACACCCATCCTCTACTACCTACTATTGCATTATCTAAAAAACTTTGAAGAAATAATCATTCCCATATCATTTTATAAATAATTCTCAAAACCTTGTGAATAGACCATCATCCACCATAAATATATGTGATCAATATATGATTGACCAGGCCATGAATAAGGTATAAGACTCTGACCGAATCAAATATTCTTCATTGGTTTGGAGACACTTCATGTAAAGCATTTCATTAAATAATAAATCAATCGCCTAAGCCCATATTTATCATTCCTTATTTGGAATCCAACTATAGCTCCAGGCATAACAATAACCAAACACCCTAAAACCCATCTATGGAGATCCTCATTAGAACCTAAGTATCTCTCTAGGTGTGGTATAACATCATTGTCATTGGATATATTCCTTGGCGGTCCACTAAGGGATCCTTGGTCTCACTCCTAAGATATATAGAATCTTCCCTCAGATATTATTCCTAGAAATCCATAAGGAGTCCAAGTATCACTCGGGCATATGATATTCATCCCCCCTGAGTCCATCCTTGGAATTACATTAGGGAGTCTAAGTGTCACATGGGTATAAGTATGATAGTAGCCAAATGAGTCTATCCATGCAGTCTATATATGAACCCATGTGTCACCCAAGGTATATAGTAATCATTCAATCACATAATTTAATTATTTTAATGGTAATTACAATGATCATTTCAATTAAATCTAACCTAAAAAGGTGGATAAAAGCAAGGGCTAAGATTAGAAGGCTTAGTCTCTTAATTATCTCATGTGGGCATATCAATATAAGAAATAACTCGTGACTAAGTAATAAACATCATGTAAAAAGACTAGGGTCATGTTTTTTCATCCCATTCATAATCAATTCAAATTAAAAATTAATTTTTTTCATTCAAAATCCCATGGAAAAGGGGTAAATAAGACACTTTAAAAGTGATCAAATTCATATTCCGCCCATAGTGGTCCAATTAATTAAACACCTCACCCAATGGGTAGTTTTAATTCTAGGTTCTTAACATTTAATAATATCAATAGGTCTCATTAATTATATAGGCCATAACTATCAATTTTATTCAAGGAATAAATTTAATTTCAATTGAATTGCTTGGAAGACCTTTCACACAGCATAACGGCATATATATATACCCCACTAATTTAAGAGAAAATTATGAGACCGCCTACTATAATTCTATTGTGTAATTTTAATTTAGTATCAATCACTAATTCGGTTCGGATCGAGAAAAAAATAAATTACAGAAGAATATAATAAAAATTTGAAATATTATCTTTCACCTAAATAACTTCATCGATACCAAGAAGAATAAAGAATGGAAAAATTTGAATAGAGGACTTACTGGTGAAGATCTAATGAGATGAATGACTATCGATTATGAACTCGGAATGATGAACGTGATCAAAATATATGTACTGGTCTTCAAAGGATATATCCCATGTATGAGGTTGTCTAGAATAATGAAAATATAATTAGGATATAAGTTATAAGGATTTTAAAGGCAAAAAAGTAATTTTACCCAAAATATCTGAGCCACATGGTTCCACTGCATGATTAGACAAATCATACTCCAACTATGTTCACTTGACTAATTCAAGGGGAACCATGCATAGTTAGTGTACATGGATTGACTAACTATGCAAAAAACTATGTCTCATCCACTGTTAAAAATTGTAGATTCCATCAAATGGGCATGAACCACCATCTTAATGGTTTCTTAAAACTATGTGGCCACCCCCATCTCTCGACCAATTCCTTGCATGGTAAGTCGGATCATATGGCCTATCTCACACAATTTCTACCAACCATGTGGTCTGCCTTATTTTTCAAAAAAACTCATGCTCTAGGATTAGAACAAGCCCCATACACCCCCAATACACCCATTATAACACTGGGTACTCACATTAGTCCATAAACAAGAATTTAAACTAGAAACCAAAAGATTTGTACCTCGTCAGAAAAAGCGTGTTCTTACAAACTTCCCCCCTTAAATAAATTCTTCTTCAAATTGTCATTTAAATGGTGGAGATGCATCATATATGAAAACATTATGCCATTATGCCCATGCATCATCCTCCCACTCCTAGGTCACATCCTATTAAAGTTTGTGTCCCCATTTCACTCATACTATAGGAACTACCCTATCTCATAGAACCTTTGGGATATGATACGAAATATTAATAGGATGAAATTAAAAGGTTTAATATACCTATAACCCAATATCCTCAGGATGAAAATCATGAGATGGTTCAGAATTATAATGGTGTAGCTAAGATATGTGGAAGATTTCATCCATGTCTCAGTGCCTCTGAGATAACTGAAATGTATAGGCTATTGGCCCAAATATAACCAAAATCTTAAATAGCTCAACATATCACAATGAAATCTTACACTGTCTCTTAATCCTCTTGTGTCTCAACCTCAGTGATACACATAAAAAGATATAATACCTGACCTAGAACTCTAGTGGTTTTTGTTGGTTTTGGGTGTAAGATTTATGCTGATATTATGTAGTATCTATCTGCTTTTGAATCATCTGAACCTTCTCTATAGTATCTTAAATGAGATGAGGTCCAAGTATCACTTCCTCACCTACCACTAAGTAGGATAGGGGTGATCGGCATGGTCTATCGTATAAAGCCTCATAAGGTACCATCTATATATAATTATAAAATCTATTATTGTAGGAAAAATCAACAAGGGTTATATTCCTCTACTAAGAGACCCCAAAATCAAGGACACATGCTTGAAGCATGTGCTAAAGCACATGTATAATTTAATTTGATTGATCATTGGTCTGAGGGTGGTATGTTGTGCTCAGAAAAACCTATATATAAAACTTCCTCTGCAACCCTTGCTAAAATCATTAAGTGAACTAGGAATCCCTATCTGAAATGATAGTATGAGTGACTCTGTAAAGGTGCACAATCTCAGGGATGCAGAACCTCCAAGATCATCTAGTGAAAAGGTCTCCCTAATATTTAGGAAATGAGAAAACTTTATGAGTGTATCAACAACAACCAAAATGGAATCACTGCCTCATGGTGATCTTAGTAACCTAGTCATGAAATCCATTGCAACATCATCCCATTTTTACTCGGTAATGTAAATTTGTTATGATATCCTAGTTGGTTTATGGTGTTTCATATTCACATACTGATATGTGGGACATATCATGAAAACCCCAAATAAATCTCTTTTCATACCCAGCCACCAATTCTGGAAATGTAAATCCTGAGACATCTTGTTAATGTTGGGATTCACTTCCCAATATGAAGCATGAAATTATCTCATCAACTATTCGTGGATGTCTACTAAAACCCATACATGACCATATATACATATAATTTCATCCCCTTATAAGGTCCAACCATGAAGAGTGTCCTCACCCGCAACACTCTCATTTAAGACTAGGCTCTCTGAATCTAATAGCTACCTCATCATCACTCTATCCAGGAGGGTAGAGGTAACAAATAGGGATGAAAGACATTTATGGTCATGATTACCCTAATACTCTAAGTGTATCTCTGAAAACAAGTCCATAAGATACCACTTGCTACTGGCCTCCTAAACTACTTGTATCTGATTCATCCTACTCAGTGCATCAGTAACTGCAATACCTTTATCAGGCATATAGACAAGATCAAATTCAAAATACTTTAAACACTCAACACACCTTCACTACCTCAGATTTATTTCATGTTGTTTAAAGATATATTCGAGGATTTTATGGTCTGTGTACACCACAAATTTCTTACCCAATAGATAATTCCTCCAATATCACAAGTCCTGTACAGCAACGGCTAACATGAAACTGTGTGTGAGGTAGTTCCTCTCATGTGGCCTCAATTGAAGAGACTTTTATACCATGACTCTCTCCTCCTATATCAAAATAGCTCCTAGACTAATACATGATGCATCATAGTAAATAGTGTAACACCTGCTCGCCTCTGAAAAAATAAATATTGGAGTTGAATTCAATCTCCCCTTCATCTTCTGAAAGGATGTATCATTGGTATATAGCTATATAAACTCCACACCCTTCTTAATAATGACCAAAAGAGGTGATTCTGATCATGGTAAGCCTTGTATAAATCACCTTTAATAAGAAAATATCCCTAAGAAACTTCATATATCAAATAAATTCATGGGATGATCCTAGGGAAAAATTTCTATCACCTTTTCAAGGTTAATTGATGCTCTTTTCTATAAGATAATGTGACCTAAAAAGTGAATCAGATCTATCTAGAAGTGATATTTTTTGAGCTTATTATATAAATGATTCTCTCTCAGTGTGTCCAATGTGAGATTGAGATGATTAGAATCGTCGTGTAAAGTGTGATAATACACCAAGATATCATCCATGAATACCATAACATACAAATCTAGATAAGGATGGAATACTTGGTTAATTAGTTTCATGAAATCGGATAGCACATTTGTTATACCTAATGTTATAACCAAATACTTCTATATACTATACATTCTATAAAAATCTATGCAATGTATTTTTGATGGTATAACAAATACCTTATGATAACCTGATCTCAAATAAATGTTTAAGAACATTGAATATCCTCGAATTGAAGAGGATATCAGTTCTTAACCATCAATTGGTTAAATTTCTCGTAATCTTCACATAACCTGATATTTAAATCTAGCTTTTTTTCCAAAAAGGACCGATGAACCCCACATAGAAGTATTGGGTTGGATAAACCCCTTTGACTTGAAATCCTCTAACTGCCTCTTAATCTCCAACATTTCAATAGTGTACATCCTATATGGAATAATGGATACTAATGAAACTCCTAGAACTAGCTCAATAGATAACTCTACCTCTCCCACTATAGGTTGTCCTAAAAAGTCATCTAGGATAAAATCTGAGAAATAATAAAGAAATAGAGGTAAATATACGTGATTTGTTCCTTGATTATTCAGATATAAACTCACAATCATGTCTATAATCCCACTCATACCATGATGCTTGGGTCTATCTCGGCTTGCCTAAACATCATATTCACGCTTGTGAATAAACTCTCTTCCCTCTAGTGATGTGAAGGTCATCCTTCAGTGATAGAAATCAATGAAATAATGAAATGGAACCTTCCATTTCATCCCAAGAATGATGTCAAAACCCATCATTTCAAGGAAAAAGTGGTCCCTTATGAAGAAAAACCCACTGATCATAATGGGTAACTCTATGAATTGATGTACATCCTCCATTTGAATTCCCATCAGAGTATCAAGAGTCATAATTCAATAAAAACACTTAACGTTGAGGCCAAGTCTCTCCACAACAGAAAAAGATATAAATTTATGAAAATCACCTATATCAAAAAGAGCATATGATAAAGTAGAAGCTAATAGTATATCACCTCTCAAAATGGATGTTTTGGGATTTTTATCCTCATGTTTCTGTTTAACATTGTATATCTAGAATAATACACAACCCTATGATACATCTTAGATACCTTGAGAAGATCCTCTCTCATGTCACTGGAAATCTAGAGTTTGACTACCATGGACAGGAACACCATCTCCTCTTGATCATCTGGTTCTACTCTGATTCCCTTCCAGACGAGGGGCTGTTGAACCTTCTCTTACACATGGAGTTGGTGCATACCCTCTCTCATGGGTTGTCAGAGGAAAATTTCTTCAAAATCACTCTAGATGGCCTATCTTTTTGCAGTATCAACACTCAAATGGGTCCCTCATGTAATAAGGTCTTGTATTTCCCGGTCTACTCCACTGTTGGCACCTCACTTGGCTACATGAGTATGTACTCTAAAAACTAATACCACCATGTTGAGGCTCCAAATGATGATTCTTATTGGTGGTCGATGTGACACTAGGTCTAGGTGTCAAACCACCCTAGCTTAGTACACCCAACCTTTATTAGGTTACGCTCTCTGATAATTGTTTGGTGCACTACTCTAGAAATAGTATTTAGCTAAAATACATTCACCTGGGATCAGATGTCATACCCCAGACCATCATCGACTCTATTGGATTTAAATAAATTGCGACCAATCAAAATGGGTGATAAATGTAGGATCTCTATAATATGGGACAAATAATCCATAACTGATAACACACACTTCTCAAAGTGCATGAACTCTTGGGATCTATCATCCAACAATTTCTTGGGATAGAATTAATCATAGAAAGAAATATAAAAATCCCTCCAATCTATCTACCAATGATTATCTGTCTAATTAATAACAGCCTACCATCTCTTGGCAGAATCAAACAGCATATATGTAGTGAGAATTACTCTCCTATTAGGAAGTTTCTTGAGATACACAAAGATATATAGAATTTACTCTATCCAAGAATTCATATCCTATGGTACAGTATACCTATAAAATTTGGGTCAATTCTTCTATTGGATCCCATGAATCAACTCTACCGTAGTCGAGGTAGGTCAGGGTGCTCCATGAATAGTCTGAATGAAACACATAAGGATTTTTCAAAACTACACCTCATCACCTACATTCGTTACTATCACCAGTGTTATAAATTTCACCACAATACGTTCTACTATAGGCCCTTGTCCCACCACCTCCTAATCATGGTCTCTTCCACCCTCTAAGCATATGACTGAAGGATTTTGGGCTGTATATCTCTAAAAATTACAAGTTCATACCACTGAACAAGGATTAAACAACCGATAAAAGTGAATATATTAAAATATTATAGGTAAAAGACTTAATATATAGGAATCACACCCATCTACCTAATCTAATATTTAATTCTGGGTGACATTAAGATCATAAGAAAAAAATAGATATTGCCTACTACCCACAAATAAGGTCGGGTCTGGGTCAAGTTCTCTGCTATACACAATTAAATTTTCATTTATCTCACATTTATATAGTAATTATCTTAGATGCAAGAATTATCTAAATCTCTATTTCCAATTTATAAGGGTTCATTCTCCTTACAAATGGAAATGTGGAATCCATTTAATTCAAACCATAACATTTTCCAGTTCATGATTCAATGTTCTATAGTTGGTTTCATAAGGTGTATGTTGTATTCAAATTAGGAAAACACTATTTAGGTTATGGTGGTCACTTGGAGTACCAACCATGTTTTCCCATTCACTTCACAATCCTTTATTAACAATAGTTATATTAATCATGGTATATATCACAACATCACGCAATCATACAATGGATCATATATGGAATGGAATAATGAATGGCATGTGAATCCTATAAAGATCTTAAAATTATGTATGGGATAGAATAACCTCATCTCATCAAGTTTTAATAAAATAGAACCAGCAATAATATAAATAATAACACCAAAACTCAAGTGCATCACCCAACAGTGGAATCAAATCAACTATAATAATAAAAATCTAAAAAACAACAATTTTCAATCGAGGAAATTTAGATTTTTTCTATATGTGGGTTAACTACTCCTATGAAATGATCATTACCGAATTATAATTCTTATTAATTACATATCTATTGTCACTAAATAATAATTCATAAAATAAAATCATTTGATACTACTTTGTAACATCCTGACTCAGGTGCCACTATCTGGTGCCCAGAGCTGATGGGTCATGTGGCCTCAACTGTATCTCCCCAAACTCCAAAGCATACCTAATAATATCAAGGGGATAAGGTGTGTTCTTGGTTAAATTATTCCCTCATGTTAGTTTTTATAATAGTGGTATTAAACATATGAGTAAATAGTATAAGTTTTAAATCACTCAGACATAATAATGACACTCAAGAAAGAAATATATAAATAATTCCAGAAGTAATCTCATATAAAATGATGATCATGTCATGTGTCTAAAAAACGTCCAAAATATATATACAAAAATTGTTATAATACTTGTATTAAAATACAAAAAATACTAAAAAAAATTATCCCATATAGCATCACAAGCCTCATCTTGGTCTTATGCTCTCCTACTCCTAAGTAGTGATCAAAAACATGTATCATGTTGATTTCCCTTATCCATACCTATAGACATATAATATTCTCGAGTGCCAAATGTTTTCTAATAATGGTGTCAGATAAAATCCTTTTAGGTCACCAGTAATGTTAACTAATTCCATCCAATTATTGAATTTGTAATAGTAAAAATGTATATGTGGTAATAGAATATGAGAAAGAAAATGTGTATGTAAACATCCCATAAAGGTATGGGTTGCCATGGACACTTATCCTATGTTACCTAATTTGGACTTAGCTATAATGTCTTTGAAAAAATATTTAGTCTCATCACATTTTATAAATAAATTTCAAAACTTTTTGTGTAGTCCAGCATCCCCTATAAATATATGTGAACAAGAGATGTCTGACCATGCCATCAATAAGGTATAAGACTCTGACTGAATCCAATATTGTACTTTTGAATGGCGTACTCATCTTATAAATCATTTCATTAATTAATCAGTTAATAAATTGATCCCATTCATGAAATTCATTATTTGAAATCAATGTATCATTCCATGCATTACATGGAATACACCCGACATGCCCATCCATGGAGATCCTCATTAGAACCCAGGTATCTCTCTAGGTGTGGTATAACATCATAGTCATTTGAGTCTGTCCTTGGAGGTCCACTAAGGGATCCCAAGCCTCACTCCTCGCATATAACAAATCGATCATATGATTCCATCCTTGGAAATCCATAAAAATTCCATGTATCACTTGGGCATGTGAAATTCATCCCCCTCAGTCCATCTTTGGTAGTCCACTAGGGAGTCCAAGTGTCACTCAGGAGTAAGTAAGGCAGTATCCAAATGAGTCCTTCTATTTCATCCATATATGAACACATGTGTCACCCAAGTCATATAATAAACTTTTGATCAAATTATTTAATTATTTCAATGGTAATTATCGTGATCATATAAATTAAACCTCGCCTCAGATGTTGTCTTAAATCAATGGCTATGATCAGAAGGCTTAGCCTATTAATTATCTCATGTGTTCATATAAATATAAGAAACAGTTCATTATTAATAGATAAAATACATGTCTAGATAATACCATCTTGGTATTCAATCCCCTTTCTTAATCAATTCAAATTACATATTCAATTTATCATTCAAAATTCTATGGAATGGGGTAAAAATAACACTTTAAAGGTGATAAAATTCATATTCCACCAATGATGGTCCAATTAATTAAAGAACTCACCCAAGGGATGGTTTGAATTCAATTTCCCTAACATATAATCATTTATTAATGGGTATCATTAATTAAATAGGTCATACCTATCCATTTTAATAAAGGAATAAATTCTATTTCAATGGAATCACTCCGAAAATCCGATTCAAAGCACAAAATAATATATATATATATATATATATATATATATAAATACCTATAATTTAATGGAAATTCATGTTACCACCTACCGTAGGTCTATATGAGAGTGCTCTTCTAGTTGCAAGATCGGATTCTTTTAGAATCGATAGAATAATGAATAACATAAAAGAATCTTCAAATCTGAAATATTATATTGCACGTAAATAAATATATTGATACCAAGACAAACAATGAACAAAACAAGATTAAGAGAGTACTTACCTGTATGGATTAAATGAGTCGAACAACTCTCGATTCCGAGCTCGAAAGGAAAAATGGGATCGAAAGCTATGATTTGGCCTTTAAAGGAGATCTCCCACATATGATATTGTCCATAAGAATGAAAAATAGAAATAGGATTCAAGTTATAAGGACTTTAAAAGGAAAAATGTTAATTTTAATCAGAATATCTGGGCTTTAGAGTTGACTAAATCATGTTCCAACCGTGTTCTTTTCAATAATTCAAGGGGAACCTCACATAGTTAGTGTGTAAGTTTTGACTAACCATTCATAAAATATGTCTCAACCACCTCACAAGAATGAACCTCCATCCATATAGTTTCCTCAAACCGTGTAGGCTCCCTCAGCCAACTTCCCAGGCCTCACGTGGTTAGTCAGACTGTGTGGCTTATCCCGCACGGTTTCAACTAATTATGCGGCCTGCCTTATTTTTTCAAAAACTCATGATACAGGCCATAAAAATCCCCAGACACCCCGGATACACCCATGATCACATTGGGTACTCACATTAAACCATAAACAATCGTTTAAAATAGAAACCAAAAGATCTACACCTCATAGGAAAAACCGGGCTCTTACAATAAGAACAATACCCACCATTAGGAAATACACATTTATATGCTGTATTGGATATTTTTATTTATGAACATGTGTATTTATCCTTATTCATTATTATTATTATAAATTAGAGTTATATGTTTTGAATTTTATGTATTGATGAAAACTGTGATAACATATGTTCGTAGTAAGGTAGGATACGTTGGGTGCATCAGGAGTATTATTTCATTAAGGAATAATGAAAGAAAGTATTTTTCCCTTCTATTATTTAATAGAATTGTGTATCTCATTCCCTTGTATGGAAATTATAACCACAAATAAATCCATGTATGTGATTTTCTGTAGGAAATTTTATATTCTATAGAGTCAAAGAAAGAGACATCGAGCACATAGGTTCATGGAACCATCATACAGCCTTCTTGATTAGAGATATCTTGATAAAGGGATTATATTACATGGTAAGAATTCATATGAGGTATTATATCATTACAAAATTTACTTATTTATCTATTGGTTCCTTGGTGTGTTTCTAGATATTAACCTTATACTTTAGGCTACTTCACCTAATGTCATTGAGAAACAAGCCTAGAGGGTCACACACTAAGAGTATCCATAATCTCAGTTAAATAAGATATTATTGATTATTATTTATCAAATTGAATAAATATAATTCTCTCACATAGTTTAATAATTATTCATGTTTTATTGAACACATGTATTTTTTCACCTGTTATTCGAGAGAATATTATGTAAATGGAATATTTATTAAATATTTATTTTCTATTTAGTGGATATAATAATTATTTATTAACTACAGATTAATATTTTCATATTTATTTATTAAATAAAAGTTCATTTTTCAAGTCCTTGTAAATATTGTGGAGGAATGGCGAACTAAGTTTATGGGTCCGTTATGAAATAATATATATTAAATATTATTTGATTAAATAATACTTATTTTATTTCATGATTTTAGCACATGTAAAGAAATAATATTATTATTATTATAAACATGGAGTTATTCAGGGATAAAATAAATAATAAAAGGAATTTGGGGAATTATTTATTTCTAACCGTAACGGTATATAAACCCAATTATATTATTTTTAAGGAGATCAAATTTATTTATTTTTTTGTGCATAATGAAATCTGGAGAATCCTCTTGAAGCCAAAGAGTTCTACCCTATCTAAGAATAATCCTAAGAAAAGAGAGTGATCTTCCATTCCCTTATAATTTATAGTCTAGAGAGATCAAGGAGAATCCTTCGGAAGTTATTCCTAAGGCGATAAAAGGTGATTGACGCAAGTAATGGGATCTATCATGCTTTCACCTGGAGATTCTTATGGAATCGTTTGGAGATTTTTTGGACATGTACTACTAGAGGGAATATATTCTTGATTCCAACAACACAATGATGGTACGACATAGATTCATTGATAAATCCATCGATGAAGAAATAATTTCATGCAAGGTAATTATTAATTTCTTTAAATAATTATAAATTATATGTGATGATATTATGCTTTGGTTCTAAAATTTTATCTATTTTCTACATTATTTGATTCAATAAAATTAATCATGGGTTTATAGTTGGATAAATCTTGGATTAACCATTGGTCGTGACTAAAAATAAAAGTTGGGCATGACCCATCACATGATTCCACTACACCCAAAACCTGCAATAAGATCATTTAGAAGGATATTCATCTTAAATAATTTCCAAAAAAATAAATCCTTTAGAGATAAAGAGAAAAATAGTATTAAAATCATAAAATAGTTTTTAGAAAACTATTTTATAATTAGAATAAAATAAGTTGGTACAGCCACATTGAAATGTCATTTTTTTAAAGCTGAAGTGATTTTTATTAAATATTTATTTCTTAAAAAACAAACTTCAAATAGTGGATCTTTATAAATAATATAATGTTTTCAAAAGGATGAAGTGAAAATTCTTTCAAAACATTTTCTTTTAAAAAAAGGCATAAATAACAAATCTTTTAAAATACTCAAATTCTATCAAAAGGAATGTGGATTAAAAGATAAAAATATTGATTTTCAAATGACAGAAAACCTTTTGAGCATTTGGAAATATATTTTTTGAACACCAATATCATAAAATGATAAACAAAACACCCTTGTTAAAAGAGTATAACAAAAACATGAACGTCGCATGAGAAAACACATAGTTATATCTTTAAGGAGGAATGGAACTCATTAATAAAGATTATTTTAATAGAAATGTATCCCTCAATATAGAAATAGGATATACCATATGAAATGAAAGATGAATCTCAAGGAGAAACATTATAACTCAATAAGTATATTGAGTTATGAAAAACCATTACATTTTAGGGAAGATATCAACCATATCACATATAAAGGAATATAATGAATATAAATGAATATTACATGTTCATGAAAAATTATTTATGTTAAGGGTGTAGTAGTTACACCATACAAATGAAGATCAGTGCATAATATCAAATCATACCTCAATGAATGGTGATTGAGATAGAAACCCTTACCTTGTTTCCTCTATTAGTCAAATGGGGCCTAAAATACATAAATATATTAATCACCTATATAAAAACCTTTTTAATTTATTTAAACTTTTATAAACTTCACTTATATATATACTATTGTTCATGTTATAGTTGGGAATTCAAAACATTAAGATAAAAAATTAAGGAATTTATTTGACAGTATGATGAGTATTTAAAAAGATTATGTAATGGGTTTAACAAGTGATAAATATAGTCTCTAAATTATATAAAATCACTTGGATAGAAAATTATTGATTATGAAAACATGGAATAATAATAACATGTAATTAAAAATTATTACAATAAGGAAAAACATTAATTGAAAATAGAAGGTCATGATTTATAAAGCAATTTTATTGAATGATTGTTATACTAAAAGAACAATGAAATTAGATTAATATGAGATAAGTGAAGTATATCATAAATAGTGAATCATTTGGATAATAAAGGATTTATTATGGAAACATGTAATTGTAATCACATGTAATTAAAATGCTTATAGTAAGGAAGTTATTGAATTTAAAAGATGAAATAGAGAATTAGAGAGTGATTTTAGCAGCATGAAAGTTAAAAAAAATGGACCATGAAATGAGATTAATGTGAGAGAAGTGTAGTATCTCAAAAATATGGAATCATTCATATATTAAATTTTATTATTATGAACACATGTAATCATAATCATGTTTAATTAAAAATGGATTTTCAAAAATGAAGTACTTGAATCAAAATGAGGATGAGAACCCTTACCTTGCTAAGTAGCTTCTGAAAGCTGAATAGGACTCCTTATATCCTTAGTAACTCATTATTAAGGATTAATAGAGTAATATAGATAGTAAATTCATGATTTATTCTTTTTGTTTTTATAGGGATAACATAAGGGGTGGGAGTGAGCTCTTTTTATAGGTGAAAACAAGATGCTTTTCTGAGAAACTAAAGTTAGGTAAGTGGTTCTATTAGAATCACATGGGAGTTAGGTGGGTTATGTGAGTTAGGTGAGTTAGGTGGATAAATGGTAGGTGAGACATATGGGTATGACTTTCATACCAAATAATTCTTTCTATAAGGTTTAAGTGACCTATTAATTATTAAAAAAATTGAGATAATTTATTTACCCATTTTTACCTCTATTATTCATGATTAAAAATTAACCACAACAATAATGTTTTTATTAAATATATAATATGAGACTCCTTAAAAAATATCAATGTGATGAATCCAAATTTTGGATCCATTTAACCTAATTCAATTTCTAAATAAGAGAGAATTGACTTTTAAATCAAATTATATAATTTGTAGAAAACTCTTTTTATGAAGGATGATGTTTTAATTGTTAGGTGTTCTTGATCATATTTAACATTGATTACAAATTAAATGAGTTTAAAATATTCAATATATATTTATTTATTTTTAAATTAGATTAGTGTCTTAATTTAAAATAGATCCATTTAATTAAAACATTACACAATATTTATAAAATAATCATTCTTTGAGAAATAACCATTTTATCGTAGTAACTAAAATTTACCTTGATGAATTGATTTTTGGAAAAAAAATAATGTGGCCCATATAAAAATAACATTTTCCAAATTATTCTAAATTATAAAATCATTTTATTTTATTCAATTTCTAAAATTTTTAAAAACATATTTTAGTAAATCTATAATGTATTAAAATAATTTTTCAAAAAAAATTACATGAGTTCAAAAATATAAAATAGAGGTTTTTAAACTATATTAAATAAATTAAAATGGTTAATTATAATTATAAAATTCATATTTTTTCATTAAAAGTTTCATAAATTTTTAATTCATATTTATATAATAATAATGGCATAAAAGTCATATTGTTAGTAAATTCACATAAAGACAAATCTAAAAAATTTACCTTAAGTTAATATTTCCATGAGAATTCCAAAAATTGTGTCAGTTTTGTCTAATTTAGATTCTAAAATTTTTAATTTTAATTTTTAAATTACAATACAAAATATAAATAGAAAATAATTCTATTCAAAAATAAAAAATTTAAACATTATATGTTTATAATGTTATTTCATATTAATTTAGAAAATGTTAATATATTAGTTAATATATAATAATAATATTTTAAAATTTTTCAATTCAATCAATTTGGATTAAAATATATGATACTTAACAAAATGGTTCTTAGAAAAATATATTAATTTTATACAAAATATGCTTTAATAAATAATATTTAAATTATTTATTTATATTATAAAAATTAATTTTACTACTTAATGATGACATGTATGATTTGAACATGAAGTTCCCGGAAGCATTTTAATAAAGAGCTTAGAACTATTTTCATACCTAAAATTTCTATAATTGATAAAAATAAAATTACCATATGATGTGGAATAATGATCATTGATCGCTGAGGACTAATCACTCATAAAGGGTTAGTCAACCATCTTAAAACCGGTGTTCATATTTTTTACTACTAAGATTATCTAGGATTACTTTAGGTATTTTTTAGATCCATCTACTAACTAGAAACAAAAGTGTGTTGGTTAAAAAAGGGATAAAATTATAAATTGAATAGTGACCACTAATTTCCTGATTATTAGTGGTTGGAACATCACTTAAGTGGGACTCTCAAGTGTTATCAGAGTAATGATCACTCTTATGGATTTATTAGTGTTTGACCCTCACTTAAATTGAGTTCATGAATAATATATCTTAGTGTTGAATCTTTTTTCTCTTCATTGATCCTTATGGTAATATGTATTCATTCTTTGACATGTTCTTTTATTTATGATACAATTACCTATTTAATTTTATAAATTAAATTCATATTGTTCCTCAAAATCAATTATTTATACTTATATAATGATTTTTTATTTTTATATGTCTTGTTGAAGCTATCTTATTTGTTGTATATTTATCTTTTTACTGTTGGTTCTCTCTTTTTATCCTACTTAACATGAATTTAAATTTTGATCATTGCTCCATAAGTTTCTATAAATTGGTTTTTTAATAATATTGAGGTTTATTATATGAGGATATTGAGAAATAAAATTAAAAATATAGAAATTAATATTAATAAATTAATTAAGGTCATTAAAAAACATGTACTAATTCAAATAAATTTATAATGATTGAGTATGAAAAAAAAGTAAGAGAAGTTAAATCTCAAATCAGAGATAGAAACTTCATATGGATCAAAGAGAAGTTGAAAAACTCAGAATGGTAGCATAAAAATCAAAATGTGAGGTATCACCATGTAATTGTTTTCTCACTTATTCTAATTTGTTTAAAAAATTTCAAGATAACATAAATTTAAATAAAATCACTTTACTCAAAGATCAACAAGAGATAGCATATTTTAGTTTCTCTAAATTGAAGGACATTGATGATAAAAATACTGATTTTATACATCATTATTTAGGGGCTACAGATATTGTCATCTATGTATTAAAACAATATATTTATGTGATTTCATTGTTGAAATAATAAAATCATTTATTGGTTTTTGAAACTATAGTTTCAAAAGAGAACTATGAGAATAAAATTGAAATGGTAAATTTTTTTGGGGTTTCATTCCATGGTTCCTTTTACAGTTTCAATTTGGGATTCCTCTCCTTTGTTTCTATTTCTTCTGGTTTTGGGTTCATTTATCCAGATGGTTTCTAGTTCGGTTGTAAAGCCTCTTATCAGAGGGAATTGTGTGTGGTTTGTTTTTTTATATGTTTTTTTACTCAAATGGTTCTTGGAGGAAGGATCATTCCCTGGGAAACTCATGCCACATAAACCCTACCCTGACCCTGAGTACTGTTTCTTCTCTCTAGGTCAGTCAAGAGTGGTGGTTTGTCAGAGCATTGGGAGGTGGAATTTGGGAATTCATCGGTTCCCTAATGATTGATCCCCAAGCTTAGCTATTCAGTGAATGTGACGTATGGATAGTGGAGATTGTCATGGTTGATGGGTTTTTGGTTGATCTTGTTACCAGCTCTAGTGATGATAGGTTGGAGATTACCTTAGAGTTAGTTTCTCAATATATTGATAAAGATGGTGAAATTATTTATGGGGGTGATGGTATAGGTGATGAGGAATATTGGATGTCAGACCTCTAGTGGCTCATGGAGTGGGCTCGATGTTGTTAGTCTCAACTTTTTGAAATTTGAATTTTTGGACACATGGGATCATCTTTCGAGGGGTTTGAATTTGTTGTTTATGTTTTTTGTGATATGTCTTCTATTTTGAGCGTGTACTTCAAGAAAACAGTTTTAAGGAACTTCATGAGATGATGTTTAAAGTAAGAATTTGGTGCATGAATGAAACTAGACACACTATAAGGAATAGCTCTAGATGAGGATTTGGAGTAGGAAGTTTTCACCAGAGCATAACTATACATATTTTGATGTATTATAGGGTATAGAAATTTCCATCAGTACCAGACCTATGCAACCCTTTATGGGATAGCTATCCGAGCATCCATGCAAAGTTTTAGGCTTGACATAATGATGTATAAGCTAGGGATGGTCAGTTCCAAGTAGACTTATTTTGGAATGTCTTCTTTTATGGTTTTAATTGGTCGAAAATACTAGGGTTCACACTTATCCCATAAAATTATCATCTAAAAATACAAAAAGAATGGATTTGGTCTAATCTACACTTATAGATACTTAAAAAAACTACTCAATAAACATATTATATTCCAAAGAAAAATGTTAGGAGTAGTAAATATGATCGAAGGCACCATCATTATTATGATGAGTTCAAAAAATATAATTTATGCTTAATCAAAATGAAATATTCAAAATTTAGAAAAACAAATTTCATGAAAGTTATAGAAATATTTTGAATCTAATGTTGTTTTAATATATAATTTCTCCTCTAAAATAATTAGGTATGAGTTATGAAACCCCATTCCATTACATGTTCCAAAAAAATTTATTAACAATATTGAATTATTTTTTTACATGTAAAAAAGATTACTAATATGATGGATTTAAGAGGTTATTTACATAAAAGTTTATAATTCTAAAGTAATCATATTTTCTCTTAATCTTTATCATTTATTTCCTCATGAAACATCACATGTGTTGTCATTTTAGATTTTGAGAATTTTTTATTTAAATTTATTATGAACAATATAAGAATATTAATTTATTACTTGTGTTTCCTACAATGAGTTTTTTTGTATTATTAGAGTGATATGTTGATATTTTTATTATCAAGAAAACCATAAAAACATTTTCTATGATACACATAAGGATTTTCATGTAGCAAAATTTGGTGAAAGACATTCATGGGTTTGATTATACCTCAAAAATATGCTGAAATGGGAATTATTCTCACTTACATTCCTTTTCACTTGTTATCAAAGGTAGATAAGTAAACAAAAAAAATCCTAGTCAAAGGGGAAAAAATATAAAGGGGATAAAAGGATTGAGTTTTCTAAATAATGATAACACATCATCATTCTAAAGGGGATAAATTTATCAAAACTATTAAGGGGAAGATATGAAGATGAAATCCTAATCACATAGCTATTCACTATTGTTTTCCACCCTTATGTTGTTGTTTTTACTAGTTATGGGTTTCAGTTTCCTAACATTAGTATCAATAGAATTTCTTATATAATTTATTTTATTGATCTTAAACACTATTAAAATGGGTCTAATTTTTCATATAATTCATTTAATTGATATTAAATACTATTAAAATGGTCTATTTCAATAGTTCTCAAATTTTATTAGTAGGTGGAGGTCATTTGGAGAGCACACAATTAAATCAGAGGAAAATAAGTCAAATTTTACACATTTATACATGGTTTAGTTGGTTAAAACTCAAATACCATGATATATATTCATTAAATTGGTCTCAAAATTATTTTATTGATCCTTGGATATATGGTAAAGTATCTTTTAAAATATAAGTTAGTTTGTTTCAACCATTTGGATTCCCAGAAACTGTAATCTTTGAATATATCCAAAGTTATTCATAGTTAAGAGGGATGTTTGGTATTTTGGACATATCTCCCATTATAAACCTCCAATTTCCAACAAATTCAATGGATATAAATTAAATATAAATGAAATAAACTTTTTAGTTTTTTTATAGTGAGATTAGACTGTCTGGTTTTTCAAATACAAGTTCTAAGTGGTATTAAAAAACTAATTATCCTAATCTACCACACCCTTTGGCAATAAATATAAACCTTTGGTACCTTATTTGGAAAGCTCATCCAAGGGGGGCTCTTGAAAATTTAAATTTAAATGGGTTCCTCTTATCACATTATATTTTCTAGATATCTATATCTTCAAAGGGAGAGTTTAAAAGATAAAGGAGGTCCACATGATCCTCATCCTCTTCGCCATATAAATTTATGCAATGAGAAATCATTACTAGAGAGTTACACACTTTCATAGGGATTTTAAGGAAATTAATTTTCAACTATGTTGATGTATTTTATAGTTTAATATATTTCCATTAATTATATATTTTTATATATTTATTTGAATACAATGTTTTCATATGAATAAATGAATAACATTCTATTTCATAATCAATCATTTTGATATTTTAAGTGTATAACTTGTGTTTTTTTAGATATAGAATATAATAGACTTTTTATCTCACACATGTATGAGATATAAGTATTCTTTGGTATCCCTCATTCCATGTTTTGGTCTACGTAATATCCCAGACTTCGTGGTGGTATATCCATATTTAAATTTTTGTTTCAATCAATTAATTTGGGTTAATAAAAATTTTACTAGGTGTATGAGGGGACTCAAGGGTGTTCTGGGGGTCCAAGACACAAAAGTAAGGAAAATTAGGTCAAAATGTGCAAGGCACACGTTTGAATCATGGTTAATTAAACTATGAAACCTTTCCTATAAAATCGTACAGACTTGGATAGTGTCTTAACACACATTTGGAACATAGTTTTTTAAACCATGCAACCTTCCTAGGTAACTGTGTGAATCAACTTTCTTTAGACACTAGTGTGTGTGTGGTTTTTTAAACCATACAGGTAAAACATGCACCCTTGTAAAAGTTGGAAAATTTAAAAAAAATACCTTATGTGATTTTAAACCTTCACCTAATTTTCTCCACTCATTTCCTCCTACAAGACCTAGTGATAAGCCCTAGAAACCCAATATTCGTATAGGTGAATTCCCTTAAATCCTATGTTGTTTGGATCGTTGTTAGTTGCATATCAAATCTCCAGGTGCTTCTATACCCATTCTTACTTCTCTTTTTGGTTTAGGGTTTTATATTTATCTTATCTTCATTTGAATCTATAAATACCTCTTTTTCAATGAGATCTTGGTTGAGGATTCAAAGGGTCGCCAAATCAATATCAAAGGCTTCATTTAGGAGTGTGTTAAGTAATGTATTTGATTTAGGTGGTATACAAGTTTTATCCCATAGATTTTATATAGATTGGTTCATTTGGGGTTGTGTTCTTGTTCTTCCCTTATTGTGTTCTTGGTGATGTTTGTGATATTTTACATAATGGGTGTCTAAATGAAAAATTGAACCCCTAAAGATCCCCTCAAGATGCATGGAGTATGACTTGACCAATTTATGGAAACCTAAGGGGTGTTACGACCATCCCGAACATGGTTAATGGTAATGTAATGTGTTTAATTAACATGTAATTAAGTAGATCCCATGGCGAACATGTAGATCAATTGATATGATGATTACAAAAATATTAAGGGTAGTTGTGTGTAGATTTGTATAATAGTTAAGGGATCATTTGGCATAACATTAAAAATGTGCTAAATGGGATTAATGGGAATGTACTAAATAAAATGCAAATATTATTAGAAAGTTAGGCATGAGAAATGAGAATTAGAATAAATGGTTATGTAATATAAATGATAAATGTATTAATGGATTGTTTCATAATATTATTTTCTCTTATTAGTTTTTATTGGTTGAGAAGTTTCAAATGGTATTGGATATGGTTGGTTGTTATGTGGTTGGTTTGTGATGAGTGGATATATAAGAATGTGCACATGTCTTGGTAAAGTGGGTTATTGACTTAAGGTTCTACACCCACATGTCGAGTTGGAATGAGGTTCTAAACATCACCCCTCAATTCACATGTTAGAGAATGGGACAGAGTTCTATTCTCCTAACAATTTCATTAAACCCAGACTAAGTATTTGAGGTGAGAATAATTTAGTTGTGATGTGTTTACCCCCAGTGAGATAGGTAATTGGATTATTCTTATTTACATTGTGATCAATGAATATGCCAAATTCATTAAACATGTGACAACATTGGATTAAGAAATAAAATATGTTTCAAGTAATGAATCTGGATTTAATTATAGAATTACTAAAGAGAACTTTATGATTAATGGATACCTGAACTGCCTTTTATTTCATTTTCATTTATATTATATTTTCATGCACTATCTGTTTAGATTGGATATTTTTTAGACACAATTTTTGGTGACCTACTTATTTGTACTCACACCCTACTCGGTCCATTGTTGGTTACTCGAGAATATTTCATGGTTTAAGGTCAAGAAAAGTACAAAGGCAATGTGCTTGGTAATTGAGTTGGATTTGGGATGTTCATGATGAGGTTCTAGGTTTGGAGTCAGGATCGGTTAGGGGATTCCTATAGTTATCTCTATTTTGGGTTTTTTCACTTATCACTATAGAAAATCTTTTGACACCATTGACTGGAGTTTCATTTTCAAAGTTCTACAATGCTTTGGATTTAAATATACATTTATTTTGAGAATAAAAACTCTATTTAACTCTGCCTTCATTTCCATCGTGATCAATGGATCCCCCAAGGGGTATTTTAAATGCACTAAGGGCATCAGACAAGGAGATCCCCTTTCACCTATTCTGTTTGTTATTTCAGAATACTACCTTAGTAGATTACTTACCCGAATTTTCAAGAAAAGTAAACTAAATACCATCCAATCTTCTTGGAACATGAATGTACCTACCCATATTTTATATGTCGATGAAATTATTTTATTCCTAAATGGGGACAAAAGGAATATTCAGGTTTTAAAAACTGCTCTGACTCACTATGAGGAGGTCTCTGGTCAAGCTATCTACTGGAATAAATCATTTGTCTTTTTTGGTAAAAATTTCTCCCCACACAGAAAGGTCTCCATCACCAACAAATTAGAAATTAAATAGGGATCCTTCCCATTAAACTACCAAGGTGTTCCTATCTTTTGGGAAATGCCAAAATCCCTTTATTTTTCCTTCATTGTTGATCAAATCACTAAACAACTCTCCACCTGGAAAGGAAAATCCCTCTCCATGGCTGGCAGAATTTTTCTTGTTAATTCCACCATTGTCTCTAAAATGGTTTACTCTTTTACGGTTTATAAATAGCATGTTAACACCCTTAAAAAACTCAATGTCTATATAAAAAATTTTGTTTGGACCAGGGGTACCCTTTAAAGAAAACTTGTCACCATCCCTTGGGACACCTCCTATAAGCCTTTAGAAAAAAGTGGTCTTGTAATAAAAAATCATAGACTCTTTAATGATGCGCTCCAAGACAAACTCACCTGGAGGTTAATTCATACCAACTCTGATGCTTTGGATTTCCTTAAAACAGATTTCTTTATAAACATAAAAAATGAAACTTAAATTACATCACTTCTTTGATATGGACCTCTATCAAATGCACATACTTCAACATTATAACGAACTCTCGATGGATGGTTAGTACTGACTCTTCCATGAATATTTGGCTTGATAATTGGACCGGCACCCCCTAACATTTATGATTTCTCCTAATGAAACTATTGAAAAGACCAACTGCACCATTAAAAATGTTATTCACTCCCACAATAGTGATATCCCTGATAACACTGTTCAATTCATTGATAGTTATCCTTTCCCCAATACTGATGATTTTCTTATCTGGGAACCTGCTAATAAAGGAATCCTTGACTAAAAAAATTACTATGATCATAATTTCATAAACACTGAATCCAACTTTGAGTGGTTGGACCAATTTAACAAAACATGGATCAAGCCCTCAAGATTTACTCTTATTTGGAGAATTTATCATTATAGAATTCCTACTAAAGTTTGCATACAATCTCTTGGTATTCAGCTATACTCTAAAAGTCACTTTTGTAAGCAACACAGGGAAGATGTGCATCATCTCTTTTTGTCTTGTGCTACTACTTCTGCTCTTTGGAATTACATTTTTGACATATTTGGTTGTAGATGGATCCTCTATGATACTAATAGATCACAAATAAAGAGATGTGTTGCGAGAGGAATCTCAACAAATAAACAATATCTTCCTCTCTACCATTTCGGGGCTTCATCATGTGATCTGTAATGATAGAAACAATATGATTCATAATAATTCTTCACCAAATCTTAATGCAGGTAAATCCCGAATATTCCTTGCGACACGTGAGGCTGCCTCAATTCAAAAGGCTCACTGCAATAATACTATTAGGGACTTTGAGATTCTTTGGAGACTTTGCATTGAAGGCATCTTCAGACAACCCAAACACACCATTGAAGTATATGGTAGGTCCCGCTTCCAGGATGGATCAAGGTGAACGTTGATGGTGCCTCCAAAGGAAACCCAGGCCCTACCGGTTGCGGAGCGATCTTTAGAGACCGTCTTGGTATATTCCATGGATTATTTTTCACTGGTTGTGGAACTGTCTCATTACTAGAAGCTGAAATGATGGGTGTGATTTACGCTGTCGACTATGCACTTCAAAAGGATGAAGGAAGATTTGGATTGAAAGTGATTCGACCACCATCGTTCAAGAAACCTGGAAGGGGATGACTCATCTAGACTGCCCACTCACTACTCACTGGATGAAGTGCCTTAAAACTCTTCTACAGATCAACTTTATCGCCACTCATGCTTTCAGAGAAGCAAACAAGGTTTCGGATGCTCTTTCAAACATAGGAGTTAACCTGGAGATGACCTGGCTTGATGCACACCCTCTTGATCTTTTTCAGCTTTGTGATAATGACTCTAGGAAACTCCCATCATTTAGACTCTTATAACCTCTTCTTTTATATTCAATAAATTGTGCCTCGGTCATTGACCGAAGTACTACCTTTTTTAAAAAAAATAGTTACTGTTGGTTTTGGTGTGTACCTAGTTTAGAGAGATAGTTATTTAGGCATGTTCATTGATTATTCTATTCTATTTTCTCAATTCTATATGTTTTTTTTATAGATTACTTAGGTAAAGAGGGTATAGTCTCCCCACATGGCCTTTATACCCTCACTGTAAGCTATCAATTTCTGGTATATGAGGTGTCATGCTTGAGGTCATGTGATGACCTGGCTCGAGGCACCAGTTTATTGGCACCCAGTTCATGGATGTTACAATACAGTATCATATGAGGTCTTTTTTGTGACTTACTATTTGGGAAATGGTAGTTAGGATTCTAAGAAGGTGTTGTGCCTTGGTAATGATACCATGATTAGGAGTATCTAACCCATGTATGAGGGAAACCCCAAGTCACCTGGGGTGGGAATTATTGTTCTTGTTTTGTGTTGATACAGTTTATGATATTTCACCATAGGTTGATGCACTTATTATGTGATGTGATAGTTTTATGATATTTTACTCATGGATATAATGGAACGACATTGTTCTTTCAGGCATAATTCTATAAACCTTAGTATATAGGTGACATGTATCATGGTAGGTACACACATGGGGTGGGTTTGTGGGAAATAAAGAGTAAGATGCATTTTATTTTCTTGAAATTTATAAAAATGATGTCTAATGAAATGATGAAAATTGGTAAAAAGGGAAGAAAAATTTTAAATAATGACTAAATAATTTTTCATAATAAGGGCTTTTAAATGGAATAAAGATATGTTGAAGTGAGTGGTGATATGAAAATATTTTTTAGATGGTGTAAAAGGTAATACTTGTAACCGTGTGAGTTAGTTACCCCGTGTTAGCCATGTTCCTAGATAGGTATAGTTTAGGGTAGTGTCTTGGGTATGATAAGGTCTATTTGGATTAGTGTATGAAAAATTATTTGTTATGGCTAGTATTGGTCCTTCCTTTATATTTATGTAAGATTTATGGTTTCTATTCTGATTCTCAAGTGTGGAATTATAGAGAGATTCCACCATAGAGATGTGTTCTTTTTGGGGGATAAGAGGACATTACTGAGAATCCTCCTCTAGTATTATAGTAAGTGAAAATGGTGGTCCAATATAATAGAGAAGATCAGTTCCATGATAATATTTCTCAATTCATGTAGATGATTGAATGGGACCCAGGATGGTTTGTACCGAGTATGTTCAAGTTGAACAAAGCGTTTTAATTGCATCACCCTCCAACCATTACTAGAGAGGGTGGGTTAGAAGCAAATGGGTTTTGGATAGATTATATCCATCTGATTCTTGATAATTTGGAGTCTCCTTCTGAGAAGCGATTTATGTTAGTAGCCTATATGTTGTGGTGTCGGGAAAAGAATTGGTGGGACCACATGGTTCAAACAAAGTAGGCCTAAGGAATGATGTGGAAATATTTCCAAGATAAGTTTCTTGAAAACTTCTTTCTATAAACCTTGAGGTAGGAAAAGGTATATAATTTTATGTGTTTGAACCAAGGGTCAATTTTGGTGATGGATTATGCTAGTAATTTCACCAATTTGAGATTCTTCATTCCAATTTTGGATGGGGATGAGGAAATTGTGGTGAACTGTTCCCAATATGGGATTAGGAATAAAATTAAGTCCCAAGTGAATATCTTCTATCTTAATAGGATTATAGAGTTAGTAGACTATGCCCTTATCTTATAAGGTAACCTAAAGGGAGATTCATGTAGGATACTTATGGTGTCAGTTGGGTGGGAATGTAATGAAGATTCTGAGAGCAAGAAGTGTCGCTTTGGAAGTTTCCATTTGGGTGAAAGTGTACAAAGTTGCAAGAAGAGAGGGATAGTTCCTCAAGGTGGTTATCAAATGTTCTATTACCACTATAGATGGTCAGGGTACATGTGAGGTTAGTTTCCATGTCCAAAAGTTGAGTACCATTCATGTGGTAGGTTGGGACATATACAAAGGTACTATAATTACTCTTATAAACCTTCCACATATGAAGTTAAAAGTCAGGTGTTGAATTCAAGAAAGGTTTTTGTCACCTCGTACCAGGTTTATAGTTAGAGCTCCACAGGTCATACCAGTAGGGGTGGTGGATGTGTAACTTTAGGGATATATGTTCCATACCAGTTTGGCAGTGTACTATAGGGTACTAATACTAGAGCCTAGTGTATAGGGGTAGGTATTCTTCAGATAGTTCAGTCTACACTAAGAGGTGGTGAGGCTGGACCATCTATCTTTTGAGGCATGATTCTTGTAGCTTCTATTCTTACTAGTGTTGTATTTGACATAGGTGTTATGTATTCTTTTATTTATACACAATTCGTTGTTTTGTTGGGACTAACTCTGGAAATTTTGTGTGGGGTTATGTGAATTGATACTTCTTTGAGGGCACGAGTTGAGAATATGAGACAATGTAAGGGTCATGCTTTAGAGGTTGGTGGATATTGTTTTCCAAGGAACCTATTTTTCCTTGAGTTGTTAGGTTTTGACCTAATTTGGGTTATGGAATGGTTGGTGTTGTATCAAGCCTATATCAATTGTTACCAATATTGGGTAATGTTCACGTCTTTTGATGGAGAAAATTATGTTCTTCGTAGTGAGTGGGATGTTCGAGTAGGCCATACAGTACCAATTTTCTAGCAATTGGGAGAGCTTATAACTCAAGTGGATTTCCTTTTTCTAGATGAAGGATGAAGGTAGAAACCAGTCTTCCCTCCCATTATGGGTCAATTTCAAAATTTGTTTCCAAGGGAATTATTAGGGCTACCACCTTAGATATACGTTAAGTTTACAATTGAGCGCTACTAGGGGAAGAACCGGTTTCCATTCCTCCATATTGAATAGTGATGGAAGAACTCCAGAAACATAAGGTTTAGGTGGAATAATTGGAGAAAATGGGTGCATTCATCCTAGTATGTCACCTTGTGGATCTCCCATGCTATTTTACAAGAAGTATGATAGGTCATTAAGGTTGTGTGTTGAATATAGAATGTTGAATTAGATTATAGTTAAGAATAGGTAACCACTTCCCAGAATTGGTGATCTGTTTAACCAATTGAAGGGTGCTTTAGTGTTCTCCAATATCAATTTTAGATCAGGATACCATCAGTTAAGGGTGAGACCTTCTAACATACCATATAAAGAATTCAAGAGTAGATATGGGTTCAATGATTTTGTGGTGATGTCGTTCGGGTTGATCAACACAATAGTTAAGTTCATGGTTTTAATGAACTAGATTTCACCCATACTTAGATCAGTTCATGGTTGCCTTTTATGATGACATCTTGGTGTACTCAAGAACTCCTTACTATCAATAAAAACATCTTATTGTCTTGTGTACACTAATAGAGCATAGTCTTCATTATGATATATCAAAATTTCAATTCTGGATTGATATGGTGCATTTCTTGGGTCACATAATTTCCATGTAAGGTGTTTCATTGGATACAAATAAATTTTAGGTTTTGGTATTTTGGGATCACGCTAGGAATGTTTATAATGTTTGGAGTTTTCTAGGATTGTACAATTATTACCACAGGTTAATTAGGGATTTATCTCATTTGAATGTTCCACCCTTAGGCTTAACCAATAAGGGAGTTATGTTTGATTTGTCAAAGGCATGAAAGAATTATTTCCAATATTTGAAGAATCGGTTGGATATCACACTGATCCTGGTCTTACTCAAACCAGGTAAGAGGTACACCTTGTTATGTGATATTTCTAGTGTTGGACATGGAGAATGTTTTATGCAATATGATTATGTTGTAGCATATGGGTCAAGACATTTGAGGTTTCATGAAAGAAATCATCCAAATAATGATCATGATTTGGATTTTGTGGTTTATTCTTTATGTTTTGGAATCATTACTTGTTGGGAGAGCAGCTCATGGTTTTTACTGATCATAAAATCATAAGTACATATTCTCTCAACATGATTTTAATATTTTTTAGCGATTTTGGGTCAAGTACACACAGTACTTTGATTTCAAGATGGTTTACACACCAGTCAAAAGGAATAGTGTTGCGCATACTCTGAGCTGGAAGACTCAAGATCAGGTGGTTCTGGAATCTAACTCTGAGTAGAGAACGATGGATTTTTTTGCTGAGATATACCTGGAGGTAAAAGATGGGCATATATAGATGACTCTCACATCAATAGCATTTGATTTAGTGCTTTTGAGTTGGTTTAAGCATACCCATATTGAGGATTTAGAGTTTTTATCTATGATGGAAAGTCTTAATGGCGGGGATTCACCTTTTAGTTGGGCTATTGGTGATGATGGGATTATCAGTGTTTGTGAACATGTGGTTGTGCCAGTGTGTATGGAAGAAGATTTTAGGCATGATTTACATGCACCAAAGTGGGTAGTTCATCCTGGTTTTACTAATATGTATCATGACCTTCATAGGAAGTATTGGTGTTCATGAATGAAGAAAGAGGTTTTGGATTTTGTGGCATGATGCCTTACCTCTCAACAGATGAAGGATGAGCACCATCTCCAAGGTGGTTTTTTACCTCCTTTTCCCATTCCTGATAAAAAATGGGATAATGTATTAATGTAATTCATAGTGGGTCTTGCGAATATGCCTCAAAATAAAGATAAAGTATGGTTAATCATGGATTAATTGAAACTTTTGGCCCATTTCATTCCAATATAAAAGACTTGCACAATTGATTAGTTTGGTGGATTATATTTTTTGGAGATAGTGTGGTTTCACAGTGTGCTGAGAACCATAGTTTTGGATTTCAATTCATGTTTCACATCTCATTTCTAGATGATGCTATAGAAGGTTCTTGGTACCCATGTGTTTTTGAGTACAATCTATCACCCACAAACAGATGGGCAGTATGAATGTACAATTCAGGTATTAGAGGATATGTTCAGATCTTGTATTCTATATTTTGGTTGTTTGTGGGAAAAGAACTTTTTTCTTATTGAGTTTTCCAAAAACAATAGTTTTCATTCAATGATTCATATAGAACCTTTTGAGGCACTCTATGGGAGAAAATTTAGATCTTTTTTGTGTTGGTTAGAAGCTGGGGAGTCTGAGGTATTGGGACTAAGTCTGATACAGGATACATCAAAAAAGGATTGATTGATTCAGAAGGAAATTAAAATGCATCATGGTAGGAAAATCTATGAACAGATATACGTAGTCGAACTCTTAAGTTTATGGTGTGTGATATTATGTTTCTTTGGGTTCCATTAAGGTTGAGTCGCTATTGAATTTAAAAATAGGGAATGATGGCAACCAAGTATGTGGTGTCATTTGAGATCATGGAGAGGATCGAACTAATGTCTTACTAATTTCCTCTTCCAAAATGGTATAGTGGAGTGTAGGGTGTTTTTCATTTTTCAAAACTTCAGAAATATAACTTGGATCCATCACATGTGATAAGCATTGATGATGTTGATATTGAGGCGGATGTGTCCTCTGAGAAGAATCTGATTTGTATTTTGCACCATAGTGATAATGTCTTGTGGGGCATGGTTGTTCCCCTGGTTTGAGTTCTATAGAAACACTAGAATGTTTAGGAAGAAAATTTAATGTGAGAATCAGATATGTGGGACTAGTGTCCAAATCTCTTTTCTTTGGTAACTTAATAATTCTTGGGAAGAGAAGCTCAATGATGAACCGTCATAAGGTGGGGAGGTTGTAAGTTACCATAATTCATGGAGGTATGTAACTATTTAAATTTTGATTTCAATATATTTTTTTGGATTAATGAAATGTTTCACAGGTGTATAAGGTGACTTAGGGGTGTTCTGGGGATTTAGAACATGAATTGGAGGAAAATCGGGCTAAATTGTGCAAGTTGCACAGTTAGAGAAAAGTTATGTAAACCCTGTGGACATTCCACAAAAACCATGCAACCCTGCACAGTGTCATAATGCATGGTTAGTATAGATTTTGTTAAACTATGCAACATTATTTGGTAACTGTGTGACCAAAATTCCTTTAGATATTGTCTTGCACACGGTTTGTGCATGGTTTGTGCACGGTTTGTCAAACTATGTGGGTAAACTTTTCACCCCTATAAAAGTTAGAAAATTTAAAAAAATTCACTTATGAGAATTTAAACCTTAACCCCATTTTCTCCCCTCATTTCCTCCTATATTCCCTAGTGATGAACCATAGTGACACAAGCTTCCAATAGGTGGTTCTCCTTTAATATTAATTAATTTGAAGCACTATTGGTTGGGGATCAATGCTTTGGGTGAGGCTAAACCCTCTCTTTATTTTCATTTTGGATTGGGGTTTCCAACTTTATCTTATCTACATTTGAAACTATAAATACCTATTTTTTCAGTGAGAACTAGGTTGAGGATTCAAAGGGTGGTCAAATCGAGATATAAGGTTATTTTAAGATTATTTTCATCAATGGATTCAAATTAGGTGGTCTACAAGTTATATCCCAAATCTTTTATATATATTTGTCCATGTTTGTTTGTGTTCTTGTTCTTCCCTTGTTGTTTTATTCATTCAATTTGTAAGATTTAACATAATGGGTGTCTAAATGAAAAATTTAACCCCTCCTGATCCCCACGAGATTCATAGAGGATGAATTTACCGATTTAAGGCCAGCCAAGGGGCATTTTGACCCTCTCGAACATGGTTAATGGAAACGTAAAGTGTGGAATTCACTTATAATTACATAGATCCCATGCTGAACATGTAAATTAGTTGATGTGATGATTAAGGAAATATTTTGGGTGGTTGTGACTAGATATGAAAAATGGATAAGGGGGAGTTTGGATTAACAAGAAAAATGAACTAAATGGGATTAATGGGAATGTAATAAATAAATTGTGAATATGATTATCAAGTTAATCATGGGAAATGAGAATTGGAGTGAAATGTTATGTAATAAAAATGATAAATGTGTTAAAGGATTGTGGAATAATATTATTTTCCCATATTATTTTTTATTGACTGAGATATTGTAAATGGTATTGGATATGGTTTTTTGTGATGTGGTTAGTGTGTGGTGAATAGATAAATAAGCACGTGCACATGGCTTGCTAGAGTGGGGTATTTAATTGAGGTTCTACCTCCATGGGTCGAGTTGGACTAAGGCTCTTAACTCCATGCCACAATTCACAGGTTAGGGAAGGGGAAAAAGTTTTATTCAATAAGTATTACATTCCACCCGGACTAAGGTTTTGAGGTGAGGATAATGTGGTTGTTGTGATGTGTTTACCCATAGTGAGATAGGGAATTGACTTATTCCCATTTTCATTATGATTGATGAATATTCCTAATCCATTAAACACATGACAAGAGTGAATTAAGAACTAAATGATGTTTCAAGTATTGAATCTTGATTTAATTATAGAATAACTGAGGAGAACATTTTGACTAATGGATTCCCAAACTGTATTTTATTTAATTATCAGTTATTTTATACATCAATGCCCTATCTTTTTATACTGGATATTTTTTAGACACTTTTGGTGGTGGCCTACTAAGTTGTACTCACACCCTGCTCAGGCTACCATTGGGTACTCTGGCGGATTTGAAGGTTGCGGGTCTGGAAAAGGACATAGTCCCCATGCTTGGGAATTGAGTCGAATTTGGGATGTGTATGGATGAGTTTTTGGACTTAGAGTTAAGACTGTTTTGGGGGTTCTGCTGGTTGTCTCTACTTTGGGTTTTTTTCACTTGGCATAGAAGCCTGACATGACATAATTATTGTTGGTTGTGGTTTGTACACAATTTTGGGAGATGGTTATTTATAAATTTTCATTGATTAGTCTATGTTTTTTTGATATTCTATCTGTTTTCTATTGTGTATTAATCTGGTAAAGAAGTTATAGTCTCCCTATGTGAATTTTAGACCATCTCTTGTAGTCATCAACTTGGTGGCATGTGATGGCCTAGCTTGGGAACCAATTTAGTAGCACCCAATTCGGGGACGTTACAGTTCAAATCATGACTAAATTACTTTTTTATTGAGGTTTGGTTCTAAATTCAACATTTTAAAGGGCGAGATGAGAGTCAACATCTTGGTTTTCCTAAACCAAATAATTGTATTTAAAAAATCCCATTTAAAAATAATTAAATTAATAATATGTGCAGTAAAATTTTAATGATATATTTTCTATATATCTCTTATACCGTCTTCCATTATTCAAATATCAAAGACAATGGTTTAGTTTTTTTATTTCTTCGAATTAATTTGAACAATTCTCAAAACCCCCACTTTAAGTTTAATTATATAAAACATATTTATTAATACATAATCTTTATCTTTAATGATCTTTAAAAAATGACTTAGGATCTACAATATACTATATCCCATTTTTAAAACCAAATTAATTTGATACATTATTTTAGCATGATCAAGTCCCATTTCCTTACTTGTTATTTTTTCTATAGATTATGTTGTCAAAGGGGGAGGATTCATATAAATCTAAAGTTATTTTAAATGAATTAATAGGAATTTTTATTATATCCTAATAAAAAGGGTGAATTGAGTGGTTTTTATTATTAATTCAATTTAAATTGTTTTTATGTAATTTCATAGAACATAGTCGAGTTTTACGATAATCATTGATTATTAACAAAACTAATTGGAAAGCTTAATACTCACATATATAAAATTCATGTTAGATTTATTTTTAATATACTAAGGAATTTAAATAATACACTTTATTGTCAGAATTGATGTTTTAATTATTTAAAATATTGGATAATTGATCATATATAAATGGTAAATAATGGAAATTGAAGAGACCCATCATGATATTAATAGAGATTTATGATTCCATGAGACAAGAAGAAAGGATCATTAAGTCTCTATGAGAATATGAGAAAATTTTTGGATGCATATAAGGAAACATTTGGTATCATGTAAGAAATGACTATGGAATAAGTATATTGGTTTTCTTTATTGAATCAAGAAATTTAGTGGAGATTATTATATTAATTACTAGATCATGAAAATATGATAAATTATTGTTTTAGGTGTTTCACATTTGCTTTATTCCCTTCCTTGGTTGGTGTTAAGAATTTAAAGATGTCTCATTGGTGATTTTCATTTGTGGTTTTCATAGGTGATTCTATTTCTATTGAAATTAGTGTCTCAATAGATCTAATTCTCATATTTATGTGAAGTATTTCCCTAATGATAATTAAACTTCAATGATAGTTTCTTGCTGGTGATTAATCCTTTTCATTGATGAAGGTGGATTCTTCATGCAGTTTCAGTTATGGTGGTCTCTAATTTTATTGGTATGTTTGGGTCTTCTTTGTAGAGTTATTTTTTTGGTGTTGGATTTTCTGTGTGCAATTTTTTATGCTTGGAAATTCTTGTTAATATAATGTGGTATTGGTAGAAACATTCAATAATATTTGTAACAAACCATCTTGGGTTAATGCAGACTATCACCCGAACTAGCTCATTATAGGTCCCATAACATGTTCTCGATCATCATAGTCTAGTTACAATAACTGAGGTTATCGAAACATATCCACTTGGGAATGATTTCACCCTCTATATCTATAAACCAAGAAAATACAATTGAGAATTTATAAGTATGTATTTAGTTATTAATAACTCATGATAAAGAAAATAATTAATTTCTAGATATTATCTAACAAAACAAGTAATAATTACCAAGATTAAATAATGCTCCAATATTTACATTAATAATAAATTAAAACCCCTTTAAACAAGTTCAAAATATGCAATGATATAACAGAGTGAAAGATGGTTGAAATGGTTGGCATCCAACTAGACTTGAAAATATCCAAATGATCCCAACATACTTACCAAGATATATTCATGTGACTCTAAGTCACTATCAAGAATAAAAATCTACTCATCTTTCCAAGGATGTGTGGAATAATCCCAACATGCCTACATACAAAATAAAGAATACATACCCACCAATTTGATTATATAGGGTGTGGGTAAATTCCTATTAGGATTCCACAAATATTATATTTCATTCAATTCATAAGAGAAACCAAGAGCACTAGTTTAAAAATAAAGAGTATCTAATAGTTATATTTTATATTTATAGGATAGAAAATAAATAACATATCAAATGTCCCATTTTCAGATAGTAATCTAAATTTTAAAAAAAAATTAATTAAAATATATCAATGTCGATTTTAGAAGTTGATTTTCCAAAACCTTAATGATTGGAAATAAACTATCTCTTTTATTTTGAAAACCCTTACAAATTCCCAAAGCTTGATTAATTAAAGTAAAAATACTATATAAGAAACATCAATTGAAACTGATAATAAATAATGAAAATCAAATAATAAAAAATCAATCTCAACCATAAATCACTGATAATATTATGAGAATAAATAAACTAGGAAGAAAAGTAACTCATATGTCAAATAATATATGTTAAAACATAATAGGTAGTACTAATCATGGGGAATCCTGTTAGGGACCACTGAGACAATCTTGGTCATGCCTATATGGAACCAATATCATGCCAGTATTATGATCCTACACTCACCACCTGAATCGTTCTCAGCTAGACTCATCAGGGAAAATCCCAATAGCAATAAAAACCTTAACCATAGGCTACGAGCTAGTGAAAACACTTAACTATAAAAATATCTATCACTTGATCTCCAACATAGTTTCCCCATGTTTTCCCATGAATCTAGATAATGTGGGTGAGTCATTTATATTACAATAATAACTAAACAATAGTGAAACAGTAAGCAATGGGTCACAAAAAATAATGATATATCCCACCTCCAAAACTCATTAATAAATATTCCCTTCCCCAATTCATAATCAACCAAAAATAATCAAATAATTTTAAAGTACACACAAATATAATAAATAAATAAATTAATGGGGATAAAAATGGTGTATTTATATTTATTAAAAGCATTACATAAGGTGATAAGTGGTCCTTCAGTTTAATATTTGAACCAAATACATTAAAAAACTTTCTTAAAACTTATTTGTATGTGATAAAAGTTCAAGGAACACATGAATAAAATCAAAAATAATTATGACCATTTAAATAAATTCATTAAACAAGTTCATAATTTAAACACTCATCTTTAAAACATAAAAAATCCTTAAACCATTAAACACCCCACTTTCTAATTTACATTTGGTTCACAACCCCGTGAATAGATCCTTTCCTTAAAAAACCATTATTTTTATTTTTTTCAAAGAAACATATTGCATGAAACACCAATTTGAAAATAAATTCCTTTAAATTATGAAATAAAAAAATTAAAAGGAAACTAAATTAATTTATATAAAACCTTTGACAAATCACATCAAGTTTATAATATATAAGACACTACTATAGTAGGTAAACACTTTATCTTGAAACTATTACACAATGCACACTATAAAGAGCCTTTATTAATGAATTTAATTAAAAATTGAATTTTAAGATTTTAGTTTAACCAGATTATAATAATTTTTTAATTTCACATATCAAAATTATCGTAAGATGTGTTTTTTTGAATTTTTTGAAATAATTTATTTTTAGGTATATAGTAGAACAACAAAAAAAATTCTAGAACGATCACGGTTATGAAATTATCCTAATGAAATAACAAAATGAAAGTTTTTTAAAAATTTATATTAAATATTTATATTAATAAAATGAAACAAATCATTTAAAATTATAATATTATATTTATAAAACCCAAGTTTATCATTTCAGAAATGTAAGTATAATTTCACTCAAAAAAAATATTTTACTGTCCTTATATTAAAAAATAGTTTTTTCCACTTATAAGAATATAATATAGCATAATGGATTTAATATTTAATATCCTCACATATTTAATACTTAATATGTTCAATTTAATTTTTAGTCATAAATATAAGACTACAAGGATTAAATATAATTGTTCTAATAATGGTAAAATTTTTATTTTCAATGAATTGATTTATTCATATTGCATAATTTTTTTCTAATAAATTAATTTAAACTATTTTCAAAATTCAATTTAATATAATTTTTAATACTATATTAAAATAAATTATCACTCATTCAATTTTTATTCAACACTAAAAAATATTAATAACACTTCATTGTAAAAACATCATTTCTATACAAAAAAATGGTTTTCATATCTTATATGTTTTAATTTAAATGTTGATTTTATCATATTTATAAATTGAACTGTATTTAATAGATATTAAATTTAGGTTAATCACACCAAATAAAATTTAAAATTGTTTCATTATATTTTTAATAAAATATAAACTACTAGGGTACAGACTAGTTACCAAGGTAAAAAACCAAAATGGTAAAATATAAACAAAATAAGTGTTAAAAGGGTTGAAACATGTTTAAAAAATATTTTGGAATTGTTTGTTGAGGAATTATAAACACAAGGAAACCCAAAACTAAATTATTTATAACTTTTTATGTCATTGAACCATGAATAGTGTAATGATATCGCTAAAAAGTAAAGGTTATTCACAAAAGTGCCCATTTCTTCACTTATAAAAGGGGACACATACACCCCTTAATGTTACACCCATTCCTTTTAATTACTTATGGAAAATCTACCATTTTTCTCATAATATAATCTTATCACAATTTCATAATCCCATGTTCACCATAATTTAGATTAATCTCTTCATTTCAAATGATACTTTCAAGATAAATTTCAAGGTCCCAAGGTGAGTATAACTTACTCCCTATCATTTCTTCTTAATCCTTCTCTTCTAACCATATACTATCCATATATATATATAATGACTTTAGTTTCATTATTATTCAAAATATTACTTATATTAAAGGAATAAAAACTATTTATTCTTTTACATTCACTTATAAAAACAATAGAACAGTAATCATGCATTTTGCGGAATACCGCCTCCACAAAGTAACATTTTTCATTTTTCATATTGATTTTATTTATATATTAAAATTAATTAAAATATGATTCAATAACATATAAACATATAAATATTATCTTTATTATTTATTTATAATGATATTATATACTTCCTTAACCATACTCAACCATTATGATATAGGGTGTTCAAGTTTGGGGTTTGTTTAACCACCTACTTGAACAATGAAATAAAACTCTCTCATAGATGACTATAGGAAATTAAACACTAATTATATTATAATTTAATAATAAAATATTTATTGATTTTTTGTTATGGAATTGTTATATTAAGTATTCAAATTATTATTAAAACATTATCTTTGATCATTAAAATTACCGAAATAAGCCAACATTGAGTCAATATTTACGCAAACATAAGTAAAAAATATAAAATAAATAAATTTAATATGATAATAAATGGTATCTATTAAATGAAATATAGGTGAATAAGGTTTCAAAGAAGGTATATAATAAACTTAATTTTATTATTCAATAAGTAGAGCATATTTGAAGAATGAATCATGAACATGGTTAGGATTTCTTATCCCAATTTTCAATTCCTTTAGATATACTTTTTATTATACAACATGTTTTATATAAAATGGTGTATCAAATTCCCTTTAATATTTTTTTCATGATCCACTCATTATTTATAGTATTTATTTTTTCATTTTAAATCATATCCCTCATAGAGTTTTGAATTGAAATTTTTTAACGTTGTAAGGTTTTTCTATCTATAATTCCTCTCTTTGAGAGATGTTTTGTATTATCACTCGTATAGAAATGGTATTTTTATGTCACTTTTTCTGATTTTTTATTTTAGTCACCTAATTATATAAATTTATGAGATGTGGTAAATACTTTTTCACATATGTTAATAAAACCTGACGTAATAAAAATATTTTTACATTAGTTTTTAGAAAAATAACATAGAAATACCTTAAATCTATATTAATATCTTGGATTTTCACTTTTTTTGGAATAAATGATGTGAAAAACAATTTATTAGGAAATTTATTTTAAATAATCAATGTGATAAAGGATTTTTGACATTGGTTATTCCAAAATAGATTTTAAAACCTAACTATTTGACATTTTTCATGTTGGTTATTCTATAACCAACATGAAAATAATTTTTTTATTTCAATTTTAAAAAGGTACCCAAAAGTACAAAAAACATAAATATGAAAAAATAGTAAAAAAAATCTATAAAATAATCATATATTCAAATCATTTTGAATTTATAATTGTAATTTAAACTTTGTAGTATGTATTAAAAATAAAATAGAAACCAGTCAAAACTATGAAATCTTATAGCCATTCTCTTTTTAAGTGATTTATATTTTTTTGATTTAAAAGGGAACGGTTCATCAAAAAAATAAAAATTAAAAATAAATCATTTAACATGTATCCAAAATATAATTATAAGATAAATTAAACTAAATATTATAATAAAATCAATCCTTGATGGATTTTCTAATAGTTCCAGCACATTCCTCTATTCCTTCTTTGTGATGAAAATTCTATTTCAAAATTATTTTCAATTAATAATAACATTTTATGTACTTTCTATCAAAATATAGTAATTATAAATGATAATTCACATTTATTTTTATATATTTGATCTTTTCACTCATAATTATTATTATCTATCTAAAGTAATCAAATACCCTATTTGAAAATGATATGTATGAAATAAAATTAAAATTAACTATAATATGAAAGTATTTAAATTATCAAACTTATTTTTTTAATATTTTCTAAAAAATCACACTTATCCTTGTATATAAAATAATCAATAAGTTATCATCTCTCTTGAACAAAAATAACTAATAACCAATGGACACTAATATAAAAAATATATAATGTGACTAGTTATTTAGTTAAGATAAATTAAACATTAATAAATATATGTTTCATTCCATTCAATATAATCAATCATCCATCACAAAATTACATTATTTTGAAATATTTAGGTAATATATGTTTTTATTTTTTCTTCTATCATTTTCATCACTTTTGGTGAAATACATTTTGGGACCAAAAATCCATATACTGAAGTAGAATCATACTAAACACAAATTATATAAATTTTACCCAATAAAAAACAAAAATAATTATAAAGTTTCAATAAATTAAAATTACTAGAATATATATGATAATAAACTTGCATGGAAAAGACTTAACTTGTGTTTATTCCCAATAAAACTCTAGTTTCAAGATCCATGATATCTCACTTCAAAAAAATAAGTTAGTTGGCACCCACAAATATTATCATCCATTGTAAGCTCATAAAAATCCAAAAAATATTAATATGTTGATAATCTATTATATATAGAAGAAGTAGTATTCGATGTTATAGAAACTTGTACTTGTTGTTATAAATACAGAATGTATTTACCTGTAAATTATTCCTATAAAAATAGATAAATATATAAAATTTAAAATGATAAAACAAATTTACCCTCACGATATTATAATGGATATAATATATACATTTCACATTGGTAGTTTTTTTAACATGTCAATATAGAAAAACTAAAAAATGGTTAATACTTTATCCAACTATATCAACCTCATTAGTAGGAAATGGTACTCTTGTTGATCTATCTATAATATCCTATATTTTTACCCTAATTTTCTCCATATCTATTTGTTGATAAATAAATATATCCCAAATATAATATACAATTTCATATAGAAAAATATGATATCATGGATCCTCAACATATAACTCATAATAAATGAGAAGGTGTGGAGGAGTGGGTGTTGGAGTTAGATAAGTAGGAGGAGGTGGAGGAGTGGGATCTGTAGGCTTAGGTGGAGGACTAAGATTTTTATGTTGAGGAGTATGGGTGGAAATGTAGCCTGAAACTATTTTTTCATGTCTACAGACATAAACTATACCAAATCTTTGATCCTCTCCTCTATCACCTCAATCATATCTTGAATATTTTCTTCCAAATAATCTATTTTCAATTTATACACATCCTGCTTTGAATATTATCCAAAATGAACAAACTATTTTTTTATTGATGTACATGTCATGTATCATAATTCGCTGCTTGGGTGTTTGGTTTTTTCCAATGAATTAGCTAAAATATCCATCCTACCCATAGGTATGAAGTTACCCAGTATGTTATGCTCCTAAAGTAATTAATTTATAGAATAGTTGAGAAATTTATTAGTGAATAAAAATATATCAAGAGATGAATTAACTTAAATTACATAAATATATTAAATAAATTAAAATCCTCTCAACTATATCCATTAACTCTTCCATAATATATTTTTACTTTTTTCTCATTCAATCCATCTTCTATTTTTCATGGCTAACTAAGGGATTATTTCTAACCTCTATAGATCTAGAAGACACAACTCTCAGTTTCTAAAATATTTTGACCATAATTTGTTCTTCCAATAAATTATACCCTTCCCAATATAACTTATAAATGTATATGCTTTTGGATTGGATATTTAGATGAGATCTATTTATCAACTATAAATTAAGAATAAAAAATCATTAATATAAAACAAACTTATAGAAGATAAAATTTCACTTAAAAAATGATTCTTGTCACCTAATTTCAATAAACTTCTTCCATGTATCTTCATATAGATAAGGATATATTTCACATGGACTTTTATTTTTTATTTCACCAAAAATTAAATATCTTGTGAGGTTAATTTAAAATAAATTCATATCCTAGAGGCCAAATATAATAATTTCTTCCTATTATCTCTAGTGTTAGGTATATTATATGTTATATAATAATTAGTAAAGAAAACCTATATTAGAAAAAATGTTTCAAGATAACTAAAATAATAAAAAATTGTCGTAATAAAATTTCCCCCCATAATTGAGATATTGTCCCTTTGTCGACACTTTTCCAATCACAATTCAAAATACTAACATGGGATTGAGATTCAATTGAAACAAAATTCCTAAATTTCTTTCAATTTAGACCCCTAGGAATATCACTATCATCAATGTCAACTAATATCCTATGGTTCTGACTATAGGTATCTAATAATTTTTTTAAAAGTGTGTACCATTTTTACCAACACTAAAAGTATTCTATAACCCAATATATGTAGATGGATCATGTGCAAGAGGATGAGGAGGCTCTTTAGAAGTATGTGTATTGTTCTTCCTATAAGCTCAAGGTGACTCTAATATTTTATCCGAAATTTTTATTCATATTTTTTTAGTATTTTACTGAAATGTTAACAATATTAATTATAGGTGTGTTAAATTACATAAATGAAGGGAAAAATCAAACTGTTACATAAAAATGTGAATAATAATTTCAAAAGGAAAAAAACAATCAATAATAAAAAAACAAGTCTTAAGTATAAATTAATAAAAATCTATTATTTATATTTAAAGTTTAATATTTAAAAAATGAAACAAAAAAATAAACTCATATAGAAAAAAAAATTAACATGTTAGTTATAATATGTGTTTTAATTAAAAAAAATTTAACTAATATATCTAATATTTTATGAACTTTAAGAAATTAAATACTAAATAAGTATATGATACCTATAATATTACGAAGTCACTTAGAAGATTTTTTGTTCTCATATTTATTCCTCCTAATTATTCCATATGGAACAAACCATTTCTATGATGTTATCATTAATATTATCTTTTAATATTTCCATGGAAGATGGGGTCTCACATAAATTAGTATCATTTTCAATTTTTTCATCACCAAAATATTGTTTTTCCTTGTAAAATGATATACCATTGCATATTGTTTGGATCAAGAAATTAGAAAAAAAATCATGTCTTTCCATTATAAAAGGATCATTTGTGTGTTATAATCTATTAAAATTAACTAGTGTCATGCCAAATTCATCAAGTCTGGCACTTTTTTTATCGATAACCCATTTGTAGTTAAACAATAAAAATCAAAATTTAATGTATTCAACCTACCATATTTCATCAATGATTCTAAAATATTCACTTGACATGGATATTGGTTTTTTTTCTTTGGCACTCAAAAAAATTCATTGCTTCTACGAACACAAATACACTACTATTCTGAATTGTACCTTTTGTCCTTAACTTTCATATAAAATGTGTAACCATTAATTTCATACATGGGTCATGTTATCAAATCTAAATTTTTTCCACCCTCTAATAATATCAATGTCTTTGACGTATATGATCAACCATTCATGGTCTCTTTAAACCATGATAAGAAATAAAATTATGCTCATTCACTATCCATATGTCTTTTTTCTTTGTATAAAATTGTTTTACCACAATAATATGCAATGTTATATATGGTGTAGAATCATCTATGTTATTCAAGATGTATAAATTTAAATACATAATCTTTCCACCTGTCAACAATTTAACTTTAAAGTCACATATCCCCTTTTCCCTATAGTTGACTCATTCATGGAAATATATAGGAAACCTGATGATCTTGTCAATAGACAAGTAAATTGTACAAAACTCCAGAATATCCTAAAAAATATACTTCTCAATAATTGAGGATATAGGTCGATAAGGATTCTAAACCTAAACCTTCAATATATTTATATTCCTTTAAAAGTAATACATCCAGTATAGATATACAGGACTGTAAATCCTTATTTCTCACACCAAATAAACCATGACATTAATAAAAATAGAGAAAAAACATTTAAATTTCACAATGTATAGAAACTACATCATTCTTCAAATTATTAAATTAATTCAAATCATTCACTTTGTTACAAACTTAATTGAAAAAATAAAAAAACTTTGTGATAGCCATTTTGACAAGGATAGAAAATATTCCAAACAATGAAATTAGTATAATTTATTGCATCATGATATCAAAATCTGGAAATTTCATACCTATCAACTTCAAATATTTTAATAACACAAATTGTTTTATATTTCAATAATAACCCTATGGAACTTTAATACCATGGATACACTGACAAAAACTAATTTTATCCCACTTGGATAATATATAACATGCTCGGTAAAGGTATGTTTATCTCTTATTAGGAGTGGGTTATTACTCCAAAGTTACTCCCATTGAGAGTAATTTGAATCTTGCATTTAGACTATCTTTAATATTTCATTTAATATCTAACAATGTTTTCTAATTAAACTATCACAAATATTGTTATCTGCATGCATGAATTCAATGTTATGTTTGACCTAATGATATTTCTGATATAAAAGATCAACAAATATTGAATTTTTCTTAAAAATATGTCTATCATTACTAGATTTTTTTGTCTTCCCAAATGTGACATCAATGTTTTTCACCCTCTCAAAATATTAATTAGTGGACTAGGGTTTTAGAGAAATATAAAATTCTTATGAGATGTTTAAATCCTTTTTTAATATTTTTTATGAGTGATCTATAAAAAAACCCCTCTAATGACATATATATACTATTTTTATTCCCTATTTTAGTTGATAATATGAAGATTATTTTTCATAAATTGGACACGCTTTATGCCCCATAACACTGTATCCCGACAAATTTTTATATTCTGGGAATTCATTTGTATTGAAAATAATTATTTAATGTAGATAAAAATTTTACATTATGTAGGAATCATACCCATTAATCCCTTCATCCCATTAAAGTTCCAAATTATTAATTAAAAGAGAAAATAAAGAATCAATATCATTTATAGTTTGTTTTGGTCTAAAAATCATTAAACTCAATATGATTTATTTCTACTCCATACAAAATTCAAGAGATAAGTTGTTAATTACCAATATAAAAGGCCATAAACTATATTGGATACTAAGGATTTGATATGGATTTATTACAACTATGCATGGTCCAAGTATACAATTTCAAACATTATTTCAGAATGTAGGAAATTATTGATCAATTTTCTTCCACTTTGGAAAATTAGATAGAAGATTTAATTTTCCATTAGATATATTCTCTTCTACATGTTGTATTAACATTTTTTAGTCAATTTAATTTTGAAAATAAATGTTTCAAATGAGTAATTATAGGAAGATACCCAATTTCCATGGTAATAGTCCCTATAAAAACTAAATCAACCTTTGATTTTTCTTTCAACTTATATAATAATTTACCACATTTAGGACACTCTGAAAAACATTCATATTCATTCCTATACAGAATAAAGTAATTTGTGAAATCATGTTTATTCTTTTACCCCAAACTGTAAAGACCCGTAAATTTCAAGGAAATTGTTTTTCTTAATTTTCTTTGGTATTTTACAGGAACGGAGTTTCTGATGGCACCTGATTCTGAGGCCCGGTGTGCCTGGAATCATGTTCTGAAGTTTGTCTCGGGTACGTTTAGTGAACGGACGAGCGGGTTTTTCTAACTTTTGAACCGGTGCTTGGAATCGAAATCTGAGGGTACCGATGGAATCGCAGTGCCAGTAATTGCTTAGTAACGCCTCTTCCGGAGTTGCGTTTTCTCGGGTGTGGTTTTTAATTTTTGGGCTTAAAGTTAAGAAATATAATAAATTGTACGACAAACTTTATTTTATTTCACTTAAGCCGCTTGGAATCCACTTGAAGCCACTTAAAGTAGCTTAAGCTGAGTTGATGTGGATAGGGTGCTATCCAGAAATATCCTAACCTCTTGGTAGTATATTTGTGAGGTGGGGCCCGCACGAGCCCCACTGTTTATTTCCTCTAAGTAACGCACCCGCGAAAACCCGTCATTATGAAAGTCAACTGGTGCATTTTATAAATTTCTTAGCACGCCAATTAATTGGGCGGTTTTATTCGTTGAATTAATTGGGCTGTTTTATTCGTCGAATTAATTCGATGAATTAATTTAATCGTTTCTTAACCTGTTTTCAATCCGTTGGCGTAATAATAAAATAATACCAACACACGACATCTGGAAAAATGCTCATTGAGAGATTTTGACAACTTTGTGCCTTCATCCTACTTCACGAAGAATGCGAAGAACGCGAAGAACGCTGTCACCCTCGGAGATTGACGATGCTTCTTTTGAGACGTTCTTCCCCACAACGTTCTCCGATCACCAACTGCTTGAGGTAGGAGATTTCGAGTTTCTTTTAAATATTTTTTGTGGTTTATAACAACACATGGATTTAATCGATATAATTAAATCTTCATGTTCTTGAACCTCAGAGTTTGTCGACGCGTCACCGTATTCCGCGACGACGCGATGCCCTTCCGCGACGACGTGACGCCCTTCCGCGACGACGTGACGCCTTTCCGCAATGACGCGACGCCCTTCCACAACGACGCAACGCCTTTCCGCGACGACGCGACGCCCTTCCGTGACGTGATGATTGCCTCCTTCCGCAGAGATCAAATCCGCGAAGAACACGCGTGCAACGACTTGACGAGGTAGGGGTTGTTGTGAAATAAATTATTTTCCCGTGATCATTTCTTTTAAAATGAAGAACCTGGTTTATAAGAACAATTTTAATTCATTAAAATTGTTTTTGGTTATGTTTTCTACGTGTTGATTAATCCTCCCGATTGATACTACCTAACACGGAGGGTGCGGGCCAGAAAAACACGGCCCGACAACCCTCCATAGTTCTTCGTTGTTGTGCGGATTTGGCGGGCAATAATAAAACGTGACACAAGGGAGATTTGATGTTTCCGCAGTGAATAACGGGACCTGGGAGGAGCAGCGGCGCAGATGGGAAGGAAAACGGATCACCGGAGCAACTCTGGGGGCCCGCAGAAGCCTCCGGCGGCGCGGGCGGCCGGAGGCCGCGGCGCCCCTGCGCGCCGCCGGACAGGGCCGTTGCGGCTGAAGCAGCAGCGGCGACGGCAGCCAGCAGACCCGCAGCTGCACGGGTCCGGCTCACACACACGGGACGCGGCTTTTGCCACATCCGTTGACTCCAGCGCGGCCCCTCGAGGGCCGCGGCTTCTTCATCCCGCGGGGGCAGCGCCCCGGGGCTCCCTCGATCGGCCGCTCGGCCGAGCCGGGCCAGGCCGGTCCGACCGGGTCCAGCCGGTTCAGACCGGTTCGGGTCGACCAGGTTTGGCCGACCCAGGGGGGGTCGAGCCGGGTCGGCCCGGGCCCAGACCCCCCGTCTTCGGACCGTTTCGGTCGTTTGCCCGTAACTTGAGCTACGGGCCTCTTAACGACGCGCCGTTAGCGGCGATGCGATCCTTGGATCGATACGGTCGTTTCAGTATATCGCACTCAAGGTTTCGGAATACTTTGAGTTTAGACGGTTTGGTTCGTACAGGAAATCAACCGGGCCCTCGGAGCGGAAACGCTCATATCTTGAGCTTCGGACGTCTGATTGACGTGCCGTCGACTTTGTTGAATTACTCTGAGTGAGGCGGATCTTTTGGCATACTTCACCCGAGGTTTGGACGCAGGTGGAGTACGGTCGGGTTGGTTTTGCCTTAAAAACCAACCGGGCCCCTCAGACGAAAAGGCCAATATCTCTCAGACCGGGCGTCCGATTGACGCGCCGTCTGCGACGTTGAGTTCCTGTTGGAGATACGGAACTTTTGGATACATCAACTATGGACTATGTGTCAGTTGATGTATCAGCCTCTCGGCTCGTGGAGCGGACCCTCCCGAACGAGCTTGCTGTGTGCGGGAACCCTAGAGCTGGCTGCGACTGCTACTGTGACGACGACGACTGTGCAGAGATCCTCAGTGGACTGTTACGACTACAGCACTCAGCGATCCTTTGTGGTTTAGTTCTACTGATCCTGTGTGGGTCCGATCCAGTGTGGGTCAGCGCTCAGCGGTTCTGTGTGAGCCAGCGCCTACAGGTCCTGTGTGGGCCAGATCCTGTGTGGGTCTTTGCGGGGGTTAGTTACCTATCGATCCTTTGTTGGTCAGATCCTTTGTGGGTCATTGCGGGGTTTAGTACCTATCGATCCTATGTGGGTCCGACGACTTAGATGGATCAGTGATCATATCTATCATCATTTGAATAAGTATATCCTGTGTGAGCTGAAACTCTGTTTTACTTTCCTTTGTGGATTGTGTTGTGCTATCCTGTGTGGATTTACGTTTTACTTTCCTTTGTGGATTGTGTTGAGCTATCTTGTGTGGATGTCACGTTTTGATTTCCTGTGTGGACTGGGTTTTACTTGAGCTCGGATTTTGGAGTCGAACAAGAATTTATGACTTAGGTATATGTATGGGCATATACCTAAGCCGTGTCGGATGTTACTTCGTGATTGTATCTTTCCTTTGTGGATTATCCTTTGTGGATTCTGGGAGACCTTCGGGGGTCTCGGGGTCCCTACTGAGTGGCTTATACTCACCGCTGCACGGGCTATTCCCGCACTACGTTGTGTTGGTTGCAGACGACGAACAGCGCTGATCGTGGTGGAGGCTTGCGGAGCAGGACGGTACCTGGAGGTAGACCACTAGGCGGGGTGTACTCGGAGCGGTAGGCTGGACCCGAGGATCAGTGGAGGCTTTCTGTACCCACCCTTCAGGTGGGACTTCTAGAGGACGGCTCGACGTTGCGGCTTTACTTTTCAGTTGCTGTTTTCCCCCTTTCAGTTGTACTTTATAGTTGGGCTTGTATTTCCGGCCCCCTTTACTTTTCCTCACGTACTGTTGTACCAGCTTTTACTTAGTGTTTACCTTTCCGCTTGCTTACTCTGTAGTGCTTGTTTACTTTACAAAGGCAATGCCTTCCCTTTTTACCGGGATTTACGCCTTGGTGCTAGTCGCCAGCCCCTGGCCTATGGAAGGCGGGCTTGGGGTAGTCACGGCACGGGTCCCGAGGACGGGTCGTGAAAAATTGGTATCAGAGGCTTTCGGTTCTACCGCAGACTCTGATCTTTCTTCTATGTGAAGCAATAGTGTTTAGCGTATTGGGTGTGGTTATCAGTCCAGGGAGTCCAGTGTTGGTGCGGCGGCCGACGTATCCGTACACCAGGACCCTGACTTCTGATTTCTGACTTAATGCACGAAAACATTGATTGCATGTGTGTTTCAAGTTTTCTTTGTGATTACTTCATATCAGCTCACCAGGTATACTGTTCTGACCGTGGCGCACCTGTTTCCTTTTTTAGGATGGCCCCACGACGGCAGCCAGCTAGGGTTCCGAGAGTGGTACGTGACGACAGCCCGCCGAACGACGAGGCCTCAGTACAGGGCCATTTGACGGCGGAGGCACCGGTGGTACCTCTACCCGCCGAACCGCTGATGCTTCCAGCACCAGCCGCTGACGATGCACGTCGCCTCAGTGCACTGCATGAGTTCCAGCGCCAGCGACCGCCCAGGTTCCGCGGGGAGACGGACCCCCAGGTAGCCGAGGACTGGCAGGAGGCAGTTGTTCGAGTTTTCAGACTAGTGAGGACACCAGCAGACCTCATGGTGATCCTCGTAGCGAGTCTACTGCATGCAGCAACAGGATGATGGTGGAGCTTGATGCTCTAGGTGCACGATGAGTCCTTTCTCATCTGGACAGACTTTGAGGGCCTCTTCCGCTCAGATTTCATCCCGGACACCCTCCGTGTCGTGCGCATCCAGGAGCTTCTTTAGCTGCGGCAGGGCAGCTTGACGGTCGCCCAGTACTCGGCGAGATTCCCCTATCTCTCGCGCTACTCGACCGACATGGTACGGGACCCGTTCTTCCGGGCCCAGACCTTTGAGCAGGGATTGAGACACGAGATCAGGGCATCGCTGATCTCCCTCAACATCCCGACCTAGGCAGGAGTACTGGAGCGAGCCCTCTTGATCGAGAGCTTCCTGGCTGAGACTTCTCCAGTGGTGAGACCTACCGCGGGGCAGCACGTAGAAGAGTCTTTCGCAGCGGGCAGCCGACAGATGACTCAGGGGTCCCGGAGGACCAGACCCTCACGCAGACGGCCTCAGGACACTGGCTCAGCGGTGCGGGGCACACAGCGCGGAGCCAGTCTTTCGAGAGGCATCCAGTGCTACACTTATGGCGGGCAGGGTCACATGGCTCGTGACTGCCCAACCCACCGTGTCGAGGAGCAGCATACAGTTGAGAGGCCACCCAGGCAGAGGCATAGGGTCGCTCGTGGCGGTCCGCAGGGAGGAGGCAGACAAGGCAGAGGAGCTGGCCGAGCAGCAGGTGGTGGGCGACGCTTTGAGGCTCTACCACCACCACCACCAGGAGGCTCACCCCGACCACAGGGATCTGGCGGGTAGAGACAGGCACAGCTCCAGGCAGCAGAGGCCTACGACCACGGCACGCCCGAGATGATTCGAGGTATGATCTGTGTCTATTCCACCCTTGCTGCAGTTCTTATAGACACAGGAGCGAGTCACTCTTTCATAGCTGCTACCCTTGTTCGAAGCTCGGAGATTCCGACAGAGTCGTTGGCTCGATCCTTACGGCTAGAGAGTCTTACGGGAGTAGACTCGACGATTACACACTAGTTCCGACAGTGTGAGATTACTCTAGGAGGCGAGAGTTTCAGCTGGGATCTTCTTGAAACAGCGTCGAGGCCTTATGACGTCATCTTGGGCATGGATTGGTTATTTACAGTCCATGCACAAATTGACTGTATTAGGCGCAAGGTGCGATGTGTACGCACCGACGGGAGCAGGTTCACCTTTACCGGCGAGAAGGGAGCCTTCGCAGGACAGGATGGACTTCTGCAGAGGAGAGGACAACCCATCACTCATCAGTTGGCTAGCCTCATCCTAGGAGTTGTTGACGTGCGGAGTCCTAGTTTTCCTGCAGTGGTGGATCAGTATGCATACTTCTTTCCCGACGACGTTCCAGGACTACCTCCTCGCAGAGAGGTAGACTTCCATATTGACCTGTACCCCGGGACAGCCCCGATATCGACTCCAGCGTATCAGATGGCCCCCGCTGAGCTTCGAGAGCTACGGGTACAGTTGGAGGACTTGCAGGGCAAGGGTTTCATCCGACCCATTGTTTCACGCTGGGATTCGCCGATATTGTTCGCCAAGAAGGCGGATGGGAGCTTGAGACTTTGTGTCGATTATCATCGCCTGAACCAGGTGATAGTGAGGAAAAAGTATCTAGTTCCGAGGATTGATGACCTATTCGATCAGCTCAAGGGTGCATGGTGGTTCTCGAAGATAGACCTCAGGTCAGGCTATCATCAGTTCAGAGTTCGAGATGAGGACGTGCAGAAGACGGCCTTCAGATGTCGGTATGGCCACTATGAGTTCTTGTTTATTCCATTAGGCATGAACAATGCTCCAGCGGTGTTCATGGGCCTCATGAATAGGATCTTTCATCCATACCTCGGTTGATTTGTCGTGGTCTTCATCGACGACATTTTGATTTACTCGACGACTGAGGAGGAGCACGCCTACGACTTGCGTGTTGTACTAGACACTCTTCGAGAGCACCAGCTTTATGGAAGGCTCTCGAAGTGTCAGTTCTGGATACGTGAGGTCCACTTATTGGGGCACGTCATTTCTGAGGCGGGAGTTGCAGCGGATCCTGCGAAGATTGAGGTGGTGCTAGCTTGGGAGCCACCCAGGAGCATGACAGAGGTGCGGAGTTTCTTGGGACTAGCTGGATACTATCAGAGGTTTGTGCCAGACTTGTCCAGAGTTGTAGCACCACTCTCTACTTTGACAAAGAAGGGGAAACCATTTGTGTGTTCAGAAAGATGTCAGCAGAGCTTCCAGGAGCTGAGACAGAGATTGACCAGCGCACCTATCTTGAGGTTGCCTGAGGAGGGAGTAGGGTATGTAGTCTACTGCGATGCATCATGGACCGGACTCGAATGTGTCCTGATGCAAGAGCAGGCATTGATCGCCTATGGATCATGTCAGTTGAGGCCGCATGATCAGAACTACGCTACTCATGACCTGGAGTTAGCAGTAGTGGTCTTCGCACTGAAGACATGGCGGCACTATCTGATGGGCGAGCACTTTACAGTCTTTTCTGACCACTAGAGTCTCAGGTACATCTTCTCTCAGAAGGACCTGAACTTAAGACAGCGGCGATGGCTCGAGTTCCTCCAGGACTATGACTTTGAGATAGTCTATACTCTTGGGAAGGGGAACGTGGTAGCCGATGCCCTCAGCAGGAGGACGGGCATTCATCTACTTGAGGAGGCGACCGAGCAGCTAGCCGCTTTGCAGATATCCTTCGTGGATAGAGATGGAGTAGCCTTCCTTCAGTCTCTCACATTCACTCCTCCACTACTGCAGCGGGTCAGAGAGGCACAGTGTGAGGACGCTGACTGTGAGACGCGGCGTGCATAGATATCCTCAGGACAGGCACCTAATGGATTCTCCTTTGGAGCAGAGCACGACATCCTTTTCAGAGGACGTACCTTGGTACCAGTCTCTTTACAATAGGAGGTGCTGAGAGAGTTTCACACTTCTCCTTTGGCGGTACATCCTGGAGTGGCGAAGATGTACCAGGACCTCAGACGACAGCACTGGTGGCCGGGCATGAAGAAGGATTTGGCGGAGTTCGTTTCTCGATGCCTCACCCGCCAACAGGTGAAGGCAGAGCATCAGGTACCAGCAGGCTTGGTACAGCCCTTGGAGGTCCCGGAGTGAAAGTGGGACGGGATATCTATGGACTTCGTGACTGGACTTCCATGCACTTTCATAGGTCATGACTCCATATGGGTTATTGTCGACCGACTCACCAAGTCGGCTCACTTCTTACCCATCAGAGAGCATGGCTCAGTGGAGATATTGGGGCGTCTCTACGTTCAGGAGATTGTACGGCTTCACGGTGTGCCATCATCTATCGTCTCCGATCGAGATGCTCGCTTTACTTCCCGGCTTTGGAAGGGATTACATGAGGCGTTCGGGACGCAGCTACGTCTGAGCACAGCCTTTCACCCTCAGACGGATGGTCAGACAGAGAGGATCATTCAGACTCTCGAGGACATGCTCCGTGCATGCGTCCTCGACTTTGGTCATAGCTGGGAGAACCACCAACCCTTGGTGGAGTTCACGTACAACAACAGCTACCACTCCACCATCGGGATGGCACCATATGAGGCATTGTAAGGCAAACCTTGAAGATCTCCTTTGTGCTGGACAGACCCTGGGGAGTCAGCACTTGTGGGACCAGAGATTGTCCGGGCCACGACAGAAAAGGTCCAGGTCATCCAGGAGCGGATGAGGACAGCTCAGAGCTGGCAGAAGTCTTATGATGACAGGAGGTGGAGGCCACTAGAGTTTGAGGATGGCGACCACGTCTTCTTTCGTGTCTCACCTCGACGTGGATTACGGATATTTGGCCGAGGCGGCAAGTTGTCTCCACGCTTCATAGGACCATTCCAGGTCCTCAGCAGGATTGGCGAGGTGGGTTATCACCTGGCTCTACCACCTCAGTTGCACCGGGTGCATGACGTCTTCCATGTATCTCAGCTGAGGAGATACGTGCACGACCCGACGCACATCATTGACCATGGGGAGCTAGACGTGGATGATTGGGCGACTTTTGCGGAGGTTGCGGTGGAGATCGAGGATCGATAGGAGCATTTCCTACGTGGACGATCGATTCCTCTTGTGCGCATCAGATGGCAGCACGAGATCCTCCAGGAGAGCACTTGGGAGCGGGAGGCTCAGATGCGTGCTCAGTACCCACATTTGTTTCCCTAGTTTATGATGTATCTTTACGGTGACATAAAGCCCTGAGGTGGGAGTGATGTAAAGACCCTTAAATTTCAAGGAAATTTTTTTTCTTAATTTTCTTTGGAATTTTACAAGAACGCAGTTTCTGACGGAACCTGATTCCGATGCCCGGTGTGCCTGGAATCATGTTCCGAAGTTTGGCTCGGGTACGTTCAATGAACGGATGAGTGGGTTTTTCTTACTTTTGAACTGGTGCTCGAAATCGAATTTCGAGGGCACTGATGGAATCGCAGCACCGGTAGTTGCTTAGAAACGCCTCTTCTGGAGTTGTGTTTGCTCGGGTGTGGTTTTTAATTTTTGGGCTTAAAGTTAAGAAATAAAATAAATTGTACGACAAACATTATTTTATTTCACTTAAGCTGCTTGGAAGCCACTTGAAGCCACTTAAAGCAGCTTAAGCTGAGTTGATGCGGATAGGGTGCTATCCAGAAATATCCTACCCTCTTGGTACGATATTTGTGAGGTGGGGCCCGCACGAGCCCCACCATTTCTTTCCGCTAAGTAACGCACCTGCGAAAACCCGTCATTATAAAAGTCAACTGACGCGTTTTCTAAATTTCTTAACGCACCAATTAATTGGGAGGTTTTATTTTTTGAATTAATTGGGCGGTTTTATTCGTCAAATTAATTCGATAAATTAATTTAATCATTTTTTAACTTGTTTTCAATCTGTTGGTGTAATAATAAAATTAGACCAACGCATGACTTCTGGAAAAATGCCCGTTGAGAGGTTTTGACAACTTTGTGCCTTCATCCTCCTATGCGAAGAACGCGAAGAACGTGAAGAACGCGAAGAATGCCGTCACCCTCGGAGATTGACGACGCTTCTTTAGAGACGTTCTTCCCCACAACGATCTCCGATCACCAACTGCTTGAGGTAGGAGATTTCGGGTTTCTTTTAAATCTTTTTTGTGGTTTATAACAACACATGGATTTAATCGATATAATTAAATCTTCATGTTCTTGAACCTTAGAGTTCGTCGACGCGTCACCATATTCCGCGACGACGCGATGCCCTTCCGCGACGACGTGACGCCCTTCCGCGACGACGCGATGCCTTTCCGCGACGACGTGACACCCTTCTGCGACGCGACGATCGCCTCCTTCCGCGGCGATCAAATACTTTAAGAACACGCGTGTGACGACTTGACGAGGTAGGGGTTGTTGTGAAATAAATTATTTTCCTGTGATCATTTCTTTTAAAATGAAGAACCCGGTTCATAAGAACAATTTTAATTCATTAAAATTGTTTTTGGTTATGTTTTCGACGTGTTGATTAATCCTCCCGATTGATACCACCTAACGCGGAGGGTGCGGGCCAAAAAAACATGGCCCGACAACCCTCCGTAGTTCTTCGTTGTTGTGCGGATTTGGTGGGCGACGATAAAACGTGACGCAAGGCCGATTTGATGTTTCCGCAGTGAAAAACGGGACCCGGGAGGAGCAGCGGCACAGACGGGAAGGAAAACGGGCCAACGGAGCAACTCCGGTGGCCCGCAGAAGCCTCTGGCGGCACGGGTCGCCGGCACGGCGGCGGCGGCCAGTGGACCCGCGACCGCGTGGTTCCGGCTCACACGCATGGGATGCGGCCTTTGTCGCGTCCGTTGACTCCAGCGCGGCCCCTCGAGGGCCGCGGCTTCTTCATCCCGTGGGGGCAGCGCCCCGGGGCTCCCTCGGTCAGCCGCTCGGTCGAGCCTAGCTGGGCCTGTCCGACCGGTCGGCCCGCTCCCTGGCCGGACAGGTTCGGGTCGACCCGGTTCGGCCGACCCAGGGGGGTCGGGCCGGGTCGGCCCGGGCCCAGACCCCCCGTCTTCAGACCGTTTCGGTCTTTTGCCCATAACTTGAGCTACGGGCCTCCGAACGACGCGCCGTCAGCGGCGATGTGATCCTTGGATCGAGACGATCGTTTCGGTATATTGCACTCAAGGTTTAAGAATACTTTGAGTTCGGCCGGGTTGGTTCGTACAGGAAACCAACCGGGCCCTCGGAGCGGAAACACTCATATCTTGAGCTTCGGACGTCCGATTGACGTGTCGTCAACTTCGTTGAATTCCTCTATGTGAGACGGATCTTTTGGCATACTCCGCCCGAGGTTTGGATGCAGGTGGAGTACGGTCAGGTTGGTTTTGCCTTAAAAACCAACCGGGCCCCTGGGACGAAAAAGCCAATATCTCTCAGATCGGGCATCCGATTGATGCGTCGTCTGCGATGTTGAGTTCCTGTTGGCGATACGGAACTTTTGGATACATCAACTCTAGACTATGTGTCAGGTCATGTATCACCCTCTTGGCTCGTGGAGCGGACCCTCCCGAACGAGCTTGCTTTGTGTGGGAACCCTAGAGCTGGCTGCGACTGCTACTGTAACGACGACGACTGTGCAGAGATCCTCAGTGGACTGCGACGACTACAGCACTCAGCGATCATTTGTGGGTCAGTGCTATCGATCCTGTCTGGGTCCGATCCTATGTTGGTCAGCGCTCAGCGGTTCTGTGTGAGCCTGCGCCTACAGGTCCTGTGTGGGCCTGATCTTGTGTGGGTCTTTGTGGGGGGTTAGTTACCTATCGATCCTTTGTGGGTCAGATCCTTTGTGGGTCATTGCAGGGGTTAGTACCTATCGATCCTATGTGGGTCTGACGACTTAGATGGATCAGTGATCATCTCTATCGTCATTTGAAGAAGTATATCCTGTGTGAGCTGAAACTTTGTTTTACTTTCCTTTGTGGATTGTGTTGTGCTATCCTGTGTGGATTTACGTTTTACTTTCCTTTGTGGATTGTGTTGAGCTATCCTGTGTGGATTTCACGTTTTCATTTCCTGTGTGGACTGGGTTGTACTTGAGCTCGAATCTTGGAGCCGAGCAAAAATTGATGACTTAGGTATATGTATGGGAATATACCTAAGCCGTGTCTGATGTTACTTCGTGATTGTATCTTTCCTTTGTGGATTATCCTTTGTGGATTCTGGGAGACCTTCGGGGGTCTCGGGGTCCCTACTGAGTAGCTTATACTCACCCCTGCACGGGCTATGCCTGCACTACGTTGTGTTGGTTGCAGACGACGGACAGCGTTGATCGTGGTGGAGGCTTGCGGAGCAGGACGGTACCTGGAGGTGGACCACTAGGCGGGGTGTACTCGGAGCGGTAGGCTGGACCCGAGGAGCAGTGGAGGCTTTCTGTACCCACCCTTCAGGTGGGACTTCCAGAGGACGGCTCGACGTTGCGGCTTTACTTTTCAGTTGCTGTTTTTCCCCTTTCAGTTGTACTTTACAGTTGGGATTGTATTTCCAGACCCCTTTACTTTTCTGCACTTACTATTGTACCAGCTTTTACTTAGTGTTTACCTTTCCGTTTGCTTACTCTGTAGTGCTTGTTTACTTTACAAAGGCAATGTCTTCCCTTTTTACCGGGATTTACGCCTTGGTGCTAGTCGCCAGCCCCTGGCCTATGGAAGGCGGGCTTGGGGTAGTCACGACACGGTTCCCGAGGACGATTCATGACACAAACCCATAAAGATTGATATTTTCTTTTCATTATAATTTTAATCTATAATATTATTGTCTTTAAGACATATATATTTCAACAGTTGTAGAAACTCTGTAAAAAAAATTTCACCCCATCAATTTTTTTCATTCAAGATAATAAATATTAATACAGTTGATAAAACTATTAATTAAATATAACACACATACAATGGTTTTTAAACATCCCCATATAAATTCTTAGTTATTATTTCTTTCCCAATTTCTTCTACTTTAATATCACAAACCATTTCTTCAATTTGATCAGACATACCTTCTTGAAAATCATTATAATCAATATATCTAGAATTATTTCCAATTTCACCATACCGTATCCAAGGGATAAAACTCATATTAAAAACATGATAAATTTAATGATATTTTATTTCTATATTTTTTAAATTTTTCATATTTTAAAACATTAATCATAGTCAAAAAACATGTTGTCTATTGGAACATTTTGTTTCAAAAATTTCAGAAAACATCAAACCTTCTTCTTAATCATCCCTTATTCATAGTGTAGTAATCCAATATTGACTTATTATTTCCTATGAAAAATATCAATAATTGAAAATAATTTATTATATTTCAAAATATAATTTAAAATGTAATCTTATAGTTTAAAAATAAAAAATATGATAAAATATTTCTAAAATAAAATAAAGCAAACATATTTTATAAAAAAAGTATCACTTTGAACATATATAATTATTATTCTTCAATAACAATATCAAAAATTATCTTGCAATCAGCATGATCATATAAACACTAGTTCGCAATTAAAATAAAAATAATACCTTAAAAAAACAATAAATGGTAAACAACTATTATTTATAACACAAATTCATAATATTGTCGTTTAATCAAACCTTAATCTAAAAACAATCATTTGTAAATTAAAAAATACCATATATCTGAGAATAATCATTACTAAAAGTACAAATAGTGAAGATAAGGTGACCTCAATGGAAAATTGGAACTATGAATAAAAATTTAAATACCTTGGATATAATTAAGATAAAAATAATTAACACAAACCATAAATTTATATCGGATGGGGGTGATTGAGAAGTCAACACCAGCATGAAGAAGGTGTAGAGAGACCAAAAGTGGGGATGACAATGGGTAAAAACGAAAAAAGGTGGTGGATTCTAACAAAAAGATATTCAAGGAAACTAGATCCAATAATGAAGATATTTGAGTCTAATGGATCAAATATAGAGGTGTTAGGGTTCTCCTCATCAGATAAAACCAAAGGGTATCATTTGAAAGAATGAAACCAAAAACACTGGTCTCAAAATTTGATTAATAATCTAAAAAATATTAAGTATTTTATTTAAAAACAAACATTAAAAAAAGGTGATTTTTATTTTTTTCATTGATTATTTAATAACGGACATAGAGAACAATTTTCCATATTAGTTATAAATAAACTATGTAAAAAATTGTTCATCTTAAATGAAATTTTTACTAGTTTATGCATCTAATATTCTTTATGTGGTGTATATGCAACCACTTAGAGATGTTATATCATGAAATTCCTTTTATCCATAGAATTTAAAGATCACTTTTAATCCCTATATTTCAATAGGTTTTTATTTAATTGTTACCCAAGCTATAAGTGAGTTTTTCTATTTCAATTATCATTCTTTTGGACTCATCCTATATTTACCACTCATTTCATTTTTTTAGTTCACAAATTTCCATGGAAATTTTTTTAATATAATGCTCCGGAATTTAAATTTTTTCAAAATGCTATATTTTTATCCCTATATCACATTATTTTTTATTAAAGAGTTACAAAAACCATTTTAGAACTCAATATTTCTATGGTGGACAAACCATTCTATGATTTTGTAAAATAAATGTTTTTGTTGTTCCCTAGAGAATGCATCCCTCTCTGGTTACTAAAAAGAGGATGTTGTTGTTGAATAGATGCATATAGGGATAATATCCCCTAAAACAGTTGGTTTATAATTGGATAAATCATTACTTTGATACACTAAGACTATACACCTGGCTAGACACTCTTGAGGTATATTCTTTGGAATATTTTCATGATCTTTATGAACCACGATAATGAATTTCTCCAACCATTTACTTGGTATCCTACAAATTCATCCTCTTAAAACAAATTTCTATCTTCCATGGATAACCCATTATATTGAATGTACACTCTCTACTATATTTATTTTATAAGGGACTTATTATTACTTTTATGATACCCCACAACCTATAAGTTTATTAAAGGATGTTCTCATAGACATCCACATTATTCTATTGAATAGGGAAGTATTTGGTTCCCAAATTTTTTAATAATATATGCAACCGTGTTTTTATTTATCTATAGTTTGCTTGGTGAATTTAATGAAATGTATTATTGAATCTTATGATGAATTAATTGTACATAATTGGCTGATGGGTGGGGCCGATAATTATATAGCTCCCTAATGCATCAAAAAGTCTCATGGGACAAAATAAATTGGTTTTTAGTGTATATATAGTTCCCCAAGAGAATCAAACATAAATATTACATTTATTACATGTTAAAATTAACACATCTCAAAAATAGCCTCACAATCTAAGGACCTATAGGTTTAGTGTCTATGAGACTTGCTGCTTAAACATCTTATTTTACAATAATCGTTGGAATTTATCTATAATTGTTCTTATAAAGAACCTCTCCTATAATTATTATATGATATAATCATCTAAATAACACGGGGATTAGAAACATAAGAAATGCATGAGATCAGATTCCTAGTAAGCGTAAACATAAGATATAATAAAATATGAGCATACGGGTATAATAAAAACACATAAGAAAATCATTCCCAATAAAGAATTGAACATAAAACATGGAATCATAAGTATTATAATAACATAAGAAATGAATGAGTCTATAAACATTATCTATGATATAATAACCTAATAATGAGAATAGGCATATAACTTTAACATATTTTAAAATAATTTATTAGGAAATTATATTATTTTTAACAAACAAAATTTACATGCTTCATGTTGTGAACAAATAAAATTCTCACACTTCATGTTGTGAACAAAAAACTCATTATTTCTATTTTCAACACAAAAAAATTCCCATAATTTATATTTTAAAGAAAAAAAATTATCATGCTTCATGTTGTGAACAAAAAAAATTCACATTTTCATGTTTTGAACAAAAACAATTATCATGCCTCATGTTATGAATAAACAAGTTTCCCACACTTCATGTTGTGAACAAAAAAATATCCATATTTAACATCCTTATCTCATGAGATATAAATCTTTAACCAATTACTTAGGGTTAGATATAGGATCCCACACATCATCATCCATAAAAATGTGTTCCACTTAAAAACAATCATTAATCACATCAAAAATATCCCATGAAATTAACAATGGGGTTCACAACATTTATAGATAGTATCACCAATATTTATCTCAATAATGTAAATAGTAGATACCCTCAACAAAAAACTCCAAAAATATTATTTTAAAATAAATTGTTTTCAGTGATTCATCAAAAATAATATCTAAATAAATAAATCCTTTAGATATAAAGAAGAAAATAGTGGTCAAATTGTAAAAAAGTTTTTATAAAATGATTTTATCATTGGCGTAAAAGAAGAATTTATGGTCACTTTAAAAAATTATTTTTTAAAAGGTAAAATGAAAACTATTGAAAAATATTTACTTTTTCATAAAAGGAACTTCCAATATTGGATCCTTATAAATACATAAAGGTTTCAAAAAGGTGAAGTGAAAACACTTTTAGTACTTTTACTTTTAAAAAAATCTAAAATAATAAATCTTTGAAAAGAAACAAATATTATAAAAAGTATTGTGGGTTGGAAGCTAAAATGTTTTAGTTTTAAAGAATGGAAAATAGTTTAAACATTTTTAAATACCTTTTTTTAACACCCACATCAGAAAAGGGTAGCTAAAACTTCCTTTTTAAAATAGGGTAATAAAAATATGAAGGTCCCATGAGAAAACACATAGTTATATATTCAGGAAGGAAGATAACTCATTAGTAAGTAATATTTGAATATAAATTGATCTCAGAAAATATAAATAGGGATTACCATATAAAATTAAAGATTAATCTCAAGGGGAAACATTATAAATCAACAATCATATTGTGTGAAAAAAAATTGTGTTTTTTGGACGATATTAATCGTATCCTATAAAAAAAGAATGAATGGAAATTAAGACTTCATATTGAATAATTATTTTTTATATTATAATTCAATGGGGTAGTAGTTACACCATAAAAATAATGAATGGTGCATAATATCAAAGCATGTCTCAATGATGGGTGATTGAGATGGAAACCCTTTTCTTGTTTCCCTGCTTAGTCAAATTTACCCTAAGATCAATAAATATATTAGTCACATATTTAAAAACCTTATTTATTTTCATAAACTTGTATATAATTTATTTATATTAATACCTTTGAATTATAATAGATTTGGGTTTTCCCAACATGAAGATGGAAAATGAAGGAGTGATTTCGATATCATGATGAGTATTAAAAGGATTATAGAATTGGTTAAATGAGTGAGAAATATATTATATTATTAATATAAAATAACTTGGATAGTAAATTATTGATTATGAACAAATGGAATAATAATAACAAGGAATTAGAAAATATTACAATAGGGAAGAGCATTAATTAAAATGAGGATTTTGATAATCATTGAGTGATTTCTATAGAATGGTGTTTATACAAAAGGAATATGAAATAGGATTAATGTTAGAGAAGAGAAGTATCTAATAAATAGTGAATCATTTTTATAGTAAATGATTTATTATTAATACATGGAATCATAATCACATGGATTTAAAAAGGATTACAGAAAGGAATGTCTTTAATTGAAAAGAGGAGGAATAGAATCATGGAGCGATTTTGGCAGCATAAAGGCTATAAAAAGGGACTACAAAATGGGTTATAGGTGAGATAGGGGTTTTACCTCATAATTATTGAATCATTTAGACAATAAATTTTTATTTTATTAATAAATTAAAGAATAATAATGGGGAATTAAAAAGGGATTTTCAAAAATGAAGTACACGAATCAAAAGGTGGAGGAGAACCCTTATCTTTTTACATTTCTTCCTAAATCTTGGGAGGAATACTTACAACATTAGGAAATCCTTTTGTGGTATTTATCGATATAAAGGGAATTTAAATTTATGTACAATGTCTTTTGGTGGATAGTTGTGAGAGAATGGATGGGAGTGAGCTCTTTTAATATGTGAAGAATAAGGGATTTTCATGGAAACTCAAATTATGTAAGAATAAAATCACATGGGTGTTAGGTGGGTTAGGTTAGTTAGGTAATATAGGTGGATAAATGTTAAATGAGACATATATGTATGACTTTAATACCAAAAAACATTTCTAGAAGGTGTAGGAGACCTTTTAATTATTTTAAATTCGAGATACTTCATTTACCCATTTTTACCTTTATTAATCTTGACAAAAAATTAACTATGTTAATTATTTTATTACTAAAAATATAAGATTACCCTTATTACCAAATTTAAATGTGATAATTCCTAATTTTGGATCCATTTAACCTAACACCATTTCTTAATAGGATAAAATTAACCTTTAAATCAAAACATATAATGTGTATAAAAACTATTTTTTACAAAAGATGATGATTTAATTGTTTGGTGATCTTAATATTATTGAACATTTATTACCAATTAAATGAGTGTAATATATATATATATATATTATTGAATTAAAATAGATCTATTTAAATAAAAATATACAAGATGTTTAGAGTAGCATCATTCTTTTAAGAATAACTATTTTACCATAGTAACTAACATTTACCTTAATAAATTGATTTTATACCAAAAAATAATGTTTCCTTATTAAATAATTTTTACCTAATGATTATAAATTTGAAACTCATTTTTTATTCAATTTATAAAATTTTTAAAATTAATTTTAATAAAACTATAATCTATAAAATATAGAAAAGTATAACTTGAGTTATAAAATATCAAATATTTGTTTATAAACTATAACATATATATTAAAATGTTTCACATAAGATATAAAATACATTTTTTTCAAGAAACGTTTTCATAACTTTCTAAGTCATAGTTATATACTAATAATGGCACAAAATTTGTAGTATTAGTAAATTCACCTAAAAATAAATCTTAAAATTTTAATTTAAGCTAATATTACAATGATAAATCCAATAATTTTGTTATTTTTATCTAATTAATATTATAAAATTTATAAATTTATTTTTCCAAAATAAATACTAAATATAAATAAAAATTACTTCTATTGAAAAATGATTTTTTTTTAAATAGTAAATGTTCTTATTGTAATTTAATGTGAGTTTAAATGATGTTAATATATTATTTCATATATAATAATAATATTTTAAAAGTTTTCAACTTATTATACAATGATTAAAAAATAAAATACCTTACATAATGGTACTTTGAGAAAAAAAATTAACTTCATACTATATAATCTTTAATAAATACAATTAAAATAAATTATTTATATTATAAAATTTATTTTTACTCCTTAATTATGAAATGTTTGAGTTTTACATGATGTTCCAAGAGATATTTTAAAATGGGGTTTAAAACAACCTTCCTAGATAAAATTTTCTTCATTGATAATGATAAAATAACCATGTGATGTGTAATAATGTCCATCGGTCACTGAGAACTAGTCACTTGTAAAGAGTTAGTAAAGATTTTTAATATTTATGCTTATATTATTTACTAATATGATTATCTTTAATTACTTTAGGTATTTTTTATATCCATGAACTAACTAGAACCATGAGTGTTTTGATTAAAAATGAGAAAATGTTAAATTGGATAGTGACCAGTGAGTTTCCACAATTTTAGAGGTTTAAAAGTCTCTTAATTGGACCTCTCAAGTGGTATCAATGTAATGATAACCCTTATGGATATATTAATGTTTGATCCATCCTAAAATAGAGGTTAGAAACAATATATCTTAGTATTTAATCTATTTGGTTTTCATTGAACCTTGTGGACTGATGTATTCATTATTAGAAATATGCTTTTATTTATAAGTTAACTACAATTATAATTTTGTGAATTGAATTTATAAAGGGGAGTAAAATCAATTTGTTTTATTACTATAAAGTTTTTTTATTTTTATATGTCTTGCTAAAGTTTTTTTATTCATTTAATGTATATCTTTTTACTATTGAGTCTCTATTTGTATCCTACATAACGTGAATTAAAATTATGGTGATCACTTCATAAGTTTCTATAAAAAGGTTTCTTATAAGAATATGGAGTTTTTATCCATGATGATATTAAAAATTTAAATAAAATTTAGGAAAAATATAAATTAATTAATGCATTTCACTAAAAACTCAGGTATTAATTCAAAGAATTTTATAAAGCATGAGTATAAAAAACATAAGAGAATTCAAAATCTCAAATCTGAGATAAAACATCATTTAACTCATCGAGAAGTTGAAATAATTAGAATGATATGTTAAAAATATAAATGTGAGTTATCATTATGTAAATATTTTTTCCCACTAATTATAATGTATTTGGAAGATTTCAAGATGAATTAAATTTGGATTAAATTATTTTACTCAAAGATCAATAAGAGACTAATGATATTATGTCATTTATATTGAAGTAAACTTATGATAAATTTTTTGATATATACATCATTACATAGAGGCTAAATATAATGTCATATGTTTATTTAAATATGATATTTATGAGAATTCAATGATGAAATAAGAAAATTATACAATGGTTGTTAAAACATGAATTTAAAAATAAAGAATGAGAATCAAAATGGAAAGGTGGAATCTTATAAAAAACTTCTGATGACTAAAATAAACGAAAAATTACTTAAAAAGAATTTTTATTCCATAAGGAATGACAACATGAAGTAGAAAATATCCAAACATAAATGGGGCGAGAAAAATGGCAGTGACTCCAAGCTAGATAGTCTAAGAGAAATCTAGGCCATGTGTAAATAGGTCATAAAGGATTAGATGAATAAATTAAAGTCATACTTGATATGATATGATGATTTATACTATGGATATTAGAGGAGGATAAAAGGTGGGGTAAAAAAAATTCACCAAAGAATAATGGTATATATTCTAGGGGGAGACTCACCCATGAGAAGAATAAGAAAATAAATTCATCATTGAAAAATACTAAATTTTTTATTGTTATAACTGAGAAAAATCAAGGAAATCAAGACCTGAAATCTAAATAAAGTTTATAAATCTTGAATGAAATAAATACTCAATTTTTTAGATCAAGTGTGTTTTATTTGTATGTTTTTTGAGAAACTATGGGTGAAACATTGTAGTTATGATGAATGATAATTTCTCAATGGGATACAATCTAGTAAGGGGTACCAATAAAAGAACTATAAATATCTATCAAAAAACTTAAAAAATATATAATATCATTAGAAAAATAAGAAATCATTCATATAATTAAATATTGAAATTTAATTTTCAACCCAAATGTTCAGCCCCCATTTAAGAATCAATTAAAATCAATTACAAGTTTAATATTATCTCTAAAATCTGAACATAGTTTTTAATCTACTCAACCCATGGAGAGACTTAAAAAACTTTTCAAAAGTCAAATGAGATTCAAGATAAAAAAAATTGACTAGTAAAACGTTTGGAAGGAACCATCATTCTTTTGATGATCTTAAAAATTATAATTTCATGATAAAGAAGAAACATAGATAGAAAATGTTGGGAAAAGTTTTTATAAATGTTATAAAAATTATATGATTCCATGGTTATTTTAATAGATAATTCCTCTTATAAAATCATGATGTATGATTTATTGAGATATCTTCCATTATAGGTTCCAAAATTATATATTTTCAATATTCAATGATATTTTAAATGTAAAATGGCTTATTGATATAATTAATTTAAGGGGGTAATTACATGAATGTTCATAATTATCAAGTGATCATGTTTTCTCATAATTGGTATAATTTGTTACCTTATTCAACCTCACATGTGTTATAATTTTATATTATGATAAATCTTAATTAAAAATTGATTAAGAACATTATAGTAATATTAATTGATTACTTTTTTTCCCAAAAATGAGTTTTCTATAGTTGTATTAGAGTGATATGTTGATATTTTTATTATCAAGAAAACCATAAAAAAGATTTTATGAGGTGTACCTAAGGATTATCTATTATAGAGATTTGGTGAAAGATATTAGTGAGTTTTATTATACCTAAAAACTATATTAAAGTTAAAATTATTCCCACTTACATTCCTTTTAACTTGTTTTAAAAGGGAGAGAAGTAATGTGGAAAAATTCCTAGTAAAAGTGGGAGAAAATATAAAGGGGGTAAAAGGAAATAATCTCATAAACAAAGAGAACATAATTTAATTTTAAGGTCGATAAATATCTCAAAACCATTAATTTGTATAGATAAAGATGACACCCTTATCACATAGCTATTCACTATTATTTTACACACTTATATCAATATTTTAAAAACTTATGGGTTTTAGTTTCCTAACTTTAGTATCAATTTAATTTCATAGATAATTAATTTAATTGATCTTAAATACTATTAAATTGGTTTAATTTCTCATATATTTCATTTAATTGTTCTTAAATACTATTAAAATGGTTTATTTCAATATTTTTTTTATTTTATTGGTCGGTGGAGGTGATTTAGAGAGAACCCGATGAAATTAGAGGGAAACGAGGAAAACTGCACACATTCCTACATGGTTTAGTGGGTTAAAACTCACATACATTGATATATGTTCATTAAATTGGTATCAAATTTTGTTTATGGATCCCTGATTATGTGGGATGAAAGTATTTAAAAGATAAATTTGTTCATTTCATCCATTTTGATTCCTAAAAATTTGTATCTTTCATGATATCCAAAATTATTCAGAGTTAAGTGGGATGTTCAGTATTCTAGACATATCAACCATTATATACCTCCAATTACCATGAGATTCTATGGGTTTGAATTCAATATATAGTAAAATAACGTTTTGGTTTTTTATAGTGAGATAAGACTATCTCCTTTATAAAATCTGATTGCTAAGTGGTATTACAAATCCAAGCTTCCAAAACCACCTCACTCTTTGGCTATAAATTTGAACCTTGGGTACCTTATTTTCAAAGTTCATCCAAGTAGGTAACTCTGTAATTTTTTGATTTAAATGGGTCACTTTAATCATATTATATTTTCTAGATCTCTCTATCCTTAAAGGGATATTTGAAATAGTTAAGGTGGTCCACTTGAGCCTTGTCCTCTTCTCCATAGAATATTAAGTATTTAGGAGTCATTACGAAGGATTTTCTCACTTGCAGATGGATTTTCAAAAACTTATTTTTCTACTATACTGATGTATTTTATAGTATTATATATTTTTACACGTTATAAATTTACATATTTTTTATTTGAATAAAATGTTTTTCTATGAATAAATGAAACACATTCTATTTAATAATCAATCATATTGATATTTTAAGTATATAACTTGTGTTATTCAGGTTAAAGAATATAAGAGACTTTTTATCTCACACACACATGAGATCATAGTATGATTTGGTATCCTAAAATCCGTGAATATTTCTGAAATCAAGAATGAATGTTTTTTTCAGAGTTTGGTTCTAAATTCATCATTCTAAAGTGCTATAAGAGATTCAATATATTAATTTTCCAAAACCAAATAATTATATTAAACTAAATACCCATTTAAAAATAATTAAATCAATATTATGTGTAGTCAAATTTCAATGATCTATTTTCTATATATATCTCACACCCTATTCAATTTTTCAAATATCATATACTTTTCTTTATTTATTTTGTATCTTTACATAACTTTTAATCATTTGAAAAATACCCTCTTATAGATTTATTTTATAAAACATATTTAAAAATTCATAATATTTACCTTCAAATGATCCTATAAAGATCACTTAGGATCCCCCATATACTATTGTAAGTCCCCATCCTTAAACAATATATAATATTGATTTGATTTAAGAATTAATGTTGAGGATCTTTTTAGGTTTAGAGTTTTAGAAAATTAGTCCATAACTATAAAATAAAAACTCAAATTTATACTAGGTGGAAACAACTAAAATAGTATCCATTTCTTCCAAAATATAAAACTTTTAAAAAATTAAACATTATTTCTTTTCTTGATAAATATATTATTGAATTATTCCTTTATCTTATCCATCATTATACCCTATGGAAAACATTTCAAAATATTTAGGATGATCTTAAAAAGCTCAGTAAGGAATACAAAATATGGAATAAAACCATTAGTCCATGACTATTTTAAACCCTTGAAAACATTTTCACAAAATCACAATTTTCACCCATAAAACATAAACTCTTTAACATACCTCATGATGTCAGAAGACTCATAAAAACATATTATAAATCAAAAATAATAAAGGTAACTTTTTGAATCCATATAATATATACATTGTAGATTTCATATCTATATAGGGAGTAACCTTTATAGTTACATTTGGAATATCCATCACAGTATATTCCCTAAATTTATTAGGAGAAACCTTAATGTTTACCTCTATCTCATTACCCAATGCATTAAAGAGATATCATGGGCTCACCCTCCCTATTTTTATCATGGAACCACCAATATAAATAAACAATTACCAAGAATCATAACATAATCATAACACATAAAAAAGCATAAAGGAAAAATAAAATTTCCACATTCCAATCACAAGAGATAATTTCAAGATATTGACATAATAAATCCTTTTTAAAAACCATTTTCAATAACAAAATACATTAAAAGGTTATATGTTATTTATTTTCTTTTTTAAAAACATTACATTTTTTAGAGGAACCCAAATATCAAGTATTGGTTGCAGCGATGCAAAAAATATTGTCATTGTGAACATTAAAAAACATTCCTTTTTGTCATTTATTAAAAATATTTGTAGAAAAATATTAATTTTGAAAATAATTGAATAAAATTAAAAGTAAAATGGGTTTATTATACACCATATAAAAGTAATTGTTTTATAATATCAAATTATGCCTCAATGAAAGTAGATTGAGACGAAGTCCCTTACCTTGAGTCTGAATTGTCTCATACGTTCTTTATTTTCCTGAATAATAAACTTAGGTTAATTTATATTTTATTGAGAACCATTTTTCAAGTTTATTATTTATTTTATATCACTTATTACCATGTTATAAAAATTATATAACTATTTGAGTTCATATTTTACATTTTGTCGATATTCAGTACTTGAGTCAAAAATGAACTTGTTTTAATGTAAATTGTCCACATAGTCAAAATTCCATCATATATATAATATTATTCATGATTAAAATATCATAATTATCTTGTATATATTTATTTAGAATAATGCATAATATTTGGAGATAAGAAATGAAATGCACCGTTCATGGAGATGGTAGGCCATACGTATGCATGAACGCTACTTTCATTTCATTATCATATTAAAACAATAATAATTCAATAATATAAATGTATATTATAATACTATTATGATATTAATTTCATATATGTCTCATATTTTTAATAGAACAATCTTTTATATGTTCCATGTATAGCGGGAATGAGTCATATCTCTTTGAGAGGGAGAGATTATCATATTTACATGACATGGAAAGCATAAAGGTGTGTTATAAATAAATATTAAAAAAGAGTAGAGACAATATAAATATACTATAGATCATATGTAAAAATATTTTTCATTATAATTTCCATCATGATAGGTGGTAAGGGAAAATTAGACAATCATCGTTTCGTGTGGAAGTAGTTTATCGTACGCAGATGCAGTATGTTCATTACCCATTAAATGGAGTTGTATGTAAATTTATATTGAAAACATAGTATAACAACATATTATTATATTTAGTATACTGGTGTGGTTATGTAATAATATAGTAATAATATTTTACGTAGTTGATAATGGAAATGAAACTAAAAACAATGAGAGAAGGCATTACCTCTTACTCATGTAACTTCGATTGGTTTATACCAAAAGGCTTACATGGTAGGCTTTCTGCTCTATGAAAGAATTCTACGATTAGGGGAGGGAATCTAGGAAGAGTTTTGGTTATGGATTGACCGAACCCAAGGGTTCTTGAAGTTTTATTATTAGAGAATAGAGGGTACCTTTTTATAGAAGACGAAATGGGAACCCTTGGATACTCTAAAATTTTTAAATTAATATAAATTAACTTTTTAATTAAAATGGATCCAACATGAGATATATCTAAGATAATATGAGAATAGTTCTAAATACACTTATTAAATAATTTTTAAACATTTATTTATTTTATTTTAAACCTTATCTTTTTAGTTTACCCTTAATTATTCTCTTTTAATTTTCATTATGGTAACAAAAGTGTAATTATTAAGAGGTTATTAATTTTACTTATATGAGGTCAATTTAAAATAATTGGACACCTTTTATAAATTATCAAATTAAATTTTTAATTTTAAAATATTTTAGTATTTTTAAATAATTTAATAAATTACTATTTTTATAAAACATCAATGATGTCAATTTTTAAAATATTTATTTTATTTAATTTAAATAAAATATAAAAAGATAGATAACATAGAACCAATACATTTAATAGTCTTATAAGATGTCATATTCACCTATGAAAAACTATTATGTCATAAATTATTCCCCATAATATTTATTTTTATATTTATAATATCATTTATTCAATTCCTTCATTAATAAAGCAATCATTGCATCATTATTGTGTCATAATTAAATTTAATTATTTAATTTATACAAATTATGAACAAAATAAAATTATATAGGAAATATTTTTAGATTTATAATAATTATTTATATTTGAAAATATTTGTTAGGACCAAAAGGGGTCTAGATACCCTGAGAGGGGGGTTGAAGGAGTGTATGGATATTCATTATCAAAATTCTTCCTGCCCCACTGGATCTTGACCACTTTATTATTATGGTCACTTTTTTTGATCTTTTGTGCTTATGTTGATCACTTATTTTTATCTTTATCTGATGGTGATGCTTTAGATGCAATGTAGGGATGCAACCAGGCAGACTAAAAGATATTTACTTGGTTCACCATCACTGGGCTACGTCCAAGGAGCATACAACGATGATGTATCGCTGTACCAAATCCACTAAAGATCACTACCAAAAATGTTCAGACTAGATCACTTATATGACCATGCTAACTGCCTTTATAATATTTAGGGTCAGCTCACTTCTTTCCCAAGGGTCACTCCCTTTTTCTCTCTCACTGGCTCACTGCCGGTAGAAAGGCTTACCTTCTTCCTCTTCCTTTTCTCACTGCACATGGAAGGGATCCACTCACAATTTATAGACTTGTAGGTCTCTTAATTTGCATGAATAAATGCATCCTCAAATATTGATAGATACTCTGTTGAAGTGAAAATTTCATCCATTAATGAATACCCTTTTTCCCTTGACCACTGGGCACCAACCTTTAGAAAGTACCTTCACAAAGCACCCTACTACGTGAAGCTCCCAATTTTGTGAAGCTCAAACAAGCCTTCACAAAGTTCCTTCATTTTCTCAAATCTCACACTTTCATAGAGCTCAGTCTGTCACAGATCTTAACTCGTCACATGACGAATTCCCTTGTGAAGCTCACTGAGCCAAAACGGAGCACGCAACTTTCATGGATCTAGATTAGCCGCCGCGAAGCTCCTTCCTTTCATGAACCAAACTGCCTTCGCGAACCACCTTCGTGAGCCGATAGAAAAATACTTTATTTGAACACTCTCTACCTCTCTCAAGGGGGTCGAGGCATATTTATAAGCGATTCCACCGACCCTTGAACCTTTCGCGTGAAGTCAGCACCACGTCATCTCAAATCACGAAGCTCCGAAATTTCTGCCGAAATTCTCTCAATATCACGAAGCACCACGGCAATTTTCAAATTTTGGAGCTCATCATAATCATGGAGAATTCTGTCAATTACTTCGCGCTTCCACCATGAAGCTCCAATCGCAATGCCCTTCATCATCACAATGCTCTTCAACTCTGCCATTCATGAAGATTGTTGTAATCGTAAAGAATCACCATCAACATTCTTCTGGTCTCCTCAAAATCCAAACCATGAATCTTATCTTTGCAAAACTCATGCATTTCCCATATTTAAACTAGATCTTAAAGGAAATATTATTTCTGAGATGCTCACTAAACTCCAAATTTAGACCCCAAAAATTTGGTAAACACTAGAAAACAATGCCACCTTGTATCTGTTCTTTTTGTACCATCTCCAGATCATCCATTCCTTTTTCATGGTTTTTTGTCAACATTGATTGTCAACAACATCTCTATAACTTGACAATTCACCATGGAAACCTACTTTTTCAACAATGACAATCAACCCAAAAATGTTTCAATGTTACCTTGAGCGATTTTTCCCAACAACATCTCTAATATAAACCTATATTAAAAAAAATTAGTGAGAAGATATATGTTTATAATATATTTTCCTTTACTTTAAATTAAAAATTATAAGTGTTATAATCAAACCCAAGTGGCATCCAAAGGAAAAATTTTAATCCTAAGGGTTTTCTTGGTCGGTTATATCTCATCAAATGGTATTATTAAAAGTTTTAGGGTAGTTTTATATTATTATAACATTATTATTACAATTATTTAATTAATTTACCCTTTAACTTTGGTAAAAGAAACTAATTAATAAAATTTATATTCATCACGTCCAAAAATAAAACGGACCTATTTATATAATTTGGACTCTTTGATTAAAAATATGGAATTCTTTGTTCCAAATTCAAAACACATAAGTTGTAGAAATTATTTTAAAATTAATTCCCATTGTCAAAATGAGGAAATAGGTTTTTTTTAAAAGTAAAAACCATCAAAATATTGACATGTGTTTATATCAAATTACAAATTGAAATTACCTACAATGACCAAAATTGGATTAAATGATAAAACCTTAATCCAAATACACTTTAAAACCAATTAAAAGTATAATCTAACTATATAAAAAAATTATACAAAAAGGAAGTTTTGAATTAAAATGCAATATTTTTCATTATTCATTAAAAATGAATTTTATCATAAAAATACAAAATTCAAGCAAAGTAAATTTTGATGTACCAATTCTAAATAAGAAGTTTATTTTTTCAAATACAATATATAAATTTGTAAAAAATTATATTGAAAAAGGGTTCTCCATCAAAAGGTGGTAAAACTACCTTTTAAAAAATATTAAGGTATTTTATGCTTAAAATTGGATATGTTCTCAATTTAAGCCTACAAAATTTATTGGATGAATATAAAAACATTTAATAAGCATTTTTAATCATAATATAGTTATTTTTTTCATTACATTCAATACAATGGCTGGGAATTACCTACAATTTAAAATAATAATATTCGTATTGTATTATTTTATTTGGCTAGACACAGTCTTGTGTGCAACGTAAGATTTTGGCCAAACTCATTGTTGTTTTTCATGTACACTATTTCATATAGTATCACATTTAAACTAAAATTGATATCTATTTCATAAATATTAATATATATGAAAATTTTTGATTTTATAAATTACCTTGTATGTTATAACTATATCCCATTTTTATAACCAAATTAATTTTACATGTTAGGTCAGCACGACCAAGTCTCATTTCCTTAGTCATTTATTTTTTCTATAGATTATACTGTCAAAGGAGTGAGGAGTCATATGAATATAAAGTTATTTTAATTTATTGAAATGAATTTTTTTATTATATCTTGATAGAAAGGGTGGATCAATTGCTTTGTGTTACTAATTCTATTTAATTTTTTTGTGGAATTTATTAGATTATAGTAGGATTTTATAATAATCATTGATTGTAAACAAATATAATGGGGAAGATTAATATTCACATGTATAAAATTCATGTAAAATTTATTATCAATATTCTAAGTGAGTTAAGATACCCATTGATTTATAGAATTAATGTTTTAATTAATGAAAATATCATAAAATTGACTATATCTAAATGATAAAGAATGTAAATTGAAGAGATCCATCCTTAGATTAATAGATATTTCTTATTCCATGAGATGAGAAGAAATTTTCATTAAGACTCTATGAGAAGATAAGAAGATTTTTGTATTTATATCAAGGAATATATAGCATCATATAAGACATGGATATGGAATAAATTTCTATGTTTTCTCTCTGGAATAAATAAATATAATGGAGATGATTATATTCCTTACTATCTCATGATAGACAAGATACATTATAATTTTAGGTGTTTCACATTGGTTCTATTCCTTTCTTTGGGTGGTGACATGAATTTAAAGGTGTTCAAGTGGTTCTTTTTATTATTGGGTTTCATAGGTTTTTTTATCGAAGTCAGTGTTTATGAAAAAAAAAATTATTGGGATGTGAGGTATTTCCCTAATTCTCATTTATGTTTAGTGATGGTGGATTACTATGGATTCATCTTTATCATCAATAAATGAGATTTTGTAAAGTGGTTTTTATTATGGTGGTCTGATTTTTTTGGTTTCTTTGGGTCTTCTTTATAGAGTTTTTTTGGATTTTTTTCTATTGTTGTTTCTTCTTAGAAATATTTGGTCAAAGAAGGTGGTCCTGGTGGAAACTAAAAATGGTATTTTTAATGAACATAATTGGATCGACCTGAACCGTCACCCAAAATGTCTCATTACAGGTCTTGAACCATGTTCCTAATGACCACAGACAAGTGAAAATCACTAAGGGTATCAAAACATATCTGTTTTGGATCAATTTCACCCACTATATCAATAATCCAAAAAAAATGAATTCCTACTAAGAATTATTAATTATGTATTCTATTATTGAACACTCATGATAAATAAAATAGTTAACTTCTGAATATAATCCAACCAAACCAGGAATAATTAGAACGATTAAAAAAATATCCAATAAATACATTACAAAAAAAATAAAAACTCCTTTAAATAGGTTCAAAAATATGATGAGTTAAAATAGTATAAGATAATAGAAAATGTTGATATCTAACCATCCCCAACCTTAACCTAACGGTACCAATTACCGACCAAATTGTCTCTATATTACTCCATGTCTCTATCAAGAATAAAATTCTACCTGACTTCCTGAGGAAATATAGAATAATCCCAAAATACCTATATACAACATAAATACTAATGACCCAACTATGTGAGTATGTAGGGTGTGGTTTAATTTCTAGCAGTATACCACTAAGATTCTATTTCATTCCTTTCATAATAGAAACCAATATCATGGGTTTGAAAATAAATAATATTCAATAGTTCTATTTTACATTTATAGGATCGAAAATAAATAACATATCAAATTCCTAATTTTTCATTTATAAATCTACCTTTAAAAACAAATCAATTAAAATAAATCAAATTCAGGTTTAGAAGTCTCTTTTCGAAAAACATGAAGATTGGAAACAACCCATCTCTTTTATTTTGAAAACCTTTTCACAATTCCCAAAACATGATCTAGTAAATGAAAAATGATATAGAATAAATATCAAGGTAAAGTGATAATAAATAATGAAAATAATAACAATAGAATATCAAGTTGAACCATAAATCCCTCATCATATTAAGATAATAAATAAACTAAGAATAATAGTAACTCATATGATGTAATATATATTAAAACATAACATGTAATACTCATCATGGGGTATCACCATATGGACCAATGAGATAATATTGTTTGTTCCTATATGGTACCAATATCTTTCAGGTCTTACAGTCCTATACTCACCAACCAAATCTCTCTCAACTAGCCTCATCATGGAAACATCACATTATGTCAACAATCCTCCATTATAGGCTACTATCCAGTGCTGACACTCAACTAGTATAGCATCACTATCTTTATTTCCCACTTGGTTTCCTTGATATTTCATAGGAAACTATCTAAAGGTGGTGAGTAATTTATCAACCAAAAATCATAAAACAATATTGAAACACTAAGAAATTATTAACATAAATAATGATTTATCCCAACTTCAACCCTCATTAGAAAATATTCCCTTCCAAAATTCATAACAAATAATAAATAATCCAATAATTTCAAAATTCACAAAAAATATGAGAAATAGATAAATTAGTGGGGCTCAACAAGGGTGTTTCTATATCCATTAGAATCATTTATATAAGGTGATAAACAGTACTTCAGTTTAAGATATGAACCATATACTTTAAAATACTATGTTAAAAATTATTTGGAAATGAAGAGAAAAAAAATAAGTCCATAAACGACATCAAACACCATCACAATCAATTAAATTAAGCCACTAAATTTTTTCAAAAGATAAATATGCATAATTAAAACATAGAAAACCCATAAACTATGAAACACCCCAATTTTTAAACTTTATTTGACTCAAAATGACATGAATAGATTGTTTCCTTTAAAGAAACTCATTATTTTTATTTGATCAAACACATGGAAATCATGAAGCATAAAATTGAATGGAAATTCACTTCAATTATTAAATACACCCATTTTTTTCAAAGGAAATTAAATTAGTTTATGGAAAACCATTAATAAATCTCATCAAGATTGTAATACTCAAGACACTACTATAGTAGGTAGACATTTTATCTCAAAATTATTGCATAATGCACACTCAAAAGAATTTTTATTAATTAATTTATATAAAATTTAAATTTTATGATTTTTTTGACCAAATTAACTCATTTTTTGAATTACCCATATCATAATTATCTTAAGAATAATTTTTGATACTTTTCTGGAACACTTTATTTTAAAGGGGATAGTGAAAAAATATATAACGATCACTTTTTGAAATTATCATAATTAAATAATGACTTAATGGTTTTAAAAAAAATTATATTAAATATTTAAATTTATAACTTAAAATAAATAATTTAAAATTACCATATTTTATTTATAAAACCATGGTTACCATTTTGGAAACCTAAGTAAAATTTCATTCAAAAAACTATTTTTATGCGCTTATATTAAAAAATATTTTGTATAAATTTTGGTAATATAATTTAAAATAATGGATTGAATATTTAAGATCAATATTTCCATATTATTTAACGATGACAACTTAATGTTTAGACATAAAAATAAGATTATAGGATTAGACATAATTACTACGATAATAGTAAAACATTTATTTCCAAATTACAGTATATTAATATTACAAAACAATTATTAAATAAATTAAATTAATATATTATAAAAATATAATTTAATATAATATTTAATACTATATTAAAATAAATTATAACACATTAAATAGGTAATACTAAAAAAAATTAAGAACACTTCTTTGTTAAAATGTTGTTTTTATAAACAAAATTATATATTATATTTTTTATTTTAAAATTTATTTTTATCATATTTAGAAATTAAAATAGAATAAATAAGGGTTAAATTGAGTCTCTTCATTCAAAATTTTTTTTATAATTGTTTCTTTATATTTTTAATAAAATATAAACTTCTAGGATAAAAACTAGTTACCAAGGTAAAAACCAAAATGGTAAAATGTAAAAAAAAAGGTTAAAATGGTTGAAACATGTTTAAAACATGTGTTTGAATTTTTATATAAGATATTATCAACCCAATTAAACCTTAAAATCTATTATTTGTAACTTTTTATGTTATTTACCCTTGAATAGTGTGATGACATCATTGAGAAGTAAAAGGGTATTCACAAAACTTCTCCGGTCTTCACTTATAAAAGGGAACAATTCCAAACCTTAATTCCACAACCATTACTTATAATTACTTATTAAAAATATTACATTTTTACCCTCCTATAATCCTAAATCAATTTCATAATACCTTAGTCACTATATTTTATCTTACGCCCTTCATTTCGAAGGATACTTTCAAGAGAAAGTTCAAGGTACCAAAGTGGATATTACTTTATACTTATAATTTCCATTAATCCTTATCTTAAAATCCTATCCTAACTATATATATAATTAATTTATTTTCATTATTATGATTAATTTATTTTATATTAATTCAATAACCACTATTTATTCCTTTCTATACACTTCTAAAAACAAAATAATGTTAACTGTGTGTTGTGTGGAATACCGCCTCGGCGAAGTACGGTTATTAATTTTTCATCTTTCATTTATTTATTTATAAAAACAACTTAAATTAAGACTCAAAAACATAAAACATATAAATAATATCATTATTATTCTATTATAATTATATTATACACTTCTTCAACCATACACACTCATCGGGACATAATGTGTTCAAGTTTGTGGTTAGTTTAACCGCCTACTTGAACAATGCTATAAAATTATATCATGGATGACTATGAAAAATTAATACTGATGGTATTATAATTTAATAATAAAATAATTATTTTTTATCTAATTTTTATATTAATTATTTAACTTATTATTAAAATATCATCTTTTATCGTTAAAATTACTTAAATAAGTCAACACTGATTAAACATTCATGCAAACATAAGAAAAATATATAAGTTAAATCAATAGTATATGATAATAAATGGTATATATTAAATGAAATAAATATGAATAAGGTTCTAAATAATGTATCTAATAAACTTAATTGTATTATTTAAGATGTTTTTCATATTCACATTGAAAATGAGGAAAATGTAAGGATTTCTTATTTCAATTTTCAATTCCTTAAGACATACTTCTTATTATACCACATCCTTTATTTAAAATGGAATATATAATTCCCCTTAAATATTTTTCATCATGATACTATAATTTTTTAAATTATTTCATGTTTTATTTGAAATCCTATCCTTCAAGGGGTTTTGACTCGAAAGTTTCTACGGTATTAAGGGCTTTCCATATCAAAATACTATCTTTAAGACATGTTTTGTATTATGAATTTAATTTCTTTTATGTGGTTCATATAATACCTATTAGAGTTGTTATATCATGAAATTAATCTTATCCATGGTATTTTAATATCCATTTTAGGACCATTATTTCAATATATTTTTATTAAATTGTTACCCAAGACATAAGTGTATTTTTTTCATCTCAATTTTTATTCTTTGGTACACATACTATATTCAAAACTTATTTCCTTTTGTATGGTATATAAATTGACATGGAATAATTTTTAATATAATCCTCATGAATTTAAAATTATTTAAAATTAAATATTTTTTCCCTCCCACATATTCCTTTGATTTAAGAGTTACCGAAACCATTTTAAAACTTAGTATTTTCTAGGGTGGATAAGTTATCCTATTTTTTGGTAAAATAAATTTGTGTATTGTTTATAAGAAAATACATCCCTATCTGGATATTAAAAATTGGATATGGTTGTGGCATAGAATCACCTAGGGATAATCACCCAAAAAATTATTAGTTGATAATTGACTTAATCATCACTTTGATACATGAAGTGTGGGTCTAAGATTGTACACCTATCTAGACACTCTCTGAGGATATTTTTTGGAATGTACACATGATCATTATATACCAAGATGAAGTATTTTTTCAACAATTTACTTGGTCTATACAAATGAAAAATATTAAACCTAACTAATATATTCCATGGATAACCCAACACATTGAAGGTATCATCTCTACTATATTCCTTTTATAAGGGTACATCATGTTACTTATATAATACCCCACAACATATATGTTGATTAAGGGATATTCTCCTAGATATCAATATTATTCTATTTAATGGTGAATTATTTTTTTCTCATATTTTTCATTGTATATATATCCAGGTTATTATCCATCTAGAGGTTCCTTGTATAATGGTATGAAATTTATTATTGTTTCTTATGGTGAATTCATTGGACTTAATCAAGTGAAAGGCGGGGTCTGGAATTATATAGCACCTCAATGCATAAACATGTCTCACAAGATAAAATAGATTTGGTTTCGATGTATATATAGTAACCCATGATAATAATACATAAATATTACCTTGATTCCATGGTTAAATTAGTACATCTCAAAAAAAAATCTCATGAAACAAAACATTTTATTTTATCAAATTTATTTACATTTCCCCATAATGTTTCTCCTATAAACCATATCCTAGAAATATAATATGGTAAAATACTCTACATAACCATGGTATTGGAAACATAAGATAAATTAAATCTCATATGCTCATTATGGGGTAACATAAGTGATATGAAATTATGAATATATGGGTATAATTAGGATACATAAGAAAATCAAACCCAATAAAGCATTGATCATAAAACATGGAATAAGTATTGGAATAAAATAAGACATGAATGAGTCAATAAACACGACCCATGAGAATATAACATAAGAGTGATAATAATAATAATAAAACTATAACATTTTTCAACATTGGAAAAAACATTATTATTGGTAAATTATAACATTGTGAACAAAAAAATCAAGCTTCATGTTGTGAACAAATAAAATGGTCATGATTCATGTTGTGAACAGAAAAAATTCCCATACTTCATATTGTGAACAAAAAAAATGAAAATGTCTCATGTTATGAACAAAAATATTACCACGCTTCATGTTGTGAACAAGTAAAATTCTCACGCTTCATGTTGGGAACAAATATGATTCCAATTCTCCATGTTGTGAACAAACAGAATTTCCATATTTAATATATTTATCTCTTGAGATATAAATCCTTATCTAATTCATTATAGGGTGATATATTACCCCACTAATCATCATCTATACATATGTTTTTAACTTCAAAATAAATATTAATCACATCCAAAAAAAACTCATGAATGTAAAAATGGGTTTCAAAACATTTCTAGATAGTGCCACCAAAATTATCATCAATAATGTAAATTGTCAATATCCAAATCAAAAAAACCAAAAAATATTATTTAATAATAACATTCAGAGGGAGATTCATCAAAAATAGTTTAAAATAAATAAATATTTTAGATAAAAAGAGGAAAATAGTGGTGAAATCATAAAAGAGTTTTTAAAAACTACTTTTATTATTAGAATAAAAAACAAATTTATGCTCAATTTGATAGGTTATATTTTAAAATTTTAAGTGAATAATTCTGAAAAATATTTAATTTTTAAAAAAAATAACTTCCAATAATGGATCTTTATAAAATACATAGTTTTTTCAAAAAGGTTAAGTGAAATAACATTGAAAGCTTTTAAAAAAATCTTAAATAATAGATCTTTCAATAGACACAAATGTTATCAAAAGTAATGTGGAGGGAAAGATAAATCATCTTATTTTTAAAGGATTTAAAATCCTTTGAATATTTTTAAATACCTTTTTTTAACACCCACATCCAAAAAGGGTAACCAAAACATCCTTTCTAAGATACAATAATGGAGATATAAATTCCACATTAGAAAGCACATTTTTTTTACTCATTTCAGATCTCCTTCTATGTTTGTATTAGAGTTTCAATCCCACTTCCCTCTTCCTTATTCCATGGTGGTTTGGGCGAGATTATATTTCTGTTAGTTCTTTCTGATGGCATTGTAGTTTTTTTATATGGGTAAAGGTAAGTCAATGTTTTTTTTATAATGATCTGGATGGTGTTTGCTCAATCGTGGCTTGATTTGGAAGTCATAGTTGCTCATACTCCTCTCTGGTCTCATGATTTTCTACTCCCTTCTAGTTCAGTTGGTTGTGGTGGTTTCTAAAAAAAATTATCCATTATATGAAAAAGGAATGTAGTTTACATTTAATACAAAGAAACCACAAAAAAATACCAAAATAGGATACCCCAAATATTCAAAATAGTCATTTGAATTACTAGGTAGATACACCGCCACAAAAAAAATTACAAGGTTGGTACTAGGTAAGATACTTCTTATTATGATGCATATTCAACTTAAAAAACCAATGAAGGTTCCCAAGATGTACACACTAGTGATAATTAATTTGGGATTTTTTTGAAAAGGTCTTAGAGTGACCAAACTTCTCACATTGGAAACATATAAAATCTTCTTTTTTACAAAATTAGTAGTAGTAGGATAAGGGGGAAGTTCAACAATGTCCTACCTCCCTATGATAGCTAGGGTTCAATTCCTATTGAGTGTACGTACTCAGTGGTTGGGGATACCTTTGGGTTCCACCATTTTTTCCTCCTTTAGGATTTCTTAGTGTCTCTTCTTGGAACCTCTTTCTTTCATATTATTTTATAAAAAGTAATTTTCAGTCAGGCCTACCTCCCTACTTTGACTTTTCAACTTCTGATCCTCATCAACCAAAGGTTTTCTTGATAAAACTACTCTGAAGATGATGTCATTAGTGACCAATTCCACATATATATCCAGTCTATACTAAAACACCATAGAAATGATGTTTGAATGAAGACCTCTAGAAAAATTTCACTCCTTCTCCATATCATAAGTGACTAACTTAGGGGATAAAGGTGATAGTGTGTAAAAGTGATCAACATGTTCCTTTAGTAGCCATTCACCTTGATGAGCCCTAAATAATTATAACATCTTCTCCACTACTTCTTCCTTGATTTAGTTATACTATATAAAAATTCTCTTAAAACACTCCCAAGACAACCCTTCAAGTGGTCGATCAAGAACAACGATATTTAACCATTTGAGACTCAATCCCTTGAATATGAATGCTATGGACTTCACTCTAGATGTTTTAGGAGTTCCTAAAAAATAAAACATTTATTTAACCTTAATCAATAACTTCATTGCCTCTTGAGGGTCTTTATCATCATAAAACAAATATGGAAACTGATTAAGGAACACATTCACATGAAAAAAAAGTCAAGACTAATAAAGCCCTATAACTCTGTCAAGTCTCTAGGTAGAGTTAGAGGCTAACAGGATCACACATGGGTCATCAGAATGACTACCTAAACAATTATATCATTCAAAACATTAATTCCTCTCTAGTTTTAATGTTCTAAAATATCACAAACACTAATAACAATATTTAATTTAACCATTTCAAATTTCAATACAAATAATATAGAACCTTAAATAAAGAAATTCAGGATCACAAAACCACCATTGTAGTTTCATTTTAAAACCCTTAAAAATTCCACATGGTACACATCCCAAAAACTAAACTATAAAAGAATCCCTTATCCAAAAATCAATTTCATATTTAAATCACACATTAACTCCAAAAGAAATAGCAAAGCCTCCATTTAATTTTTAAAATGTCTTATAAATCTATAAAAACCATTTTAATTAAGGAATGTTACTAAAATTTCATAGATCAATAATTAATAATACATTACCATATATTAAAATTAATTTATGTTAATTTTAAATAAATTATCTCATTCTTTGGAATCTAGTGTAACAGAAGATCATTACCTTTTCTTAAATCATTTATGGAAAATGTTAAAAACGTTTCATAAGAGCATCACAAACACTATAATTTGATTTTAAAATATAAATTATTTACCTTTATACCCTATAAAAATTAAATTAATTGATCATAAAAAAGCATCAAAAATCATGATATATATTTAAATACTAAAGGTAAAAAGGTAATAAATTCTTACAAGTATTACCATCATGTACTGTTTGGACACAAGGTTTTTCAAACTCATCACCAACTATGCAAGGGTCAATGGAAGCCACCCAAAACAACTTAACATAGTTTTTGTATGGTTTATTGGACCATGAACCCAAATCATGAACCTCTATATTTCCTCCCATTTCCACATTGAAATGATTAATTTCCTAAAATAACTCATACGGTCTTCCAAAATATTTGAATAGTATAAATATGTATCAAAACACCTTATGAATAATTAATCCTAAAAACTAAACTCAAAATTAACTCTTGAATACCCATGGAAACCAAAGATTAAATAAAAATAAGAGTTGTCCAGACCCTCCCCCACTCCTACCTCTTGATATGATATGGTCATATCTCTTATCTATAATTAACCCCCAAATAAAAACCATGTGATTCCATTTTATAATGAACCGTCCCAGGTTGACTCGACCTGTCACACAAACCAAATCGCTATAGGGCCCAAAGGGAATTCTTGATTTTGAGGGGATGGAGACAATAATTGAGGGTATCAAAACATATCCACTTAGGAATTATTTCACCATATATATCCATAAACCCTTAAAAATTACAACTGAGAATCTGGTATAATGTGTTTAAATATTGAAAACTTATTATAAAGAAAATAATAAATTTCCAAATATCACCCAAATAAACAAGTCATAATAAGAAAAATAATAAAAGGATACAACAATGGAATTACAAAAATATTTTAAACTACTCTAAACTAGTTCAAAATATAAAAAAAGCTGATAAAGTACAAGATGGATGAAAATACCAATATCAAACCAGCCTCAAACATTACCTAATGATCCCAAAATACCAACTAAGTTATCTCCATGTGAGTCCAAGTCACAATAAATAATAAATATTCACTCATCTTATTAAGTTTTTTTAGAATAATTCCAAAATATCTATATAAAACATGAAGGATACATACCCACCAATGTGAAAATGTAGGAAGTGAGCCAATGTCATGTAGGATGCAAGAAAGATTCCATTTCATTTTTTATTAAGATAAGCCAAAATAGATTGTTTGAAAATAAAGATTATAAAATAGTTTTATTTTACTTATATAGTATAGAAAACAAATAACATTTCAAGTTCCCTATTTTACATTCAAAAATACACATTTAAAACAAATCCATTCAAATAAATCAAAGAAGAATTTATTAGTCACTTTTCAAAAATATTAATGATTGGAAACAAACCACCTCTTCTATTTTTAAAACCTTTATATAATTTCTAAAACATGATCAAGAAATGGAATAGAACTATAGAATATATATCAAGGGAAAGTGAGAATAAATATTTAAAATCATAACATTATAATTTAAAGAACATCCATGAATCACTCATCATATAAATAGAATATATAAATTGGGAAAAAAGTAACTTGCATGTCAAATAATCCATATAAAAACATAATATATAATACTCATCATGGGGTACCACCTTAGGGACCAATCACACAATAATAGATGTGCATAGGTGGATCCAATAGCCTACAATTCTTATAGTCCTACACTCACCCCCTGAATTTCTCTTAACTATCTTCATGAGTATAATATTTTAATTGTTAGAAAAAGATCAACTATGGGTTTTTGGACGGTTAAAACACTCAACTAGGACAATATTTGTATCTTGATCTCACACTTATTAATCACATGTTTTCCTATTAATCAAGATAAAGGTGGTGGTTTATTTTTCATAAAATAATCTCTAAAAATTAGTGAAACACCAATCAATGAATTACAACAATAATGATCTATCCCACCTCAAGCACCTGTTAATAATTATCCCCTTCTTAAATCCATAACAAGTAATAAACAATCCAATAATTTCATAACACACACAAACATTAGAATTAGATCAAATAATGAGTATCAAAAAGGGTGTATCTAGAACCATTGGAATCATTTATATAAGGTTTCAAATGATACTTTGATTTAAGATATGAATCATATACTTTAAAACTTATTTAGGAATTATGAAAATCTATGTAACATATAAATGATATAAAATATAATCATAATTAACTAAGTAATGTCACTAAATAATTTCATAAGTCAAATGCACCCTTTAAAACCTGAAAAACAATTAATCAATGAAACATCCCACTCTGTAAATCGTATTTTTCTCAAAATACCTTAAATAGATCCTTTCGTTTAAAAAAACTATTTTTTCATTTTATAAAACACATAAAATGTATGAAACACCAATTTGAATATAAATTTCCATAAATTGTGAAATCTACACATTTTTCCATATTAAAACCAAATAATTTATGGAAATTTTTTTAATAATCAAATCTAAATGGAATGAACCATAATTATTTATATTAAAAATGATTTCATACACCAAACACTCAAGGTTTGATAAAAAAAGTAAATTGGCTGAAAAAGCCTACCTCAATCGGTGTAACCATGACCTTGTAGATTAATACCACTTGATTAGGTCATGATAGAAGGCTCAAAATCCCTTATAACTAAAAACCCTAGTATAAAACAATGGTCATGATATTCAACCACCATAGTCAAAAGAGTTAGATAATAGAGGAGGACCGAAGAAGAAATGAAGATAAAGAAGAATGAGAAGGATAACAAGAACCCTACCTCAACATTTAATGAAGGGATCACTACAAAATTACTAAAATCCCACCATATATGGAATGGATGAGAAGGAAAATTTTTGATAGAGGCCCCAAGGTAATTTGGTTTGAAATGGGGAGTCCAAAGGAGGATCCCTCAATTAAATGGAACTTCAAATGACCAAAATAACCAAAACTAATAAGGTTTCATAGTTTAATCATACATTTTACTAAACCATGTGGTAACCTTGAAATATTTAATTTCAAAAACTACAACAAGTCACATACTTAAACCACATTATTTAATAAACAGTGTGGCTAGTTTTTCATCCTATAAATGTTTAAAAAAACTTTATAATTTATAATTGGAAACACCTCAAAAAAAAGGGTCCAACGATAAGGTAAATATAACATAAAATTGAGATTTTTTTATGTCATGGTCTTGGGAGATCAGGGGAAATTGTGGGAGGGTTGATGGGTTATGAAATTATTGAGAAAAATTATATGTAATGGTGATGAGTTTGAGGATAGAAAAATCACATGGATATTGCCTAAAAGTGGGCACATAGAGGTGCTTAGTTTTATGGTGTGCCTCAGTTAGTGAGTCACATGCTTTATGGGGATCTGGGATTATATCTTTTATGTGATCATCAAACATAGGTTATTTGATTTTGGTATCACATTTCTTATTTAGACATGGTTATGGATGTTAATCCGCTTGTCTTTCATTATTATAAAATTATAAAATTTATCTTATGTTTTTATTTGGTTTGTTGGGGGGTTTTCAGTTAAAACTTAACACAAATAATTATTTTATTAATATAAATAAATGATTTTTAGATATTGTAGTTACACATAGAATATGAAGATCAAGTTGGATATTATAAATAACAGTGAATATGAATGGAGTTTACATTATCCACATGAATACTTACATACTAATGAGTATAGATTCCTCATAAAAAATATTAAATTTAATGGTGTAGTGGAATGAACCTATGAAGGGAGATAGTTATGAATTATTTATATGTTGAGGTTTTCCTAAAACATTAATTCTTATCATATACAAATATATTATGTTTATTTACTATAGATACTCTAAGAATATATCAAAGTGGTTTTACATGAAGATTTTTTCATCATAAGAAATTTCTAAATGTAGAATGATAAGGAAGATATAGGAATTGAGGATTGAATTGAAATTTGAGAATGAGTTGATCTGAATGCATCATGATGATGATTATAATTTTCACTATGTTTTATAGAATAAATAATAAGGTTCAGTTTCTTTCATATGAGAGAAAAGTAAGAGAGTGTAGAATTAGAGAAACCCATAGGGTGATATATGTATTTTTCATAATGATTTCTTTCAAAGAAAATATATAAAATATTCTCATTGGTGTAAGGAATATGGATTTTGTGAAAATTATTATATTTTTTTATAAAAACAACTTAATTTTTTTAGTATTTTTCTATATATTTTAATCTATAATTTTATAATAAGAGAGTGAAAACCATGTATTCAATATTATACTGTTGTCATATTATAATTGATTTTAGAGAGTATGATTTTGGGGAATTAATAAGTGAAGATGGATTTGAGGTTGGTTAATACTATGAAAAAGTCATTTCATGATATCCTTAGTTATGCTATAGTGTTGAAAAATACAACATGATAACATGGAATGGTTTGAAGTGAAAAAATCATACTATATTTGAAGATCATAAAAATCATTCCATAATTTTATGTTCACCGCATAGTTTTTATGATTACTTCATAATTTATCATTGTGATCAAATAAAAAAATAGTGCAATTATTGGAATTAAATTATAGTGAAATATGTTTTAGTTTCTCAACATAATAAAATTTAGTGTTTGATATATTCAACATGAGTTAATAATCTTGAAATAATTACATATTATGATTTTGGAGGATATATTTATTGATGACATAGAATCAATTAAGTGATATGATCCATGATTTTTAGATCTTATTTTGAATAAATATTACATCATAATTTAATTCACCGTTCCATGCTTTTTCAATTTCCAAAGAGATTTAAAACCTTGTGTACACTTTAAATTTGAAAATAAATGAGTAATTAAATGAAGATATATTAGTATTATATCCAAACATCCTTAAACGAGAACTGTGAATACTTGACACATCAAGAAAATTGATACTTTTTGGGACATAATATTGAATCTCAACTATCGATAGAAACATAGTTATAATAAAATATTTGTGTGTATTTAAATAATTTGTTGCTGGATAGATTAAATGTGTAAGTGTAGATAAATATTGAGAGTCATAGAGATAGGGGAGGGGAGGGGGAGGGATGGTCAATAAGTGAAGGTCTTATGAACATCTGTTGAAATATTCTATATAGATTGAAGCAAAGAAAGGATTTGATTGGGTGAACGTGTTGTTTACATTAGATCTTTAATTGATCTTAGCCATGGTAAATACCATAGTTTTTAAGTTCAATTGTAAAAGTAATAAAAATAGTGCTTGAACTCAAATTAAGTAATATTTTTCATCAACAAGATTAATATCAATCTATAATTGATCTTGATTGAGCTACTTGATTATTCTCAATTAAAAAAGTTTACCCTGGATTGGATTCTAATCTCAAGCTTAACTCAATTAATTAAAAATAAATTTATATTCATGATCAAATATTGATCTCAAATATAAATACATATAAATTTAAAAAAATAATATATTAAAATATAAAATTATATATTAGGATCATCAGTTACTCGATTAATGTATTTTAATTCTCATACTCAACTCAATTTAGCACTTTATTATCTTTAGATTGAGATTGGGTTGAAAAAAATAAATATGAAATAAATTATTCTTTGATTAAATCCTAGGTATATTTTGAGTATTAATGTATTATTTACACACTTATTTGATATATTTAAGTTAATATTATATGATAATGTTTTCGAATTGTATATTTTGTCAATAGTATATTATAAATTCAATGAATAAATGTTTCTTTATTAAAGGTTCCTAAGGTCAATGAGGATGTTGAAGGTAATGATTCCTATGGAAATTTTGTCGGATAATGCTACTAATATATACAAGAGAATGTGTTTAAGATGTATAAGCAGGATCTATGATATTTGGAGTTGAAGAACTAACTACCAGAAGATAAATATATTGAAGATTTATATTAAATAAAGTAAGCATGGATGTAAAACCATCATAAGTAAAATAGTGAATTATGAGTTGTTTTATAAGATTGGGAAACTTTCCTTATAGAGGACAATAAATTTTCCTTATGAGTTCCTTATGAAGGTTAGAATAATTTCCTAATGAGTTTCTAAAGAAGGATATGAAATTTTCTTTATTAATTCAAATGATGTTGTGTCAATCATCAATGTTCCTAATATTATGAAGATTCTCATGATCCATGTTTTATTCCAAAGGGGGAGATCATGAATACTAGATGAAGTTCCCCAGAATAATGTGATAAAATAGAGATGTAGTTATATGAAGACCATATTTTTAGTTTGCAGTAAATAGTTGTAAAAATTTCATGTTATAGTGTAAACAATATTACTATACAGAATAATGACGATGTTACTGGATGAAGAGTTATAAGATGTTGGTGCTACTATGTTTTCATGATTTTATAAAAAATGGATTAATTAAAGGTTTGATATATGATGTTTTGGTTTCTTATATCCAAAGTTCAAACAATGGTGTGGGTAATATTACAATAGTTATTGGGCAAAAGGTTTAAAGGACAATGGAATGAGTCTACTATATGGACAGTTTTCATAAATTTTCAAGCAGATGAAGATTTTTTTACAAAATATAATAATTTAGAAGTCCATATACAGTTTATGGATAGATAGGGTGTATAAATATCAATATGTAATCATTAAAAAGTTGAAGTTTCGTGTATTAAAAATATCAAAGTAATGAATTCAAGGAAGATGTTTTTGTATGATCTCTACAAAATCAAGTTCATTGAATGAAGATACATCATACTAAGTTTTTTATAATGGATATATTATCCCTCTATAAAAATAAGTGTTCTTTTATATCTTTAAAAATATTATATGGTTGACAAGTTTTGAGTTTAATCAGGCATAGATGGTCAAAGATATGTTTTTAAGAAGTCGAGTTGATCGTATAAAGTTCCATTGGACAAGAAAGCATTGTATAGAGAAACACGATGTCATCGGATGGTGTGAATATGTATCGGACTGAGTTTTTTAAATCGTTTAGTGTACGAAGACATGCCAACACATTATATAGAAAAAACAAGATAAACATTTGTGAGTCGATCAAATATATGAAGCATAATAAGTGTACTGGGTGAATGTGTTGATATCATCTTGTAGAGATTTTATAAGTCACAGATTGGGTGTTTTGATGACATCGATCAAAAATTTACAAATTCCTAGATCAATTTGAGTTATTACAGCTAGATATTAAGTCTTATCAACGGTGAGAAATATGAAGATCATTAATTGAACATATGTGATCTCATCAAATGAATAAATTCATTGAAGTTCATTAGACAAATATTTGTTACTAGATTGGATAGAATAGAAAAATAAAGAGTATCAACTAAATATGTGTATATTTTATCATAATAAATCAATCAATCAATGAAAATATTCCTAATTCAATCAGAAATAGATATATGAAGGTAATGAATAGAGAATATCCTTTAAGAAACACTTGAAAAACATTTCTTCAATGAATTTCATAGGATAATTATATAAAAAATTGTAAATTACTTAAACCTTCATAATGATGAAGTTGTTATTTAAATGTTTTTTATCTTTCCTTATTTTTTATAATTTTAAGAAAGTTAGACGAAATAATTTTGGCATTGGTTTTATAAGAACATTCAAGAATTTTCTGTAATATTATAGAAGCATCAAGTGAATTTGAGTTTAGTGGGAGGTTCAACTTTTGAGTTTTGTTTAAGCATGAAAAAATATTTAATTTCCACATTTTCTATTGAGTGAGATCCTATATAAAGGGGTGAAATTTTTGTATAGAAATGTTAATAACACTATTCATATGAATTAAGAGAGTAAGTTATAATGTTTTCAGATCTGGTTATGTTTACAATCAAGGAAAATATTGGTAGAAGAAGAGATACACTAGATAGAGGTGTGTAAGGAATAGGTACTGGGAAAAGGTTCTAATTAGAGGAACTGGAAAAAAGTATTGGTGGTCATAGGGTCAATGGAAAAGTTTTATTGATTATAGGTTCCAAAGAGAGATAGTTTTAATTAAGGCATGTTAGTTGATAGTGAAAACTTTATAAGTACATCGTACGGAACATACCATATAGATATTGAAGAATACTAGATAGAGACACTCCAAATAAATATTTATGTGAATCAAATGGATTCATATAGGATGAACACAAATCACACAAGATATACATTTACATAATGAATACATTGGATGGAGAATTTTATGATTGATGTTTTTCTGATTTTCGTATTTGTTTTTACATATGTTTGATCAGAGCTATAAGAAATTTTGAAGCTAATTAGAGTTAGTAAAATTATATTTTGGGGGATATAAGGAATCTAACAATAGTGGGATCATTTTATTCACTTAATATATAAGTGAAAAAATCCACGGACCGATGGGAGGTTACATGGAAAGGATGTAGGTTCTCATTGTATTTCCAAATCTTGTAAAAATACTTGTGGGTTATTTACTTTATATCGTCTTTATAACATAATGGTAATGTGTATAGGATGAGTTTCTAAAGATACATACATATTAACTGATATAAATGTTTTAATCAACTTAAGGAAAGTAATATTTTATGTTAAATATAATTGTAAAAGTTTGGTCAACTGAGATTACCACCCCCATCTCAAGGTGACTCCATGTTCAACCTAAGTATCTCAATTGGTATCAGAGTGAAGGTTTCCACTGTTTGGGTCTATAAGTTTCTTTTCCCATTTATATTTAACATTTTTATATGAAGTAAATATTTCCAGAAGTTGAATAAAAAAATTTCTTGGTAATATCAAAAAAATCAATGTGACCTAAAGAGTGCAGAACTTATTCATGGTTGTACAAATATGGAGTTTTTCGTTAAAACCATGAAAACCAAAGGAATAAAGAAGATCAAAAGAATAGAAATTAAACAAATCTGAATCAATATAGGGAGGATCCACAACTAATAGAATTTATGGTGTGTATTAATAATACTTATGAATTTGATAAAGTTATTCCCCCAGAATAATCTTAATCAAGCTAAGATTTAGTGGAAAATATTGAATATGTTTTCTCTAAAATCATTTATTACATGGAAAATGTTCCTATTGAATTTATTACATTTATACACTCATATATATCAAGGTAAAACATGAGGAAATATCATATATGAAATCAAAACTTTATAACATAGAGTCATCATTCTGGAAGAATGTCTAGGAATATAAATCTCTTACTAAACTCACCAAAGGCAATGAATAAAATCTGTTGTGTTCTCAAGAAAAAAATTTACCTTATAGAAGAAGGATTGTATAAATTTTTTTTGAGAATGTTTTTATTGAGGAATTTATTAAGAAAATACGTCATTCATTAGAAACAATCAAATATAAGAACACTCAGTAGGAATATAAATCTATAAGTTTAAGAGAGCTTAAAGAATCACTACAGAAGAATAGTAAAATATGTGAAGAATAATTTCAAAAGAAACACATCTTTGATACTCACACTAAACCTAGTTATCTTAAGGAACAATTTGTGACATCCAATGAAGAAAATTCCACTCTTGAAAAAGAAAACTTACTAAAGAGTTTTTGTCAATAAGATGTGTTAAAAAAGTTTTCAAGGAATATCTAAATGCACTGAAAGATAAAAAACAAAGAAATTATATAGGTTAATAATGATCAATTAGAGATCAAGTAAAATTGATTTAATTAACTTCACCTTTAAAATAGGTGAGTAATTTTTATGAAGAAACGATACAAAATTTAAAAGTTGTATGTAAAGATAAATTGATAACTCTAGAAAATAAAAAAGAAAACTTTAAACTTAAAGAGAATTTATAAAGCTATGAGATTGAGAAACATGGTAGTTACTGAAGCTAAATATTCACATAAATATGATATAATAATCTATGTTGATGTTTCTAATGAAATTTCTACCTTAGGAATGAATCTACAGAATGGAAGGAATAATGTGAAAGTATCGTAATCGTTATCTTCCAATAATACATAGAAAAAGGTAACCTCACATTCTAAAGAATTTATTATCACTAAATCATTTATATTTTTTATAGGTAATAATTTTAGATAAAATGGGTGAATAAAAGTGGGAATCCCACCTCCTCTTGGAAGGTCAAAGTTAGAAAAGAAAATGGAATGGGTTCCCCTGATGTGTCAAGAAGAACAAAGAAAACATCTAAAAGAAACAAGTTTTATAATTAGTTTCTACTATCCAAAATAAAATAAAATAAAATAATACTTGGAATATTGGTTATTTTTGGTGCTATGGAAATTTCATATAGATGTATATCAATTGTTAGTACAATATTCCAATGTATGGAGAAAAAAGAAGGAAAACATTAAGGGGGAGAAAAGTTAATGAAAAATGTTACTCATCTATACATACCCAACCCTCATAGAAAAAGAAATATTTTACAAATATCCAATAGATATGGATATATTGAAGATTATTTTGGAATTTATGTAAGAAATGTTCATTGTTAAGAAATTTGATTATTTACTTTTACCAAGCACAACACATGAACAATTAATGAAAATTGGATAAAAATATGAAATAAAATGAAAGGAAGAAAGATTGTAAATATACCTTGGGGTTCACACCGACAGAATCTAATAATATTCATACATATAAGAATAAAGTCATAGAATATTCCATGTCCAAGAAAAAAATGCTACTTCTGTGGAAGAAAATTTTACTTCATTGATGGTTTTTATCTCACCAATGAATGTACAAAATAGTATTAGGAATCTCAAGAAACAAAGTTATTCAATCTGATAAAAATATAAGTGGATTGGAATGTTGGAAGATATATCTGATTAAGAATTATAATATCGCTTGGACTTATCTCTGAAGATTGAATTATGGAGAGATAATAAGTTGCATGGAATATGTAAGTTAGCGAGACAAAATCTTTAAAATTTCATGAAAATATTATTATAATAAGAAAATTTGGTGAATAAAAGTAACCAATCCTTGGAAATATAAAAAGGTGTGTATGGAAATTTCATCATAAGAGGAAAGTTGAACATATTTTGAAGGATTTCATGGTTGTATAGCCAAAATAGTTATAGTAAGAAATGAGGAAGAAAAAGAAAATAACCAAAATGTATGTTCCTTTTTAAATAAAGTTAATAAGACTTTGTCATACAATTTTGATATAAAAGGTGAGGAGAATAAATCCATGCTATCCAAGAATATTAATTCTTGGAAAGATAAAGTTAAAGGCATGAATAAAGGTGAAGTGGTATTTTAAGGGTTGGGGAAATATTTTCAGCCCTATTTCTCTATCTGATGAGCTAAGGAAGATCCACCTTATTCCCAAATATTTTCCAACATGATTAAATTTAAATGTGTAATTTATGGTGACTATGCGAAAGTGGATCTCTGAATTAGAAAGATGAAGTTGTTTTTTTAGAATCTTTGCAACATGAAGTTTAAAGTCATTCCAATCAAACAAGTTTTTTCCATACCAGATACTAAAAATCTTGATAAATACAGGTTATTTTTATCCTTAAGTTATGTTTACTATATTACCATTTTCATATTGAAACTTCAGTACAAATTTAAAGAGTTAAATTTGAATTAGGCATAAAAAATTATGAATTATCTTGGAAATGGAGAGAATCCTGCTCATTTTTATGCTTGAACACTGTTGATATTTTGTTAAGATGGATACAGGAATATAGTTTAATTGAAAATTTGATGATCCATTCCCTAAAAAAGATTTTTTAAAAGTTATAATCACTTGGTAAATTTCATAAATAGCTTTAATTTATGTATTAATCACTCTGGTTTTTTACACTAATCATGGATCACATAGAGTGTGAGTTATTTGATTTTGAACTTATTACTTTAATAAAAGTGATTCTTTCCTTCTCTCAAAAATATTAAAGTTTATATTTAGGAAAATGGAAAAAAAGAAAATAATAATAATAAGGGTGAATAAATTTCCTCCCTCACCCCAATATTACACCAAAGGGGGACTCTAGTTCAGATCATTAAGGGGGAGAGAAATTTTTTCCTTCACTTAAGTTAACATAAGAAGAAGAATTTAATTTTTTTTCAATAAGGGGGAGAAAATATCATTGAATTTAAAGAAGATTTGGTACTGAAAACAAATCCAAAAGGGGTATTGATGTTTCTATCAGATGATAATTTTATTTTATTGTATATTTTTCAATAGGTTATTGTAAAGTCAGAAAAGAAAGGTTTTTTAGGTAAAGGTTCCCAAGTACAATGAGGATGGTGAAGGTAAATGTTCTTAAGGAAAGTTTGCTGGATAGTACTGTAGCTAGATATAGAATATTTTTGTAATGTTTAGAAGCAATATCTATGCTACTTAGAGTTGAAATACTAATTACCATTAGATAATTAGATTAAAGAAGTTTTTTAATGGAATTAAGCTCAAAAGTAAAACCATCAAAATTACTGAAATAAATTATGAGTTTCTATAGATGTTCAGGAAACATTCCTTATGGAGGATAAGAAATTTTCTTTATTAGTTATTTATAAATGTTAGGAAAATTTTCTAATTAGTTTCTAAAGAGGGATTATAAATTTTCCTTACTAATTCAAATGATGTTTTTTATCTTCAAAGTTCCTAAAATCATAGTGATTCACATGATACACGCGTGAGTCCATAGGGGGAGATCATGAATACTTAATGAAATTCATCATATTAATGTGATCAAATGGACATGAAATTGTATGAAGACTATAGTTTGAGGTTTGAGGAAACAATTGTACAAATTTCATGCTACAGTGTAAACAATTTTATCTAATGGATCAGTGATGATGTTATCAGATGAAGAGTTGTAAGATGTTGTTGTTGATGGATTTTTACAAGTTTTCAAAAAATGGATGATGTCAAAGTTTAATATATGATGTTCTTTTATGTACAAAGTTCACACTATGGAATATTGAATGTTGCAATAGTGATTAGATAGGAATTTTTGAAAGCCAACAACATGAGTCTACCAAACAGATACTTTTCATGATGTTTACATAAAGATAAATATTTTGTTATAAGTTGTGGAATGTTATAAGTATATTTGAAGTTTTTATATTTATAGTGTGTACAAATATAAATTTACAATCATTAAAAATTTGAAGCTACACAAAGTAAAAAAATTGTCAAATTAATGAATCCATGGAAGATGTTATTGTATGAAGGATACTAGTTGCGTCTATCTGAAAAATATCCATCAGATCAAGTTTGGTAAAAAAAATAGATGTTTTCCCTTCATGAGAAGAAGTGTTTCTAAAAATATTTACAAATATCATTTGTAAAATAAGTGATGAGTTAGATCAGATAGATATAACTAGAGAGATTTTATAAATATATTGAGCTAATTGTATGAAGTTTCATCATGTTGAAAAGCATCAGATAGATAAACATGATGTCATCAGATGGATGATTCTATGAAGATATATCAGGCTGGGGTTTGTGAACCATGGACTAGATTTATACATTAAAACACATCAAATTGACAAATATAGATGAATATTTGTAATTCCATTGAGAAGGGGAAGCATGTGAAGTGTACCAGATGAATGTTTCGATATCATGAGGTATAGATTTTATAATTCACTAATTGGAGGGTTAAAATTTCATCAGTCAAACATATAAAAATCCTAATATCTGGTTGAGTTATTGCATCTAGATATAATAGAATTCCTATTTATGGTTAGAAATCTGAATATCATAATTTGAACATATGCAATCTCATCAAATGGAGAAATTCACTAAAGTTCATAGGACAACCATTTTTATTTCATTTGATTAGGGAGGCATATGAAGAGCACCAACCAAAGATATTCACAGTTTATCGGGATGAATCAATTAGTAGAAGAAATTATTGAGACCATAAAATGGATATGTATAAAGTTATTGTATATAGAATCTCTTTAAATAGATACCATACATACATTTTTGGAATAAATTTCTTATGATCTTTAAATAATAACATCGTAAAGTCCCTTTACCTTTATGATGTCGAAGTTTTTATTTCAATGTTTATTTATATTTCCATGGTTTTATGAAGTTTTAATAAGTTTTTTAGTGCCATAATAAAGGAATTTTGAATAAATGATACTGATGTTGAGTTTATAAGAAGAATCAACAATTTTCTATAATATTATAAACGCATCCAATGATGTTGATATGATAAGGGGTTCAAATTTTTTGTTTTGGTTAAGTAATAAATAATGTTTTTGTTCCCACATATTCTCCCAAGTAAGAACATATATAAATGGGTTCATTTTTTGTAAAATAATTATGAAGAACACTATTCAAATGCGTAAATAGGTAAATTGCTGAATTTGTCAATTTAGTTTGAGTTTCGAACCAATGAAACTATTGGTTGAAGAAGAAGTACACCAGATATATTTATAAAAGGAAGAGGTACCATAGAGAAGTTCTTATCAGAGGTAAGAAATAGAGGTTTTCTGGTAAAAGAGTCAAAAGATAGTGTTTGTTGATCAAAGGTACTAGAAATAAGTTGTTTGAGTTCAGTCACATCAATCAAAGGAAAAAAGTTTAGAGGTTCATCGGACGAAACATATCGTACATAGGATGAATTTACACCATATATAGACACACTAGATGTATATTGAGGTTCATTAGATAGATCCAAATCGTATCAATACAAAATTCATCAGATGAAGTTTTACTGGATAGAGACATCAAATATAGAATATTTGAGATAATGTTTTTGAGTTGTGTACATGTTTTACCTTATGTTGGCTCAGAGCTATAAGAAAACATTTTAACTCACTAGAGTCAGTATAATTACCTATGGAGATATAGACGGAGTCTAACATTAGTTAGATCATTTTATTCACTAGATATATGTGTTAAATAATCTATGTACTGATGGGATTATCCTTGGTGAGGATATTGGTTCTCACATTGAGGTTGAACCTTGTAAAAATACTCATGTGATGTTTAATTTATATCATCTTCATGGAATAAGGGTAAAGTAGTGAGGATTAGTTTCTAAATATCCATATATCTTAAATAGTAGTATAGGTTTTATCAACTTAATTAAATAAATATCTTTAGTTGAATATAATTATTAAAAGTTGGTCACCCCTAATTCTCCCCCTATTGAGTCAAAAGTCTTACTTTATACTTCTCATTTTCTTTAGTTTCTGAAATCAAAAACACTTTCCTAAAATAATGTTTAACAACATTATTTTCACAAGTTTTTTAGTATGTTTTTGTATAAAACATAATTTTAAACCAAACTTATAAATATTTTTAATATAATATGAATATAAACATTCATTATTAAATCCAATCTATCGGACTGAATGGGAGTCCAGAACATTATACCAACCTAGTTTCTGACCAGTGGTTAGACTTATATATCATCTATAAGATTGAAAATATTCATAACCATGGTACTAATAAATCAGACTAATATTTATTGAATTTATCATACTAATAAACAATAATTAATTCCATTGGACTATCCAAATATTATTATTTTAGTCTAAATTTTTTACCTATTTTCTATAATACATAATAGAATTTTAATGGTGCTGAAAAAATGACACCAAAAATTAAGTTAATTTAGATCCCTATGAGATGTCAAGTGAAAGCTATCTGAGGTTGTTTCAAATGACTTTAATATATTATTGTTTGAGTATCTCTTATAAATAGCATATCATTTGAAGAGTTGGTTTTGGATGCATTCACAAATCAAATTGTCTAAAGATTTCTCTATGTGAACACCTCATTCCTAGACTTTTTTATTATTTAGATAGTTGAAGCTCTAAGGAATCCTTGTAAGGATTTTATATTCCTTCAAATAATTTTCTTTTGTATTTGTTGCCTGATATTGGTACTGATTGAAGGCTTATGGGGATAGAAAGATGGTGAATTGGATCCGTCATATTTAAGGATTTAGAGGCTAGGAATGTAGAGACTGGTCATTATATTGAGGGATTTTGAGGATAGTAAGATAGAGTCACAGGGATCATCATATCAAGGGATTTCTTGAAAATTAAAGATAGACCATACCATATGTATAAAACTGTAAAAACCTTACAATATTTATAAAAATGTGGATATTTTTATTTAGGGTTTCTAGATACCATAAATTTCAATGATAAAGAGTAAATTATTTTATTAAATCTTCTAAGTCATTATGAATTTTATAATATTGTTGTTTTACTTGTTTTTACAAGTTATACATTCCACTGTGTATAAATTTTATAAACTAATTTAATACATAACTTTTAATAATTAGTTTTATCAGAATGATTGTGGTACTAATAAACTAATCTAATTTAATCGGATAGTTACCAGTTCCAATTTTGATACTCAGATAACCAAGTAATTATTGAGTCTAATCTTTTTAACTAAATAGGTATTTAGTTTTTTTGTATTAATTTTTAAATTAAAATTCACCCCCTACCTCTTATAGTCATCCTAAACTCTTACGATTCAAAAATTTGTATCATAGAAATTAAAGGGGGTGAGAGTTCAGGGTCAACAAAGATGAGAACTAAAGTGAAAAATAGGGTTTCCCACCCTTATATAGGTGAAAGGGTGACAATTTGTCTTCCAAAATCAATTTTACATCTCATATTAAAACACATTTTTTATATAAATTAGATATTTAATAAAAGAAATAATTTAAAGATGTTTTTAACTTTTACATTTTTTAAGAAATATTTTCATCAGAGTGAGAATTAATACGATTTTAAAAACCTTTATGTTTAAAAATAAATCCAAGTATTAAAACAAAAAAATAATAGGTAATCAACAACATGTATAAACAAAATTAAAGGGTAAGTGCAAAAACTAAATTAATAAAAGAGTACCATTTGGATTAGAAAAATTTCATAGATAGGAATAACCAATTCTTGTTGGTTTTGGTAACAAAAAATGATTATCATTTATTTTATAATAAATGTATTTTCTAGAAGTTTTATAATAGTTTTTTAGGATGGAATTTTTTTCCTTTAGAAAAATTTTTATTAAAACATTTTACTCTAAAAATTTTAACATTGAAATTTTTATAATAAACTTGAGCCCAATTAGGTTATTCTGATAAAACTTTTAGAAAAGTAAAATCTTTTATAAAAAAATAGTATTTTATAAAAATAGACAATTTTATAGAAATATATGTATTTAGAAAACTAAAAACATATGTACTCCCCCATAGATTCAGTGTTTGGGCGAGATAAGGTAGAGGACTTGGCCTTAAAAAATTTTATAGGTGGAGAATTAAATTAAGTATAGAAAAGAAAAAATAGAATAAGAAATTAGATGAGTAAAATTTTTTTGAAATCTTAATGAAGAATTTGGATAAATCTTCAGAGAATCCACTATTATCATTTTCACTACTTTTATTCATTCAGCCATCTCTTCAGACTGTAATAGTACCTCACACCGATTAGATCATTCTAGATATAATCCTGGAGTTTGTTGAAACATCAACAATACCCATAATTGTAACATCCCAAGTAAGTAATGAATAATAGATATTTTTATCTATGTCTATTAATGATTAATATAGTGTTTTAGAGGCTTAAGATGAAAATAAATCCAATCTTAAGCATGGAATACACTAATATTTTTAAAAGATTGTTTTACTTCCTTTTGATGGAAAACCATTTTTAAATCTATATTTTGACAATTTTATAAGCTATGTTTGTAAAAATAAACTTATTATTTATGATTGGGACATCAAAATTTACTTTGTGTGAATTTTTGGTATTTTTCCGATAAAGTTCATTTTTTTATGAATAGTGAAAAATGTTGTATTTTAATTCAAAACCACTTTTTAATCTAATTTATTTATATTATTAGATTATCTTTTGAATTTGTTTTAAAGTGAAATTAGAATATATGTTTACCATTTAATCCAATGGTGGTCATTGGAATCAATTTCACTTTGAAATTGGACATAAACTAGTGTCAATCTTTTGATACTTATTGTTTCATAAAAATACGCTATTTATCATGACAGCGGGAATTAATTATTAAATTAATTAATGCATCTTATATGTTTTGAATTTTTTAAAATAGACATCATTTTTGAATTCGGAATATCAAATATAGCTTAGGGTGATGTTTTGGTATCTTTCTGAAAAACTTCAATTTTTGATGAATAGTGAAACCACTAAGTGGTAGTTGAAGAAACTGATTTTTCGTTTAAATGAAACTTTTCCACTTCTGTGATTTGATTTTCAAAAATCCAACATACATGGTTGTCATTAAGAAGTAAAATGTGGTTCAATGAGATTAAAATAATTTTTGGTGAATAGTATCTTTTAAGTTTTTAATCGTGATTAGTGGTAATTAGTGTAGTTTAAGGTAAAAATAATGTTTTAATAATCTTAAATGACCTAGACACATGTCATACCCTTATTGGATGTGTCATGGCCGACCAAGAAAATCCATGGGTCAACTTGGGGACCCCATGAAACCACTTTGGTAGGAAAATGACATTAATATCTTTTAATTTAATGTTAAAGTAAAAATGACACAAACATGAGTTATTTTACTAAAACAATTTGTACATGGGGTTATACAAGTCAGATTTTTTATTATAAATAGTCATTGGAAAGATAAAAAGATTTCCTACATCATAGTATTTTTTTATAATTTTTAGACTTTAAATAAATTAAATTATTTACGACATCATGATGATGCAGCGATTACCTCATTAATAAAGGATTTAAATAAAATGAAATGATAATGTAAAATATATGAACTACACATGTCCAAAACCTATTTGATGGGTGTATTTCGAACCCTTATCACCTTACCATTTAATTATATCAATCTGGGACCTTTTGAATCCTGAACGCATTTTAAAATAATGTAACATTTCTTTACTTTCCAAGAGTGCCCCTCCTCACCTCTTATAAAAGGCCCCCACCTCTACCTCCTTACCCACACTCCCAAAGCCTTTGGCTCGGCCAAACCCTACCCATTTTGTCTCCCCACATCCCTCTATTACTCCTTGAAGCCTCACTTTGGGCAGAAGTCTTCCCAAGGAATCCTTTGAGCTCAAACCAAAGGGAGTTACCCGATTTTAAGGTAATGTCTTCACATGAGTCCATTTGTTTTATTTTGCTTCTCCAACACCCTAAACTATTTTTATTCATTTATTTTGTAACAAATCCAGTATCTTCAATAAACTAGGATGTTTTTATAAGAAGTATTCGAGCTACACCTACACACACCTACATATAATGGTTAAAGAACATACTGTTTCCGTGGATGGCGAATTTATGCCTCCCGAAATGATGATTATTCAACATTCTTTTAACACCTTCAAAGGTGGCCATTAATATGTCACTATATTTATATATGGTATATAATATGTTTATGTTTTTCTTAAGCTTCTGTATTTTTCATTTTGGGCATACCTTTGTGGTTTCCATTATGGGTAAACGCGATATCTTTATTTAAGGAAGTGCGGACTACCGCCCCATCAAAGTGATTTGATTCGTTAAATACCATATGTGGGACGTATAAAGGATGGAACTATGATATTATATATGATATTATACTGGAATTATATTATACCTTTATATCATTACGATTCCATTCTATAAAATGCAAAATAGAAATGAAAGTAGCGTTCATGCGTACGTACGGCTTACCGTCTCCATGAACGGTGCATTTCATTTCTTATCTCTAAATGATTATGTAATATTATAAATGCATGTATATACTGGATATATATGATATATACAGCATGATTATAATTTTGTATATAATGGATACATGAACAACTTGTAATTGTAAAGGGTTTATTTTTGACTCAAGTACCAATGATCGTTAAAACGACCGTTATTAACTTAAATAATTACATAGTGTTCATGACATGGAAATAAGTGATATAAAAGGAATAATGAACTTGAAAAAGGTTCTTAAGCAAGTATATATTAACTCAAGTTTATTATTTAGGACATTAAAGAACGATCGAGTCAAGTCGGACCCGAGGTACGGGACTCCGTCTCAATCTCCTTTCATTGAGGCATATTTTGTTTTATACACGACCTTCTTTTATATAGTGTATAAACCCCTTTGACTTTTAAGTTTATTCAAAAGGAATATTTTTTATACGAAGCATTTACTAAATGACAAAAAGGGAATGTTTTTGTCGTACGTATGCGGCGATAATGACTTCTCTGCTGCCGTGACCATTATTTGAGTTTCGGCTTCATCTACAAGCCATACTTTTTTTTAAAAGAAAAATAAATACCATGTTTTACTTTTCTTTTATTTTGGTGTTGAAAATTGTTTTCATAATGTTTTTATATCAATGTGTTGTATTGATATCCTGTGATTGAAAGGTGGAAATGTTATGTTTCCTTTATGCATGTTTTATGTGATACGATTATGTTGAGGTTCTTGGGAATTATTAAGAAGACGGGTGGTTCCGTGATAGACTAAGGGTGGGTGAGCCCGATATAGCTCTCCAATGCATTGGGTAACGCGAAGGAGTGAAACGTTAAGGTTTCTCCGAAGAGATTTAGGGAATATACTATGATGGGTATTCCAAACATAACCAAGAGGGTTACTCCTTACGTAAGAATGTTATGAATGCCTCAAGTTACTTTTATGTCTTATGATTTCTATGCTTTATTCATGTTTTGATGAGGTGTGTTAAAGTGCTTATGTTTTATGGGTAAAGTATGATTTCATTCTTATGTATATATGTACCCATGTTTCCTTTCCATATTTTTATATCCCTTACTGTGCTTTTTATGCTCAACCCAAGTTTTTTTGAAATGTTTTTCACAGGCCAAGGGAAAGGTACATGATATGATGATAGTGTCAAGGAAGTGTCAAGAAAGAATCCATGTTTTATTTTAAATATGTTTCCATTGATGGGAAAGAAGAATACTATATTTATGTAACCACTTTTTTTATATGTGGAATGTAATGCAAGTTTTATGATCTAATTCTCTAAAACTCTAAACCCGAAAAGATCCTCAATGTGTAATCTTGTAATAACTCAAGATTAAGTAAGGTTTAAGGCTGGGGCTTTATAGTTGGTATCAATGGTCAGTTTAGATAACTTTAGGAGTTATAATTCTATTAAATGATTATCCAAAAATATATTTTTTTATGGTAAAATTGAAGTGATATAGTATTTGAAGATTACCATGTTGCTTCATCTAAGACATGTTTGTTCAGAATGGTTTTCCGCAGAGGAAATAGGGAAGCAGTGCTAGGAAGGCATACAGAAGGAAATAACCTTCCGAATCAGCATCCTGAGATGGTCGGAATTGGAACTAAATATCTTGTTGCAATAATGGCACAGTTGACTCAAGCGATAAATGGTGGTGGTATCCATGCACGAGATCAGCTAGATAAACCATAGAGGAACATGTTAGTGGTGGAACATTTCATGAGGCAACATCCCCCATCATTCAGAGGATCATCTGACCCTGTGTTAGCTGAAGGGTGGATTAAAGCAATGGAGAAGATTTTCGATGTCATGGGGTGTTCAGACAATCAAAAGTTTAGTCTTGCTATTTACCGTTTGGAGGGTGAGGCAGATCAGTGGTGGTCTATGGTTAAAAATATCAGGGACGTCGATGAGATTGATGCTCTTGACTGGGATGAATTCAAAGGTATGTTTCTTGAGAAGTATTTTCCTAAGGCTGTTTGACTTAGGATGGAAAAGCAATTCTTGGAATTGAGGAAAGAGGAAGACTCAGTGGCTACCTATGAAGAAAGGTTCACTCGATTGGCAAGGTATGCTCCAAATTTTATCTGAGACCTTGATAGTAAAATCAATCGTTTTTACTCAGGATTAAAGCCAAAATATCGAAGGTCATTAGCTTCTCGTGAGTTTAAAAGTTATGAAAATCTTGTTCGATGTGCTGAGAAGGTGGAAATGGAGTTTTCCGATGATCAAGTGTTCTATAAAAACCAACAGAAGAAGATACTGAGGTGGCAGGAGAAAGGTAAGAATTCTTTAAAAAAGTCTGATGGTAAGAAAACTAAGTTTCCAGTTTGTGATAAATGTGGAAAAAGGCATGCTGGGGAATGTCTTCTGAATTCTGGAAAGTGCTACCGATGTGGTAAGATGGGACATAAGGCCTGTGATTGCACTGAAAAAGGTCAGGGTGAAGGTAAGACCAAATTTGATTTACAGTTAGTGAAATGTTTTAAGTGCAATGAGATGGGTCACTATGCGAACAAGTGTCCGACAAAGAGCTTGAGTGATGGGAAGCAGTTAGACTACAAGCAGAAAGGGGTGGTGAAATCCTTTGCAACTACTTCAGCAGATGTCGGGCCATCAAATGAAGTTGTATCAGGTACTTTTTTTGTTTTTTCAGATTATTCTAGTGTGTTGTTTGATTCGGGGTCTACACATTCTTTCATCTCTGAAAACGTTTCTAGTAAAATGGTAATACCATCTTAAGAAATGACTCATGAACTTTTGGTAAAAACACCTGGGGGAAATTTTGAGGCAAAAAGAATTTACAAGAATATTCCTATCCTTATATGTGGAAAGAACCTACTTGAAAACCTTATTGTTCTACCTCTAGTAGAGGTTGATGTTATCCTGGGTATGGATTGGCTCTCTATTTACCATGCTAAGATTGACTATAGAGCTAAAGAAGTTTTTTTTCAGAAAGACTTTCTGTTTGTGTACAAGAATAAACCCTTACTGTTGATAACTTATCAAGAGGCCAAGAAACTTGTAAAAGATGGAAATGAATTTTACCTTGCACACATCATTGAAAATAAAGGAACTGTTCAGATTAATGATGTGCCAGTGGTAAATGAGTATCCTGATGTTTTTCCTGATGATTTTCCTGGAATAATACCAGATCGGGAAGTTGAATTTACTGTTGACTTAGTTCCTGATGCTAAGCCAATTTCAAAACCCCCTTATCGAATGGCTCAAATTTAACTTTTAGAGTTGAAGGATCAATTGCAAGATTTATTTGAGAAAGGTTTCATTTGACCTATCACATCACCATGGGGTGCTCCTGTTTTATTTGTTAAAAAGAAAGATAGTTCAATGAGACTTTGCATTGATTATAGAGCCTTGAATAACATCATTGTTAAGAACAAATATCCTTTGCCTCATATCAATGATTTGTTTGATCAGATCCAGGGAGCTCAGTATTTTTCAAAGATTGACTTGAGATCGGGGTACCATCATCTGAAGGTAAAGGAAGCAGACGTTCCGAAGACTATGTTTCGTACAATATATGGCCATTATGAATTTGTATTAATGCCTTTTGGGCTAACCAATGCACCTTCTGTATTCATGGACTTAATGAATATAATTTTCCATGAGTTCTTGGATAAGTTTGTGGTGGTTTTCATTGATGATATTTTGGTGTTTTCTAAAATTAAAGAGGAGAATGAAAGACATTTAAGGGTTATCTTGCAAACCTTAAAAGAAAATAAATTGTATGGGAAATTCAGAAAGTGTGAGTTTTGGTTGCAACAAATTTCTTTCCTTGGTCACATTGTTTCTAAAGATGGGATAACTGTTGATCCTGTAAAAACAAAAGTTGTGGAAGACTGACCAAGACCCACAAATGTAACTGAGATTTGTAGCTTCCTTGGTTTGACAGGCTATTACCGAAGGTTTGTTAGAAATTTTTCACGGTTATCTAGTCCACTGACTAAGCTAACTCGGAAGGGTGTTAAGTTTATCTGGAAAAAACAATGTGATGATTGTTTTCAGTAATTGAAAAGAAGATTGGTGAATGCTCCATTTTTGGAACTACCTTCTAGGAATGGTGAGTTTGTTACATACAGTGATGCTTTATTGAAAGGACTTGGTTGCGTCCTAATGCAGAATGATCAGGTAATTGCTTATGCTTCACGACAGTTGAAAACTCATCAGGTAAATTACCCTACACATGATTTGGAATTAGCAGCTGTTGTTTTCGCTTTAAAAATTTGGAGGCATAATTTTTATGGAGTAAAGTGTGAAATATATACTGATCACAAAAGTTTAAAGTATATATTCACTCAGAAAGAGTTAAACATGAGACAGAGGAGATGGCTGGAATTAATCAAGGATTATGATTGTACAATTCATTACCATCCGGGAAAAGAAAATAAAGGGGATGATGCTTTGAGTCGAAAAAGTAATGCTTCATTAACAATGTTGAATTTGGAACGTGATCATTTGGTTAAGGATTTGATGAACTTTGGCATAAAAGTTTTTGGCGTAGGATGCTCTTCTGTTTTTTTTCAGGTATCAGTGAGATCATCTCTTTCAGATAGAATCAAGCAAGCACAGAAGCAAGATAGTGAGTTGCAGAAAAAGGTAGATCTGGTTCAGAAAGGTAAGTTGCCTGAATTCAACATTGATAATGATTGTGTTTTGAGATTTTGGAAGAGATTGTGTGTGCCTTGTGATTCGCAGTTGAAGAAAGTGTTGTTATATGAAGCTCATAGTTCTCTGTTTTCAGTTCATCCTGGCAGTACTAAGATGTACATAGATCTGCGGGAGTATTACTGGTGGGATGGAATGAAAAGAGATATTGCTGATTTTACTGTGAAGTGTTTGACTTGTCAGCAGGTTAAAGCAGGGCGGTAGTTACCGAAAGGGATGCTTCATCCTTTACTAGTGCCAGAGTGGAAATGGTAGAATATATCCATGGACTTTGTTGTGGGATTACCGAAGACATCTCGAGGTAATAATGCAATCTGGGTTATTGTTGATCGCTTGACTAAATCTGCTCATTTCCTTGCTATAAGAGACACTTTTTCCCTTGATCAACTTTCTCGTTTGTATCTTAAAGAGATAGTCAGGTTACACGGAGTTCCTCTCTCCATTGTATCTGACCGTGATCCCAGGTTCACTTCTAACTTTTGGAAGGTCCTTCAGAAGTCGTTGGGTACTGAATTAAATTTTAGTACATCTTTTCATCCTCAATCAGATGGGCAGTCAGAACGAACAATTCAGACCATGGAGGATATTATACGAGCTTGTTCGATGGATTATCAGGGAAGTTGGGACCAACAACTTTCTTTGGTTGAATTTTCATATAATAACAGTTTTCATTCTAGAATACAGATGGCACCATTTCAGGCATTATATGGGAAGCGGTGTCGAACTCCAGCTTTCTGGGATGAAGTGGGTGAAAGGAAGTTGATGGGACCAGAATTGGTAGAAGAGATGGCAGAAAAAGTTCAGTTGATTCAGAAACACATGAGAACAGCTCAAAGCAGGCAGAAGAGTTATGCGGATAACCGAAGGAAGGATATATCTTTTGAGGTAGGTGATCATGTTTTTCTCAAAGTATCACCATGGAAAAGTGTGACGCGATTTGGTAAAAAAGGAAAGCTGAGTCCAAGGTTCATTGGACCATATGAAATTCTAGAGAGAGTTGGATCTGTTTCTTACCTAGTGGCTTTACCTCTGAGTTTATCTCAGGTACACAATGTTTTTCACGTTTTGATGTTGAGAAAGTAGATGCCAGATCCATCTCATGTTTTGAGTCCAGAGGTAGTTCAGCTGGAAGAGAACCTATCTTATGAGGAACAACCGGTCCAGATTCTTGACCACAGGGAGAAAGTGTTACAGAATAAGGTGATTAATCAGGTAAATTTTTGTGGAAAACCCACATGATGGAAGAGGCAACATGGGAATCTGAAAATGCAATGAGGGATAAGTACCCCCATTTATTTGATAAGTAAATAAATTACAGGGACGCAATTTTCTAAAGGGGGGGAGGACGTAACATCCCAAGTAAGTAATGAATAATAGAAATTTTTATCTATGTCTATTAATGATTAAGATAGTGTTTTAGAGGCTTAAGATGAAAATAAATCCAATCTTAAGCATGGAATACACTAATATTTTTAAAAGATTCTTTTACTGCCTTTTGATGGAAAACCATTTTTAAATCTATATTTTGACAATTTTATAATCTATTTTTGTCAAAATAAACTTATTCTTTATTATTGGGACAACAAAATTTACTTTGTGTGAATTTTTGGTATTTTTCTGATAAAGTTCATTTTTTATGAATAGTGAAAAATGTTGTATTTTAATTCAAAACCTATTTTTAATATAATTTATTTATATTATTATATTATATTTTGAATTGTTTTTATAGTTAAATTAGAATATATTTTTACCATTTAATCTAATGGTGGTCATTGGAATCAATTTCACTTTGAAATTGGACTTAAACTAGTGTCAATCTTTTGATACTTATTGTTTTATAAAAACACATTATTTTTCATGACAACGGGAATTAATTATTAAATTAATTAATGCATCTTATATGTTTTGAATTTTTTAAAATAGACATCATTTTTGAATTCGGAATATCAAATATAGCTTAGGATGAAGTTTTGGTATCTTTCTGAAAAACTTCAATTTTTGATGAATAGTGAAACCGCTAAGTGGTAGTTAAAGAAACGGATTTTTCGTTTAAATGAAACTTTTCCACTTCTGTGATTTGATTTTCAAAAATCCAACATACATGGTTGTCATTAATAAGTAAAATGTGGTTCAATGAGATTAAAATAATTTTTTGGTGAATAGTAACGTTTAAGTTCTTAATCGCGATTAATGGTAATTAGTGTAGTTTAAGGTAAAGATAATGTTTTAATAATATTAAATGACCTAGACACATGTCATACCCTTATTGGATGTGTCATGTCCGACCAAGACAATCCATGGGTCAACTTGGGGACCCCATGGAGCCACTTTGGTAGGAAAATGACACTAATATCTTTTTATTTAATGTTAAAGTAAAAATGACACAAATATGAGTTATTTTACTAAAACAATTTTTACATGGGGTTATATAAGTTATATTTTTTATTATAAATAGTCATTGGAAAGATAAAAATATTTCCTACATCATAGTATTTTTTTATAATTTTTAGACTTTAAATAAATTAAATTATTTATGACATCATGATGATGCAGCGATTACCTCATTAATAAAGGATTTAAATAAAATGAAATGATAATGTAAAATCTATGAACTACACATGTCAAAAACCTATTTTATGGGTGGATTTAGAACCCTTATCACCTTAACCTAGAATTATATCAATTTGGGAACTTTTGAATCCGAAACGCATTTTAAAATAATGTAACATTTCTTTACTTTCCAAGAGTGCCCCTCCTCTCCTCTTATAAAAGGCCCCCACCTCTACCTCCTTACCCACACTCCCAAAGCCTTTGGTTCGGCCAACCCCAGCCCATTTTGTCTCTCCACATCCCTCTATTACTCCTTGAAGCCTCAATTTGGGCAGAAGTCTTCCCAAGGAAGCCTTTGATCTCAAACCAAAGGGAGTTACCCGATTTTAAGGTAATGTCTTCACATGAGTCCGTTTGTTTTATTTTGCTTCTCCAACCCCCTAAACTCTTTTTATTCATTTATTTTGTAACAACTCCAGTATCTTCAATATACTAGGATGTTTTTATAATAATTATTCGAGCTACACCTACACACACCTACATCTAATGGTTAAAGAACATACTGTTTCCGTGGATGGCGAATTTATGCCTCCCAAAACGATGATTGTTCAACATTCTTTTAACACCTTCAAAGGTGGCCATTAAGATGTCACTATATTTATATATGATATATAATATGTTTATGTTTTCCTTAAGCTTCTGTATTTTTCATTTTGGGCATACCTTTATGGTTTCCATTATGGGTAAACGCGATATCTTCATCTAAGGAAGTGCGGACTACCGCCCCCTCAAAGTGATTTGATTCGTTAAAAACAATATGTGGGACGTATAAAGGATGAAACTATGATATTATATATGATATTATACTGGAATTATATTATACCTTTATATCATTACGATTCCATTCTATAAAATACGAAATAGAAATGAAAGTAGCGTTCATGCGTACGTACGGCTTACCGTCTCCATGAATGGTGCATTTCATTTCATACCTCTAAATGATTATGTAATATTATAAATGCATGTATATACTGGATATATATGATATATAAATCATGATTATAATTCTGGATATAATGGATACATGAACAACTTGTAATTATAAAGGGTTTATTTTTGACTCAAGTACTAATGATCGTTAAAACGGCCGTTATTAACTTAAATAATTACATAGTGTTCATAACATGGAAATAAGTGATATAAAAGGAATAATGAACTAGAAAAAGGTTCTTAAGCAAGTAGAGATTAAATAAAGTTTATTATTCAGGACATTAAAGAACGATTGAGTCAAGTCGGACCCGAGGTATGGGACTTCGTCTCAATCTCTTTTCATTGAGGCATATTTTGTTTTATACACGACCTTCTTTTATACGGTGTATAAACCCATTTGAATTTTACGTTTATTCAAAAGGAATATTTTTTAGACGAAGCGTTTACTAAACGACAAAAAGGGAATGTTTTTGTCGTATGTATGCGGCGACAACGACTTCTCCGCCGCCGTGACCATTATTTGAGTTTCGGCTTCCTCTACAAGCCATACCTTTTTTTTAAAAAGAAAAATAAATACCATGTTTTACTTTTCTTTTATTTTGGTATTGAAAATTGTTTTCATAATGTTTTTATATCAATGTGTTGTATTGATATCCTGTGATTGAAAGGTCGAAATGTTATGTTTCCTTTATGCATGTTATATGTGATACGATTATGTTGAGGTTCTTGGGCATTATTAAGAAGAAGGGTGGTTCCGTGATAGACTAAGGGCGGGTGAGCCCGATATAGCTCTCCAATGCATTGGGTAACGTGAAGGAGTGAAACGTTAAGGTTTCTCCGAAGAGATTTTGGGAATATACTATGATGGGTATTCCAAACGTAACCAAGAGGGTTACTCCCTACGTAAGAATGTTATGAATGCCTCAAGTTACCTTTATGTCTTATGATTTCTATGATTTATTCATGTTTTGATGAGGTATGTTAAAGTGCTTATGTTTTATGGGTAAAGTATGATTTCATTCTTATGTATATATGTACCCATGTTTCCTTTCCATATTTTTATATCCCTTACTGAGCTTTTTATGCTCAACCCAAGTTTTTTTGAAATGTTTTTCACAGGTCAAGGGAAAGGTACATGATATGATGATAGTGTCAAGGAAGTGTCAAGAAAGAATCCGTGTTTTATTTTAAATATTTTTCCATTGATGGGAAAGAAGAATACTATCTTTATGTAACCACTTTGTTTATATGTGGAATGTAATGCAAGTTTTATGATATAATTCTCTAAAACTCTAAACTTGAAAAGATCCTCAATGTGTAATCTTTTAATAACTCAAGATTAAGTAAGGTTTAAGGCTGGGGATTTATAGTTGGCATCAAAGGTCGATTTAGATAAATTTAGGAGTTATAATTTTATTAAATGATTATCCAAAAATATATTTTTTTATGTTCAAATTGAAGTGATATAGTATTTGAATATTACCATGTTGCTTCATCTAAGACATGTTTGTTCAGAATGGTTTTCCGCAGAGGAAACAGGGAAAAAGTGCTAGGATGGCATACAGAAGGAAATAACCTTCCGAATCAGCATCCTGAGATGGTCGGAATTGGAACTGAACAGTTTGTTGTAATAATGGCGCAGTTGAATCAAGCGATAAATGGTGGTGGTATCCATGCACGAGATCAGCCAAATCAACCGTAGAGGAACATGTCAGCGGTGGAACATTTAATGAGGCAACATCCCCCATCATTCAGAGGATCATCTGACCCTGTGTTAGGTGAAGGGTGGATTAAAGCACTGGAGAAGATTTCCGATGTCATGGGGTGTTCAGACAATCAAAAGGTTAGTCTTGCTATTTACCATTTGGAGGGTGAGGCAGATCAGTGGTGGTCTATGGTTAAAAATATCAGGGACGCCGATGAGATTGATGCTCTTGACTGGGATGAACTCAAAGGTATGTTTCTTGAGAAGTATTTTCCTAAGGCTGTTCGACTTAGGATGGAAAAGAAATTCTTGTAATTGAGGCAAGAGGAAGACTCAGTGGCTACCTATGAAGAAAGGTTCACTCGATTGGCAAGGTATGCTCCAAATTTTATCCGAGATCTTGATAGTAAAATCAATCGTTTTTACTCCGGATTAAGGCCAAAATATCGAAGGGCATTAGCTTCTCGTGAGTTTAAAAGTTATGAAAAGCTTGTTTTATGTGCTGAGAAGGTGGAAATGGAGTTTGCCGATGATCAAGTGTTCTATAACAACCAACAGAAGAAGAGACTGAGGTGGCAGGAGAAAGGTAAGAATTCTTCAAAAAAGTCTGATGGTAAGAAAACTAAGTTTCCAGTTTGTGATAAATGTGGCAAAAGGCATGCTGGGGAATGTCTTCTGAATTCTGGAAAGTGCTACCGATGTGGTAAGATGGGACATAAGGCTCGTGATTTAACTGAAAAAGATCAAGGTGAAGGTAAGACCAAATTTGATTTACAATTAGTGAAATGTTTTAAGTGCAATGATATGTGTCACTATGCAAATGAGTGTCCGATAAAGAGCTTGAGTGATGGGAATCAGTTAGACTACAAGCAGAAAGGGGTGGTGAAATCCTTTGCAACTACTTCAGCAGATGTCGGGCCATCAAATGAAGTTGTATCAGGTACTTTGTTTGTTTTTTCAGATTATGCCAGTGTGTTGTTTGATTCGGGGTCTACACATTCTTTCATCTCTAAAAACTTTTCTAGTAAACTGGGAATACCATCTCAAGAAATGACTCCTGAACTTTTGGTAAAAGCACCTGTGGGAAATGTTGAGGCAAAAATAATTTATAAGAATCTTCCTATCCTTATATGTGGAAAAAACCTACTTGCAAACCTTATTTTTCTACCTCTAGTAGAGTTTTATGTTATCCTGGGTATGGATTGGCTCTCTATTTACCATGCTAAGATTGACTGTAGAGCTAAAGAAATTTCTTTTCAGAAAGACTTTCAGTTTGTGTACAAGAATGAACCCTTACTATTGATAACTTATCAAGAGGCCTAAAAACTTGTAAAAGATGGAAATGAATGTTACCTTGCACACATAGTTGAAAAGAAAAGAACTATTCAGATTAATGATGTGCCAGTGGTAAATGAGTATCCTGATGTTTTTCCTGATGATTTTCCTGGAATAATACCAGATCGGGAAGTTGAATTTACTGTTGACTTAGTTCCTGATGCTAAGCCAATTTCAAAACCCCCTTATCGAATGGCTCAAATTGAACTTTTAGAGTTGAAGGAGCAATTGCAAGATTTTTTAGAGAAAGGTTCCATTCGACCTAGCATATCACCATGGGGTGATCCTGTTTTATTTGTTAAAAATAAAGATGGTTCAATGAGACTTTGCATTGATTATAGATCCTTGAATAACATCACTGTTAAGAACAAATATACTTTGCCTCATATCGATGATTTGTTTGATCAGCTCCAGGGAGCTCAGTATTTTTCAAAGATTGACTTGAGATCGGGGTACCATCAGCTGAAGGTAAAGGAAGCAGACGTTCCAAAGACTGCGTTTTGTACAAGATATGGCCATTATGAATTTTTAGTAATGCCTTTTGGGCTAACCAATGCACCTGCTATATTCATGGACTTAATGAATATAATTTTCCATGAGTTCTTGGATAAGTTTTTGGTGGTTTTCATTGATGATATTTTGGTGTTTTATAAAAGTAAATAGGAGTATGAAAGATATTTAAGGGTTATCTTGCAAACCTTAAAAGAAAAGAAATTGTATGGGAAATTCAGCAAGTGTGAGTTTTGGTTGCAACAAATTTCATTCATTGGTCACATTGTTTCTAAATATGGGATAACTGTTGATCCTGCAAAAACAAAAGTTGTGGAAGACTGGCCAAGACCCACAAATGTAACTGAGATTCGTAGATTCCTTGGTTTGGCAGGCTATTACCGAAGGTTTGTTAGAAATTTTTCACGGTTATCTAGTCCAATGACTAAGCTAACTCGGAAGGGTGTTAAGTTTATCTGGACAAAACAATGTGATGATTGTTTTCAGCAATTGAAAAGAAGATTGGTGAATGCTCCAGTTTTGGCACTACCTTCCAGGAATGGTGAGTTTGTTATATACAGTGATGCTTCATTGAAAGGACTTGGTTGCGTCCTAATGCAAAATGATCAGGTAATTGCTTATGCTTCACGACAGTTGAAAACTCATTAGGTAAATTACCCTACACATGATTTGGAATTAGTTGTTGTTGTTTTCGCTTTAAAAATTAGGAGGGATTATTTGTATGGAGTAAAGTGTGAAATATATACTGATCACAAAAGTTTAAAGTATATATTCACTCAGAAAGAGTTAAACATGAGACAGAGGAGATGGCTGGAATTAATCAAGGATTATGATTCTACAATTCATTACCATCAGGGAAAATCAAATAAAGTGGCTGATGCTTTGAGTCGAAAAATTAATGCTTCATTAATAATGTTGTGTTTGGAACGTGATCCTTTGGTTAAGGATTTGATGAACTTTGGCATAAAAGTTTTTGGCGCAGTATGTTCTTCTGTTTTGTTTCAGGTATCAGTGAGATCATCTCTATCAGATAGAATCAAGAAAGCACAGAAGCAAGACAGTGAGTTGCAGAAAAAGGTAGAGCTGGTTCAGAAAGGTAAGTTGCCTAAATTCAACATTGATAATGATTGTGTTTTGAGATTTTGGAAGAGATTGTGTGTGCCTTGTGATTCACAGTTGAAGAAAGAGTTGTTATGTGAAGCTCATAGTTCTCCGTTTTCAGTTCATCCTGGCAGTACTAAGATGTACAGAGATCTGCGGGAGTATTACTGGTGGGATGGAATGAAAAGAGATATTGCTCATTTTACTGTGAAGTGTTTGACTTTTCAGTAGGTTAAAGCAGAGTGGCAGTTACCGAAAGGGATGCTTCAGCCTTTACCAGTGCCAGAGTGGAAATGGGAGAATATATCCATGGACTTTGTTGTGGGATTACCGAAGACATCTCGAGGTAATAATGAAATCTGGGTTATTGTTGATCGCTTGACTAAATATGCTCATTTCCTTGCTATACGAGACACTTTTTCCCTAGATCAACATTCTCGTTTGTATCTTAAATAGATAGTCAGGTTACATGGAGTTCCTCTCTCCATTGTATCTGACCGTGATCCCAGGTTCACTTCTAACTTTTAGAAGGGCCTTCAGAAGTCGTTGGGTACTGAATTAAATTTTAGTACAGCTTTTCATCCTCAATCAGATGGGTAGTCTGAATGAACAATTCAGACCTTGGAGGATATGCTATGATCTTGTTCGATGGATTATCAGGGAAGTTGGGACCAATATCATTCTTTGGTTGAATTTTCATATAATAACAGTTTTCATTCGAGTATACAGATGGCACCATTTCATGCATTATATGGGAAGCGGTGTCGAACTCCATATTTCTGGGATGAAGTGGGTGAAAGGAAGTTGATGGGACCAGAATTGGTAGAAGAGATGGCAGAAAAAGTTCAGTTGATTCAGAAACACATGAGAACATCTCAAAGCAGGCAGAAGAGTTATGTGGATAACCGAAGGAAGGATCTATCTTTTGAGGTAGGTGATCATGTTTTTCTCAAAGTATCACCATGGAAAAGTGTAATGTGATTTGGTAAGAAAGGAAAGCTGAGTCCAAGGTTCATTGAACCATATGAAATTCTGGAGAGAGTAGGATCTGTTGCTTACCGAGTGGCTTTACCTCCGAGTTTATCTCGGGTAGACAATGTTTTTCACGTTTCGATGTTGAGAAAGTACATACCAGATCCATCTCATGTTTTGAGTCCAGAGGTAGTTCAGATGGAAGAGAACCTATCTTATGAGGAACAACCGGTCCAGATTCTTGACCACAGGGAGAAAGTGTAACGGAATAAGGTGATTAATTAGGTAAAGGTTTTTTGGAAAAACCACATGATGGAAGAGGCTACATGGGAATCTGAAAATGCAATGAGGGATAAGTACCCCCATTTATTCGATAAGTAAATAAATTGCGGGGATGCAATTTTATAAAGGGGTGAAGGATGTAACATCCCAAGTAAGTAATGAATAATAGATATTTTTATCTATGTCTATTAATGATTAAGATTGTGTTTTAGAGGCATAAAATGAAAATAAATCCAATCTTAAGCATGGAATACACTAATATTTTTAAAAGATTCTTTTACTACCTTTTGAAGGAAACCATTTTTAAATCTATCTTTTGACAATTTTATAATCTATGTTTGTCAAAATAAACTTATTCTTTATGATTGGGACATCAAAATTTACTTTGTGTGAATTTTTTGTATTTTTTCGATAAAGTTCATTTTTTATGAATAGTGAAAAATGATGTATTTTAATTCAAAACCTCTTTTTAATATAATTTATTTATATGATTAGATTATCTTTTGAATTTGTTTGAAAGTGAAATTAGAATATATTTTTTCCATTTAATCCAGTGGTGGTCATTGGAATCAATTTCACATTGAAATTGGACTTAAACTAGTGTCAATCTTTTGATACTTATTGTTTCATAAAAACACGCTATTTGTCATGACAGCGGGAATTAATTATTAAATTAATTAATGAATCTTATATGTTTTCAATTTTTTAAAATAGACATCATTTTTGAATTCGGAATATCAAATATAGCTTAGGGTGAAGTTTTGGTATCTTTCTGAAAAACTTCAATTTTTGATGAATAGTGAAACCACTAAGTGGTAGTTAAAGAAACTGTTATTTCTTTTAAATGAAACTTTGCCACTTCTTTGATTTTATTTTCAAAAATCCGACATACATGGTTGTCATTAAGAAGTAAAATGTTGTTCAATGAGATTAAAATAATTTTTTGCTGAATAGTAACTTTTAAGTTCTTAATCGCGATTAGTGGTAATTAGGGTAGTTTAAGGTAAAAATAATGTTTTAATAATATTAAATGACCTAGACACATGTCATACCGTTATTGGATGTGTTATGGCCGACCAAGAAAATCCATGGGTCAACTTGGGGACCCCATGGAGCCACTATGGTAGGACAATGACATTAATATCTTTTTATTTAATGTTAAAGTAAAAATGACACAAACATGAGTTATTTTACTAAAATAATTTTTACATGGGGTTATAAAAGTAAGATTTTTTATTATAAATAGTCATTTTAAAGCTAGAATGATTTCCTACATCATAGTATTTTTTTTATAATTTTTAGACTTTAAATAAATTAAATTATTTATGACATCATGATGATGTCGTGATTACCTCATTAATAAAGGATTTAAATAAAATGAAATGATAATGTAAATTATATGAACTACACATGTCAAAAACCTATTTGATGGGTGGATTTAAAACCCTTATCACCTTACCCTCGAATTATATCAATTTGGGACCTTTTTAATCCGAAACTCATTTTAAAATAATGTAACATTTCTTTACTTTCCAAGAGTTCCCCTCCTCTCCTCTTATAAAAGGCCCCCACCTCTACCTCCTTACCCACACTCCCAAAGCCTTTGGCTCGGCCAACCCCTGCCCATTTTGTCTCTCCACATCCCTCTCTTACTCCTTGAATCCTCACTTTGGGCAGAAGTCTTACCAAGGAATCCTTTGAGCTCAAACCAAAGGGTGTTACCCGATTTTAAGGTAATGTCTTCACATGAGTCCGTTTGTTTTATTTTGCTTCTCCAACCCCCTAAAATCTTTTTATTCATTTATTTTGTAACAACTCCAGTATCTTCAATATACTAGGATATTCTTATAAGAAGTATTCGAGCTACACCTACACACACCTACATCTAATGGTTAAAGAACATATTGTTTCCGTGGATAGCGAATTTATGCCTCCCGAAACGATGATTGTTCAACATTATTTTAACACCTTAAAAGGTGGCCATTAAGATTCACTAAATTTATATATGATATATAATATGTTTATGTTTTCCTTAAGCTTCTGTATTTTTCATTTTGGGCATACCTTTATGGTTTCCATTATGGGTAAACGCGATATCTTCATTTAAGGAAGTGCGGACTACCGCCCCCTCAAAGTGATTTGATTCATTAAATACCATATGTGGGACGTATAAAGGATGGAACTATGATATTATATATGATATTATACTGTAATTATATTATACCTTTATATCATTACGATTCTATTCTATAAAATACAAAATAGAAATGAAAGTAGTGTTCATGCGTACGTACAACTTACCGTCTCCATGAACAGTGAATTTCATTTCTTACCTCTAAATGATTATGTAATATTATAAATGAATGTATATACTAGATATATATGATATATACATCATGATTATAATTCTGGATATAATGGATACATGAACAACTTGTAATTATAAAGGGTTTAATTTTGACTCAAGTACCAATGATCGTTAAAACGACTGTTATTAACTTAAATAATCACATAGTGTTCATGACATGGAAATAAGTTATATAAAAGGAATAATGTACTTGAAAAAGGTTCTTAATAAGGTAGAGATTAACTCAAGTTTATTATTCAGGACATTAAAAAATGATCGAGTCAAGTCGGACCCGAGGTATGGGACTTCGTCTCAATCTCCTTTCATTGAGGCATATTTTGTTTTATACACGACCTTCTTTTGTATGGTGTATAAACCCCTTTGACTTTTATGTTTATTCAAAAGGAATCTTTTTTATACGAAGCGTTTACTAAACGACAAAAAGGGAATGTTTTTGTCGTACGTATGCGGCGACAACGACTTCTCCACCGCCGTGACCATTATTTGAGTTTTGGCTTCCTCTACAAGCCATACCTTTTTTTAAAAAAAGAAAACTAAATACCATGTTTTACTTTTCTTTTATTTTGGTATTGAAAATTGTTTTCATAATGTTTTTATATCAATGTGTTGTATTGATATCTTGTGATTGAAAGGTGGAAATGTTATGTTTCCTTTACGCATGTTTTATTTGATACGATTATGTTGAGGTTTTTGGGCATTATTAAGAAGAAGGGTGGTTCTGTGATAGACTAAGGGCAGGTGAGCCCGATATAGCTCTCCAATGCACTGGGTAACGCGAAGGAGTGAAATGTTATGGTTTCTCCGAAGAGATTTAGGGAATATACTGTGATGGGTATTCCAAACGTAACCAAGAGGGTTACTCCCTACGTAAGAATGTTATGAATGCCTCAAGTTACCTTTATGTCTTTTGATTTATATGATTTATTCATGTTTTGATGAGGTATGTTAAAGTGATTATGTTTTATGGGTAAATTATGATTTCATTCTTTTATATATATGTACCCATGTTTCCTTTCCATATTTTTATATCCCTTACTGAGCTTTTTATGCTCAACCCGAGTTTTTTTGAAATGTTTTTCACAGGTCAAGGGAACGGTACATGATATGATGATAGTGTCAAGGAAGTGTCAAGAAAGAATCCATGTTTTATTTTAAATATGTTTCCATTGATGGGAAATAAGAATACTATCTTTATGTAACCACTTTGTTTATATGTGGAATGTAATGCAAGTTTTATGATCTAATTCTATAAAACTCTAAACCCGAAAAGATCCTCAATGTGTAATCTTGTAATAACTCAAGATTATGTAAGGTTTAAGGCTGGGGATTTATAGTTGGTATCAAAGGTCGGTTTAGATAACTTTAGGAGTTAGAATTCTATTAAATGATTATCCAAATATATATATATATTTTTATGGTCAAATTGAAGTGATATAGTATTTGAATATTACCATGTTGCTTCATCTAAGACATGTTTGTTCAGAATGGTTTTCCGCAGAGGAAATAGGGAAGCAGTGCTAGGAAGGCATACAGAAGGAAATAACCTTCCGAATCAGCATCCTGAGATGGTCAGAATTGGAACTGAATAGTTTGTTGCAATAATGGCACAGTTGACTCAAGCAATAAATGGTGGTGGTATCCATGCACGTGATCAGCCAGATCTACCGCAGAGGAAAATGTCAGTGGTGGAACATTTCATGAGGCAACATCCCCCATCATTCAGAGGATCATCTGACCCTGTGTTAGCTGAAGGGTGGATTAAAGCACTGGAGAAGATTTTCGATGTCATGGGGTGTTCAGACAATCAAAAGGTTAGTCTTGCTATTTACCGTTTGGAGGGTGAGGCTGATCAGTGGTGGACTATGGTTAAAAATATCGGGGACGCCGATGAGATTGATGCTCTTGACTGGTATGAATTCAAAGGTATGTTTCTTGGGAAGTATTTTCCTAAGGCTGTTCGACTTAGGATGGCAAACCAATTCTTGGAATTGAGGCAAGAGGAAGACTCAGTGGCTATCTATGAAGAAAGGTTCACTCGATTGGCAAGGTATGCTCCAAATTTTATCTGAGACCTTGATAGTAAAATCAATCGTTTTTACTCAGGATTAAAGCCAAAATATCAAAGTGCATTAGCTTATCATGAGTTTAAAAGTTATGAAAAGCTTGTTTTATGTGCTAAGAAGGTGGAAATGAAGTTTTCCGATGATCCAGTGTTCTATAACAACCAACATAAGAAGAGACTGAGGTGGTAGGAGAAAGGTAAGAATTCTTCAAAAAAGTATGGTGGTAAGAAAACTAAGTTTCCAATTTGTGATAAATGTGGAAAAAGGCATGTTGGGGAATGTCTTCTGAATTCTGGAAAGTGCTACCGATGTGGTAAGATGGGACATAAGGCTCGTGATTGCATTGAAAAAGATCAAGGTGAATGTAAGACCAAATTTGATTTACAGTTAGTGAAATGGTTTAAGTGTAATGAGATGGGTCACTATGAAAACGAGTTTTCGACAAAGAGCTTGAGTGATGGTAAGTAGTTAGACTACAAGCAGAAAGGGGTGGTGAAATCCTTTGCAACTACTTCATCAGATGTCGGGCCATCAAATGAAGTTGTATCAGGTACTTTGTTTGTTTTTTTAGATTTTTCTAGTGTGTTGTTTGATTCGGGGTCTACACATTCTTTCATCTCTGAAAACTTTTCTAGTAAAATGGGAATACCATCTCAAGAAATGACTCCTGAACTTTTGGTAAAAACACCTGGGGAAATGTTGAGGCAAAAAAAATTAATAAGAATATTCCTATCTTTATATGTGGAAAGAACCTACTTGCAAACCTTATTGTTCTACCTCTAGTAGAGTTTGATGTTATTCTGGGTATGGATTGGCTCTCTATTTACCATGCTAAGATTGACTGTAGAGCTAAAGAACTTTCTTTTCAGAAAGACTTTCAGTTTGTGTACAAGAATGAACCCTTACTGTGGATAACTTATCAAGAGGCCGAAAAACTTGTAAAAGATGGAAATGAATGTTACCTTGCACACATCGTTGAAAATAAAGGAACTGTTCAGATTAATGATGTGCCAGTGGTAAATGAGTATCCTGATGTTTTTCCTGATGAGTTTTCTGGAATAATACCAGATCGGGAAGTTTAATTTACTGTTGACTTAGTTCCTGATGATAATCCAATTTCAAAACCCCCTTATCGAATTGCTCAAATTGAACTTTTACAGTTGAAGGAGCAATTACAAGATTTATTAGAGAAAGGTTTCATTCGACCTAGCACATCACCATGGGGTGCTCCTGTTTTATTTGTTAAAAAGAAAGATGGTTCAATGAGACTTTTCATGGATTATAGAGCCTTGAATTACATCACTGTTAAGAACAAATATCCTTTTCCTCATATCGATGATTTGTTTGATCAGCTCTAGGGAGCTCAGTATTTTTCAAAGATTGACTTGAGATCAGGGTACCATCAGCTGAAGGTAAAGGAAGCAGACGTTCCGAAGACTACGTTTCGTACAAGATATAGCCATTATGAATTTGTAGTAATGCCTTATGGGCTAACCAATGCACCTGCTGTATTCATGGACTTAATTAATAGAATTTTCCATGAGTTCTTGGATAAGTTTGTGGTGGTTTTCATTGATGATATTTTGTTGTTTTCTAAAAGTAAAGAGGAGAATGAAAGAAATTTAAGGGTTATCTTGAAAACCATAAAAGAAAAGAAATTGTATGGGAAATTCAGCAAGTGTGAGTTTTGGTTGCAACAAATTTATTTCCTTGCTCACATTGTTTCTAAAGATGGGATAACTGTTGATCCTACAAAAACAAAAGTTGTGGAATACTGGCCAAGACCCAAAAATGTAACTGAGATTCGTAGCTTCCTTGGTTTAGCAGGCTATTACCGAAGGTTTGTTAGAAATTTTTCACGGTTATCTAGTCCAATGACTAAGCTAACTCGGAAGGGTGTTAAGTTTGTCTTGACAAAACAATGTGACGATTGTTTTCAGGAATTGAAAAGAAGATTGGTGAATGCTCCAGTTTTGGCACTACCTTCCAGGAATGGTGAGTTTGTTATATACAGTGATGCTTCATTGAAAGGACTTGGTTGCGTCCTAGTGCAGAAAGATCAGGTAATTGCTTATGCTTCACGACAGTTGAAAACTCATGAGGTAAATTACCCTACAAATGATTTGGAATTAGCTTCTGTTGTTTTCGCTTTAAAAATTTGGAGGCATCATTTGTATGGAGTAAAGTGTGAAATATATACTGATCACATGAGCATGGGATGATTCTATCCCTCTTTGTATAGAGGATGGTGATTTTGAGTGCGTGGATGTTTCAGTATGTTGTGATGGTTTCTCTTCGGCTTCCCCCGATGTTATCTGGTTTGCGCCGTTGATGTTTGTTCCGATGATGTCGATGGACGCTGAGATGTTAGTGACGACGACGACCGACGGTAGACAATGACGGTCGACGGTGGGTACGGTCACCGGTGGTGAATCAGCAGTCGTTCTCGAGGGTGTGAGCGACTCGAGGCATTGAAAGGTGTGCGGTGACGGCGTGCGGATCGAGGACAGCTGTATGGGTAATTGGTATTGAAATTTGATTTTGTATTTGCACTGTATGATGCGGAGTGGTCTTTGGTTGTTGTGTCACGTTGTAAGGGGTACCGGCAACCCTTAAACCGGTTGTTTTTTCTCTTTTTTTCCTTTAATAAATTTGCGGGATCAGGCATACGCCTGGTTCAGAATTTCCTGGTATATACTGATCACAAAAGTTTAAAGTATATATTCACTCAGAAAGAGTTAAACATGAGACAGAGGAGATGGCTGGAATGAATCAAGGATTATGATTGTACAATTAATTACCATCCGGGAAATGCAAATAAAGTGGATGATGCTTTGAGTCAAAAAAGTAATGATTCATTAACAATGTTACATTTGGAATGTGATCCTTTGGTTAAGGATTTGATGAACTTTGGCATAAAAGATTTTGGCACATGATGTTCTTCAATTTTGTTTCAGGTATCAGTGAGATCATCTCTATCAGATAGAATTAAGCAAGCACAGAAGCAAGACAGTGAGTTGCAGAAAAAGGTAGAGCTGGTTCAGAAAGGTAAGTTGCCTGAATTCAACATTGATAATGATTGTGTTTTGAGATTTTGGAAGAGATTGTGTGTGCCTTGTGATTCACAGTTGAAGAAAGAGTTGTTATGTGAAGCTCATAGTTCTCCGTTTTCAGTTCATCCTGGTAGTACTAAGATGTACAGAGATCTGCGGGAGTATTACTGGTGGGATGGAATGAAAAGAGATATTGCTAATTTTACTGTGAAGTGTTAGACTTGTCAGCAGGTTAAAGCAGAGCGGCAGTTACCGAAAGGGATACCTCATCCTTTACCAGTGCCAGAGTGGAAATGGTAGAATATATCCATGGACTTTGTTGTGGGATTACCAAAGACATCTCGAGGTAATAATGCAATCTGGGTTATTGTTGATCGCTTGACTAAATCTGCTCATTTCCTTGCTATACGAGACACTTTTTCCCTAGATCAACTTTCCCGTTTGTATCTTAAAGAGATAGTCAGGTTACATGGAGTTCCTCTCTCCATTGTATCTGACCGTGATCCCAGGTTCACTTCTAACTTTTGGAAGGGCCTTCAGAAGTCGTTGGGTACTGAATTAAATTTTAGTACAGCTTTTCATCCTCAATCAGATGGGCAGTCAGAACGAACAATTCAGACCTTAGAGGATATGCTATGAGCTTGTTCGATGGATTATCAGGGAAGTTGGGACCAACATCTTTCTTTGGTTGAATTTTCATATAATAACAGTTTCCATTCTAGTATACAGATGGAACCATTTCAGGCATTATATGGGAAGCGGTGTCGAACTCTAGCTTTCTGGGATGAAGTGGGTGAAAGGAAGTTAATGGGACCAGAATTGGTAGAAGAGATGGCAGAAAAAGTTCAGTTGATTCAGAAACACATGAGAACTGCTCAAAGTAGGCAGAAGAGTTATGAGGATAACCGGAGGAAGGATCTATCTTTTGAGGTAGGTGATCATGTTTTTCTCAAAGTATCACCATGGAAAAGTGTGATGCGATTTTTTAAGAAAGGAAAGATGAGTCCAATGTTCATTGGAACATATGAAATTATAGAGAGAGTCGGATCTGTTGCTTACCGAGTGGCTTTACCTCCGAGTTTATCTCAGGTACACAATGTTTTTCACGTTTCGATGTTGAGAAAGTACATGCCAGATCCATCTCATGTTTTGAGTCCAGAGGTAGTTCAGCTGGAAGAGAACTTATCTTATGAGGAACAACCGGTCCAGATTCTTGACCACAGGGAGCAAGTGTTACGGAATAAGGTGATTAATCAGGTAAAGGTTTTGTGGAAAAACCACATGATGGAAGAGGCAACATGGGAATATGAAAATGCAATGAGGGATAAGTACCCCCATTTATTCGATAAGTAAATAAATTGCGGGGACGCAATTTTCTAAAGGGGGGAAGGATGTAACATCCCAAGTAAGTAATGAATAATATATGTTTTTATATATGTCTATTAATGATTAAGATAGTGTTTTAGAGGCTTAAAATGAAAATAAATCCAATCTTATGCATGGAATACACTAATATTTTTAAAAGATAGTTTTACTGCCTTTTGATGGAAAACCATTTTTAAATCTATATTTTGACAATTTTATAAGCTATGTTTGTCAAAATAAACTTATTCTTTATGATTGGGACATCAAAATTTACTTTGTGTGAATGTTTGGTATTTTTCCGATAAAGTTCATTTTTTTATGAATAGTGAAAAATGTTGTATTTTAATTCAAAACCTCTTTTTAATCTAATTTATTTATATGATTAGATTATATTTTGAATTGGTTTTGAAGTTAAATTAGAATATATTTTTACCATTTAATCCAATGGTGGTCATTGGAATCAATTTCACTTTGAAATTGGACTTAAACTAGTGTCAATCTTTTGATACTTATTGTTTCATAAAAACACGCTATTTGTCATGACAGCGGGAATTAATTATTAAATTAATTAATTCATCTTATATGTTTTGAATTTTTTAAAACAGAAATCATTTTTTAATTCGTAATATCAAATATATCTTAGGCTGAAGTCTTGGTATCTTTTTGAAAAACTTCAATTTTTGATGAATAGTGAAACCACTAAGTGGTAGTTAAAGAAACTGATTTTTCGTTTAAATGAAACTTTGCCACTTCTGTGATTTGATTTTCAAAATTCTGACATAGATGATTGTCATTAAGAAGTAAAATTTGGTTCAATGAGATTAAAATAATTTTTGGGTGAATAGTAACTTTTAAGTTCTTAATCGCGATTAGTGGTAATTGGTGTAGTTTAAGGTAAAAATAATGTTTTAATAATATTAAATGACCTAGAAACATGTCATACCCTTATTGGATGTTTCATGGCCGACCAAGACAATCCATGGGTCAACTTGGGGACCCCATGGAGCCATTTTGGTAGGAAAATGACATTAATATCTTTTTATTTAATGTTAAAGTAAAAATGACACAAACATGAGTTATTTTACTAAAACAATTTTTACATTGGGTTATACAAGTCAGATTTTTGATTATAAATAGTCATTTGAAATCTAAAAATATTTCCTACATCACAGTATTTGTTTTTTAATTTTTAGATTTTAAATAAATTAAATTATTTATGACATCATGAGGATGCAACGATTACCTCATTAATAAAGGATTTAAATAAAATGAAATGATAATGTAAAATCTATGAACTAAACATGTCCAAAACCTATTTTATGGGTGGATTTCGAACCCTTATCACCTTACCCTCGAATTATATCAATGTGGTACCTTTTTAACCCGAAACTCATTTTAAAATAATGTAACATTTCTTTACTTTCCAAGAGTGCACCTCCTCTCCTCTTATAAAAGGCCCCCACCTCTACCTCCTTACCCACACTCCCAAAGCCTTTGGCTCGGCCAAACCCTACCCATTTTGTCTCTCCACATCCCTCTATTACTCCTTGAAGCCTCACTTTGGGAAGAAGTCTTCCCAAGGAAGCCTTTGAGCTCAAACCAAAGGGAGTTACCCGATTTTAAGGTAATGTCTTCACATGAGTCCGTTTGTTTTATTTTTCTTCTCCAACCCCCTAAACTCTTTTTATTCATTTATTTTGTAACAACTACAGTATCTTAAATATACTAGGATGTTTTTATAATAAGTATTCCAGCTACACCTACACACACCTACATCTAATGGTTAAAGAACATACTGTTTCCGTGGATGGCGAATTTATGCCTCCCGAAACGATGATTGTTCAACATTCTTTTAACACCTTCCAAGGTGGCCATTAAGATGTAAATATATTTATATATGATATATAATATGTTTATGTTTTCTTTAAGCTTCTGTATTTTTCATTTTGGGAATACCTTTATGGTTTCCATTATGGGTAAACGCGATATCTTCATTTAAGGAAGTGCGGACTACCGCCCCCTCAAAGTGATTTGATTAGTTAAATACAATATATGGGACGTATAAAGGATGGAACTATGATATTATATATGATATTATACTGGAATTATATTATACCTTTATATCATTACGATTCCATTCTATAAAATACGAAATTGAAATGAAAGTAGCGTTCATGCGTACGTACGGCTTACCGTCTCCATGAACAGTGCATTTCATTTCTTACCTCTAAATGATTATGTAATATTATAAATTCATGTATATACTGTATATATATGATATATACATCATGATTATAATTCTGGATATAATGGATACATGAACAACTTGTAATTATAAAGGGTTTATTTTTGACTCAAGTACCAATGATCGTTAAAACGACCGTTATTAACTTAAATAATTACGTAGTGTTAATGACATTGAAATAAGTGATATAAAAGGAATAATGAACTTGAAAAAGGTTCTTAAGCAAGTATATATTAACTCAAGTTTATTAATCAGGACATTAAATAACGATCGAGTCAAGTCGGACCCGAGGTATGGGACTTCGTTTCAATCTCCTTTCATTGGGGCATATTTTGTTTTATACACAACCGTCTTTTATACGTTGTATAAACCCATTTGACTTTTATGTTTATTCAAAAGGAATATTTTTTATACGAAGCATTTACTAAATGACAAAAAGGGAATGTTTTTGTCATACGTATGCGGTGACAATGACTTCTCCGCCGCCGTGACCATTATTTGAGTTTCAGCTTCCTCTACAAGTCATACCTTTTTTTTAAAGAAAAATAAATACCATGTTTTACTTTTCTTTTATTTTGGTATTGAAAATTGTTTTCATAATGTTTTTATATCAATGTGTTGTATTGATATCTTGTGATTGAAAGGTGGAAATGATATTTTTCCTTTATGCATGTTTTATGTGATACGATTATGTTGAGGTTCTTGGGAATTATTAAGAAGACGGGTGGTTCCGTGATAGACTAAGGGCGGGTGACCCCGATATAGCTCTCCAATGAATTGGGTAATGCGAAGGAGTGAAATGTTAAGGTTTCTCTGAAGAGATTTAGGGAATATACTGTGATGGGTATTCCAAACGTAACCAAGAGGGTTACTCCCTACGTAAGAATGTTATAAATGCCTCAAGTTACCTTTATGTCTTATGATTTCTATGATTTATTCATGTTTTGATGAGGTATGTTAAAGTGCTTATGTTTTATGGGTAAAGTATGATTTCATTCTTATGTATATATGTACCCATGTTTCCTTTCCATATTTTTATATCCCTTACTGAGCTTTTTATGCTCAACCCAAGTTTTTTTGAAATGTTTTTCACAGGTCAAGGGAAAGGTACATGATATGATGATAGTGTCAAGGAAGTGTCATGAAAGAATCCATGTTTTATTTTAAATATGTTTCCATTTATGGGAAAGAATAACACTATCTTTATGTAACCACTTTGTTTATATGTGGAATGTAATGCAAGTTTTATGATCTAATTCTCTAAAACTCTAAACCCGAAAAGATCCCCAATGTGTAATCTTGTAATAACTCAAGATTAAGTAAGGTTTAAGGCTGGGGCTTTATAATAATAGTTCCATAAAATTTTAATAAGGGTAAAGAAAAAAAATTAAAATAAGCCACACTTTCATTTCTAGTTATAGAAGAAAAATCATTTCCTAAAAAAGTTGTAAAAAGTTTTCTTAGAACTACAAAGTAGATAAAAAATAACTTGAAGAAGTAGAAGATAAATAAGAAGAGTAAAAGTAATAGCAGGAAGAAGAATAATAAGTTGATGAAGAGGAAATCAAAACTGATGAAGAGATTAAAGGAAACAAACGTGCATCAGAATCTTCATCATTATCAACTTCACTAACATATCAATAGAATAAGGATGCATACTTAAAAGGATCAAAGGAAGAAAAAAATACCTCAAAATTGGAAGGAAGTTAAACATTAAAGAAATATAAATATGAAAAATAATCCCACATTAAAGATTAAAAAACAAGTAAATTACATAATGAATTTGACATTGTAAAATTATCATAAAAAATGTTTCTCATAAAGGTACAGAAAAAGTTGATATGAAAGAAAAACCATAAACTAGATCATCCAGAATAAATGATCCAAAAGTATTGTTAGGTTCATCAAACTTTATAGGGATAGTTGCTCATAAAGTTTTTGACTATATCTTCCAAACTGTAAAAATATTGAGTGACTTGATTCCCTCTCTTATAAAAATTGAGGTAAGGTGAAATCTAATTCATAATATTCTTAATGAAGGATCATAGTCTCTAAAATTATTTATAGAATGGGTAGTGAATATTGAGTTATATTTTAAAAGTTTTGAATAAAATACCAAATCATAGAAAGTATCCTACAATCAAATGGTTAAGTGGTCTGACCAAGTTGATGTTGAACTCAGATATCATGAAGATATGTTCATAAAAGTCAAGAAACTTTCTATGGAAATGGATGATTCCTTTAAAAAATTATCTATAGATGTTTTGGATTGACTGAAGTTTGTTTAAAAATCATAGATATTAATGATTAACATAATGAGGAAGTTGAGGTTTTTAAATAAAAGGTTCAAAATTTAAAGTTAGAAAAAACCTGACTCAAAATGCCTAAAAATGATATTTTTCTTGTAAATGAGGAAAAAAATAACATAGAAGAATTTGAAATTCTAAAGTCAAAAGTTCAAAAGTAAGTAGTGATGGAGGACCAGATCGTGAAGCTTTAGTCTTTGGTCACAGAGGCTCGTAAGGATAATGATGAGTTCAGTAAAATAAAGGTGACTGTAAAAAAAGATAATGAAGAAACAATGAATATTTTATTTTGAAATATTAATGTAATATTTTGTAAAATTTCAATCAAAGTTGAATGTGAATGATCTTTTTATCCAAATACTTATGTTTGAATTTTTTTTCAAAATTTGTTTGGATGTATGTTGTTTCTTTTAATTATTAGACGAATATTATATTTACAAATAATTGTTTCATGAGTTATTACTTTACTAACTTTTCAAGAAATTTTTAAGTTCCTTATATTTTCTTTTTATAAATCACAAAGGCAGAGTAATTTATAAAGGAAAGAAGATTATAAATGGTTGGATATGTTTTAAAAATATTTGACTAAAGGGGATATTTTTAAAAAGTGTAATTTATAATAAATACTTTTATAAAGGGGTGGAATATGAAGTTTCATTTCCTTCCATCTGATATAAAAGGAGTAATAAAATTAGGTTTATTTATGACGAAATAAGAAATATCTTTGAAGTTCTTAAAAGAGAATAGGGTTTTATGTTTTTTTTTCAAAGATATTATTTTTTATTTTAAGTATTGTGTTTTGTGATTTCCAAAAAGTGGGACATTATTGAGTTGAAAGTATTACTTTCTGCTTTTCCTTTAATTAGTTTTTTTAAGTCATGAACACTTTATTAGAATCATGTTTGATAAATTTATTTTTCCCAGGAGTTTTAGTATTTTCTTAGAAAACATTAAATTATACCGATCATATAAATAGTTTTAATATAATATTAATATAAAATTTAATTATTCAATATAATCCATCAGACTAAATGTGTGTCCTATACATTGGACCAACCTAGATTCTGACCAGTGGATAGACTTTTTTTCTATCTATCAGACTGAAAAAAGTTATGAACATGGTACTAATACATCAGACAAACACTTATTTAATTTATTGGGTTGAAAAACAATAAATAGGTCCATCGAACTATCCAAATTTTATAATCAAAGTATATTTTTTTATTAGATGAAATAAATAAAATCATCATAATGGTGCTAAAAATGATTCCATACATTCAGTTAGTTCAGATCAATATGATTTTTGAAGTGAAAGATATTGGAGGTCGTTGAAACTAACTATAAACTATGACTGTTGGAGGCTCGCCTATAAATATAAGTTCATTTTAAGAGTGGGGTGTTCATTCACTCAAAACTTAGATAATCTAAATATTACTCTTTGTGAACACCTCATTCCTAGTCCTGGTAATTATTTAAAGAGTTATAGTTCTATGGAATCCTTGTAACGATTATATATTCTGTAGACTAATTTTCTTTTGTACTCATTTTTCAATCGTGGTATTGATCAATGGATTATGGGGATAGGAAGATGGTGAATCTGATACATTAGATCAAGGGATTATAGGTCTAGAAAGATAGAGATTAATCATCATATTGAGGGATTTTGGGGATATAAAGTTTGATTCGTACTGATCATTGTATCGATGGATTTCCTAGTAAGGAAATATTGACCTTCAAGTATGTATAAAATTGTGGAAACCTTAAAGTAGGTAAAAAACTATGGATAATTTTAGTCGGAGTTTATGTCTACCTTAACTCTTTAGTTTAAAGAATAAATTATTTTATTAAATCATGTAAGTCATTCTTACTTTTATATTATTTTTATTTTACATTTTTTACAAGTTATACATTCTATTGTGCATATAATTTAGAAAATAAATTTATACTTAACTTTATAACATTAGTTTTTTCAGAAATATTATGATATTGATAAACTACTATGATTTAATCAGATTATTGCTAGTTCTAATTCTGTCACTCTGATAATCGGATGATTACTAATTCCAATATTTTTAATTAAATAGGTATTATGTTTTTTTAGTTTAATTTTTAAACTAGAATTCACCACCACCACCCCATGTATCCATCGTAAACTCTTTTGATCCGACACCCCCTCTCATGGTGAATGCACAATCCACCTAGGTATCTCATATATCTTAAGTAATAAAGGAATATCTCATTGGAAGATTATATGTTATCATTTAACATTTAAATAATATTAATATACAATCATCTGGAATAAAGGATAAAGATCTTTATTCTGATATTGTTTCATTATAGATCTTCTATAAATTCATTGTACATAATGATGACTTGTGTTGGATACACATAAAGTATTGGGAGGAATTTTTTTAAGGGGGTTTAATCATTTATTTATACCTTAAGTTTTCTTCGTTGGAAATAAGATAATGGACATATGATGTTGGATAACACCCATTTATCACTAGGAACTAACCATTCCACAAGAGTTGGTGGACCTTATAAATCATGGTATTCATGTTCAATATTACTTTCAATGTTTAATATTACTTTTGGTCTTGTAAATATTTTTTCACTAATAAGAAATGATATCATGTTTGTTGAAAAAGGGAAAAAATTAAAAAAATTCAATGACCACTGAGTCACCCAACTCTCAGTAGTTTCTATATATCCGAAGTTGTCCTCTCATAACTCATTCTAATATTTACATGTCACAAAACCCATAAAATCTCTATGAAGACTATCATTTAAGGATTACTCAAAGTTATACTTTGAGGGGTTAATTATCATTTCATTATATGAAAAATATATCCCACCTAAATGAATGATAAAGTATATATGTCTTTTATATAACATGATACATTTTATAAATTATTAATATTTTTAAATAATACTTAAAAAAATATACATAATCATCAATATTTACCTTATATAATTACAAAAAACCCAAAAGACATTATTTTGTTACATTTTAGTTCTCTTGTTAAACATATTACTTCTCTTGTTACATTTAACAAATCATTATGTGTCTATATAATAAAATCATCCTAATAAAATTCGTTAATGTGACAACATTTACAAATAATAATAATATTTATAATGTTGATATCTAGGATTTATTTTTATTATATTCAACACTTAAACATTATATTAAAACTTATTTTATTCACAAAAGCATATGTTTTGATGTTAATGACTTCTATTGTTTTTTAAACATAAAATTTATTCTCCGGTTTATATTATCATTATATTATATTTTTTCATTAATTAAAAGTTTTCACTAATATCATCTGGTAATTGATATAAATATAATTGTTTACAATAATTATTCTTTACCAATATATCCTAAATACCTCCAGGACTTTAAGTGAATTTCAATTTTAATTAGACTTGTATAATCTTTTACTTTTATATTTAAAACTTATCCAATAATAAAAATACTCTCTCTATCCTTCTAGAAAGTATATTTTCACAATTTATTTTTCTAAGACATGGAAACAATAGTTAAAAAAATAACACTTATTTACTTTAGTGAGAATATTTGAAAAATAAACTATTAATAATCATATCTCATGTTTAATAGTAAGTTTTTAGAGTAATATCCTTGAATATAAAATCCTTATTTATTAAAATATATCATTAATGAATGGTAGGAAATCTTTTCCTCATATTTTAACAAAGATCTTAGATAAAATAAATTTATTTTAGATCAGACCATTTTATACTTTCATTTGAAATAATTTTATAGAATGTATCAAATCATAAACAATGTGTATAAAAAACATCCTATTTTATTCAAATCAACCATTATTTTACACACACAAAATTCTCTTATCACATAAGAGAAAAATTAGATAATAAATACACATATTCTTAGTAATTTCTAAATAAAAAAAATTAAAGAATGTATTTACATTCATTAATCTGTATAAACATCTCTCTTTAATTTATTTGAATTCAAGATTCAAGATTATTTTATCAATTCTTCCTTAATGTTGAACTCATGTATATATTCAGAATAATTTTTTAATGTAAAATTTGCATCATATACCATTCAAAATAGAAAATTTTATTTCTATAATATTAATACATGGAATGTACTCTCCACATAGTTTCTTACACACATTCAATTATTATTGGAAACTACATCTCTAATTTCTAGGATTTACATAATTGAAAAAATTTCCTTCCTTCTTGACACCTCCTTTAGGTTTTAATGACCCAGGTTGACTATTAGACCCTCCAACAACCTTCTTCTTCTTCTAAATTAAACTTTTACACTTCTCATATTATCATTACAATACTTGAGCTTGTACCTCCTATGTATTTATCATTTATCCCCATTATTTTTAGGATATCAGGTAAACCTTTATTGAATACATTTATATTGTAGTTTGTGATAATATTTCAAAACCATTTTTATGATAATTATATAATAAAGTACATATCCTAATTCATCCTCTTAAATTTATAATCATATCTAATCACATTGAGTGCATGAGTGGATATTAAAGTTCCTTTGGTCATTATTCATCTAAAAATGCCTTTGAAACCGTTTATATCTTATAATTGTTTTCTTTCTATATAGATTTTTAAGGTTATATATATAAGAACTTGGATCTTCTTTTCATGTATGTTTCTTCCTTCTATTCATTTGTGAGATAAAGGGAATTTTTTGGAAATTTTTGAAGTACACACCGTGTACTTTATGAGTACATATCATGTACCGGGTTGTCATAGGAGGTCATGTGCTAGCCATGTAATGGACACACACACGGACATGTGGAGGTGACCTAGAGGCCGACTAAAGCGAAGTACGGAAATGGAAAGTACATGTTGTGTACTTCAAAAGTACATGTCATGTATTTTCTTTTTTTCGTGAAACATATCAGGGTCACGTCTAATCGCCATAAGGGCCTTATTCTCGACCAAGTTCTTCCAAGAGCTCTCGTATGGCCATGATCTTCCTCTGATCCCCCAACCGAGTATCTTATCTCTGATTCAACTATCTTCTATTGTGTTGGGATCACCTCTGTAAGATATTCGTTCTACTTGAGCCTTGGTTCCTGATTCCTCCTCTTTCTCAAGTTATCCTTTGTCGAAATTTTTGAGTGTTTTTGTAGATATATGGTGTTCTTGGGTGATTAAAGGCATGAGGTTCACGTATAATTATCTCCCAACATTAAGGTATATGGTTTGTGCATTTCTGAGGAAAGTCTTTGAGTTATATGTGCAAAAATCACCAATACCCATGAACAGGGTATTGCGCGTTTACCATTTTAGCCATATTGTTTGTCTGGTTTTCTTATATTCTTGAGTATAGGTTTTTGATTGTGAATAGGGTGATTTTCTATTATTTGGATGTGTTTTCCCATGCATGATTTCCTGTTTTTACCATTAGGTCTAGTTTTTCGGTTAGGTTGTTGTTTACCTTCCATGACCAGTATTGTAGGATGGTGTGACTGTTGTTATGACATGTTGATATGTTGTAGAATGCTAGCCAAGTAGTTCTTGAGTTTTAATTTTTCGGATATGCTCTGTTATTCTTTCTTGACATACACTGGGCCATGAGAACCTGGTGTAGTAGACCATAGTGAGAATGGACGAAAGGGATTCTCTAGAGTGATTTTTTTACATACGATGTGAGACCATAGAGGGAATTGACGTAAGTGCTTTCTCAGAGTGTCTATAGTTCCTCGATGTGGGCCACAGAGGTAATGTGATGTAAGGGCATCACTATAGCGCCTTTGGTTACCGATATGAGACTATAGGAGTAATTGACGGCGAGTGCTTCCTCAGAGAGTCTATGCTTAAGCTGAACCAGAGGGGTTAGACTGAGTGTACTTCCCAGAGGGTTTCTTGTACTTGTTAGGTAGGACCATAGGGGATAGTCTGTGAGTACTTACCAGAGGGTTACCTATCAGGTTATTTGTTTGCTTGTGTTTCTTGGTAGGACCATAGGGGTTAGGCTGTGAGTACTTCCCAGAGGGTTACCTTTTGTGTTTAGCTACCTTCTTGTGTTTCAATATAGAACTAGAGGGGATAGGTTGTGAGTACTTCCCAGAGGGTTACCAGTTTGTGTTTACCTTCTTTGATTAGCTATTGCTAAATGATTTGAAAATGTGGACTGTTTACTACTGAGTACTTCATTGTTTATTGATTTCTGCACTTTTACCTTCCATATATTCACTGACTGTTAAGCACAGATCTTGTGGTGATTGCCTACTGGGATTTAGTCTCACACCCTATTTGGTTCATGATTTTGGGCCCAAACATACTATACTGTAGCAGGTATAGATAATGGAAATCTCCCTTCTACTTTAGGTACTTGATTTACTATGGAGCTAGAGAGCAAGGGACCAAGCTATGGCTTATGATGTTGAGGATTTGTTTACTTGTTTTCTTTTGTACTTTGGTTTAGTATTTTTGTATTCCAACATTATGATTTGTCTGGTAGATTTCCTAGACAAATGTATCATGCATCATTCATATCTATATATATATATATATATGTGTTTGTGTGTCTGTGTGTGTGTGCAAGCTCCAGTTTATTATTTCCAGTCTTCCACTTTTACTTTTGTATGAATTCTTCCTGCTTCTTCTATTGATATTGCTTTATTCCACTATGTTACTCTGCCAATGAGGGAATAGTTTCCCCACTATCACACCCAAGTCCCTTGCTTCTAGTCGGCAGCCTCTGGAATTCAGGAAAATGTGCTTGAGGCCATCTGACCAACCGGGTACGGGGCATCTCTGGGTGGCTTTCGGAACTGGGACGTAACAAAGTGGTATCAAAGAGATTATTTTCTTCTTGACTTACTGTTTGGAGGCTATATTTAAGGATAAGACAGAATAGGTACTTAGTAAAAATGTGTGTCAGGAGTAGCTAACCTGTGTATAGGGAAAACCCAATCTACCTCATTTATTGGAATTTTTCTAGTTTTGTAAGTTTCCGGTTGATCGGATTTTCATCGTTGGGTGACTCAAATGTATTTTGTTGTTATTGTTGACATTATTCGGGTTCTATTTATGTTTAAAATTTATGAGATTAGGGTATTTCATTTCATGCATCATTTACGCACTTGTTGTAAATCACATGTCATGCTTTCTTGCCATGCCATATAGGATGCATTAGTGATTTCATGTTGTTGTGATATATTTTGTGGTAGAGATGCATGCTATTGTGATAAATGTCTTGATATAATCTATGTTTCTTGATAGGGTACTGAATTTGTGTAAGTTTTGTTTGAATTAATTCCAACTTTTGGTTCTTGAGGTGTTATAGGCCCTCATGGACCAGAACTTGGTGGATACTTTCCTTTTTTACCTTGTTTATAACATGTATAAGATGTCAATATTTGATTTGTGGGGATTATGGGCCCTCACATATAAGAATTTTGAACTTTGAGGTTTGTTTTAGTGTTTTTCTGGGCTCTGGAGTAGTTTCTGAGGCTTACTGTCCAAAAAACCCAGAATACACGTCGTGTAGTTTTGACTACATGCCATGGGTACTTCTATTCGAGAAGATACTCTTTTTCTTAAGTATATTCCATTTACCTTATGTACACTCTGTGTAGTCTCTAACTGTGTCATAGTTCATGTGGCCAGAGACATGGGATAGAGAAATCATTTGGGGAACACACCGTGTACTTGTTGTGCACGTAGTGTTGTGTTAACCATGTGTCCACCCATGTGACTAATGACAAGAAGGGATAATAACTTAAGCTATAAACATCATGTTAGGCTTGAACATGCCGTGTACTGGTTTTTCATGCTGTGTTGTATTGACCCTGTGTCCACCCATGTGACTAACGACATGGAGGGATAATAACTTAAGTTATGCACACTGTGTCAGGCTTGAACACATCGTCTAGTATAACCCAGGTACCCAGCTGTAACACCCCGAGATTGTATGAGATATATTCTTTTTAATTTCTTTGGTGTCTTCTTTTTTACACTAAATAAATATTATCTTGCACTATACGCAAAACTATATTAGCTTGTAGTATACGCAACACTATTCTTGGCTCGTGTTACACACAATTTCAAGTTTTTTTTTAGAAATTATTTTATGGATCATGAATTATAGATTTTGTTTAATGCATAAATGAAATAAGTTTTTATTATGTTATACAAAACACCGAAGGCAGCTTGAACTACACGCAGCCCTGACTTGGCTTGCATTACACGCAATCATGACCTTCCTCGATAGCGTGTGTAGTACGCAATACCGGGTTTAACTAAACAACGATATATTGTTATAATGAACTAGCTGTTATGAATAGTATTATCTACATTTTTAATTTTATAACATTATTATTCATATTAAACATTTTCTAGAACATGCTATGAGAACAAAATAAATTTTTTGGGTAAAAGAAGTATTTTTCAAAAAAATGCAGTTTTGCCGCCTTTTGATGGCGCACCCACTTTAAATCTAGTGTTTGACATGTTTATAAGTTAAATTTGAAAAAATAAAATTCTTCGTTGAAATATAGATATAAAAATTTACTTTGTATAAATTTTTCATATTATTCTGATAACTTCCATATTTTAATGAATCGTAAAAACATGCTATATTTTAATTAAAAACAACTTTTTTCATTGTAATAATTTATATGGTTAAATTATAATATTTTATGTTTTTAAATTATAAATACAATATATTTTTACAATTTAATATAATTTATTTCATTATAATTGATTTTACATTGAATTAGTATGTAAAATTATTTCAATCTTTTTCAATGTTTTAACTTTTAAAACTCGTTAACAACGGGTTTAATTTTAAATTAATTTTTGCAAATTATTTGATTTGAATTTAGAAAAATGTATTCCATATTTGTAATCAGTAGGTCCAAATTATATTAATAGGGTACTTTTAATTTTTGGGTACTATGAATAGTAACTACAGTAAATTTTATTTACCATAGTTAAAGGTAAATCGGGTAATTAAGGGAAAATATAATATTATAAAATTACCCTAAAACTGGTCTTAATATAATTAGATGATTATATTTCGTCATAAGGAATATTTGGGTCGAAATGGAATCCATTGGAACCTACTTGTACGTGATTAAGACCTTTAATTTATTTTATTTTAAAGAAAGTGAAATATGTCTCACTCCAACATTAATAATTAAACTATTTTTAATATATGGTTATACAGAATATAAATTCAATTATAAATACTCATTTGAAAGATAATATTTTTTTCTTTGTTAAGGTAATTTATTTTTAATTTTTAAGTGATATTTAATTACCTTAATAGCTTATACATTAAGGATACATAAATTATTTATTTAGTGAAAAATCAATAATATTGTTTTTATTAAAGTAATAATACCCATAAAAAGGCCCAAACACTTGACCAAAACCTATTGGTCAAGTATATCTATACAATAATCATCCAAAGGTCTACTTTGGGACTATTTTGAGCCGTATAAAAGATATTCTGACATTTATATTATTTTATTTTTAATAATGTCAAAGTTGTCACCTTCATAACATAATAAATATAACAATTTAAATGTTGTGATTTTAAGATGATAAATTATAGTAAAATTATTATTATGAAAGGTAATAGATTTATATTCATCATAGGATTTTATTTTCAATTTTTATGCAAAAAATGAGTATATTAAATGATTATACAAAAATGTTATAGTAATTATTTTATTAAGAGAAATATCGAATAAATAGTTTAAAAAATATTAAAATAAATATTATATGAACTATTTAATGTGATCCACTAATTTTCTATATGAATATGACTTTTTAGGAATCTATTAAATATTTTTTATTGAATATATATTCTCTTTGTATTTTATTTAAATTCAAATAATTGAATTGTGACAAAATAGACACTATTGATGTTTTATAAAAATAACATATTATTAAATTGTTTAAAAATCACAAAGATATTTAAAAATTACTAATTGAAAGTTATATGGTCTAAAATTTAATAATTTATATAATTATGTAAAATTCACAACACATAAGTAAATATTTATAGCAATTTAGAAATTATAATTTTATTACCACAAATATATTTAAAAATACTAAATAAGGATAAATCAAATTGATAAGGTATAAAATAAATTCCCAACATGTATAAATTTTATTGTTTAATGATATTAAAACCCTATATCATCTAATATTTTGATTTGAGTCATTTTTGGAGGTTTTTATGTGGGGTTTAAATTTTTTATAAATTAATATTTCTTATGTTACCAAAGGTTTCCCTCTCCTCCCTTATAAAAGAGAACCTCCTCCCTCTCCTCCTCACACCGCTTTGAGCCTTAAATATCGGCCAAACACTATCAATTTATCTTCTCCACTTCCCTAGAAACATACTAGAGGTCCTGGTCTTCTTCAAAGACCAGCTTTATTGCCTTAAGAGGAGGTTTATAAGAGGCGTGTCGAAGAAGCGATAATATCCTTTACCGATTCTTTCAAGTTCATTTCTTCTTCTACTTCCTCTTATTTTTTTGTATAATAATAAAGTAATAACATCAGTATCAATAATATACTTATATGTTATTATAAATATGAACAAACCCTATTTCACCTTCTATCCATCCTATGGAAAACGAAATCACCGTGCGTGCATACGTAGGAATACCGTCTCCACGCCATGGTGTAATCTGTTTTTCCACCACCACCTTACTTGGATGGATATAATGGTGTAAATAATAACTATATATGGTTATTATAACATGATACTAATTCTGAGATATTATATCATACACTCTAATTCCATTCAATAATTATGGGAACGATATCATCACTCGTGTGTACGTACGGATTACTGTTTCCACGACGCAATGAAATTTATTCTCCAAGTTAACCATTCAAGAATGATTATAAAGTATATATATTAATTAATCATGAAATATATGACATATTAATGATACTGGATTTATGTATGTGTTATTTACTTACTTCCATTCAATTTAATAAGGAAATGAAAACAGCGTTCATGCGTACGTACAGCCTACCGTCTCCACGAACGGTGTATTTCTTTCTATTTATCGATATTTTATATATGTGTACATTATAAATATATATTATATATAAATCATGTTTTACATTATTTAATTAAGTAATCATGATCTAAGTAATCAAATTAATAATTACAAATCAAAACACGGATGATAAATGAAATGATTTTACCCAAAACGCTGATTTAACATGGAATTGACAAATGAACGGGTAATATAAAGTATTAATTGAATCATATATGATATCATAAATATTATTATGGTTCTTTTACAAGTTAATTATTTTTTTAAACCCACTATACAAGAGTTTCGGACATGTGTGGAAGAAATTGGACCTAAGGTAAGGGATTATTTTGTCTCACTTTTATTTCTGTGAGACATATGCCTTAATCACCAACTATTTCTTTTGTATGGTGTTTAATCTTTACATGAGTGTTTTAAGATTTTTATTATGAATGATACTATATTTACATATGCATGTAATTTTCCACCGATTATAAATGGTAAGGGATAATTTTACAATCTCATTTTTATCTGAGATTGTTTATTCATAAGTATTTTGTGGGGTTATATTTATCATCCATTTACATGTTTTAGAGAAATGTTTTCATAAAGTATTTACTATTATTTCATGTATTTTTAAAGTCATGTTTACCCCTTTTTAACTTTTATTATTTAGTATGGAAGGAATCTTTCTTTTTTTACCATATGAGGTACTTTTAGACTTTTTTAGAAAAAGTACAAGTAGAATGTTTTTTTACACTTATATGGCATGAATGTATTTTTACGGTTTCATGATGCCTTATTTCCATGAACGCGATTTAATGATTATTTTCAAAAAAACATTTTCTTGTAAAATTTCATGGAATTTTAAGAAAAGAAAATTATTTTTAAGAAAAAATGATATTTTCCTCAAAAATTCATTTCAAGTGTTTTATCAAAACTATTTCTCATATAAGGAAACATTATTTAATATGTTTATGTTTCAAGTATAATGTCTTTATAATTTACAAGGTTTCATTTTTCTTATGATTAAATGATATCCATTTATTCTATATGGATTATGTTATGATGGGATGATATTTATGAAACCCGTTTTTATTCATTGGGTAATGATGAATGATTTATGTTTAATTTGTGGCACACGAAAGAATCATCTCATTTTGAGATGGGTGGGACCCATATCTCCCTCAAATGAATTGGGTAAATATTTATATCTCATGAGATAGATATGGATGGAATTGCATGTTAATCTGGTTCAGTGATACAGGACTAGAACGAGGAGTGAACTCGATTCAGTAAGGGACTTTGTCCACTATGATGGTCTTGGAAGAAATTCCTTGGATACTATGGAAATCATATCATTTGATTAATGGTTTTCAACTATTACATGTTTTATTCCCCATGATATTTTAACATGATTGATGTTCCATTATGATCTATGCCTTATGTACTACCATGTTTTTTGTCATTTATCAATATTTTGATGTGTAAACATTATGTTCATGTTTTTAAATTCAAATGTATATGGTTTGTTTTATTTTATCCATGCTTACCCTTAATGAGAATTTGATCTCCCCCTTTATATGTTTTCTTTTCCCTGGGATATAAAGAAAGGTTTTAGGTAAGAAAACAAAAGGGGTATATTTCTAAGGTATGTCTAGGGATGTCCCTAAAGATAAGTATATGTATAGTTTATAGTCCTAGAATTACGGTAACGATCTTAGAATTAAACATAAGATTTTATATATTTAAGGTACTCTCCCTATATTATGTTGTTTTCCTAGACCGATTTTTGCCTCTCACACTATTCTTTTTGGGTTTTAGAAAATGGCTAGAAACAGGAAGATTCACGATAATGGAAGATATGATGGACAATGGAATGATATTCTTCATGAGAAACCAAATGAAACGGGATTTGGAAGTCCAAACAAAGTTATTATTCCTAATCAGGAATCTCATAATATGATCAATAATCTCAACTTTGGTAAGTTTCCTAACTCATCTAATAAGATAAATATGGAGTTTCATGATGATCATAGAGGAATGAAAGTTCAATTTCCATCATGTAAATCATGTGGTAAGAGGCATAAGGGAGAATGTTTCAAAGGAACTGGAAGATTTCTTGGGTGTGGAAAAGAAGGACACAAAGCCAGTAACTGCCAAGGAAAAGGTTCAGTTAACACCATGTACAAGGATACTGGTATTACTAAGACATCACCAACAGTTAAATGTTTTAAATGTGGAATGTATAGGCATTATGCAAACCAATTCCCTAAGGTAAAATCTCATGAAGAGAATAAGCATGGTCGTATGGGTAGTATTTTTGTTGATGATGATGAAGAGACTAAAAATGATATATGAGATGAAAGAAGTGTTGAGGATTAAAATGATGAATCTCGGTCAATGGTTTAAGAAGGTAGTGGAATGATTGTATGTTTATCAAGAGCTATGTTGTCTGGGTAATTTAATGGTACTATGGAATAATGAAACATCTAAGGATTGTTACACTATTTTTTTCTTAATTATTTTAAAGTATATATTGAATGGTACCGGTAACCGTGAAAAGTGTTTGAAATATTTTTGGAAAGCAGATGATATGCGTATAATGAAGGGATAAGGAGAAAATAATATGTTTGATATTATTAATGAGCTCATGACTGATATAAGGTCAAAGTGACATCATGGTTTGAGTATAAAGAATTTTTGTGATTTTGGTATGTGGAAAGAGTTAACTTTTGACCGAATTTATGTTTCCAATAAGGTTATATGGTAATTCATGTTGCAAGAGAATACAATATTAATGTATTCACATGTTTGGAATGCGATCAACATGATATATCTTATGAAATATGGGGGATAAATGATAGTTTTCACATGCTTGGTAGATGACCTTTCTAGTAGTCATTTTCTTTATACTATGAGATTGGATATAAGTATTTCTGATAAGCCTAAAGGTTGGAATGCATTAAGTTGGACATCAGATAGTATTGTTTAAGGCTAGAAATTTTATATATTATTTCTGGAATGTTGTAATAGTATAGTTTTAGAAAAATGACAGCATGTAAGATGGGCGACAACCCATCGCGTCGGACAAGGTTGTGGGAATCGAACCAACAACCAAAGTGTGACGGGCCTTTATCGCCTACCACTAGCCTACAAGATGTCCCTTGTTAGTAGAAACTAGTTTTATTTTATTAAGAGGTATAATAGATGAAGTACAAGTCCATTTTTGGAACCATATACGATTAATCTCACCAAAATATAGACTTATGTATATAACTTTTGCTAACCTTATGTTTGAGATAGATGGAATGACCTATCATTCTATCTCATGATCTGCTAACACTTCGCAAAAGACAAATTCAACTTCATTTCTTTAAGATATGAAGTGAAAATTGTTCAAGGCATGACCAATTTTAAGATTTTACCAAAATCAAGTAAGTATTTCTTTTAATTCTTCAACATTTGAGAAGTGATCTTAAAAACCAAAAATGATGTCCTATTACCCTCATATTCGATAAATAAGATGGTACCTTAGATCATCACAAATTTATGGCTTTGTGATTGTTGGCTTTTTCATAGCCATGTTCTCTACCACTCTTCATCAGAACATGATGGTTAGATTTCTCTTCCATATCCATATTTTCACCTATGTCCTCCAATGTGGAAACCCAGTGATGTGTTAATTTGGGTAACCGTTACATTTCATACTTCACTTTTTAAAATTAAGTTTTAGTATTCTAATTTACGATGTGGGTTTCTATGAAAGAAACTATCAAGTAGTAAACGATTTATAACCCCAACGAATTTCGAGGGCAAAATTCATTTTTAAGGGGGGTAGAATGTAACACCCCAATATTTTATGACATATATTCTTTTTAATTTCTTTTATTTCTTCTATTTTACACTACACCAATATTAGCTTGTACTATACGCAACACCGTATTAGCTTGCAGTATAGGCAACACTATTCTTGGCTCGTGTTACACATAATTCCAAGTTCATTTTGTAGAAATTATTCTACAAAACATTATGTATATATTTTTTTAATTCATAAATGAAATAAGTTTTTATTATGTTATACAAAAAACCAAAGGGAGCTTTCACTACACGCAGCTCTGAATTGGCTTGCATTACACGCAATCACGGCCTTCCTCGATAGTGTGTGTAGTACGCAATACTGGGTTTCACTAAACAACGATATATTGTTATAACTAACTAGTCATTATGAATAGTATTAACTAAATTTTTAATATTATAATATTATTATTCATCTTACAAATTTTCTAGAACATGGTATGAGAACAAAATAAATTTTTCGGGTAAAATAAGTATTTTTCAAAAAAATGCAGTTTTGTCACCTTTTGATGAAGCACCCACTTTAAATATAGTTTTTGACATGTTTATAAGTTCAATTTGACAAAATAAAATTCTTATTTGGAATCAGTATATAAAAATTTACTTTGGATAAATTTTTCATGTTATTCTGATAACTTTCATATTTTAATGAATAGAAAAAACGTGCTATATTTTAATTAAAAACAAATGTTTTCATCGTAATAATTTGTATGGTTAAATTATAATATTGATTGGTTTTGAAGTATAAATAGAATATATTTTTACCATTTAATATAATTTATATCATTATCATTGATTTTACATTGAATTCATGGGTAAAATCATTTCAATCTTTTGCAATGTTTTAACTTTTAAAACTCATTTTCTTAACAACGGAATTAATATTAAATTAATTTCTACAAATTATTTGATTTAAATTTGGAAAAATGGATTCCATATTTGGAATCGGTAGGTCCAAATTATGTTAATTGGATACTTTTTATTTTTGGTCACTGTGAATAGTAATTATGGTAAATTTTATTTACCATAGTTAAAGGCAAATCGGGTAATTAAAGGTAAATATAATATTATGAAATTATCCTAACACTTGTCTTAATATAATTAGATGATTATATTTCGTCCTAAGGTATATTTAGGTCGAAATGGAATCCATTGGGACCCACTTGGATGTGATTAAGACCTTTAATTTACTTTATTTTAAAGAAAGTGAAATATATATCACTCAAACATTAATAATTAAAGTATTTTTAATATAAGGTTTTACAGAATATAAATTCACTTATAAATACTCATTTGAAATATAAAATGTTTTTATTTGTTATGGTAACTTATTTGTAATTTTTAAGCAATATTTAATTACCTTAATAGCTTATACATTAAGGATGCAGAAATTATTTACTTAGTGAAAAATCAATAATATAGTTTTTATTAAAGTAATAATACACATCAAACAGCCCAAAACCTTGCCCAAAACCTATTTTTAGAGTATATATATACCATATGAATCCAATAGTTGACTTTGGGACCATTTGGAGCTGTATAAAACAGATTATTACATTTATATAATTTTATTTTTAATAATGTCAAAGTTGTCACCTATATAACTTAATAAATATGAAAATTTATATGTTGTGATTTTAAGATGATAAATTCTAGTAAAAGTATTATTATGAAAGGTAATAGATTTATATTAATCATAGTATTTTATTTTCAATTTTTACGGAACAAATAAGTATATTAAATAATTATACAAAAATGTTATAGTAATTATTTTATTAAGAGAAATATCAAATAAATGGTTTTAAAAATATTAAAATAAATATTATATGAACTATTTAATGTACTCCACTAATTTTATAGACTAATATTACATGTTAGGAATCTAGTATATATTTTGGATCGAATATATATTCTCTTTGGATTTTATTTAAATTCAAATAATTGAATAGTGACAAAATTGACACTATTGATATTTTATAAAAATAACATATTATTAAATTGTTTAAAAATAACAAAAATATTTAAAAATTAAAAATTGAAAAATATATGGTATAAAATATAATAACTTATCTAATTATGGAAAATTAACAACACATAAGTAAGTATTTATAATAATCTAAAAATTAGAATTTTATTACCACAAATAAATTTAGATAGATTAAATGAGGATAAATCAAATTGATAAGGTTTAAAATAAATTCCCAACATGTCTAAATTTTATTGTTTGATGAGATTGAAACCCTATATCATCTACTATTTGGATTTTATTCATTTTTGGAGGTTGTTATGTGGGGTTTTAATTTATTATAAATTAATATTTCTTATGTTTCCAAAGGTTCCCCTCTCCTCCCTTATAAAAGGGCACCTCCTCCCTCTCCTCCTCAAAACCCTTTGAATATTCAATCTCAGCCAAACCCTGAACATATCTCTTCTCCACTTCCCTAGAAACATAATATAGGTCCTGATCTTCTTAAAAGACCAACTTTAGTTCCCTAAGAGGAGGTTTAGAAGAGGCAGGTCGAAGAAGAGGTAATATCCTTTACCGATTCCTTCAAATTCATTTCTTCTTATACTTCCTATTATTTTGTTGTTTCATAATAAAATAATAACATCAGTATCACTATTATACTTATATTTTATTATAAATATTAACCCACCCTATTTCACCTTCTATCCATCCTATGGAAAACGAAATCACCGCGTGTGTGTACGTACGAAATACCGTCTCCACACCGTGGTGTAATCTGTTTTTCCACCACCACCTTACTTGGATGGGTATAATGGTGTAAATAATTACTATATATGGTTATTATAACATGATACTAATTCTTAGATATTTTATCATCCACTCAAATTCAATTCAATAATTATGGGAACGATATCATCGCTCGTGCGTACATATGGATTGCTGTCTCCACGACGCGATGAGATTCATTCTCCAAGTTAACCATTAAAGAATGATTATAAATTATATATATTAAATAATAATGAAATATATGAAATATTAATGATACTATATTTATGTATATTTTATTTACTTACTTCCGTTATATTTAATAAGGAAACGAAAACAACATTCATGCGTACGTACGGCCTACCGTCTCCATGAACGGTGTATTTCTTTCCATTTATCGATCTTTTATATATATGTATATTCTAAATATATATTATATATAAATCATGTTTTAAATTCTTTAATTATGTAATCATGATCTAAGTAATCATATTAATAATTACAAGTCAAAACACGGATGATAAATGAAACGAATTTACCCAAAATGCTGATTTAACATGGAATTGAAAAATGAATGGGTAATATAATGTATTAAGTGAATCATATATGATATCATAAAAATTATTATGGTTCTGTTACAAGTTAATAATATGTTTAAACCCACTATACAGGAGTTGCGGACATGTACGGAAGAAATTGTACCTAAGGTTAGGGATTATTTCATCTCACTTTTATTTCTGTGAGACATATGCCCTAATAACCAACTATTTATTGTGTATGGTGTTTAAGATTCCTGTGAGTATTTTATGATTTTTATTATGAATTATATGATATTTACATATTCATGTTGTTTTTCCACCGATTATAAATGGTAAGGGATAATTTTTCAATCTCATTTTTATCTGAGATTGTTTATTCGTAAGTATTTACTGGGGTTATATTTATCATCCATTTAAATGTTTTAAAGATATGTTTTCATAAATTATTTACTATTATTTTAGGTATTTTTAAAGTCATGTTTACCCCCTTTTAACTTTTACTATTTATTATGGAAGGAATCTTCCTTTTTTTACCATATGAGGTACTTTTTGACTTTTTAGTCAAAAGTACAAGTAGAATGTTTTTTTTACTTATAAGGCGTGAATGGATTTTTACGGTTTCATAATGCCTTTTTTCCATGAAGCTTCATCTACACGATTTCATTAATATTTTCAAAAAAATCATTTTCTTTTAAAATTTCATGGAATTTTAAGAAAAGAAAATGATTTTGAAGAAAAAATGATATTTTCCTCAAGAATTAATTTCAAGTGTTTTATCAAAACTATTTTCCCTCTAAGGTGGCATTATTTAATATGTTTATGTTTCAAGTATAATGTCTCTATAATTTACAAGGTTTCATTTTTATTATGAAGAAATGATATCCATTTATTCTATATGGATTATTTTATGATGGGATGATGTTTATCAAACCCATTTTTATTCATTGGGTTATGATGAATGATTTATGTTTAATTTGTGGCACATGAAAGAATGATTTCATTATGAGATGGGTGGGACCTATATCTCCCTCAAATTCATTGAGTAAAGATTTATATCTCATGAGATAGACATGGCTAGAATGGCATGTTAATCTTTTTCAGTGGTACAGGATTGGAACGAGGAGTGAACTCGATTTAGTAAGGGACTTTGTCCACTATGATGGTCTTGGAAACAATGCCTTGGATACTAGGGAAATCATATCATGTGCTTAATGGTTTTCCACAATTACATGTTTTATTCCCCATGCTATTTTAGCATGATTGATGTTCCATTATGATCTTTTCTATGCGTACTACCATGTTTTATGTCATTGCTCAAGATTTTGATGTTTAAACATTATGTTCATGTTTTTAAATTCAAATGTATATGGTTTGTTTAATTTTCTCCATGCTTACCCGTACTGATCATTTGAGATCACCCTTTATATGTTTTCTTTTCCCCAAGATATAAAGAAAGTTTTTTGGTAAGAAATAAAAAGGGGGAGATCATTATGGGAGATGTTGAAGATATTTCACCATGATAAGAAGATTATGTTCTGAGTTTCCAAAGACACTAAACTAATACCTTCTTTGGGCATCTGTTTTTTTCATGTATTAAGTATTTCTCAAAAGTAATGTAATTTCAATGTACGTAAATCTATGGGTATCTACACCAGTCGTGTCACTAACAACACGGGTCGGTGTTATCCTTTATCATGCATGTTGTATCTGCCTGGAACATGTTGTGTAGTGTGAGCCATGTGTCTGACCGTGTCACTAATGACACAGGTCGGTGAAGCTCTTCTAGTACATGCTGTGTAGTCTTGGGTTAGTAGAACTGTGTGGCTTAGCCGTGTATAAGGACTCGGGAGGGTAAGAGGATTCAAGTACATGTCGTGTGTTGGGCGAACATGCCATGTGTTTGGGGTGTTACATGACCAGTTTTGGAAGAAGTACATGACCATGTGAATGGCTTAAGGGAACACGTCATTTAGGGGTTATACACACCATATAGTCATGTTTTGGAAAACTTGATTGATTTATTCCTCATGTTCCCTTATTACGCTTTTAGTTTTTAGTCTGTGATAATCTTGATCTAAGGTGTGCATTTGACCTTGCAGAGTCATGTCGTTGAGACATCCTCCGGTTGTATGCTAGTTGCAGGGTAGTGATTGGACACTGGATGTGGCTGATTAGGGACTACCTATAGATCCTCCTGTTGTGCCAGTCTTGGCACCAGCCGTTATACTAGATGCAAGTGCTGATGCACAGTTCAGGGAATGCTTTAGGAGGATGATGCAAACCTTTCAAGGAGCATCGCCTCCTGCCCCATCGATGGTAGAATTAACGCGGGTCATACAGCAACAGCATCCTCCCACCTTCACATGGGAAGGAGGACCTCAGGCTGCAGATTCATGGTTAGAAGCCATGCTTTCTATCTTCAATCATCTAGAGACTCCTCTAGAGAGGAGATTGAAGCTCACTACTTACATGCTTCAGGACTCCATCAAGAGATGGTGGGATGTGATCTCACTGGATAGATGCTAGCAGGTTATGGCGTGGGATGAGTTTTAGGGAATATTATTTGAATACTTGTATCCAGAGACCTTGAGGGCCGATCGAGCCTAAGATTTTATGAGTTTGGAGCACGGAACTCTTTATATCATGGAGTATTCCTCTCTCTTTACCAAACTGCAGCTCTCCATGCCTATTCAAGGAGGTGATCAGTTATTCTTGGCAAGGAATTTTGAGGATGGCCTGAGGCACGACATCCAATCATAGGTGAACATATTCCGATTGACTTCTATCACTTCTATATTCTACCAAGCACTGATCACGGAGCACAATATGAGGGATTCTGGAGTTTTGATCCAAGGAGACTCAGCATCTAGAGTTATTATTTCTCATAATGATAGAAGGAAGCGCCATAGGGAGTCTACATGCTGAGATCCGAGGAGGTGGTAGACATCTTATGGTAGCCAGGTGATGTGATACCACTGTGGGAAGAGTGGGAATATGAGGCCACATTTCATGAGAGACCCAGTGGAGTTTCAATCATGCGGAATGATGGGTCACCTTCAGCGTTTCTATCAGATCTTCTCACCAACAGTTGGTGATAGGGGTTCTTTTATGATTCCTTGTTCAAAATCAGCACCACCAGTTTCTCACCGGTCTGGGAACTAGAGTTCTTCCTACCATTTAGGCTGAGGTGGAGGTCATGGTTGTGGTATCAAGTTGCCTTGTTTTCATAAACAACATGGTGGATCAGCTTAGGGTGGTCAGACTTCTGCAGTGGAGCAGACCCAACAGGGGAAGGATCTCGGACCCTCTATTGTTCTATGTACGATCTTAGTTGCCTCATTTTTAGCTTCTTCTCTTTTTGATACAGGGGCTTCCCATAGCTTTATATCTGTTGTTGTTGTGGATAGCCTTGATCTCTGCATCTTTTCTTCTGCTAATATCTTGACGCTAGACACTCTGTTGGGGACTAGAATGGCTAGTGTACGTTAGTGCCAGAAGTTCCCTCTAGAGGTTGGTGGGTGTCACTTTTTATGGGACCTCTATTTCCTAGAGATGACAGGCTATGATGTCATTATCGAAATGGATTTTCTAGTTCCCTTCCAGGCAGTCGTCGATTTCTATCGATGTAGGGTGAGTTTCACATCACCAGAGGGCGGATCTTTTCTTCATAAGGGTGAGTGGGAAGTCCAGGTGAGCATAGTGGGACCCAAGCATCATGGGTTGGGAGGATATATTGCCCATATTTATATTCTATATCTAGATGACCAGGGGACTTCACAATTAGACTTTCTTCCAGTGGTGGATTGTTTCAGGGATGTCTTTCCAAAGGACTTTTCAGGGTTGCCTCTAGAGTGATAGGTGGACTTTTCTTTTGAGCTCGTGCCAAGAGTGGTACCAGTGTCCATTCCTCCTTATAGGATGGATACACCAGAGTTGTAGGAGATCAAGAAGCAGTTGGAGGAGTTGCAGGAAAAGGGTTTCATCTGACCTAATGCTTCTCCTTGGGGTTCGCATGTTCTATTTGCAAATAAGGTGGATGGTACACTCAGACTTTGCATGGATTATTGGAAGATGAACCGGTTGATAGTCAAGAACTGATATCCCTTACCAAGGATTGATGATCTCTTTGATCAATTTCGAGGAGCCTGAGTGTTCTCGATGATTGACTTGAGGTTTAGGCATCATCAGTTGCATGTTAAACCATTTGATATACCCCTTACAGATTTCGGGAGTAGGTATGGTCTATACGAGTATATGGTTATGTCGTTCGGTCTCACAAATACGCTAGTGGTTTTCATGGCACTGATGAACCGAGTGTTCCATCCATACTTGGATTCTTTCATGGTGGTCTTCGTGGATAATATCTTGGTGTACTCTCAAACTCGACCCAACCATGCTACCCATCTTGATATTGTTTTGAGTACACTGAGAGAGCATCCTTTATATGCTAAGCTCTCAAAATTCCACTTTTGAATGGAATAGATTCACTTCTTGGGTCATGTTATCTCAGAGACAGGAGTGTCAGTAGACCTAGAGAAGTCGGAGAAGTAGTTTCCTGGGAGCATCCAAAGAACGTCTTTGAGGTACAATGTTTTCTAGGGATGGATGGATACTACAGACATTTCATACAAGACTTTTCACGTTCAGCAGCACCACTGATGGGTCTGACTAAGAAGGGTGAAAAGTTCTCGTGGTCAAATCCTTGTGAGTCAGCCTTTCAGAAGCTGAAAGGGAGGTTGAATTTAGCACTGATACTAGTCTTTCCAGAGCCAAGAAAGAGCTATACTATGTACTGTGATGCTTCAGGTATCGGGATAGGTGATGTGATTATGCAGGGATAAGGATTCATTGTGTACAGGTCTCGACAGTTGAGACCACGTGAGAGGAATTAACCAATGCATGATCTCTAGTTGGTAGCAGTTATTCATACCTTAGGCTATTGGAGACATTATATTTTGGGAGATCATTTTGTGGTTTTCACCGACCACAAGTTCCTTAAGTACATCTTCAATCAGCGTGATCTAAATTTGAGACAATGAAGGTGGGTCGAGTATCTTTAGTCTTTCGATTTCAAGATTTCCTATATGCCTAGTAAAGGAAACACTGTGGATGATGTGCTGAGTAGGAGGAATCAGATATAGGAAGTTATGGAGGCCAGTAGTGAGTGGAAGCTTATGGCTCTATTCTATGAGATTCATATGGAGGTGCATGATAGTCAGGGGAAAACGTTGCTTTCTTCTAAAGTTGTTACCTATAATCTTCTTGATCAAGTGAAAATGAGGTAGCTATCAGTTTTAGAAGGACTAGTCCCATGGGAGAGCATGTTAGGAGAGGACCCTATTCCTGGATGGATCATAGGTGAGGATGAGATCTTGAATTTCCATGGGGTGTGTATGGGTGCCAGCAGACATATACAAGGAGCTGATGTAGGACTTTTATTCCTCGGTTTGGGAAGTTCATCATAGTGTCACCAAGATATATCATGATCTACACCGTCAGTATTGGTGGCCAGGTATGAAGAGGGATGTGGCTGGTTTCATCATGAGGTGTTCCACCTGTCAGCAGGTGAAGGTGGAGCATCAGGGACCAGCAGTTATTTTACAGTAGTTACCCATTCCCCAGTGGAAGTGGAATGATGTCGTGACAGATTTCATGATAAGGTTTCCAAGGTCACCTCGAGGGAATGATGCAGTTTGGGTTTTCATTGACAGACTCACGAAGGTTTCTCACTTTTTACTGATCAAGGAGATTTTCAGTGTTTATGAGCTGGGGCGGTTGTACATCTACATGGAGTTCCCCACTCCATTTTTTAGACATAGATGCATGTTTTACTTCTTCGGTCTGGCAGGGGGTACCAAAGGCATTGGGTACACAGGTACATTTGAGTACAGCTTACTACCCCTAGAAAGATGGTCATTCTGAGCATATGATTCAAGTTCTTGAGGACATTCTCTGAGCATTCATTCTATATTTTGGAGGTTCTTGGGAGAAGCATGTACCTCTTGTGGATTTTTCCTACAACAATAGTTTTCAACCAGCTATTCAGATGGAACCTTATGAGGCTTTTACGGTAGGCCATGCTGATCACCATTATGTTGGCGGATGTAGGAGAGGTAGCTTTAATGGGACCTCATCTTGTTCAAGAGACCACAGAGTAGATAGAGTTGATTCGGAAGAGGATGGCTACTACACAGTCTCAACAGAAGTCTTATGATGATCAGCAGAGACGACCTCTAGAGTTAGAGGTTGGGGATCAGGTTTTTCTGCTTGTCACACTGAGGTTGGGACACAAGAGGATAAGGAGACAGGGTAAGCTTTCACCAAGGTACATTGGGCCATTTGAGGTGTTGGAGAGAGTTGGGCTGGTTTCCTATCAGTTTCAGTTACCTTAGAGGTACAGGTCTATGCATGGAATCTTCCACATTTCTTAGCTTTGACATTACTTCTCAGACGCGTCTCATGTTTTCCAACCCAAGGAGGTTGATCTCGATGTAGATGCGTCATTTGAGGAGCATCCTATCTGAATTGTTGATCGTAGTAAAAAATTTCTCCATGGCCGCTCTATTCCTCTGGTACGAGTGAAATGGCAGCACGAGCAAGTATAGGATGAGACTTGGGAGTGGGAGGCCAATGTATGAGCACAGTGGTCGGAGCTGTTTGGAGTTTCTTCTTCTACGTCGCCTTGATAGGGAAATTCGGGGACGAATTTCTTTATGGGGGGAAGTTTGTAAGAACCCGGATCTTATTTTCAGGTATGTTTCTTTCTTCTGGTTGTTTGTGAGAAAAATGGGAATTTTTGGAAATTTCTGAGGTACACGTCGTCTACTTTATGAGTACACGTCGTGTAATGGGTTGTCGCAAGAGGTCATGTGTTGGTCGTGTAATGGACACACACATGGCCATGTGGGGGTGACCTGGAGGCCGCCTAAATCAGAGTATGGAAATGGAAATTACACACCATGTACTTAAAAAGTACACGCTGTGTATTTTATTTTTTTCATTAAATGTTTCGGGGTCGCGTCAAATTACCAGAAAGGCCTTCTTCTCGACCTAGTTTGTCCGAGAGCTCTCGTACAGCCGCAATCTTCCTATGATCCCCCGACTGAGCATCCAATATCTGATTTGACTGATTTTGGTTGTGTTGGGGTTGCCTCGGTAAGCTCTTCCTTTTGTTTGAGCCTCATTTCTTAATTCCTCCTCTTTCTCAAGTTATCCTATATTGAACATTTTGAGAATTTTTGTATATCTACAGTGTTCTTGGGTGATTCAAGGCTTGAGGTTCACGTATAGTGATCTCCCAACACTGAGGTAGGTGGTTTGTGCCTTTCTGATGAAATTATTTGTGTTATATGTGCAAAAATCGCCAATACCCATGAATGGGGTATTGCATGTTTACCATTTTAGCCCTATTTTTTGCCTTCTTTTCTTGTATGCTTGAGTAGAGGTTTTTGATTATGAATAGGGTTATTTGTTATGCTTTTCAAGTGTTTTCCCATGCATGATTACCTTTTTTTGACCATTCGGTCTAGTTTGCCTATTAGGTTGGTGTTTACCTTCCATACCTAGTATTGTAGGATGGTGTGACTGTTGTTCTGACATTCTAATATGATTCAGACTGCCATCTAAGTAGTTCATGAGGTTTACATTGGCCGATACGTGCTGTTATTCTTGCTTGACTTACACAGGGTCGTGAGAACCTGGTGTAGTAGACCATAGGGAGAATGGACAGAAGGCTTCTCTAGAGTGTCTATTTTACTTACGATGCGAGACCATAGGGGGAATTTAAATAAGTGCTTCCTTACAGTTTCTATAGTTCCTCGATGCAGTCCACATAGGGAATGTGACATAAGTGCTTCCCTAGAAATCCTTTAGTTACCGATATGAGAATATAGGAGGAATTGACGGCGAGTACTTCCTTAGAGATTTTATGATTAAGCTAAACCAGAGGGGTTAGACTGATTGTATTTCCCAAAGGGTTGCTTGTACTTGTTATGTAGGACCATAGTGGATAGGTTGTGAGTACTTCCCAGAGGTTTACCTACCATATTATCTATTTTCTTGTGTTGTTAGGTAGGACCAGAGGGGATAGGCTGTGAGTACTTCCCAGGGGGTTACATTTTATGTTTAGCTACTTGCTTGTGTTTCTAGGTGGGACCAGAGGGGATAGGCTGTGATTATATCCTAGATGGTTACCAGTTTGGGTTTACCTACTTTGATTAGCTGTTGTTGAGTGCTTTGAAACTGGGGAGTTTTTACTTCTGAGTACTTCATTGTTTACTGATTTTTGTACTTTTACCTTCCATATATTCACGGACTATTAGGCACAAATCTTATGGTGGTTACCTAATGGTATTTAGTCTCACACCTTGTTTTTTCCATGCTTTTGGTCCCAAACAGACTATATTGTTACAGGTATAGATAAGGGAAAGCACCCTTCCACTTGAGATACTTGATTTGTTATGGAGAAGGAGAGCATGGAACCAAGCTATGGCTTGCGATGCTGAGGAGTTTTTTACTTGTTTATTTTTTACTTGGGTTTACTACTGTTTTATTCCAGCATTGTGATTTGTTTGGCTGCTTTCCTAGACATATGTATCATGCATCATTCATATATATATGTGTGTGCTCCAGTTTATTATTTCTAGTCTTTCATTGTTTACTTTTGTATGGATTATTCCTACTTCTTCTATTGCTATTGCTTTCTTCTATTGTGTTACTCTGTCAATGAGGGAATAGTTTCCCCACTATCACACCCAAGGTCCTCACTGCTAGTCGGCAGCCCCTAGCATTCAGGGAAATGCGCTTGAGGCCATGTGACCAAACATGTATAGGTATCCTTTGAGTGGCTTCTGGAACCGGGACGTTACAATCTATCATCTTGAATTTATTCATATTCTCATGTTTATTTTATAACTTTGGTTTCATATATACAATAATTAGAGTAGATATATAAAGGTAATCCCTTTTATGTTTCAATTAATCACTAGATAAAAATTATAAATAACTTCTCCAGTTAACTAATTGGGAAGTTTTTACTCCAATACATAATAATTTTCTTCTGGATTTGGAAAAATTATTATGTTTTTATACCAATCCAAAAAGTTACTTCCATTAATATTATCCTTCTCTTAAATTTATCTAAAATAAGTCTTATAATGCTTCCATTTTTATCATATGAATATAATTTTTTAGATCTATTTACACTATAAGAAAATATACTCTTACCGGAGGTTTTTTTGTTTAGTTATCATTAAAACCTCTACAAAACCATTATGACACATTCATGAGTAGATGTTTCTATGTTTTTTATTAGTATTTGTTTTGTGAAATTTTTTATATTTTTTAACCACAAAAAATAGTTTTTGATGGGTTTTCTAATATAACAATGGAATATTTTGTATTTTTTTACATGACCACCACAAAATGTTACACCATTTCCACTTAAGCCTATCACGGTGTATGGGAAAAGAAATTATTTACTATGTTAAATGTAGTTATAGTGGAAACCCTAGGTTTTCTATAGATTGGAGTGATCAAAACCAATTTTCACTTAAGTAAAAAAGATGTTGTTTTCAAAATTATTGGGTTTTGAAAAACAAGTAAGTGATAAAAAAATATATTTAAAGAAGTTAATGAAGAAAGTGATGGGTTTAGGGTTGGATTTCCATTTATAATGTTATCATATTCTTTAAAATAGTTTCAATTATCTTATTATTATTTAATAAATGAAAGATTATTCAATTTATTCATTAATAACCCTTGTTTGAAGGTTGTTATAGAGATTAATCTGACAGTACTTACTGCTTGGCCATCCCCCCTTCATGTGTGTGTGAAAAGTCAGTAAACCACTCTTAAACTACCAATTCAATAAATAATCAAGTGTTTGTGTTCCTCTTTGATTCTGATGTAACTTAGTACTTCCATACATGTGCCAACAATTTATATACACTCACTAGTCAATTAAATTTATTCCTTCGAGAAAAGCTACACTAAGTGGATAGAGGTTGTAAATTATCAAACTAAGAAGAAAACTATGAAAAGGTGAAAAACATAATTGTACTACTGGTATTAAATGGAAACTAAAACCCAAAATTGATCAAAAAAAGATAATTTTATTCATTAAGTACAGGACTCGATAAGTTTAATGGATCTTCTTACCTTCTAGGATCACTCAAGTTTACCCCTCCATTCAAAGGGTAATAAAGATAATTATGGAAGGAGAAGTATTTTTCAGAACTGAAATAAATCATAAAATAAAACTAAATAGGAAATAGAAACAAAATTAAATTCTACCACAAGTCACTCGATCCAAATATCCAAAAATATCTCTAGATTCAGCCTCGTATCCCCTTTATAGAGCCACAACTTCCTTCAATGTTATCTTAGTAAAACCTATGAGATTGTTTACTCGTTGAATGTTTTAATAGTTTCATTTTTTCTCATATCTTTAAATATCCATCACGATCCAGTATTCCTAAAAATATAAAGCTTACTTCCTTAGTAATTTATCGAAATAATTCTCCTTTTTTGATCTATGTGGCATCCAATGAATGATTACATGAATGATGATGTGGTTTCTTGAAGTCTTGGACTATAATCTAGATGAGTACTCAGATGTAGGCTATAAATAATACATTAGTGTATTTTTTACAATGTAAACTATCCTATGTGAGTTTTGAAATCTTCTACATGGTCTAATGTCTTACTCATAGGATAAATATTATACACATAGATGAAATTTCATATCTATGAACAAAATTCCCTATATATGGATGAATTTTCTTATGCATAGGAATTTTTCCTTTTTGATTTCAACTAACTAAAATTGTTTATGGACTTAGAATATCCTACACATAACCAAATTTACTTATCCAACACCAAAATATCATATGGGTATAGAAAATATCTTACACATATGATATTTAGCTTTTAAAATTTTTCAACTTTGGAAATTTCATACACATTTACCTAAATTTATTACACATAAGATAATTCTCTTATGAATTGATGAATTATCGTAAGGGATAACAAATATCTCTGAAGTAGGTTTTGTAAGCTAATTTCCTTATCCATTTTCATGACTCTAACATAGTGTTTCCAAAATAAGTCAAAACGTCTTGAAATCAATTTCAAACCTTCAAAATCATCTTCGAACATCCTATAATATCATCAAGAAACCCAAATTAATGTTTAAGATTTATTACAATGATTTTAAAGATGAAATTAATGACTAAAAGTCAAGTTTTAATCTATTTAAAAATTAAAATTTAGATTATTCACAAAAATAATAAATATGATATTTACACAAGTATTAATTGAAATTATATGATTAAAATAATGAATATAAAATTGAAATATATGAAAATATTAGCTCTATCAATTCCCCTATATTAAAACATTGGACTCTGGGACAAGTGAACTTTAAAAGGATTACCAAAGTAAAATTCAAACACTACCCAATTTGAATTCCTTTTTCAACACCATGGTTCTCAAATTATCATGCCTCTTTAATGACCTTAATTATATTTAATTCATTAAATATATTCAATTAATTTTCACTTATTTTATCTTCTCATTCACACTTTTACTTACCCTTTTTGAAATATTTCACTCATCTCCCCAAGTGTAACTTTTAATAAAACTTATTCTCATTCCAAGTGCTTGAATGGATCACTATATGCTTGATGAATTTATTTATCTCCACCAAATGAGTCAATTATCTGTACATATCATAAGTGATTTTCAAGGTTTTTTATGGATTAAGTTTGGTGGGTATTATTGATAAAACTTTTAGATAGTGTCGTGACCCAACCTCATCAAGCGATGAAACTGGTCATCTGACCCGATGGGTGTCTTGTAATACCTTGGTAGCCTTCCAAAAACAACACATGATATTACCCATATAGGTCTCTTATAAAACTAATGATTTTACCCATATACCAACACATCTTATTTTAGTTTGTTTTTTACTCACTCACACACACCCTTGGAAACTTCCTAAGAGGTAACCAATCATAAAACAACTCCAGGAAAAGTACACTTAAATATTAAGTTCTAATCAGGTAGGATCATAAAAATAAAAGTGTGTAATATTGGCATGTGTAGTAACATTTAGTCATTTTGGTCTCACTTTTCTAGAGGGTGTTACACTCTCCCCCCATTTAAGGAAAAACACCCTCATTATTGATTCCACACTTCAAACCCAAGAAGTACCTCTACACATTCATCTAGGTATTGGATCTAATACCATTTTTTATAACCTAACCGTATCGGATCATGAACCTAGTAATTTGATCCCATGGGTCTCCTATAATACCTTGGTTTCCTTCTCAATATACCATAGGCTATTACTCATTAGGTCCAATTATCAAACTAATTATTTTTCCCATAATCCAACACAAATTCTTTCATTGTGATTTTTTCATACTCACACACACCATAGAAAACTTCCCAAGAGGTCACTCATCTTGAAAAAAATCCCAGACAAGAATTATTGACTATAGAGTTATAATTAGGTAGAATTCTAAAAATAAATGTGTTCTTGTTGAAATGGGTATTAATATTTTGTCTTTTAAGTTTCACTTTTCTAGGGGTGTAATTTTTAATAACCTGTATCTGTATGGGTCATGTTTTTAGAAATAATTTTAATTTTTTCCTATTGGAGGGTCAGATTATAAATTGATATTGAAACTTCAAATATAAGAGTTATAACCTCTAAAAAATGTGTTTTGGATGTGTTTTTAGGCCCATAAGGGTGATAGGGTACTCAAGGAATCTATGTAGGAACCCTAGGATAGTCAGGGATGTAGCACTAGTGTTGTAACCACTAGGGAGACATCAGATAACTAGTGGGGTTTTAAGTGATAAAATTACAATTTTCCACCTAAAAGTTTTAATATGTGTAACCCATTTTTCATTCCTATTTTATCATGCAATTTCAAATCCCCTTCCCTTATCCCTCCATCATCCCCCTAGGTTTATCATTTCATTTGATGGTGATTCTTGATTATTAAATGTATGCATTTGACTTTGATGGTCTCCATTGATCTCTTCCTCTCTTACCTTATAATTTTTGTTTTTTAGGTAGGGATTAAGTTATGATTCGATCATATCCTGGTGTAATCATTTGAATACAATGGGTGTTTCATACAACCTAGCTAAAGGATGTATTGAGGTAACTTCTACATGCTATCACGTGCTATTTTGGCAAGGTATGTCACCACAGAGAATTTTATGATTTTTTTTCTAAAAATAAATTAAATTAATAAGTGAATTGATGTTATATGTTAGTTATTTATCATGGTATTATATAGGGGGTGTGTTGCTGACCACTTATGGGTGGTTGGTCATGATTCTGGTGTGGAGTAAGTTCTAGGTATGTTTCTGGACATTATTATGATTCTTAATTGAATTGTATAATCAATTATAAATGAAAACATTAATTTATTTAGTATGATTTACCTAGTTTATAAGATCAGATGTGATTATGACCTTAGGTTGATCATGGATGGTCCTTGGATGAGTCTCAATGAGAGCTGTTGGAATGATTTAAAATGGGGAATAAATTGTTTGATGTAGGTGGTCTTAGTAGATGGTGTATGGTATTTCCACTTTTTTTTACGTCCAATGTTGAATGTATTATAACAACCCTTCTCTTTATTACACACATAAACATGATTTATTACATAAAATTTCACTTTATACAACTCTGAGGATCGATATGTCCAGTGTCTTGGGAAATTATGAACATTACATAACAACTTAGGACATAAAACACAAAGTCTTTATTGAAAACTAATATTACTTGACCACAACATTCCTTCATACTTAACATTTCATGGGATAACCTGAGGACATGCATAAGAAAAGGGAGAGTAATAAAGCCTTTTAAGGGAGTAAACAAGGCATAACATGAATAATATAGTACATGTCAGGAAATAGGAATATCAATGGAGCACAAGATAAACATGAACATAAAGGCATGATATAGCATGATTATCATAACATAGAAATGTGGCAACAACATTTAACATGATATTAGAATGAGCCAAGGCTCATTGAACATGGATCTTGAGTAAACCCTCATTGAACATGCATTAGCATGAGTAAACCTTCATTGAACAAGAGTTAGAATGAGTAAACCCTTATTTCACTTGACGTATTATGATACCAATATTTACCTAATGAATTAGAGAACTATCAGGGAACACCCTTTATAAACATTTCATTTCATGCATAAGTGTACCACATAGATCCTACAACAAGGATTCATTAAACATCATAATTTATTCCACGAACAAGATATGCGTAATACATAAATTTAAGTCCTCAATCAACAAGTACATGTTCATAAAGGTGAATACCCTTAAAGCATACCTTAGTTGAATGATTTTATCAAAGACTTACCTTAGTTGATTTGTTCGATAGATAAATCTTTAAATCGTGGAAATTGAAGGATAGGGCGACAATGGGTCTCCTGAATAATTGACAAATTATGATCTGTTTCACTTTGGAGGCAAATCTGATCAAGTCCTGGGAAAGTGAACCTTTTAGTTTCAATGGGTTTAGATTCATCCTTCTTCGGTGGTCCTTTGATATTCATTTGAAGTGGGATCCTCCAGCAATGGCGACATGGGTTAGCTTCCAAAACCTCCCCATCCCCTTTCATAGTCTCGTGGTTATTTGCTTTCTAGTAAATCCGGTAGGTAGATACATGTGCTCAGATAGTAGAACTAAATCAATTTGTCATCCTATTAAGCCTCGAGTATGTGTCGAAATGGATGTGTCAATAGAACCATTTGAATATGTGTGGATTAATGCGGGTGAGGAATATCGGTGAAAATAATGGTTTGTCTATGAAAATTGGATGAACTTCTATTTGGGATGTAAGATATTGGGTCATTAACTGGATTTCTATCACAAGGGGTCTCGGTCTATTTGGAGAGGGAGCAAGGATAGAGGAAATGAATAGGAATCACATGTTGAGGCTAAGAATCTGAAGCAGCGGGTTGGGAATTAGTAGGTAGGTAGCAGAGGTAGAAGTGTGGCTCCACAGGTGGCCTTGGTTGGACAGGTCGCGGTGGCCTAGAAGGATCACCATGGCAAGCAGGGCTCAGGTTTTGGAAGGTCATCAATTCCTTGTACGGATAGAGTCATTGTATTAAATGGTTCACAAGTGAGTGAAATGGAGGATCCTATGAATCCGAGGGTGGAAGAGGTGTTTGGAAGACTAAAGAGTGATATTGGGATGCTCAACACAGGAGGTATGGAGGCCAATGTGAAGCATGAAGTCTATCCAAATGTGATCAATGATGCAGATTGAGGAATTGTGACCTCTGAAAACCAAGAAGCTGGGTCTACTAAGAGTATTGAGGCCACGAGGGAAATTCCCATTCTGAATATGAAGTTGGGTGCTTCTATGATGGCAAATGGTGAGTGGGTGAAGGGTTCTATTGGGATGCGGCCACAATCTGAAAAGTAGGAGGTTGATATTGAAACTAGTAATTGATTTTTGGTCCTGGTAAATGTTGATTTGGAATTGTACCTACTTCAGGTTGTTGCTCATATTGTCTCTGCTTTGTCTCTTGGTCATATCTCAGGTGAATTTGTTGATGACATCAGGATACTGAGTCTGAAGGCGAAGAGCAACAAAAGTGGTAATGACAATGGAAATTTGTATAAGCATGCATCTGAAAATAGTTTCCAAGATTTAAAGCATGGGAGGAGCCCTCATGTTGAAGAGTAAAGTCCAAGGAATGAAGGTGAAAACATGCAGGTTGCCCTTTTTTCACAAGATTTTTTCAATGGAGAAGGCACAATACAGCAGGGGATACATGATGACCATGGGTGTGTGGAACATCCATATTATTTAGCAATTATTGATACTAATATCCACTCTGCATAGGAATGTAGAGTGATAGATGCTTATTAAGAGGTACATATCACTAGAAATTGGGGATACATCTCTGAGAGTAAAAAAGTAGAATGCTTATGAAAGGGCTAGAATCACTTACAGTGACATTGTTCAAGGTGGAAGGAAGATTTTTCCAGTGAATAAGGAAGTGATGACCGCTCCACCAAAAAGAAGGTAGAGGAAAGACTATTCTTATATGCCAAATTTTATGCCTACCAGGTCTTCTATCAGCAAGGGAAATGGTATGCAACCTTCTGAGGAGTTTCTATACTTGGAAAAGCTAAATCTCATAAGGAAGTATGTTAAGACGCTTAAGAATTATGAAAGTTCGGAATGGGAGTCAGCTACTGTGGATGAGGAAATTGATCATGGGTATGGAGACGATCATATTTTTTATTATTATTGGTTGTGATTCTTGGCTTGTGGCACTCAATTTCTCTACTTTTCTTTTATTCTAATAAATGTCCAGAGACTTTTTCTCTCGCTGAGGCTTTCTGGTAAATGAGAAGAGGAAAATTCCTTACAAAATTTCGGCAAGGTAACGAGTGTACATGGGATGAATTAATGATATTTAAAGAGGTCGCTAATCATTAAAAAAGAAGGATGGAAGAATGGGGAGGTTAGAAATCATATCCTAACATTTTTAATTGAAAATAAAAGGGTATAACAACATAAATAAATTTGGGAAAAATGAGAAAGGAATAAATCTATTACAGAATTTCGGCATGGTAATGAGTGTACATGGGAGGCATTTAAGAGAGATAAAGGGGTCTCTCGTCATTAAAATATAATGAGGGAAGTATAGGGGAGGTGAAAAATCATACCCCAACATTTTTAAATGAAAATAGAAGGGCATAAATATATAAGGAAACATGGACATAATTAATGAAGAAAGGAAAGTGAGGATCCCTTATGGAATTTCGACATAGTAATGGCTTAGGTAAGGGTCCAAATGAGGGAGGATAAATGATCCATAATTGAAATAACATCAATTTTACAGTATCTTAATGATTATATACCAATTTCAATTCAAGGAATTGAAATTAATTGAACTACTCACAAAGAAGGTTCTTGAATTCAAAGAGGAGGAGAGGAATACCTTAATTGGTAGTGTGATCCCAAAGGCTTGGGAGATGCTTTAGAGAGGATTCTTGAGATCTTGGGGCACCTTGTAAATTTTAGAGAGAGGATGGAATATGTTGGTTGAGGTCCAAAGGTTTTCAATGAATAGAAGTGGGAGCTTGGGTGGGTTTATATAGGAAATGAGAGGGCATTCTTTATAATTTAGATTTTGAACACTACACATTAAATTAATCAAAACCACAAACCAACCCATGGCTTTTTCCCATGGTTTTTTCCAAAGTGGAGTGGAGAACATTATTTTATAAGTCCAATGTCCAAACTTCTTAAAATATTAGTGTTCTTGATGAGGAGGTGAGTTACATTTTTAAGGAAATCATTTTAAAATGTTAAAATAATTTATAAGTCTTGGAGGACCCACTAAGGCATCATAAAATTAATCCAAAAAATACTAAATCACATTATTTTAAAGGTAAAAAAATATTGTTTGAATATCCCTTTTATAGTATTTTATTACATCACTATTGGGTCATTATGAAGTTATAAAACACATTATATATTTAAACGGTATTTAATTTTTACCCAAAAATTTGATTGTGTCAAAAAATTATGAAAAATTCACTGTTAGATAATTTTGACATCCTGAATAAAAAATAATATTCATTTCACATAATAATTTTATAAATATTTGAATTTTAGCATTTAAAATAGAAACTGAAATTTATCAAAAATTCATTGGTTTTGAAAAAAACGGCTTTCAAACCTTAATAAAAATTACAATTGTATAAAACTTATTCAATAATTTATATTTAATAAAAAAAATATATTAATTATATTTTATTGAAATATTATTTAATTCAAAAAATCATTAATTCATCAAAATATATTTTCTTAAATGAATATTAACAAAAAAAACTATTTGTGCTTCAAAAACCATTTACAAAGTAACAATGATAAAATGAATGTACATTGTTTATACAAAAATAATGCACATAATCATAGATCTAGTTTATTGTTACATAACCCCCTATAACACCCATATATGACCTAAGGGTAATGCGTACAATTATCATAGTGATGCTAACTCCATTCCCAGCTCCGACAAATGGGCTTCGTATGGCACAATTCTAATGTATGTGGCCATTGCTTCCTTTGTCTGAGTAAATTGAATTTGTTAAAGCCCTATATTAATACTAATCATGTAATCATTGTTCAACGAATATATTAGTAATGGTAACAATTATTAATGTTATTTTAAAAATCCATAAACATAAAACCAAGGAAGTGTTTATGTTTTATATAACAATTTTACATAATAATACATTTAATTATATAAAGATTAATTTTCATTAATAAAAGTTTGGGTCATTACAATCTTCCCCCCTTAATAAATTTCTCCCTCGAAATTTCCTTTTCCCAAAAAAAATTTGGGAGTAACTCTGCTTCATCACTTCCTCTAATTCCCACTTTGCTTCTTCAAACTTTTCGTTTCTCCACAACACCTTGACGAGGGGCATTATCTTATTTTGTAGAAATTTTTACCTACGATCTAAGATCATCATCGGCTTATCTTAATAGTAGAGGTCGTTCTCCCATGGTACCACATATGGATTTTAGTACATGTGATGGGTTGGGTATGTACTTCCTCAAGAGTGATACATGGAATACATCATGTACTTGATATAGGTTCGGTGGTAGTGTTATTCGATAGTCCACTTCTCCAATGTAATGAAGGATCTCAAAAGGGTCGATGTACCTTGGACTAAGCTTTCCCTTCTTCCCAAATCTCATAAATCTCTTCCATGGTGATATGCGAATTAATACCATGTCTCCAACATCAAACTTGAGGTATCTTTGATGATTATCAGCATAACTCTTTTTTTGACTCTGAGCATCTTTAATGTGTTATTGGATGGTCTGAACCTTCTCCACCATTTCTTTGACCATTTCTAGACCTTGGAGTTTTTTCTCCCCAGCTTCATCCCAACATGTTGGTGTTCTGCACCTCTTCCCATAAAGGTATTCATAAGGAACCATTTCTATTCCTGTGTGGAAACTTTTATTGTAAGAGAAATCAACCAGAGGAAGATGCTGATCCCATCCTCTTTTGAAGTCCATTGATCATGCTCTCAATATGTCCTCAAGTTTTTGGATAGTATACTCAAATTGTCCAAACGTTTGAGGATGATAAGTCGTACTAAAGTTCAGATCTGTATTCTGAGAATGTTGTAGAATCTTCCAAAACATAGAGGTGAATCTTGGATCTTGATTAGATACAATAGACAGTGGTACTCCATGCAGTATTACCACTTATCTGATGTATATCTGTTCCAATTTATCCAATGATAAATCGTACTGAATTTCAATGAAGTTTACCATCTTTGTAAGACGATCCACAATAACCCAGATATAATTGTTTCCTTTGGATGTCTTTGGAAGTCTGGGGACAAATTCCATGGTGAAGTTCTCCCATTTCCATGTTGGTATGGGTAATGGTTGCATCATCCCTTTAGAATTCTTCCTCTAAACCTTCACTTACTGACATACCAAGAAAATTGATTTATAAATAGAGATCTCCTTATTCATGTTATCCCGCCAATAATGATCTCAGAGATCTCGGTACATCTTTATGTTTCCTAAGAGAATAGATAAATTCAAACTATGTGCATCATCTAAAAGTTCATTCTTTAACTCCGGATTTGATGGAACACATAGTCTTGTCCCAAAACTCACAATTCCTTATTCATTAACATCAAACTCTAAGTATTTCTCTTTTTTGATAGTTTCCACTTTTTTTGAATTCCCAAATCATGATTTTGATCATCCTTTAAACTTTCCAAAAGAGACGGTTGTGAAATAATTTGTGAAAAGATTGATAATATTCCCTTTTTTATGATTCCCATGTCTATATCCATCAAATATAAGATGATTGGATCCTTTTAAATTCTCATCAGTGATATAATAACTGGTTCCTTTCTACTTAGATAATCTTCCACCTTGTTCTATTTCCTAGTGTGGTAATAGATTGAGAAGTCATAGTATTTGATCATCTCTAACCATATTCATTGGCTCATGTTCAACTATTTCTGTGTGAATATATACTTGAGGATTTTGTGATGCGTATATATTTCACACATCTCCCCAAAGAGGAAATGCCACCAAATTTTCAAAGTGAAGATTATTGCATCCAACTCTAGATCATGTGTTGGATAGTTTTTTACATGAACATTCAATTTACTTAAAACATAGGCAATGAAGTTGTCATTTTTCATCAACACACAACTCAGGCCCTTCTTTGAAGCATCACTGAATACCACAAAAAGTTCTCCACTTATGGGTAGTGTGAGAACGGGCGCAGTTATAAGCCTCATTTTCAACTCTTTGAAGCTCTATTCACATTCAACACTCTAAGAAAACTTTATTTCCCTCTGAGTTATCTTGGTAAGAGGTTTTGACAATCATGATAAATTTCTCACAAATCGGTGATAATATCCTGCTAACCCTATGAAGATATGGATATATGTCTCCGATGTTGGCCTCAACTATCCCTCAATTGCAGATTTGTTGGATGGATCCACAGATATCCCATTTCTTGTGATGATATGAACCCAGAATGAGACCTACTTCAACCATAACTCACACTTTCTGTACTTTTCATACAGCTTCTCCTTTAGTAAGGTCTCTAGTACAGTTCTTAGATTCTCCTCATGCTTCTATTGGTTTTGGAGTATATTATAATATCTTCTATAAATATTACCACAAATTTGTTGAGGTAATATCTAAAGACTCTATTCATTAAGTCTATGAATATTTCATGAGCATTAGTGAGTATGAATGGAATTTCTATGAATTTATGGTGCTCGTACCTTGTATGAAAAGTAGTCTTGGGGATATCCTCATTTTTCACCCTTACTTGGTAATATACTGAATGTATATCCACCTTAGAGAAGTATTGTGCTCCATGTATATGATCAAACAAGTTATATATTCAAGGAAGAGGATACTTGTTCTTTATCGTGATTTAGTTGAGCTCACGATAATCAGTGCAAAGGCACATTTAACCATCCTTATTAGTGACTAAGAGGATTGGTTCACTCCATGGTGAAGCACTTGGTCATATAAACCCTTTATCCATATTCTCTATAGTTGTTTATTTAGCTTCTCAAGCTCCACAAAATCCATTATATATGAAGTCTTGGATATTGAAAAATCCCCAGGTATAAGATCAATAGAGAATTCAACATCTCTTCTAGGAGGAAGACTAGGAAAGTCCTTGAGAAACACTTCAGCAAATTCACTTTCAATATTCATGTCTTAAAGGATGGTTGCTTCCTTAGAATTAATCATCTGATAATGATACGTGTGATCTTAGGGTAGTAATATCCATGCTTGAGATGATGGTGCTAAAGAAGATTCATCCCCCTCCTTGAACTTGTATAGAATGGAGGGTCGATTCTCCATATAGAGAGTGATTTCCCTCTCACAGTAATTTATGTTGGATCTATATAGGGAAAGCCAATAAATTCCAAGAATTGCATCAAATTCCACCATAGGGAGTATGACTAGGTTCACTGGGAAGTTAATACCACAAATTGTGATTGGGGAGGAGTTGTATTCATGGGATGCAATGATTTCCCCATTTTCCATTCTCACCAGCATCTCTACTTCCATGATTTTTGGTGGCGTTGGGATTGTTCTACTAAACTTTTGGGATATAAAAGAATGCGTATTTCTAGAATCAAAAATTACATTCATTATTCTTGAATGAATAACTAGTGTACCCATCACCACTTCATTGTCGGGGTTCGTTTTGGAAGTAGTGATTGAAAAAGATCACCCTTGCTTCCTTGGAAATTTTTGGTTGCCTCCAAAAACCCTTGACTTAGGAAACTAGTTTGAAAAGTTCCCTAGTTCTTTGAAGTTAAAGTAATGAACAATGAATTGAGGGTAAAATATAGAGTTCCTATCCTCTATTGTAGCATCAGGTTTTTCCTGTTGGAAATTAATGGTTAGGTGCCCTTCTCTTCCACACCTAAAGCATTTCCTCATCCCATTTAGGTAATCTATGGGGTGCTTATTTGTGCACCTTTGGCAAGTGAGGGGCTAGAATTTCTTATCACCGAAGGATTTATCCATTGGACTACCAAAATTAAAGTCTGATTTCCAATTCTTATCCCTATGATACCCATGAGATTTTCCAATCTCTATTTCAACTTTGAGGGCACATTGGACAATTTTCTCATAGCTATCAAAGTTATAGATCATCACGGATTTCTTTAGGATAGACTTTAACCCACCTAAGAGGCGGTCAACATTAAATTCAGGGGTAATGACAAAGATGGAGTAATATCATGCAAGACTTTTGATGTTTTCCTCATACGCTCTGATAGATTTTCATCTTTTTTCTTGAGGGAAAGGAAGTCCCTTTCCATCTTAAGTCGGAGGGTGCGCAGAAAATAATTATCAAAAAACATTTTCTGGAAATCCTTCTATTCCAACACCTCGATCTATTTCTCAGGATTTGTATTTTTTATCAATTTACACCATTGATCAGCTTCACCATCCATACGATAAGCATCTCGAAGAACCTTATCTTGTTTGGAACATTGAAGTGTGTAGAAGATCTTTTCAATGGAGTTCATCCATTTTTTGTTGATTGATGGATCGAATGATCCAGTAAAAGTTGGATTTATTTGTCTCATGAAGCTCTCGATTGCAGCTTGTTCTTTCTTAGAGGGGATTTAACATTTATCTTAACCCATTTTTCTATACAAAAATCGATTTAACTGAGAGTGTATCATGAAAATTTTTGTGATTCCTACTCCCATTGGATTGGGAATCTCTTTAGAACATTTATCACATTGATCTTCAAATCAGTTGTTAACCCAAGTCATCCTATTATTGGCCATTAGCTAGAATAAAATGAAATTTATGGGTAACATATAAATGGGAATCCAATGACAAAAAGGGATAACTTATAAATTACATTTATTTCCTTAAATTAGGAATTTATAGGCTTCAATCTATATTATCCATGATCTACATCCCAACATAAATTCTTAGGGGAATTTTTTTATTCCCTTAACAATGGTTCATACTAAGATTATGAATTTACCAAACCATATCCCCCGGGAGTGTTGAAACCAAGAGTGCATAAATTCCCATTGTTGTTCACCAGTACCCATTCGAGTCTAGCTCAAAGTACTGTTTTTGGGTTTTACCCCTTGATACATCTGTGCCAGAGCCACATCTACTTATTCTTATCTAGACATGAATGTATTTTCTTGATAAACAAATTAATTTATACTCACAAAAATTTAGGGATGTTTTTATTATACTTAGTCTTATCCCTAAGGAAGTCACTAAGGTTTTCTAATCCTAATACCAAAAATAACTAAACTTATCCTCTTATACCAACTATAACAACTATTCTCTTTATTACACACATAAACAAGATTTATTACATAAACTTGTAATTAATACAACTCTGAGGATTGATAGGATTAGTGTCTTGGGAAATTAATAATATTACATAACAACTTAGGACATAAAACACAACATATTTATTGAAAACTTCTTTTACATGACCACAACATTCCTTCTTAATTAGCATTGCCTGGGATAACCTGAGAACATGCATACGAAAAGGGTGAGCTATAAAGCTTAGTAATTGAGTGAACAAGGCATAACATGAAGAATATAGTACATGTTAGTAAATAGTCATATTGAAGGAGAATAAGATAAACATGAACATAAAGGCGTGATATATCATGTTTATCATAACATGGAAATGTGGCAACAACATTTAACATGATATTAGCATGATCCAAGGCTCATTTCACATAGAGCATGAGTAAAACCTCATTGCACTTGAATTAGAATGATTAAACCCTAATTGAACATGAATTAGCATGAGTAAACCCTAATTTCACTTGAGGTATCATGATACTAATCTTTACTCAATACATTGAAGTTCTATCAGAGCTCACCGTTTATAAACATTTCATTTCATGCATAAGTGTGCCACATAGATGTACATCATGGATTAATTAAACATACTAATTTATTCCATGAACAAGAGATGTGGAATAAATAAATGTATGTACTAAATCAACAATTACATGTTCATAAAGGTGAATACACATGATATATAAATGGTTATGGTATTCACTTACACGATGATTTTGGCATGGAAATTCCGGTGTAACTTTGGTAGCATAACGATGTCAAATAGAAATCATAAAATGTGATGATTAGAGAGAAAGAGGTATCTCATAATTTATACATAAAATGGACTTTAAGGGGGTTCATGTAACATAATATCCCAACATATGTAATGGAATTTAGATGCATAATATAAAATAATTTCTTGAATGTAAATGAGAAGAGAGAAATTCCTTACAGAATTTCGGCACAGTAATGGGTGTACATGGGAGGAATTAATGAGTGAGAAAGAGTTATATAATCATTAAAAAATAAAGACGGAAGTATGGGGTAGTTTTGAAATCATACCCCAACATTTTTAATTGAAAATAAAAGGGTATACAAACATAAATAATTTTGGAAAAAATGAGAAAGGAAGGAATCCCTTACGAAATGTTGGCATGGTAACGGGTGTACATTAGAGGAATTAATGAGAGAGAAAGGGGTATCTCATCATTCAGAAATAATTAAGGAAGTATAGGGGAGTTGAAAAATCATACCCCCAAAATTTTTAATCAAAAATAGAAGTGAATAACAATATAAAGAAACATGGACAAAAATAAGGAAAGAAAGAAAGTGAGGATCCCTTACGGAGTTTGGCATAGTAACAGCTTAGTTAAGGGTCCAAATGAGGGAGGAAAATGATACCTCTTTGAAATAACATCAATTTTACAGTAATTTAATAATAAAATAATTTAAATTCAATAAATTTAAATTAAAGGAACTACTCTCAAAGAAGGTGCTTGAATTCAAAGAGGAGAGGAATCCCTTACTGGGAAGTGTGATCCCAAAGGCTTGGGAGATGCTTTAGAGAGGCTTGTAGGGAGATTAGGGAGCCTTGGAAGGATTATAGAGATATGAGGGTAGAGTTTGGTTTAGATCCAAAGGTTTTGAGTGAATATAAGTGCAAGCTTGGATGAGTTTATATAGGAAAAGAGAGGGAATTTTTTATTATTTAGGTTTTGGATGCTACACATTACACTAATAAAAACCAAAAACCAACCCGTGGTTTTTTTAAAAGAGGAGTGGAAAACATTATTTTTTAAGTCTAATGGCCTAAATTATTAAAAAATTAGGTTTACTTATGAGGGGGTGAGTCACATTCATAAGGAAAGCATTTTAAAATGTTAAAATATTTTATAAGTCTTGGAGGGTCCACTAAGGCATCGTTAAATTAATACAACAAATCCAAAATCAAATTATTTTAAAGTTAAAACATATATTGGACAAATTCACCATTTATAGTACTTTATTACATCACTATGTATTCATTATTATCTCATAAAACACATTATATATTTAAACGGTATTTAATATTTACCCAAAAATTCGACTATCTCAAAAAGTTATGAAAAAATCACCGTTAGAAAATTTTGACATCCTGAATCCAAAAATAATATTCATTTTATCTAAATAATTTTATAAAAATGGTAATTTTCACTTTTAAAGTAAAAACAACATTTATCAAAATTTTATGGGTTTTAACAAAAAAAGTTTTCAAACCCTAATAAAAATTACAATTGAATAAAAATTATACAATAATTTATATTTAATAAAAATTAATTTATCAATTATATTTTATTAAAATACTATTTAATTCAAAAATCTATTAATTAATCAAAATATATTTCTTAATTGAATATTAACTAAAAATACTATTTGTGCTTCAAACCCCATTTACAAAGTAAGAATGATAAAATGAATTTATATTATTTATACAAAAATAATGCACATAATCATAGTGATAGGTTCTTGTTACATAAACCCTTATAACACCCACATAATACTTAAGGTTAAGGTGTACAATGGTGAAAGACTCTTAGGATAGTTCGGATAACATTTCTTGGGTGGTAATCTCTATTAACTTCCACTTCTCCCGAAGGAAATTACGTTAAAGCTTAACGTGTTGAAGCTCATCTTGGGATTGTTCAAGAGTGAATCCCAATGATGCTACCACCTTTCCAAGATCCAAAAAATGGGATTCGTATGTAGAAATTCTATTATATGAGTCCATCGCTTCCTCTGTCTGAGAAAATTGGACTTCCTAAAGCCCTATATTTATATTAGTCATGTGATTATTGTTCAACGGCTATATTATAAATAGTAAAAATTATTAACGGTATCTTAAAAATAAAAAACCATAAAACCAAGTAAGTTCATTTGTTTTATATTACCATTTTATATAATAATACATTTAATTTGATCAATATGAATTTTCATTAATAAAATTTTGGGTTGTTACATGTATTCTCAACACTTTGGTAGTAAACCCATTTAAATTAAATTAATTTTTTATATTAAAATGAAATTTATTTGTAATTAAATAGAATTGTTTAGTTAAATTCTTGGAACAATCACTCAAGGTTACAAGGGCCATAGATGACCCTTGAGGATGGGCTTAGTTTCCTTGGTCACCCATCACTAAGCCCATGATATAATTGTGTTCCCTTTTTATAAGTGAACCTGAGGGATGAAACCGTAAATGTATTTGAGTGAACTAGATGCTCCTCAGTGTAAGTTTCTTATAAATCTCATGAGTGTGGGATTGAGATGTACTAGATTATTTAACCCTAGTAGGACTTAGTGGACCTTCCTTGTAAAAGGAGTGATGATTTATAAATGGTTGTCCGTCATGGGCCTTTGGAAACTCTTGAGTTTCTATTAAAGCCTTTAGGCTTGATGAGTTAGCATGAGATGTGAGATAGTCATTGTGCCATATCTCTATAGTAATACATATGAGGCTTGAACCAAGAGGTCAGGGATTTCATATGATGATCATTATGATTCTGAGGAAGGTAAATCCCTCTAAGTGATGGGATATGACCCTAGAGTAGAGACTAAGCAAGAGGACCCCAAGAAGGGTGAATCTACAATGTAGTGGCCTTAGGGATCCTATTAGGTTTCCTAGTGATAGACTAGCCCTATACATAACCTTTAGTACCAAAATCCATTCATGGTTCCTCTATTATATTATATTTCATGGGAATATGATATGTTACCCATGATTCTATGACCCTGAACTATTGTATTAGAAATGTAATGGAAATTGTGACAAATAAAATAATAAATGAATGTAAATTATTTTAGTGTTGGTATTGGTAAATTAAATGTAAATTAATTTATTGTTAGTATCTATATATTTATGGAATGTATACACTCATGAATTGGTTTGAAATATGATCTAGCATATGCTCACAAAGTGGTTTCACTTATGTTATGGTATACACTCTTGGAGCGGTCTTGATTAGTACATAAGATCATGAACTGAGGTGATTAGAACCCACTAGGTAATTGAGGCCTTATAACTGATTATATTTTAATGCCTTGGACACACTCCATGGGTATATGGGTAGGTCACAGACCCCTCATGCATGGATATATGATACCGGGATTCCTTGGACATGCTCATTGGGTCTGTGGGTAGTGTACAATCCCCCCGCACATGATTCTGGATTAATGGGATGCCTTTGACACACTCTTTTTATTTTTGGATAAGTAACAAACCCAAAAAAACATGATACATTATTATTTAGATTCCTTGGACACACTCATTTGGTATGTGGGTAGGGCACAGAAACCCACAGATAGATTTATGATATTGGGATGCCCTGTACATGCTCCTTGGGTCCGTTGTTAGGGAGCATACCCCATAAACATTGATACTTGATTTCAAGATTCCTTTAAAATATACATTGGGATCGTTGGTAGGGAATAAGCCTCATTCACTGTAACACCATATCATTAATTATAGTAAGAAAGATTTTCTTTGTAAGATAACATAGCATAATGCACATAAGTTTATTCAACTATGTTATTTAGAACTAAATTACCAAATTTCATAAATTGGATTTGATGAAAACAACATTTTTTAATTCATCATGTCAAAATTAGTTTATGGTGATTTTTTTATATTTTATAGAAACATTGTTTTAGGTGAGCAGTGAAACTATTGATTTTATTAATGCAATATTATTTGTGATGCACCTAACATATCCTACCTCATCATGGACATCTATTGTCGCAGTTTTCTTTAATACATAAAATTACATGACTCATAACAATCATTAATAATAATGTCAAATTATAAGGATCAATACACACATCTGTAGACTAGAACATCCAATGACACATATAAATATGTATTTCCTACTGGCAGGTGTCATTCTCATAATATCCTACACTAGATATTACTAAGGGAGTACACCATGAGAAGGTGTATCAAAGCCCTACGAGTCTCCGCCCATTATATCTTGTATCATTTTTGTCCCTCAAATGATATCATACCGCTATAGAACATATATTTAAGAATAGTCTTGTAGCACTTCTGGATTATCATCATAGAGGGGAACTACTATGACCTTTTAGTATGATAGCTACTCTTATAACATTATCACATTCAATTTTACACATAAGAACAATAATGATGTGATAAATATTATATTAATAATAAGAACTATGAATAAAAGTTATCATAAAGTACAAAGAAGTTGGTTCTAGGGCACTAACTCCAACACACTCTCACTTGCACTTGATCAAACTACTAACAACCTTCAGTCTGCTAGCTCTCACATGATACTCATGATTCTCCTAGGATATGAATTTAGTCAAGAGGTCTACCATGTTATCTTATGCGGGTACTATACCTACTGTAACTTTACCCCTTTTATAAAAATCCTTCAAGATGTGATACATCTAGAGTATATGCTTTTTCTATTGGTGTGACCTTGGCTTTTTTGTAGTATCTACCTCTACGGTATTATCACAATAAAATGTGAAAGGGTATTTACTACTAGGTATCACATCAAGATCCTGGAAAGATTTCCTTATCCAAATGGCTTCCTTAGATACATCATAAGTTATTATATACTCTAAGTTCATTATATAATCAGTGATAAATAGCTTCTTTGAACTCTTCCAGCTTACAGATCCTCCATTGAGATAGAAAACATATCCTGATTGTGGCTTCATATCATTCTAATCTCTCTAAAAACTTGCATCTATATAAACCCTGATGATAAGATCCTTGTCTCCTTCATACACTAGGAACATATCCTTAGTTATTCTTAGATACTTAATTATATCCTTAATAGCATAGAAATGTTGTTCTATTGGATCATATTGATGTATTCCTACCAAGCTTAATACATAGGAAACATCAAGTGTAGTACATAACATGTCATACATGATTGATCCTATCTCTGAAGTGTGTGGGATTTCACTCATTCTCTCTTTCTTATGTTGTTTCTAAGGAAATGTTTTCTTATAAAGATAATATTGTAACAAATACCCTCTTGGATTGCTTCATACTAAATATCTTTAGTACCTGGTCAACATATGTACTTTGAATTGTTCATGTATTTAATTAACTTATGAATTATGTGTTAATGTTGTATGGGTATACTTGGTGTATGGGTATACTTGTTGTAATTACCTTATGAATAATGTGATAATTATATATGTTTGTTCCAGGTAATTAAATAAATAATTGGAGGTATTTATAATTCTATATGAATTATTTGTTGTATGAATTCTGTATGAATTCATACAAAATTCTGTATGTATTCTGCAGTTTTTCAGAATTCTGTATGAATTCTACATAGGGGGGGAGGTAGGCCTAGTGGTGGAAGTGTAGTAGGTGCACATGGGGAAGGCAGGCTTGTTGTTTCAGCATAAATCTTGTGCCAATAGTTGTAAACCATTGGCATATGTGTGAAAATAGAACATATACCAACAGTTTATATGAAACTGTTGGTATAGATCCTTTTACTTAACTTTTCCCAATGGTTTGTGAGAAATCGTTGGTAAAAGTCTATACAAAAGATTTAGAAACCATTGGTATAGACATTATTTTTGATATTTCCAATGGTTTTAAACCATTTGTAAACATTTATACCAATGGTTACAAGAAACTGTTGGTATATAATCTATTTTTCATCCATATACCAACAGTTAACATAGAACCATTGGGATATAGCTATCCCCATGGCTCCATAGCCAATGGTTTAGACAACCATTGGTATAGTTTATATCAACAGTTGTCAGGTCTTTTCCAATAGTTTTAAACCATTGGTAAAGGTAAAGTTTTTAGTAGTGTATATTGTTACCTTTTCTTTGTCCTTTATATGGATTTTCCCCTTCTTTGAACTTTTTATGAGTCTTGGGACCCTTTTCCTTGTTCTTCCTTTTATTATTCACCATAAGGGATGAAGTTTTTTCTTGCCCCATGTTCTTTTCTACTTGAAGATTCAAATTAATAAGTTCTAAAATACTCTTCTCATCATTTCTCAGGTTATAATTAACAAAACTAGATAAGTTCTTGGGTAGTGAGAAAAGTATGAGATCAATTCGCAACTCATCAAAGAATTTAATCCCAAAGATTTCTAATTGTTCAATATACCTAATAATCTTGACTACATGGGGCCTTGATGGAACTGAATCTCTATGATTGGTTTTAAATAGAGCATTGGAGAACTCATATCTCACTTCTATTGCCTCTCTTAAAAGATATCTTGAAGGTGAGATATCATGTTATACACATCCATATACTCTTGTTGCTTTATAAACTTATTGTTCATGGATGGTATCATGAAACATTTTATATCTATGGCGCCATTAAAATGTTTCTCATAGAGATAAAAATCTACCTCACTAGCCTCTTTACCAAGTTATTCAAGAATAGGTTCTTTCATCACATATAATTTCGTTTCATGGAATAGGATAATGTATAAGTGCCTCTTCCAATATTGGAAATTTGTGTTTGTGAGAAGGTCATCCTTGTCAGGTATGGATTATAGTGAAATGAACGAATCCATGTTTATTAATTTTCTATAAATAAGAGAAATATAATTTTAGTAATTTATATGATAAAAATTGACAAATAAATAAATATTATATTTTTTAATATTACACTATTTAATTGAAACCTAATAGCCCTCAGCATTGGCTTTGAAATATCTTTTGACTTAGACATTCTAGTAGCAAGGATCTATATTCCAATTCTCATCACCCTAACTTTTTCTGGTCAAGAAATTTAATGGGTTTTAGGTAGGTGTTCCAATTTCCAACTACATTAACTCACAGTTACTTGATCTATTGAGTGGAATCCCCAATCCTGATATCTTTAAATTATATTTCTTCAACCTTTTCCTCTTTGTTAAACCAATTATTTCTTTGGAGGTCAACCCTTTATGTGAACTAATTTAATTCAACCCAAAATATCAAGTTAGAATTCCATGATAATTGAAAGAACCTTGAGTTTTTACAGTAAATAACTTTGAACTATAGTTCAATTTTAAATTAATTAGTTGAAGTCTATACTGACTTCATATATATAATTGATGTATTTTATCTTTATGAGTTAATTTCCCATTTTATCTTTATTACATACATTTTAATATTATGTGGATTAACTTCAGTGATTAACAATGTATTTGATAAAATTTATGCACAATCAAATTTGTTTTAGTACTATCTTGCATGAATGTTAATTAATTAATTTGTGTGATCAGTATAAAGCACCCATAATGAAATAACCAAGAAATTTTACAGAAATAAAATAATAAATTGTTATGGTCATGATATTTTACTAGTTGTTATTTTATCTAGCACATGATAAACTAATAGTTGACCTAGGGGAAATCACCTTGAACCATTTTCAAGTTTATGTTATAGCTTTCCACCTGCCCACCCATGTAACTCTTGGATTGCTTTTTCCTCATCTCCAATCCTGAACCACCTTTACTAGATTAGGATATTTATCTATTACATATGATTCTACTCACACATAGGTGAGGGTAAATAAAGGATTGGTTAAGGGGTTTACATAAAAGAAGCCATAGGCTCGTAATCCCTTACATAATGAGAGGAGGGATAACATACAGGGAAACAATTTAATTTAATAATAAATTAAAAGGAAACCAATCAGATACAATGGTATGTTTTGTGATCATGATCATCCACATACATGAAAAAAATTATAAATTTAATAAATTATCCTTTAATTGTAATCGTTCTTATTTAAGATTAATTATGCTTGAATTAATTATTTATCTTATTTAATTAATGAATTATTTTATCTGAATTATAATCCAAATTTTCTTGAGATTCTCAAACATCATAATATTAAATATATTAAATAAATTTTTTTAAAGTTAATGATCTATAGAAATTTACCATGTAGGTAACATAGTGAGTACTCATCTAAACTACCCAATGTGTGTTATATTCATATACTATTTACTCAAGTGATATGTAGCATACACATATTAACACATAATTTCATAGTGTGAACTATATAATTAATGACCACATTGAAAACATGGTACTTATATAGCATGTTATGTTTTAATTCATGTATATTAATGATGGTATTATGAATTATACATGAAATGTAGTTTCTTAAATTATACAGAAATAAATTATATATTTAATATATATATATATAACATGTTCCATTGCATGTACTATCAACTTAATGACTACAAAGAACACATGTTCATAATTTTAAGTAGTATAATAAATTAATTTTAATCCTATGTAATTTGGTAATATACATGGCATGTACTATCTAGCTATATAGCCTGTATATTTCTCATTGTCTCTCTATGGAACATGCCTTGGGACCCGACATGTAATCTTGCTATGAAAAATAATGGATTAAATGCTGTGTATATGGGATACACGATATGTGATCTCCGAGTTATATGGTCACTAGTTATGTAAGTATTTTAAGATAATGTGTGGTCCATATTTGAATAATGAATTACAAATCATGTATAGATGTTACGCATCATGGAGCCCAGCTGATCATATGCCAGCCTATCCCAGTAAACACGCAGTGTATTTAAATAGAAACAACATATAATAAATTCACATCGATTAAATTAATTCCAAATTAATTCCTAGTGTTTTGAACATGGGTAAATGGTGTGTACTCTTGTGTTAACTAACCAGAATCCTCGACACCTTCGAATGGGTTATTCAAATTCATTTCATTTATAAAATTAATCAATTTGATTATATTTTTGAGAAATTAGAAGTAGAAGAGAAGATATAATTATTCTTATTAAATAATTATTATAAAATAATTGAAAACTAATTCTTAATGAATAAGTAAATCAATTATATTTAAATAATTATAAATAATTATGTTCCAGATCTAATACCACATGACGGTTTCAGATGCAAAAAAAAGTACCATATGGGGTATTCCCAAATTTTATTTTATTTTGAAATCAATGATTAATATGATATTTACATGGTGATAAATGTTGTGATAAATGTAAATGAATCAAAGAATACTTGAAGACTGAACAATGGAACCAATACGCAGTATCGACGCATATTATTTATAATTAATTTAAAAAAAATACCTTGTTATGAATTCTTTATTCATTGACGGATATGAAAAAGTATCTAAATCATACCATAATTTCTTTATATGAATCAAGATTATATTCCCCTCTATGGTGATCCACACATGTTCCATGAACCTCTGAATGTTGATGTAGGAATCTCTGGGTGATGCACGATAGCTCTAGATGTTTGCATCATTCTCCTTTGACCACCCTACAAATATCCTTAAGGAAGGGTTCCCTTCAATAACTCTAGACTTGAGAGTGGTGGAATAGGAGGATTGATCTCTATTATTAAGAGAATTATTGTAGAGGGAGCTCTTTAGGTATTCGATAGAATTCCTTCTATTTTTCATTGTGCACAACAAAATAAATCGGACACACTTAAGAAAATAAAATAATTGGGTTTATATACTGATAGAGTTAGAAAATAATAATTTTTCATGTTCCATTATTATTTTTCTTAATATCTGTGGAACCACATATTAATAATAAAATTATTATTACTATTATTTATTGATAGGTTCAAAACTCATGAATTAAATTAAATATTATTTATTCAAATAATATTCAATATATATTATTTCTAATAGGTTCATTAATATTGGTCTATCATTATTCCACAATATTTATCAGACCTTGAATAATGACTATTTATTTAATAAATAAATATCACTACATTATTCACAATAAATAAATAAATATTTTATTCTCTAAATAGAAAATAAATATTTGTTAAATATTCTGATCACAAAATATTGTCATAAATAAATAGTGATAGAATATATATGATCAATAAAGCATGAAATTTTTTTAAAATACATGTTATAATAATATTTATTCAACTTGTTAAATAATAAATAATATTATTATTTAACTAAGGCTCTAGATACAATTATCTTGTGACCCTCTAGGCCTTAATCTAAGTGGCATTAGGTGAAGCAGCCCAAAGTCCATGGTTAGCATCTAAAAACATGCCAAGGCACCCATAGAGAAATAAGTTAATATCGCTATGACATAAAACCACATAAAGATTCTTACTATATAATATAATCCATTTATCTTGATATCTCTAATCAAGAAAGTTTCTTGTTGGCGCCATTAACCTATGTGCTCGATGTCTCTTTCTTTAACTTTATATAAATTCAAATTCCCAACAGAACACCATAACCATGGATTTATTTAGGCTATATCATTTCCTTCAAAGGTCCCGATATATAAAATTCCATTAAATAAGATAAGTGAAAAATACTTTCTTGTATTTTTCATTAATGAAATATTACTCGTGATGCACCAAATATATCCCACTTCATCGTGAACATATTTCATCATAGTTTTTGTTAATACACATAAAGTACATGAATAATAATATCCATTAATAATAATATTAAGGTATAAGGAACAATACAAAATTATTTGGATAATAACATACAATGAAACATATAAATGTTTATTTACTACTAGTGGTTCTGGTTCTAATAATTTCATACATTGGAAATTATCAAGGGTGTATGTTAGATTTGGCTCCCTATAACCAACTTATGTTTACTTTATGATAACTTGTATTTATTTTTTTAATATTAATAAACTTATTATCACAACATTATCGTTCTTATGTGTAACATAGTATGTGATAATGTTCTAAGAGTATTTGTCGCATTGAAAGGTCATAGCAGTTCCCCGCTATGATGAGAACCCAAAAGTGTTATGACAGTATTATAAAATATATTTTCTATACCTAAATGAAATAATTTGAGGGAGATAAATGATATTGTCTATCAGGGGTGGAGACTTATAGGAATTTTGGAACCTTCTCATGGGGTATTCCCTTGGTAATATCCTGTGTAGAATATTATGGGAATGAGACCTCCTGGTATGAAATACACATTTATATATGTCATTGGATGTTCCTATCTGGGGACATGTGTATTGATACTTAGACTTTAATATAATTATTAATGATTATTATAGGTTGTGTACTTTTATGTATTGATTAAAACCATGATGACATATGTTTAGGGTGAGGTAGGATATGTTGGGTTCTTCATGAGTAATATTTCATTAATAAATAGAGAAATAAAGGATTTTTCCCTTATATTATTTAATGAAAGTTGATATCTTAGTTCCTTGGATGGAAATTATATAGCGTAATAAATCCATTTCCATGGTATTCTATAGGCAAGTTATATTTCCATAAAGTCAAAGAAATAAACATTGAGCACATAGGTTGAAGGAATTAGCATGTAACCAGCTTGATTAGAGATATTTCAATAAAGGGATTATATTACCCAGTAAGAATTTGTATGAGGTATTATGTCATTGAGGGATTAAATTAATTCTCTATGGGTTTTTTGGCATGTTTTTAGATGCTAAATTTGGACTTTTGGCTATTTCACCTAATGAAACTGAGAATGAGGCCTAGAGGGTTTCACACTAAGTGTATCTAGAATCTCAGTTAAATAATATATTGTTATTTATTATTTGACAAGTTTAATAAATATTATTCTTATGTATGGTTTAATAATTAGTCAATTTTTATTAATCTCATATATTTTATCCCCAGTTATTCAAGAGAATATTTTTGGATTATAATATTTAATAAAGATTTATTTTCTATTTAGTTAATATAATATTTATTTATTAATTAGTGAATAATGGATTTATATTTATTTATTAAATAAATATTAATTATATAAGGCCTGATAAATATTGTGTAGGAATGGTGGACCAAGTTTAATGGTCTAGTGATAACTAATATATATTGAATATTGTTTTAATAAATAATATTCAAATTAATTTTCGAGTTTAGTGCATGTTAATAAATAATAATAATAATATTATTATTATTATAGAAATGGGGTTACAAAGGGATTATATAATTAATAAAGGGTTCTTGTGAAATTACTATTTTCTAACCCTAGTGGTAAATAAACCTAATTATATTATTTTATTAGGTGACTCCGTTCATTTGTGTTGTGCATAGCAACATTTTTAGAGAATACTTTCAAGACCTAGAGGTCTCTCTATCCTATAACACTCTCAAGAATGGAGAGAAATATTCCTCCACCTTCCACTCTTAATCCTACAGAGAGATCAAGAATAATCCTTTAGAAGAGATTCTTAGGGTGGTCAAAGGTGAATGACTCAAGCATTAGGATATGTCATGCAAGCACCTAGAGATTCCTATGGCCACATACAGAGGTTCGTGGAACATTTGTAGATCCCCAATGGCGGGAGTATATTCTTGATTATTATAATGCATTGTCGGTATGATGTAGACACATTTCCAGATCCATCAACGAAGAAATAATTTCTTGAAAGGTAATTCTTAATTGATTAAATTAATTATAAATAATATGTGATGATCAAGCACTTTGGTTCTAACATTTATTCATTTTCTATATTCTTTGATTCAATTTTATGGATCACAGTATTCATCATCATGTAAATATTCAATTAATCATTGATCCTGAAAAAACAATCAAAGTCGGGAATGCCTTATTTGATGTTTTTACTGTGCCCAAAGCCTTAAATTGGCATCAAAGGGGTCTCATGAATATTTATAACAATTTAAATATCATTTATTGATTTATATATTTTTCCTTAGTTTTCAATTATAGTTTAATTGTTCTTTAATAATAATTGTTATATATTATTTCTTCTTTTTTTCTCAAAAATATAATCAAATTGATTAATTTTATGAATGAAATATATTTAAATATCTCATCCGGAGGTTCAGAGGAGTCTGGACAGATGACATAAGAGTACACACCACGTAACCTAGAGATACATGTCATGTACTAGTGTTTATTAAACCCTAAATTAATTTATAGTTAATTCAAGGTGTGTGAATTTATTACACATGGTGAATTTAAATATAAATTTTATGTTGAAAAGGCCATATTGGTGCATGGTCATCTGGTGTACACACCATTAAACATCCATAAACAATGTGATGTCCCTTAGTCATAGACGAGCCATGTATTCTCTTACATGTCCTGCATGACTAGTGTCCATGTAACTTAAACACCACATACCATGTAGCCCATGTACATGTCATGTACTCCAATATTTTTTGTGGCATGGTTACATGTTGAGTCCCTAGGAATGTTATTTGGATAGACGGCGAGAAAAATACATGTCATGTAGATTTAATGTACATGCTGTGTACTTTTACCAAATTATGAAGAATTTAAAAAAAAATTATTATAAAGTGAAAACCTTATCAACATGTGTCCCATGTGGCCATTAAGTTGATAATACATTCCATTTGATGGGTTATATATATATATAAATTTCTTATTAATTTATTCATAATGTTCAGATCTACATATCATGTATATGTCGTATTACAATTACTACTCTATGTGTATTGAAGCATAACATGCTATGTACATACCATTTGTTCCATGTCATCATTAAGTTGATAGTACATTCTATGAAATTATGTGATAATTCATGCATGCCACATGTCACAAGAGTAAATAGTTTATGAGTATAATACATGTTGGGTAGTTCAAACGGGTACCCAGCATGTTGCCTCCAAGGTACATATTTAGCAAATAATTAATTTTAAATAAATTTATTTAATTTCATTAAATTATTTAGGGATGATAATCTTAAGGAAATTTTAATGGTAATTAATATAAAATAATTTATTAATTAAATAAAATAATTAATTGATTAGAGTGTGATTTATCTTAAATAAGAATTATTAGACTTAAATGATAATTTTATTAAATGTTTAATTTATTGCATGCATGTGGATTATCATGAACTTAGATGAGATCTTTGTATGTTATTGGTTTTATTTAATTTAATATTAAATTAAATTTTTGGTCTGTATTTCATATCTCCTCTTATTATATAAGGTTATGTGTGCCCATGGTTTCTTTTGTGTAATCCCTTTAACCAATCCATTGGTTCCCCTCACCTAAGTTTGAGTAAAATCATATATAATGGATAGATCGTCCAAGCTAGTAGAGGTAGTTAAAGTTTGGATCCAAGGTAAAACCAATCCAAGAGAGATAAATAGTTGGATAGGTGGAAAGCTACAACATGAACCATAAATGGTTCAAGGTGTTTTTCCCCTAGGTCGATGGTTATTTTATCATTCTCTAGATAAACTAACCAATAGTAAAGTATCATGACCAAAAAAAATATTATTTTATTTCCTTCAAGTTTCATGGTTATTTTATTATGCATGTTTTGTTGTTTTCACATTAATGAATTAAGAAGCATGTAGGATATAACTAAAATAAACTTCCTTATTCATAAACATTATCTAAGACATGGATAATCACTTGAGTAAATCCACTTAATATTAACAAGAATATAATAAACATAATAATTTTAAATTTAAAAATAAAAGATAAAATCACTCAATTATATATATTAAGTCATTATAGCCTTCCACTAATTCAATTAAAATCAAACCATAGTTCAATGTTCTTGACCATAAAAATTTGGGATGATTTCAATTATCAGGAAATTATAAATTGAATTTTTGGGTTTACTTAACTTAGTTCACATCAAGGGTTGACTGCCAAAGTAGGACTCGGTGTTACTGATAGGAAAAATTTGAGGAAATCCAATTTAAGGATTTTAGGATTCGGGAGTCCACTCAACAGATCAAGGAACTATGATTTAATGCGGTTGGAATTTGGAATTCCTACCTAAAACCCTTCAAATTGCTTCAATTGACAAAGTATGTATGATGAGAAGGGGAATATGGATCCTTTACACTAAGAATTTCCAATAAATAGGATACTCTAAATACAATGGTGATGGATATTGGGTTTCGATAGAATAGTGGGAGATTAATAAATATAATATTTATTTATTTATCTAAATTTTATCAGATAAAGTACTAAAACTTTTGTCATATTATTTGTAGATTCAGAAATAAAAATTAATTCAAACATATCATTATGATCCATACTTGAGAAGGATAACCTTCTCATCAGCACAAATTAGTTTCAAAGGTTCTCACACAGTATCATGCACCATGAAAGGAAATTTTGTGTGCTAAAAGAACCTATTCCTAATGTGCCTGGTAATGAGGATAGTGAGGAAGAGTTATCTCTCTATGAGAAATATTTGAACAATTCCACGAATGTTCATTTTTCCATGCTGTCATCAATGACCAATGCGCTTCTGAAGAAATATGAGGAAATGGATGTATATATCATGATGTATCACCTTTGGTATCTATATAAATAAAAGGTAATACAAGAGAGATATGAGATCTCTAATGATCTATTTACAACTAAACATAGAGAGTCAGTGCTAGTTGCACCTCGTGTAGTCAATCATATTAGTTATATTGAATGTTTAGACATATTAGGAATTAAATTTTTAGATGAGTTGTGCGCAGATCTCATACTTTCCTCCTTACCCATGTCCATAACTTTTTTTTATTTTTTAACTATAATATGATTAACAATGAGAAGAGTATTTCATAACTTCTTACTCGAATTATCCATGTGGATAAGGACATGAAGCGTGAAAACCCCATGGTCCTTATTATGAATAAGAAAAGGAAGAAAAAGGTTAAGTGACCCATGACTCATAACATGTCTAAATCTTCTAAGAACTATCCTTCCTATAAGAGGAAGATCCAAAGGTAGGGAAAGGAAATGGAGGATGTATGTTTTTCATGTGGCGAGCAAGACCACTATAAGAGGAACTCCGCCTATAAGCAAGTGGAAGCAAAAGGTGCATTCTTCATTGATTGTAATCTGTTAATATCTACCCATTGGGTATTAGATATAGTTTTTAGTGCTCACATATGTATCAAAATACAATAACAGAGTATATTCCAAAAGATTTCTAGAGTTGAGGTGGATTTGTGAGCTTCCAATTGTGTGAGGTTGGATACTCTAGACATTAATTACTACCACCTTTCATTGTTAATAAGAATGATATTGGTTTAAAGAGGTTATTATTATGTATCAATTGTTACCAATAACATAATTTATGTATCATTCCTAGATAAATATGGTTTTATTTTAAAATTTAGAAATAAAATTTGTTTATTTTATAAAGAAAACATTTGTTTTGGTATGTCACATTTAAATAATGGTTTTTATGTATTAAATAACAAAACTATGTATTAAAAATAGATAAAAAATAATGTTTTCACGGCTCATTGAACACCCATCTATGGAATCACCATCTTGGTCATGTAAATGAGAAGGGTTTGATAAGGATCTATCAAGATGGTTATTTAGACTCTTTTGAGCTAACACCACTTGAAAGATATCATACTTTTTTACAAAGAAAAATGACCAAACCACCATTCAATGGATGTGGTGAAATAGCCACAGATCTTGTATGATTGGTACACATTGATGTGTGTGGATCATTTCTAGTATAAGCTAGAGGTGGTTATTCTTACTTCATAGATTTTACTAACGAATTGAGTATATATGGATATGTATAATTGATGAGGTATAATTTTGATTCATTTGATAGATTTAAGGAATTAAATAATTAATTACATAATAAACATTGAAATAAGATAATGAATATTCAATCAGATCAAGGTGGTGAATATCTTAACCAAGATTTTATAAAAAAATTATAGGGGTTTGGGGTTTTATCTCAACTCACTCCACCTTATACACCACAGTGGAATATTTTTAGAGGAATATGGAACTGTATCTTATTAGGAATGATAAGGTTGATAATGATTCATTCAAATCTTCCATTATCCTTTTAAGGATATACATTTCAAACTACAGGATAAACACTAAACTGAGTACTAACTAAGAGGAAAATGGAATTCCCTTTAAGTAATGGAGTAGAAAGAAACCCATTTTGTCACATACATTTGTATGGGGATTTGAGGAATTTGTTATTTATTAGGAAACAAATTAAAACCTTATGGAACAAATTGTATCTTTGTAGGGTATCCTAAGGGAAAAAATTTATACTACCATTACAACCACGTGTACAAGAAAGTGATTGTCACTAGACAAGTTGTATTTCTTGAGAAGGATCACATTCTAAAAAAGGATAGTGGGAGAAATATTGAATTAAATGAAGTTTATTCTCAAGATACATAAGAGTTGGTAGGAGAATAAATTCCACATTTCCCCATGGAAGAATTCGTTCCTGAAATAGAATTATTTCATAGGATCTATAGATAGGTAAGAGAACTAAAGAGATATGGTTTCCTAATAATAAAATATGGTGAATCATTATAGGTTTATAGTGATGAACCTATCTCCAAAAAAGTGACAGTAATGATCTCATAAGATGTAAGATAGAAAGAAGTCAGGAATTCTAAAATGGATTCCATGTATCAGAACCATGTTTGGGTTTTGGTTGATGTGTTAGTTGATGTCAATCCCATTGGGTGTAAATGGATATTCAAGAGAAAATTGTACACATATGGTAAATTTAATACCTATAAATAAATTCTAGTTGCTAAAGGGTTTAAACAGAATTAAGTAATTCACTATGATGAAAACTTTTCACTATTTTCCATGTTTAAATCCAACAAAATTATACTTTTTTAGCATCTTACCATGACTATGAAATTTGGAAGATGAATATTAAAACTATTTTACTTAATTGGAACGTTTAAGAAGATTTTTATATGATACAAATAGAAGGGTTTGTGACTCCATGTGATTTTGATATGTTTTTAAAGTTATAGAGATCCATTTATAGATTGAAGAAAGCATCCAAGTCATGGAACATTTTATTCAATGAATCTATAAATGAATTTGGTTTCATTAACAACAAATTTGAGCCATGTATTTACAAAACTTTTAGTGGAAATATGGTTTTTATCCTAATATTATATGTTGATGAAATATTACTTATTGGAAATAGAATACCATTATTACAGACTGTTAAGGGCTAGTTAAACAAGTGGTTCTCCATGAAGGAATTAGGTGAAGCAATCTATATTTTAGGGATCAAGTTTATTCATGATAGATCCAAGTGGATAATTAAACTAATTTAAAGTACATACATTTACTAGATACTAAAGATATTTAGTATGAAAAAATATAAGAGGGGATTGGTTCCAAATTCACATGGTATATATATTTCTAATAAAATGTGCCTTCAGACACAATAGGATAAAGATAGGATGAGTAATATACCATATGCTTCAGTGATAGGATAAATCATGTATTATATTTCCTTTTATAGACATGATGTTTCCTATAAATTGATCATGTTAGGAATATATCAAGAAGATCCAAGAGAACTGCATTGGTCTGCTGTTTAGGTTATTATTAAGTAACTGAGAAGAACTAAAGATGTGTTATTAGTGTACTGAGGAGATGAGGATTTAGTAATTATGGGTTATAATAATGATTGTTTTCAAATATATCATAATGATATATATTCGTAGTTAGGATATGTATTTTATCTTAATAAAGGGGTTGTGAGTTGGAAGAGTTCAAAGAAGACAGTTGTTAATGATTCTATAGTGGATTCTGAGTATATAGAAGATTCTAATGCATCCAAGGAAACTGTTTGGATATGAAACTCTTTATAGGATCTTGATGTTGTAACATGTATTAAAACCCTATAAAAGTGTATTGATATAATACTATAGTGGTGGATCTTAGAAAATATCCAAGGTCACACCAACAGAAAAATCACATACTCCAAAAGTATCACCTCTTAAGGAAGTTTTCTCAGATGAGTGAAGATGAAATAATCAATGTTCCCACAAAAGAAAATATAGAAGAAACCTTTACTAAAGTCTAATATCATAAGAAGAATGAGTATAATGTGAGAGCTAGTAGACTGAAGGTTGTTAGTAGTTGGGTCTAGTGAAAGTGGTATTATATTGGAGTTGGTGCCCTAAAACCAACTTATATGTACATTGTGATAACTTTTATTAATTATTTTGAATATTAATATACTTCTTATCACATAATGATTGTTCTTATGTGTGAAAATACATGTTATAATTGGATAAGATTATACTTCTCACTAAAATGTCATAATAACTTCCCTCTATGATGAGAACCCAGAAGTTCCATGATAGTATTCTTAAATATATGATCAATATCCAAATAAAATCATTTGAGGGACACAAATGATATAGGCTATCAGTGGTAGAGACTCATAGGACTTTTAGACACCTTCTAATGGTGTACGTTATTGGTAATATCTAGTGTAGGGTATTATGAGAATGAGACCCGCCAATATGAAATCCAAATTTATATGTTTCATTGTATTTTCCTATCGGAAGATGTGTTTATTGATCCTTAGACTTCAATAATAATATTAATGAATATTATAAACTGTGTACTTTGATGTATTTATGGAAATTATAACAACATGTTTTTTCAAAAGGGTATGATATGTTGGTTGTTTCATGAGTAATATTTCAATAATAAATACTGTGAGAAAGGATTTGTCCCCTCTATTCTTTAACTGAAGTTGATATCTCAGACCCTTTGATGGAAATGAAATAGACTAAATAAATCCATGTATATGGTGTTCTATAGGAAAGTTAGATTTCTAGAAAGTAAAATAAAGATACATCGATCACATAAGTTGAAGGCACCAGCATGAAACCTACTTGATTAGAGATATCACAATAAAAAGATTATATTACACAGTAAACATTTGTATGATGTATTATTTCATTGTAGAATTAACTTATTTCTCTATGTGTGTCTTGGCATGTTTCTAGATGTTAACCTTGAAATTTAGGCTACTTGGCCTAATGCCGCTGAGAAAGATACCTAGAGGGTCACACACTAAGTTTATCCAGAATATAAGTTAAGTAATATATTATTATTTATTATTTAATAATTTGAAAAAATATTATTCCCACACATGGTTTAATAATTATTCATGTTTTCTTGTCCGTATTTATTTCGCCAGTAGTTATTTGAGAGAATATTATGTGAGAATAATATTTAATAAATTTTTATTTTCTATTTAGTGAATATAATTTTTTATTTATTTATTAATGAATAATGTATTGATATTTATTTATTAAATAAATAGTTATTATTCATGGCCCGATAAATATTGTGGAGGAATAGCAGACTGATTTTAATGGTCTGATGAGAAATAAAATATATTTAATATTATTTTAATAAATAATATTTAATTTAATTTCATGTCAAGAAATAATAATATTATCATTATTATTTTATAAATGGGGTTCCATAGGGATTACATAAATAATAAATGGCACATGTGAAATTTTTATTTTCTAACACTAGTAGTATATAAATTCAATTATATTATTTTTAAGAGATCCAATTCATTTGTGTTGTGCACAACGATATTTGGAGAGAATCATCTCAAGCCCTGGAGAGATCCCTCCCCCAGAATGCTCTCAAGAATGGAGAGAGATATTCCTCCACATTCCACTCTTGATTCTAATGATAGATCAAGGAGAATTATTTAGATGTAATTATCATGTTGATCAAAGGGGAATGATGTAAGCATTAGGATTTTTCGTGCTAGTACTTAGAGATTCCTATGGCAATGTTTGGAGGTTCATGGAACATGTGTGGATCACCATTAGAGGGGAATATATTATTGATTCCTACAATATAACAATGGTATTATGTAGAAATGTTATCAAATCCATAAATAAATAAATAACTTATAATAAGGCATTTATTTTTCTTAAATTAATTATAAATAATATGTAATGATTCATCTCTTTGGTTCTGGAATTTATAAATTTTTCTATATTCTTTGATTAAATTTTTTTATCATGGTATTCATCATCGTGTAAATCTTGGATTAATCATAAATCATAAAAAAAATCATAGTTGGTAATGCCCCATCCAATGCTTTTGTTACACGTGAAACTATCAGCATACACCATGAGAAGGTGATTCAAATTCCATTAAGTCTCCACCTTGGATAACTTATATTGTTTGTGTCTCTCAAATGATTCCATCCAGATATAGAACAAATATATTTATGAATATTATCCTAGAAATTCCATGTTATCATTGTATCAAGGAACTATTATGACCTTTTAGTGTGATTACTACTCTTGGAACATTATCACATACTATTTCAGATAAAATAACAATCATGACGTGATAAGGAGTTTATTAATATTCAAAAAAGTTAATACAGGTTATCATAAAGTACACAAAAGTTAGTTCTAAGTAACCAATTCCAAAAATATAATAATTGGATGCCTTGCACATGATCCTTGGGTCTGTGGGTAAGAAAAATACCCTCTGCACATGTTACTTGATTATCAGTATGCCTTGTAAATTCTATTTGGGTATGTGGGTATGGAAAAGACCCCCCACACATGATACTTGATTATTAGGATACCTTAGACATGCTCCTTGGGTCTGTGGGTATGGAACGAATCCCTCACACATGAATATATGATATTGGGACACCTTGAACATACTCCTTAGGTCCTTGGGTAGGGAGCATACCCCCCCCCAACACACTAAGAACTAATAATAATAGGATTCATTAGATTTATACCTTGGGTCTATATGTAGGGCTCAGATCCCCCCCCCCCCCCCGACCCCACTGATTTTGATCACTATAGTTGGCACGATACCATGACATGATTAGAGACACTCCAACACTGGAAAAAGAAGGTATGATATGGGTTACTAGTTTACATGGTAAGACTTAGTACCCCCTATAATGCTATTATGGTTGGAATAATTCTAAAAAATGATTAGAGGCATTTCATCACTAGAAGAAGTTGGTATAACCGGTTCAAGGTTTCAACATGGAACTCGAGGACCAATAGTGTTTATTTATTTTTGTTCAGTATTAATTTGTAATATCCTGAGCATCTTGCATGCATATATCATTGTGTTTATTATCCATGTATAGGAATATATTGGTGATGTCCTAATAAGTTATGAACTCACACCATGCTCAGGAATCTATAGAACTCTGGTACCTAAGAATCCTTTCACTTGGTTACAGGTACAGATTAGGATGAGGCCCAACATTTCATGATTGATCTAGAATAGCTCGAGTGGAATATAGATATCGAGTTGAGGTGAGGCTCAAGGATGTATTATAGCCTACTGTTTTTCTTTCATTTATATCTTCTATTTGTAATTGTGTTCAGGCCAGTGGGAGGTATGCCTTGTATTCCTATATGTCAAAATTTTATTGTTATCACAATTTTATTTAATATTATCTTCTATACTCTGATGTGATGAATGTACTCAATATTTATTTATTTCTGTTATTGTTAATACTCTGATATAGGGGGTATAGTCTTCTCACAATACCACTCTAGACCCCCACTACTAGTTCATATCCTCTGGAATATGGGGATTCATTCCTGAGGTCTAGTAAATTCTTGATCAGGTTATTGATTAAGTGAGCCTGCTCGAGTATATGATTTGTAGATTAAGGTTACTTGGCTCTATGTTGAATCTCAATGCATTATTTTTAGTTTCCTTTAAGAATGGAATCCTCCCACTCTCCTTTTACACTGATAAATCATCTTACCCTTTAATTTATGATAAGAAAATTATTCCATTGACATTCCAATAGCAGTAAACATTCCCCTACATAGCTTCCTTTAATGGGTTTTGATTGATTTATTTTACTTTGTATATTATCTTGAAGGCAGACAAGGATTTATATTTTCTTCAGTATGTATAAAATTTTTATTTACCTAGATTAGGAAGTATTTTCCTTACATTCTGATGTGTATTGATGAATTTCTTCCAAACATATTCTCCAAATAGATTTCAACTCCAGTGGTCCTAAAAACTCCTCTACAGCTTCTTATTCAGTCCATCTGGAGAACTTCGTCATCAATGATATATTTCTTCCCTCTTTCTCTTATGTGTCATTATTTCATATTTCATTCAGATATAATTCCAATTTTTTCTGAAATTATTATTAAGATTTGAGTTTTTAGAGGTAAAAAAGGTACTTTTTACTCCAAATAGTGCTTAAATACCACGAATGCCTTTAGATGATATCTAAGTCATCTTCTAATCCTTCCTAGTATGTTTTTTCTCACAAATTTGTAGTAAATTTTTTTTATAACTTATCTATTTAGTTTAAAAATATTCTATAAAACATCTTATTCTAACTCACTTTATTCCTTCCCCCACACTTTAATTCAACCTAGATCATGAATCAACTTCTAGAGAAAGGTTTATAGGGATATTTGGATTTTAATATGGATTCTTGACATGTTAATTCATGATTACTAATATCTTCAAGGTTTAAATGTAAAACTAAGAAAAAAATATAATTTTATCAAAAATATGTATTAAAAATAAAAAATAATTCCTTAATAATTTATAGAAAAAAGTCCTCAAATTATCAAAGGTTTTGACTAGATCATTCAAAAATTTATGGTTATTTTATCAGTTCATGGTTATCTAAATAAAAATGGGAATTGTAAAGAATATTTCAAATAAATTTCAGAAACCACTCACGTAAGTGATTAAAATGTAGGAAAGTATTTCTCGACGTCAGAATCAAAATTCAGTGAGATTTTCATGAAATTATTTCACCCAGAATTTAAAAAAAGGCTCATTTTAATATTCATATAAGGTGAATAAATATTTTAAATTGGTTCCTCAGCCTTTTTATATTTTTAAATTTTGTAAATTAATTTAAATCAAGCTCAATAGGTTTCAAAAAATACTAAAATTTAAAAATAAAACAAACAAAAATTTTAAAAAGACATGAAAATTTATGAAATACACAAATTATGAAAGTCCTAAACTAAAAATGATACATCCCCCACAATTAAATGATATCGTGTACTCAGTTAATTCTAATATATTTATCATATAAATTGTATTTTAAATGGATTCAAATAAATTTCAAGAAAATGTACAACCTAATGGTTTTCAGTGATAAATGGGTTGGAGGGGGTATAAGCTCCTCCTCAAGTTATTAAGGAAATTTTCCATGGAATTTCTTCAGCAGGTTCTCATTAATAGTGAATGGGTTCTTGTTTCCTACCATCACAAACTGCATGACACCAAAAATATACACATTAGTTTCTATAAATTAATCATTCCATCTTGAATGAATTTTACTTAGAATCAACTTGAGTCTTGAGTTTTATAACACCACTCATTCCCCTATATAGAAATATTTTTGTTGGATTAATATATAATTATCCACTATTTTCCTTTATTTTTTAATTCTTAAATTCTCAAAATCATATCTCTTAATTTCTTCCATCTTCTATATCTATAGTTTCTTATCTTTTCTATCCTTCTCTAGGTTAAGATACATTTATATCACTACCCATTATTCCTTATGTTCCATCACCATATGTAGATGAAATCACTTTCTATAAATCAATTGATATGGGCTTATTCCTATGGGAATTTTATAAGTTATACTATAATCCCATAATATTTCTTACAACCTTTGGATCTAATATTTTCATTTTTGTTTAACAATTTTCTATAAAATCTCTTTGATATTTCTATTTGAAACTTAAAATTTCCTATTTTTATGTGAATGGTAGGGTGTGAATGTCATTTAATGCACTCTATTTCTTATCATAAATGCAGCTATGATCCTATTGAAAAATTGTCTTCATTTATCACAAATGATGTCTCTTGGAACTCCAAACCTATAAAATATATTATATCACATAAAAATAATATAAAATATTATCATCATTAGTTTTGGTGGTCTTGGATTCCTCCCACTTTGAAACATATTTAACTTCATATAATATGTAAGAATTAAAAAATGACATGGTAAAAGGACCCATAAAATATATACCCCAAACATAAAAAAAATCACAAAATTTGAGTGGTTTTTGGGGAATTTATTATCTCCTTGAAATGTTTCTATAAATTTTACATTTCTCAAATTTAAAAATAAATCATGTGATTTCTTAAAAAAAATGTTCCAATAAATTCCTAACTCTAAAAATTTTCTTGTTATCCTTTGTGGACTACAGTGTCATCCATTAGCTAGATTATGATAATAGTAAAAAAAACAGATTATATTTCATTTATAGGTAAAAATATCCTTATCACTTCATTATTATATAGTTTCTAAATGTAAGGATCTTTCTATATGTAAAATTTCGATTCATATTTAAGTATTTTAAATTTTTCGGGATTTAAATGATATGGTACCTGGGAATTATAGAAACCCGAGATTAACATAAATGGGTATTACATCATTTTAGATGAATATTCGGAACATTACAATAAAAAATTCCTAGGGACAGTAATATTTTGGTTTCCTTGGAAACATGGAAATAAAATATTCTATACCAGTGAAATATCTTAAATATAACCCATTTATATCTCCACCTTTAGTACTTGTACCTAAAACCTTTCTTCATAACCTGGGTAAAGGAAACATAAGAAGGGTGATCTCAAATGCACAGTAAAGGTAAAAAAGGGAAACATATAACCATAAATATGGGCATAAGGGTATAAAAACGTGATCCTCAAAATTGAAGATCATACCCTACATATCAAAGATCATAAACAGGAATCATGGCATAAAGATTGGAAGTTCATAAGACATGAATCATAAGTAAATGAAAAACATAATCCATAAAATCAAAACATATAAATAAAACATGGAATTTTGGAAAACACATAATCATATAATATAATTTCCATATTATCCCAGGATTCACTTCCAAGACCATCTTAGTAGTGTGGGTTCAATCCCCATACCATCTTGGTAGTTATGGTTCACTATAATGGACATCATAGTAGCATTATTTCACTCATCATACCATCTTGGTAGTCATGGTTTACTATCATGGACATTTTAGTAGTCAAGGGTCAATCCCAAGACCATCTTAGTCTATCTCATGAGATATAAATCTTTACCCAATCCATTAAAGGTAGATATAGGTCTCACCCATATCATAATGAAATCTTACAAACATGTTCCCCAAGATCATAAATAATCAAATAATAACCCATGAAATTAAATGGGTATTATAAACATGTAATCATACGATTATATATGGAAAAAGACAGGTTTCATAATCATTTCATCATAAACATAACCCGTGAAAAGAATTGGGTTTCAGAATTCTAAAAACCTGTGCAAGATAAATGGGTTTTATAAACATCGTGACATTAAAACATAATCAATTCAAATAAATAATATTAATAGAAACATTGAATTATTTCCTATAATGGAATGAGTAACATCAACGGATGTCATCTTAGAAGGAAAATAACTTGGAAGTAAATTTTGAAAACATTTCCTGAGGAAAATATCCATTCTTCTTTGAAAATATCTCTCTAAAACATAAAACATATGAAACACCATTTACTTTGAAAATAATTTGAAAACATATAAAGAAGGATTAAAAACATTTTGAAAACCATTTTCCTTCAAAATTTATAAAATAATCTTGAAAAAATTTTGAAAATCATTTTTCTTGAAAACTTATAAAATGAGATTTAAAACATTTTGAAAACCATTTTCCTTGAAAACATATAAAAGGAACTTGAAAATTTTTTGAATATATTTTTCCATGAAAAATTATAAAATAGTATTGAAAATATTTTTAAAATAATTTTCCTTGGAAACTTATAAAATAATCTTGAAAACATTTTGAAAACTATTTTCCTTGAAAACTTATAATAGGAGCTTGAAAATGTTTTGAAAACATTTTTACTTGAAACCTTATGAAATAATCTTGAAATTTTTTTGAAAAACATTTACTTTAAAATAATTTTAAAAATACTTTCTTAAAAATTAACCTTTTAGACATGAAAAATAAGCTTCATAGAAATGATTATGGGTAAATCTGTACATGCCATATTAGGTAAAAAGAAAATTCCTTTTGGAAGGTAAATAGGGTAGAAAAATACCTTATTCTAAATGATACAAGAATATTCCTTTGAAAAAATTAGTAAAATAAAAAAGTAAATAAATTTATTTTCATGATTATAGTAAAATATTATAATATACCTGGAAATCCTTTTTAGAAAACATGGTTTTGATGGAACACATATTTCCGGCCGAAGAGAGGGTAAGGTCGGGATTTTTAAAAAAACAAATTATTAATTATATTATATATCAAAGAGTGGAATAATGGTAACATTACATGAATATATCATGAAATAATAGATGTTGGTCGGAGTGGATACTCAAGGGGGGGTGAATTGAGTTCTAATTAAAAATTTCTGTTAAAAATAATGTCTATTAAAATCCCACAATTTATAAAACAATTTAAACTGTAGTGAATTTATAAAACTGTAAAGTTTCAACTAGGTTCTCAAAGATTGATTATGTCCCAGTCAATTTAATCAGAAGATTAAATTGGCTTTCGAAACTAATATACTAATTTAAAATAGTTACAAACACTTGCTAGATTAACTATCAAAGTAAATTTGAAATAGTTTTTATTTCAAATTAATAGCAGCATAATATAAAAGATATATATATTATACTTTAAACTTAAGCTAAAAAATCACAGTAGATATAACCAAGAGGTTCAGTCTCAAGCCAATACTTAGTCCTCTCAAATTTATATATAAAATCTATCCACACCCTAGATCGGGGTTAACATCAGTACAAGACTTTCCAGGCCACATAGGGACCTCTACCACTGTTCTTCATGGGAAAACAAAGACAACAGTGCACATGCTGTCTAGGTCCTACTTGACCTCTACCACTATCCTCAGTGGGACACAAGAAGGTGTAGAACATTTGGAATGAGGATTTAGTATCCTCCAGTTCAGCGTAGGAGATAGTGTGTGTGTAAGATATACAGAGTATACACAATGCTCAAAAAATTAAATAAATAAATCACTTAGAGAGAGTATATAAAAGTTTATAAAGCTCTAGTGATTGGCAGTGCAGCTCTAGACTTGTTGGATTCAGCAGAAATGATTCTGAGTCCTTCTCGGGTTTTTCTGTTGAAAAACAGAGTGTCGTGGTTCAACTTGGTGTCTTTAACATGTAAATAAATTATCTTGATTCTTCATGTGTTCTTCAGTTGTGTTGGATTGCACACAAGAGAGTTTTTTGAAGATATTGCAATGTGTTCTTCAATGCTCATGATTTATCTTCTGTTTAGTACAGAGAACTTCATGTGTATTGTCTATATCTTCACGTATATTCTGGTACGTGTATTATTTTGTGTCTATTTTTTACCCTCTATTTCAGCTCAATCCTCCTTATATTCCTCGAGCTCCGGCAATAGGAATGATTTCCTTTCCATAAGTATGAGGTACAGTTTCCTGACATGCAACAACTATAATTAAATAACATTAATTGCATAAAAAACATCAAATATGACCCTTACCTTTATTTAAATAATATTGAAGAAAAGTTTAAGAAACTATGTCATAGTAGTTTTTCAAACGGTGTCTCATTCACGGTGTGTGCTTCACGGTATGACCTTCATGGTATGTGGCTCATGGTGTGTCCTTCACGGTGTCTCCATGTCACGGTGTCTGAGTCACGGTGTCTGGGTCACGGTGTCTGACTCACGGTGTCTCACTGGTCACAGTGTCTGAGACTTAGAATCCATGATGTCAGGCTTACTGTGTCTGTCTTACACTTCACGGTGTTTGTGTCTTGCACACAGTCTGTCTTACTGTGTCAAACTTCACGGTATCTTGATACTTAGACAAATAATTGTATTAAAACTTAAACAGTAATATGCATAATGTGATTTAAGCTTAACCATTATAAGGTAAGAGAACTTGAAACATAAATACAGAGGTTTGATAAGATAACTAAGATTTGTGATCATGCATAAGATTTGTAAAGAATAATGAGATTAATTAACAGTAATATGATTTGTGATCATTAAAACAAGATTAATACATGAGGAGTCCAAAAATCTCCCCCTTTTTGATGATCACAAATTATATATAGTTAAAATATAAATGAAATGCAACATTAGATAAAATAACATATATAATAATAATAGCTAAAAGACTATGAGATAACTCTTCTCACTATTTCTCCCCCTTTTGGGATTATCAAAAAGTAGAGATAACGGAGTGAAACACTACATTTGTCATTAAGAACATTCAGAATAAAACATACAGGAGAAATAAAAATAGTAAACAACAAAAGACATCCCATCAAAAATTAAGAAACATTGGTTGGCATTATGGATTGTCCTTCTCTTTTCCTTTATCAGCAGGAGCTGGAGATGATGTAGAAAAAGGCATGGAGGTAGTAGAAAAAGATGGTAAAGGTAGACCTTCAAATATGGAGGGAGAAAAATTAGGAGTTTTAGAAGATCTAGTCTGTGGTTGATCAATAATGACTGGTCTGATCTGATAAAGGGCTTGGCTGACTGACATAGCAGTTGGGACTAGGATAGGTAGACCTGGTCGAAGAGGGGCAGCAGCTGGTGAAACTATAGCTATACTATGCACATGAAGATACGGCTTCAAAAGATTGATGAAATCAGTAATGATTTGTCCACCATATTGCATAGCCTTTTCAAAATCATCCTTATTCTCCATGAATTTTTCCAACAATCTGGTGAACTATGTGTGTTTCTGAACTTGAGCTTTAAAAGCTTGAGTCACTGGAGGGATTTTCAAATTCTCCCCAAGATACTTAAAGTGATTGGTCATGTCACTTTTAGAGAAAATCCGGGTGAGATAAAAGTCTATCTTCTTGGTGATCTCCTGTTGATCATCATTGGAAATCTTAGAATGAATGTGAACCAAGTCAAGTGCTCTATCACTATTCTTCACAACTTCAGATAAAGAAGACAAATCTAAACCAATAAGGGCATTCTGAAATTCTTCCTTGATTAGGGATCTGAGTATAGAATCATCCAAAGAAGGAACAAAAGATTGACCAGATGGAGGAGAAGCCTTTACAGCTACAGTTAGAGCTTTGAGCTGTTTCAAAACCTTTTGAAGGCATCCAGTGTACTCATCTGTGAGCTTATTCAGATTTTCTACAAGCTCTCTCATGTGTTGCAGCATCTTTGTGTGACTTTCTCCAATCTTCTCATCAAAAGAAAATAGGTAGGGATGCATGTGAGATACAATATCTCTATAAATGTTGGAAACATTTGGTTCAGGAGAAGTCGTAGGAGGGGTAGGAGCAGTAACAACAGGAGCAGGCTCTGATCTTGAAGATAGTTCTTTTTACATGTCATCTACCATACTTTTCAAAGTTGAAACATCAGTACTAAGTAGTTTTTTTTCAACCCTGACTTCTTGAATTTCACGAATCATCCTTGTTTGAATATTCATAATGATATTTTCCAAAATAATTGAGGCATCTTCCTGACTTAGTCGAGTCATAGGACAAGGTTGAGAGGATATAATCTTCTCAACTCCAGCTAAGATAGTATCTCCAAAGACTTTCAAATCATCTTTGGTTACAAAAGGCTGTTGCTTGGGTAAGAGTGTAGGTGAAGTTATTGGTACAGGTTCTGGTGTAGATCCTGGTTGAGACACAGGTTCAGATGCAGGTTCAGGGTGAGTGACTGATTTCAATTGAAACAGGGTGGAGAGATCCATTCCAGTTACAGTCACTTGCTGTGATTCACTCGCATCATAAAAGATGGGGAATTCATACCGAGTGTACATAGAGTATGTCTCAGTGGAAGGAGGTGCATCACCAGGTTCAGATTCATATTCATCATACTCAACTACACTAGGTTCAAGGTTTTGAGGTTCCTCCCCCTCAACAGGTGCTTCCATTTCAGGGACTATAGGCTCAGCAGCATGGTCAAGATCCACAGGATCAAATCTATTCTCCTCATCCATTTCTTACTTTTCCAATTGAAAGGCAATTTCCATCCTCTCTTCAGCATAGGGTATGTACTCAAGAACCGACTATTCCATAGGCTGTGCTTCCAGACTTGCTTCTTGCACAGAGGTGAGATCTTCTAGTTTTTCTTCTAGATTTTCTTTTTGCATTGCAGAGAGGTTTTCTGCACCACCAGACTCTTCTATGGCTTGCTGCTCTAAAACAGGGATAATCAAATCTCTTGCAGCCTCAGGTTGGGTTTCTAGATCAACATCATCTTTAGAAGCATGAGCTTCTTCCTCTCCAAAAATAGTAAGAGATTCTTCTTCTCTAAAAACAACTGAAACTTTCTCTCTAAGAGTTATTTCCACAGGAACATTAGTAGGGACAGCAGTCCTTTCTTTCTCAACAGGATCTGCTTCCTCATGAGGTATTTCAGCCTCTTCTCTAGGAGGTACTTTAGCTGCCACATCCTCTTCTTCTACCACTTCTAAATACTCATCCACTTCATCTAGTTCCAAACCAGGATCAGAAATATTCTTTGGCCTTCTTGGATAATCAACATGATTATACTTCTCATAAAACTTTTCATTATCTTCATCCCACTGCTTCCTCCAGGGGTTCCAATTAATTTTCATCCTTATAATGGTATGCTTGGACCAACAAAAATCAAAATTTATAAGATTCTCTTCATTCGGCCCAATAACTCCTTTGGCAACTAGCATAGTTGAGATCATCCTTGAGAAAAACAAGGAGGTGGATTTGGAAGTGACCTTAATCAGTTCACACATGTGGTGAATGATATATTTGCAAAGATTGATCTTATGGACATTCTTCATTAGATGAATCAGGATCACATCCTGATACTTCAACACAACAAAATCACCCATCCTTGGGCTAATCAAATTCTGAACAAATTTAAACAGGATCCTTTTCTCCCCATCCAGCTCTACAGTTATGGCCCTTCTCTTGGTTCCATTTCCAGTTAAGATTTCCAAGGCATTTTCCAGATCAAAGATTTCGGTTGTTGTAGGAGGATCTCTCTGGTAGTCATCACAGATCCCTTCATGAAAAATCCTCAGGCATGCCTCCCATAGCCTCGAAGATAATGAGCTTTTTTTCCATTGATCCAGCTTGTTACCATAAAACTTTCTCCAACATTAAAGGAAAACATTACATACTAATATAATTGTGCAACCAAACTCGGGTAGAGAGGTCTATCTTGTCTAGAGAACCATTAGAGCCATCCTTGTTCTCTTAATATTTTTAGAACCAAATACTTCCTAGACAGCATCCACTCAGGGAAAATCTCTTTCTTAGGAACTATAATACGGCTTACTAGATTAGGATTTAGGGGACCATTGGGAGCTATCTTCGGTGCTCTTTTCTGTTTCTTCATGCGGAGCTTCTCATGTGAGGGTGAAGATGGATGCCTTTATCCTGGGAATCCACTAAAGATTCGAGTGAGAGAGAAGGAGAGAAGGTTTTCAAGGTAAATAGGGTTCGAGAGAGCGAGTAGGAGAGAGCTCGGGTAAGGAATCGAGTGAAAACCCTTATGTTTTATCATTTGGGAATGTCAAACGTCATAAAAACAAAAATGCGGGAAATCAAATAGCAGTGAAATAAAAATTACCATGATACGGGTTGAAGTAAAATTATAAATAATCTTCATAGTGAGACCATGATTAGGAATTACGGTGCGATTAAAAGCAGTCATCACGGTAAGACAGTTGGTGGTCATCACGGTGAGACATTGACTATTCTATGCAGTTACGGTGAGACATTGATTGAACTGATCCATCACGGTGAGACAGTTAGGTGACAGACCGGGAACACAAGGTGTTAACTGTGAGACCGTAAGCATGAAACAGTAACTGAGAAACCATGAATCATGAAACCGTAAAGTAAAATATAGTAAAATATTAAACAGTAAGACTAGTAAGATATCTATTTATAATTGATAATACCAAGATCATCTTTGATGTAGTCTAATCTCTCAGAATTTAATGGTTTAGTGAATATATCAGCAAGTTGATATTCAGTACCAATGAATTCTAAAGTGATATCACCCTTTTGATAATGGTCCCTCAATAAGTGATGTATTACATCAATATGTTTTGTCCTAGAATGTGAAACAGGATTCCTTGAATTGTTAATAGCACTTGTGTTGTCACAATTTATTGCTACATGTCTGAATTGATATCCATAGTCTAGTAATGGGTGTTTCATCCACAAAATTTGTTCACAACAACTTCCAGTAGCTATGTATTCAGCTTCTGCAGTGGATAATGCAACAGAATTTAGTTTCTTACTACACCATGATACTAGTGACTTTCCTAAAAGGTGACATGTTCCAGAGGTTCTTTTTCTATCTAACTTACATCTAGCAAAATCAGCATCAGAATAACTAACTAGTTCAAATGATTTTCCTTTTGGATAGAATAGTCCTAGATTGGGAGTATGCTTGAGGTATTTGAAAATTATTTTTACAGCATTTAAATGTGATTCTTTAGGATTTGATTGAAAACGAGCACGCATACACACACTAAACATAATATCATGATGACTAGCAGTCAAGTAGAGTAGACTTCCAATCATTCCTCTATAAGTGGTTTGATCAACAGATTTACCATGTTCATCAAGATCCAACTTATAGGTGGTACTCATGGAAGTGTCACTACTTTTTGTTCTATCCAATCCAAATCGTTTTAAAATATCTCTAGTATACTTACATTGAGTCAAAATAATTCCATCATTGTTTTGAAGGATTTGAAATCCAAGAAAGAATTTTAGTTCACCCATTAAACTCATTTCAAATTCATTTTGCATCATTTTAGAAAAATCGGTACACAAATAAGTTTTTGAAGATCCAAAAAAATATCATCTACATATAATTGAACAACTAAAACATCTTTAGAAATTCGTTTTATAAAAAGGGTAGGATCAGCTATACCTTTTGTAAAACCTTTAGAAATAAGAAAAGTACTTAATCTTTCATACCAAGCTCTTGGAGCTTGTTTTAAACCATATAAATCTTTAGATAATTTGAAAATATGATTTGGAAAATGAGGGTTTGTAAATCTAGGTGGCTGTTCAAAAAAAATCCTCAGCTATATACCCATTTAAAAATGCACTCTTTACATCCATTTGATATAGTTTGAAATTTAGATGTGCATCATAAGCAAGTAAGATCCTAATGGCTTCTATTCTGGCTACTGGAGAAAAAGTCTCCTCATATTCAATTCCTTCCTCTTGACTATAACCTTGTGCAACTAATTTATCCTTGTTTCTAACTATGTTTCCAAATTCATCGTCTTTATTTCTAAACACCCATTTTGTGCCTATGGTGAAAGTGTCCTTAGGTCTTTCAACAAGCTTCCAAATTTTATTTCCTTCAAACTGTTTGAGTTCTTCTTGCAAATCAATTACCCAAAATTCATCATTAATAGCATCATCAATGTTTTTAGGTTCAAGCTATGACAAGAAGGATTGATGTTCAACCTAATTTCTAAGAGAAGCTCTAGTCTGTGTCCCTCTATCCAGATTTCCTACAACAACATCTAAAGGATGATTCTTTAGAATCCTAGTTGATCTAGTAAAGTTAGGGATAGAAATTTCAGTTTCTTCTCTAGTTTCGGGTTCATTAGGAGCAGATTCTGAAATATTTCCAAAATTGGTGGTCTTTATAGTAGGTTCATTGATTTTATCATTAAGGTTCAGAACAGATAAATATTCTTCAATATTTTCAAGAGATGACTTAGGTTCATGTGGATCAGTTTCATCAAATTTGATGTGAATAGATTCTTCCACACACTTGGTTATCTTATTTAAAACTCTATAGGCTTTGCTATTTATACATATCCTAAAAATATTCCTTCATCACTCTTAGAAGCAAACTTATCTAGATTATCCTTGGTATTGAGAATAAATACTTTACATCCAAATACTCTAAAGTAATTAACTTTAGGTTTCCTATTGTTCCACAACTCATAAGGGGTCTTTTTGAGAACAGGTCTGATTAAGACTCTATTGATGATATAACAAGCTGTATTTACAGATTCAGCCCAAAAGTAAATAGGCAGGTCATACTCATTAAGCATAGTTCTTGCAATTTCTTGAAGGTTTCTATTTCTTCTTTCTACTACACCATTCTGCTAAGGTTTCCTAGGGGTAGAGAAATTGTGAGTATGGCCATTTTGTAAGCAAAAGGAGTCAAACTCATGATTTTCAAACTCATGGCCATGATCACTTCTCAGGGTCTTAATCTTAAGACCAATAAGGTTCTCTACAGACTTGGAGTATTTAGGAAAATAAGAACAAGATTCACTTTTATGAGCTAAAAATTATACCCAAGTATATCTAGAAAAGTCATCTACTAAGAAATAGACATAGTGATTCCCATTTAATCTTGAAACTCTAGAAGGTCCAAACAAGTCCATGTGAACCAAATAGAAGGGTTGAGAAGTTGACACTTCTTTCTTTGGTTTGAACGAGATTTTGTGTTGTTTTCCCTTTTGACAGGGATTACAAACTTTTTAGTTTGGAAACTGAAGTTTGGGTAAGTCTTTAACTAAGTTCTTCCTAGTCAGTTTTCTAAGTGAATGTATATTACAGTGCCCTAATATTCTATTCCAAAGGCAAGATTCTTTATGAAAATAATTTAAACAAGTAATGTTTTGTTTAGCTAAGGAACTCAAATCAACTGCATAAACATTTTCATTTCTCAAAGTAGAAAATAGTAAAACATTCTTAGAATTAAAAACATTACAAGAATAATTTTCAAACTTAAAATTAAATCCATCATCACATAATTGAGATATACTTAACAAGTTATATTTTAACCCATCAACAAATAAAACTTTAGAAATTAAAACTGAGTTAGTGTTACCAATTTGGACTAGGTCGACGATCTTTCCTTTCGAATTATAATCTAAGGTGACATGGCCTCCATCATCCTTGATTAGGCTCTTGAAGCATGAGTAATCCCCAGTCATATTCCTTGAACATCCACTGTCCAAGTACCATATCTTCCTATGGGAACTCTTCAAGCAGGTTTCCTACAAAACAGTTTTAGATGGAATATGATTTTGGTACACAGATTCTCTTGGGTCCAGATAGGTTAGAAATCAATGATTTTGGTACCCAAATTTGTCTTATGGGTTTCATATAATTTACAGAATCAAAATATTTTTAAAGATAAACTCTATTTGATCTATAACTATGTGAATAAATAGTTTAATCATATGAATTTCTAGAACTGGAACAAACAAAAGTTTGTCCAGATTTAGCAATAAATCTAGTTTTGGTAAACTATATCTGTCCAGGTTGATATCCCAAACCAGTAGTATACTTTGGTGAAACTTTTTTACCTGAAATTTGAGTAAGTGTATCTTTTCACTTTGTGAATTTTTTTAATTCCTTCCTTAGTTGCTCATTAGACATTTTTAATTCAGTATTTTCCTTCAAAATTTGAGCATTCTTTTCTTTTTCTATATCAAGGGCGGATTTAATAGTAGTAGTGAGAGTATTTTGTTTCTTTAATGACTTATATTTGTCCTTAAGTTCATTGCATGTTTCTTCCAGCATGTTATAGTATTCAGATAATTCAGCTTTAGTCATGTCTTCAGAATCAGAATCAGATTCAGCATCAACTTCAGAATAATAGGAATTTAAAACAGGAGTATCTAAGGTTACCTCGGATGTGTTGGTCATGAAACACATGTTGGCATGATTCTTTTCATAATATGAAACTTCAGATTCACTTGTGCTATCTTCTGAAGAACTCCAGGTAGCTTTCATAGCTTTCTTATACTTATTGTCCTTGTAGTCATGTTTCTTCTTGAACTTTAGTTTTTCACAATCATCTTTTATGTGACCTTTTCTTTTGCAATCATAGCAGACTACTTCATCACTTTTATCTGGCTTTTTCCAATCCTTTTTTCAGTGACCTTTTTTTTCATATTTACCTTTTTAGTTTGTTTTTCTGATGAATTTATTCTTCCTATAGAATTTCTTAAACCTCCTGGCTATCTGTGCCATTTCAGCATCACTATCAGAGTCTGAATCGTCACTTGTAGAACTTTCAGTTTGTATGTGAACTTTATCTTTTTCCTTTCTCTTTGAAGTAGTAGACTTAAATTCCATGGATTTTCTCTTGGGTTCATCATATTCTTCCTTATTCACCTTGAGTTCTTCCTCATACATCATACGCTTACCAATTAGTTCTTTAACAGCCAGAGCTCCAATGTCACATGATTCTCTGATTGAAACAGAAGTGCCTCGCCATCTATCTGGAAAACATCTCAGTATCCTCATGATTTGTTCCTTTGCTAGAACATCCTTTCCAAGTGAACTCATTTTATTGACTATATCATTGAACCTGATATACATATCAGAAATAGGTTCATCAGTCTTCATTTTAAAATTATCATGTTTAATAGTATAAGTATTTAATCTCATTTCTTTAACATTAGTTGTTCCCTCATGAGAAACACCTAAAGTATCCCATATTTCATAAGCTATTTTATAGGAAGATATTCTATTGAATTCCTCATCTCCTAATGCATAATACAAAGAATTCATATCTTTATAGTTATTATTATAAGCTACTTTAGTAGGTTCATCCCAAGTAATTATTCCAGTTTTTGTAATTTTATATTGAGAATCTATAGTAGTCCAAATATAAAAACCCATACTTTCCAAATGAATTTTCATTTTTAGTTTCCACTAGGCATAGTTTGTACCATTGAAGAAAGGTGGCCTGTTAGTAGTAGCACCCTCTATTCTATTGTCCATAGCTAGATTTTAGAAAGGATATTTAAGGAGATAAAATTTTGAACTAACAAAAATTTAAGATCATTAAAGATGCAACTAAAATCACAATTGTAAAAACGAAGTATTTTGAAAACTATGAACAAAAAAACGAATCCTCTGATACCAAATGTTGGTCAGATTGGATACTCAAGAGGGGGTGAATTGAGTTCTAATTAAAATTTCTGTTAAAAATAATGTCTATTAATATCCCCCAATTTATAAAACAAGTTAAACTGTAGTGAATTCGTAAAACTGTAAAGGTTCAATTAGGTTCTCAAAGATTGATTAGGTCTCAGTAAATTTAATTAGAAGATTAAATTGGCTTTTGAAACTAATCTACTGATTTACAATAGTTACAAACACTTTATAGATTAACTATCAAAGTAACTTTAAAATAGTTTGTATTTCAAAGTAATAGAAGTGGAATATAAAAGTTATATATATTATACTTTAAAATTAAGCTAAAAAGAATAGCAGATATAACCAAGAGGTTCAGTCTCAACCCGAGACTTAGTCCTCTCAAATTTATATATAAAAGTGATCCACACCCTGGATCGGGGTTAAAAACAGTACAAGACTGTCCAGGCCATGTAGGGACGTCTACCACTGTTCTTCATGGGAAAACAAAGACAACAGTGCACAGGCTGTCCAGGTCCTACTTGACTTCTACCACTATCCTCAGTGGGACACAAGAAGGTGTAGAAAGTTTGGAATGAGGATTTAGTTTCCTCCAGTTCAGCACATGAGGCAGTGTGTGTAAGATATACAGAGTACACACACTGCTCGAAAAATTAAATAAATAAATCACTTAGAGAGAGTATATAAAAATTTAGAAAGCTCTAGTGATTGGCAGTGCAGCTCTGGACTTGTTGGATTCAGCAAAAATGCTTCTGAGTCCTTATCTAGTTTTTCTATCTAAAAACATAGTGTCATGGTTCAGCTTGGTGTCTTTCACATGTGAATAAATTCTCTTGATTCTTCATGTGTTCTTCAGTTTTGTTGGATTGCACACAAGAGTGTTCTTTGAAGATATTGCAATGTGTTCTTCAGTGCTCAGGATTTATCTTCTGTTCAGTACAGAGCACTTCGCATGTATTGTCTGTAGCTTCGCGTATATTCTGGTATGTGTATTTTTTTGTGTCTATTTTTTACCCTCTATTGCAGCTCAATCCTCCTTATATTCCTCGAGCTCCAGCAATAGGAATGATTTCCTTTCCATAGGTACGAGGTACGGTTTCCTGACATGAAACAACTATCATTAAATAACATTAATTGTATTAAAAAGATCAAATATGACCCTTAGATTTATTTAAATAATATTGAAAAAAAGGTTAAGAAACGGTGTCACAGTAGTTGTGCAAACAGTGTCTCCTTCACGGTGTGTGATTCACGGTATGACCTTCACGGTATGTGGCTCATGGTGTGTCCTTCATGGTGTCTCCATGTCACGGTGTCTGAGTCGTGGTGTCTAAGTCACGGTGTTTGACTCACGGTGTCAGACTCACGGTGTCTCACTGGTCATGGTGTCTGAGACTTAGAATCCACGGTGTCAGGCTTACTGTGTCTGTCTTACACTTCACGGTGTTTGTGTCTTGCACATAGTCTATCTTACTGTGTCAAACTTCACGGTGTCTTGATACATAGACAAATAATTTTATTCAAACTTAAACAGTAATATTCATAATGTGAACTATGCTTAACCATTAAAAGGTAAGAGAACTTGAAACATAAATACAGAGGTTTGATAAGATAAGTAAGATTTGTGATCATGCATAAGATTTGTAAAGAATAATGAGATTAATTAACAGTAATATGATTTGTGATCATTAAAACATGATAAATACATGAGGAGTCCAACAATAGATTACAATTAAAATCATGAGAATTCTTGAGATATGGATCACAATATTTCATCAAAGGAAGCATAATCATTAATAATCTCGAAAAATGATGATATTATTTCAGTAAACTCTTACTACTTGGTTACTTGGGATCATAATCTCCATGTAAGAAAATGAAATTACATGAAGCATAAAATATCATGAAAATAATTAGATTCATGATATAACATGTAAAATTTAATTAAATACACCTTGAAAAAGATTTTAGGTGTATAATAAAACATGAGTCTCAAAGAAGGATAACTGAGAAAAAACTATCTTACCGATTTGGTAACTTTTAAAACTTAAACCCTATAAACTAAAGTACATAAAATGGATATTTAAATACCCATAAATTTAATTATAATATACATTTAATACATTCATATTCAGTACACACACCACCCAAAAAAAGTTAGTGGTGAATAAAGCATGTATCTCATGGAAATAAAAGTGAGATGAAAGTTCCCTTACCTTGTATCTAGACTCTCTTCGTACACATTAAAATTTCTTATTTCAAAAATTTAAATTTAATATAAATATTTTAAAGAACCATATTATTATATATAATAACATATATGTTTTTTTTATGATCTTATATTACCCAATTATTAACAATCCTATGTTAAGGATTCACTTCGGATAATATTTTCTTTGTTCTTCGTATGTGTCCTAATTTGTTATATTGTTGGTCCTTATACTTATATCATGATTATAGAATGTAAAACATGATATAAATATCATTTATATCCAGTATTTTTGTATTATAATAATCTATATAATATATAATTATGAAATTTAATACATAGTTCATGAAGTGGTAAGTCGCACATATACATGAACGTTGTTTCTGTTTTTATTACCGTATTGAAGGAAAGAAATAAAATGACCTATATGTATATATGTATATAATATAATTACATTATAACTATAATTTTATATATATCATATAATTTCACTAACCCCGTCCTTAATACATTTCATGTATTATGTGAACGAATCATGTCTCTTTGAGTGTGCGGTAGTCCACACTTCCTCAAATGAAATTATCATATTTACAAAAAATGGAAAGTGAAACGATATGTGTTTTAAGAGGAATATATAACCTTAAAGACATAATAAATATAATTTATAACATATATAAATATTGTTTCCATCATAATGTCCACCGTGAGAGGCTATAATGGAAAAATGAACAATCATCGTTTAGTGAGGTGGTAGTTCACTATACACGTAAATAGTATTTCTATTACCGATTAGATGGATTGGTTTGTAAGTGTAGGTCAAAACATTAGTATAATAAAATCCTAGTATGTTGAAGAAACTATTTTTTATACAATCATTTAATAAAGATAGGGAAGGGTGTGTTGAAATAAAATAATAGAAATGATCTTGAGAGAAGTCTTTACATCTTAATTGGGTAACTACTTTTAGTTTGTGTCAAAAGGATTCCTTGGATTGCTTCCTACCAAAAGGGAGTCTTCAAGGGGGGGAAGGGATGTTGGGAAACTATTTGGTCCAAGGTTGGATGAGCCAATATTGATTGAGATTGTTGGACCCAAGGGTGTTCATTGCTGGAACTAGAGTATGGTTTGGGTTTTTTTTCAATCCACATTGGGTTGATCAAAGAGTTTTCAAGATAAATATTCTTATAGTATAGGCAGAAGTATGTGCTTAAGGTGGTGTAGTTTCTCAGTGTTTTCCAAATTTTTGGGCCTCAAAATTGGGAGTTTATTATTTTTTGAAAAGGAATGATTTATGCAAAGGAGACCATAAATCATGGTTTGCAGACCGCGAATGACAGTTTGTGGACCGCATAAGAGGTCTTCATGTCAGCGAGGAAAATATAAAATCCAGGATTTCAATGTAGTGGTTCTAAACGAACTATGAAATGAATTATGTGGATTTTGAATGAAAAATAGTTCACAGGATGGATATGGTGAACAGGAAGGTTCACATTACATAGAAGGAAAACGGTTCACGGGATGGCTCATCATTTGTAAAAATAAGGTGGTGATTTGTGAAGATATGAAGGGAAAGAGGTGGTACATGGACCACGTAGGAAAAATGGTTTGTGGAAGAAGAAGTATCTAGTGAAGGTTGTATCACATCAAATATTTGAGTAAAAAGGATTGGCGAGATTCTTGGATTAGTTTGCCTATATAAGAAGCTCTAATCCCTTCATTAATGGCATGGACTTTGATTAGAAATCTAGGAGGAATTAGGTGAAGTCCATAGTGGTTCATAGGAAGACATCTTAATAAAGGAGAAGAGGTTCACGTGTAGGATTCTGTAAAAGGGTAAGTGGTCTGAGGAGATAGTCTATAGAAGGGGTTTTGCAGAGGCACTCTAGCCTGCAAAGGAAAACAATTCACAAAGAAGGAATAGCCCACGGAAGACGGTTCACATAAGATGGTTCACAGAAGATAGCTCATAGAGGAGGATTTGGTCCATGGAGAATAATTTGTATTTAGATAAATTTTTTAAATTACACGGTCTTGGTTTATAAAGGAAGTACTTAGAGGTCGTATGAGAAGTAGTATAGTTCGTAGAGGAACGGTTCGCAAACTATTAGTGCTCGAAAAAGAAGGTTACATCTATGGGTAAAAACAGGACTAAAATAGAGTGTCTATATACATTTGAGGTTGCATGCTTCAATAAAAATAAAGGGACCTACATGTTCGAAAACTATGTGTGAATTTCTCCTGAGGCAGTGAACTGGGGGGTATACAAAACTGATTTGAGAGATGCAGTGAGATATCCCAAAAATATTTTAAAGGAATTGTGCTTGGAATAAAGTGATTGTATTCAAACTTTTATACTCCACAACCAGTGAATATTAGTAGACTTAGGTATGAATGACACACTATCAAAATGTGCTCCTTGGACAAGCCATTAGTGGTGAACCAAGTAATATTTTTGTGTTTCTTCTTTTCATGTGATTGTTTTTTACTGTTAGTTCTCATAAGACAAGTTTATTAGGTTCCTACTAATGTGCAAACAATATACATCAATTTAGAAGAACATTTTCACACCCTAATTCACCCCTCCCCTCTTAGGGTGTTCTGGGGTCCTTCTAGTGGTATCAGAGGGTAAAGGTTGCTAGTGTTAAATTTTTTCTTCATTGATGTCATAGATAATTCAATAAATGAGAGGGGAGTTCCTCTCTTTGATGGAAGAAAATTTCAGATTTGAAAAAATAGGATGAGATCCCATATAATATCTCTTATAATAGAAGTAATCTTTTCTACTATACAAGGAATTCTGGTAAGTGATACAATAGGACTATCTATGACTGACACAGATAAGAAAATTCTTGATACAGATGCCAAAGCTTGGAATGCCCCTACTACAGTTCTATTTGATCAAATCTATCTAAAAGTGATATGTAGTACATTAGAAAACTCTATGTGGGAAAAACTGGAGAATATTTATGAAGGTGACAAAAAAGAGATGGATGAAAAACTACAAGTTTTTCACAATAGGTTTGATGATCTAAAGATGCATCCTGATGAAAACACAAATACCTTTTTCATGATAAATACTAAAGTTGTTGGATAAATATGAGGAATTAGTGAAGAAATAAAAGATATTGATATTGTAAAGAAAATATTGAGAATACTTCCACCCCTTTATAATGAAAAGTTTTCATACATTAAGGAAGGGGGTCTCTCTAAACTTTATTTGGATGATTTGATGAGTAGTCTGGTGGTGTATGAATTAAGATTCAAACCTGAAGATTCAATGACTCGAGTTATCAAAGAAATGGAATTTAAATCCATGGAGAAATAGGAAATTTCAGGAGATATTATTGATTAATTTAATGAAGAAAATGAAATTTTTCTCTAATTTCCATGAAATTTAAAAGGGGAACAGGTAAATTTGAAGGCAGGTTACCAATAGCTTGTTTTCATTGTGGCTGAGTGGGGCACATTGCCTCTTGATGCTCAATAAAGTTCGATGATGAATAGAGTGAAGATGGAAACATGAAAAAACCTCAGAAATGGTTTTTCAAAAAGATAGAATTCAAATCTAGGAAGAAATTATAGGGAAATAGTATTTTCTATGAAGAAGATGATGATGATAATAATAAATTATTTGAGGAAGAAGAACTAGAATTTAAATCTAGAAGTGATGTTTCTATGATGGATACTATTTAAAAGTTATAACCATCAAGAGATAAATCTAGAGATAATCAGTTGACCACTGATGAATATCTCAAGTTTCAACTTAAGGATGATTTTTTAAGCTTAAGAATCAATGTAACAGATGAAAAAGGTAAATAGAAGTTGTGGAAGAGTCATCAGAACATGTTGATATACTAGAAATTGAAATTTATCGACTTGAGGATGTAGGAAAGGAACATTTAATAACTTTTGAAATCTCAGAAGATATATTTTAACTAAATCTTAGAATTAAAGAACATGAAAATTTCATTGATGATCTTATATCCAGACTAGAGGAGAAGTCCAAAACTATTGATGGAATTGAATAATAAGTTGTTACTCTTAGGATTAGACTTGAAAGTGAATCAAATTCAAAATAAATAAAGTAAATTCAATTTGGAAAGTTCTCATATGTTGAACTATTGGAGAGAGATAAGAGTGGGTTGTATAGAGTTTAAAAGGTTCTAAATGATAAAAGACCCACATGTATGAGAAACATTGGAATTGGTTGTGATGTTGAAACATTGAATAATGGAAGAAAAATGGGCCCAAAAAAGGAAAGATGAAAGTATGACATATCTTAAAGACACCTGAAGTCCAAATAAAGAAATTCTAAAATCATACTGAATGGATAACTAAAAAATATCCTTCAGTTTACTTACATTATTGGTAGGCAAACTATCTTTCTAAGGATGTTTAAATAAGGAGGAATAGAAGTGAGAAGACATTTCCACTTATGAGATATCAATTCTATATAAATCTGGTCTATACCATGTCATACTATGAAGAGGCAAGGTGTTATTTGAATAGGGAAGAGATAGGAAGTCAAAAAAGGATAATGAATTCATATCCTAATTCTTATAGAATAAATATTTTCTATGGATCTAGTTTTAATTGTTCTAAAATTTTCCATAAATATATTTATTGAAGGCAGAGGAATGCCAGGAACAATTCGTAAAGAACTCAAAGACAAGTCAATACTCACCAACCAGATGGTGCTTCTCTTTCAAATATGTTTTCTTCACTCGAAGAAGGGTGTGGGTATGATAAACCTATGAACATGAAAATATTTCTAAAAATCCATCTTTATTCTTCATTGAAACTAATATTTCATGGAAGTAAAAGAAGAAAATTGAAAATTCCAACCTTGCATAAGTATATCTCAATGCTACGAAGAATAGCAGCACTTAGATTATTGATAGTGGATGCTCATCCCATATGATGATAAATGCATACCTATTAATGAATGTCAATAAAAAGGTCATTGGAACAATGAGATTTAGTAATTATGGTTCTTTGAAGATCAAAGTTAGTGGATGTACTGAACTAGCTAATGGTGAGCTGAAGAAGACTGAAGGTCATTATGTGGACGGGTTGCATCACAATCTCCTAAGTCTGAGTCAACTTTGGGAATAAGGACTTATAGTGACATTCAATCAAAATTGGTGAACTATAAAAGGATGAATAAGGAATTTTATCAGTAGAGGTTTTATAATAGATGGAAACATATATCAAGTTAATAGTAAAGAGAAATTTCTATACATGACAGTTGAAGAAGAAAACAACTTGTGGAACCAAAGGTTGTGTCACATTTATCAAAACGATATGAAAAAGATATCTTGGCTGAAGATATTAATGGATATCCTCAATCTGAAGCATGAATGAGAAAATACTTGTGATTCATGCATACAAGGGAAGCTGGTCTACAGTTCATATCATCCAAATAATAAAAGGAAATCAAATCTTCTTGATCTCATCCATACAGATGTATGTGGTGCAATAAATTTTGTCATAACTCATGGAGAAAGTTACTTTGTTCTTTTCATTGATGATTATAGCAGAATTTCTTGTATGATGGTTATACACAGGAAATGGAAAGTGCTTGATTTTCATGAAAACTTATAACCAAATTTCTAATAATGATACTGGATGGACAATAAAAGTTTTTTGGTTTGAAAATGGAGGGGAATACACATCTATTGATTTTGAGAATTACATGGAGAAGTATGGAATAAAACATGAGGTGGATACTATGAGAAACACATAGAATAATGGATTTTTTGAGCATAGGAATCAGTAGGTGAACAATATGGATAAAACTGTGCTGATTGAGAGTCGTATCCATGGAAATATTGAAAAGTGGTTGTTCAAGTTGTGGTGTATATTCAAAATCTAATAGAGATTTATATGGGTGAAACAAAGACACCATATGAGTTGTTTCATGGTAAGAATCCCTATTTTAAGTATTTTCATTTTTTATAAGTAAATTTTGTATCTAAAACAAAGAAGGAAATCATGGAAAGTACGGTGATGTTGTGGATGAAGGAATATTCCACAGATATTTAATGAATATCAAAGCATAAAAATGTTTCAATAAAAATCTTAGAAAAATTATGTAAAGTAGTGATAAGAAGATCATTAAAGATAAAACCACAAATGCCTCAAGGAATTCATATGATGATGTGATATAGGATGAGGAAGAATGTGGGTATGAAATAATCTAAATAAATAAGAAAAAGAAGGTGTGTAGAACACTCAGGAATCAAATCATGATGCTGACTCAGAATAATAATCAGAAAAGGAAACCATGGATAAAGAAAATTCACCTGAACCTCACAGGGGAGATCGAAGAGCATAAATCAATCAATCCAACATCATTAGGGATTGGGAAACTCCCACATAGACATGGATAATGAGTAATAATACACAATATGCATTCTTATTAGTTGTGGAACCATTCTCATTTGAAGAATCTACAAATGATGAATCATGGGATAAAGCCATGAGTGAAGAGTAAGATCAGATTGATAAGAACCAAACATGGGATATAGTCAAGAGAACTAAAAACTATAATGAGATTGGTATGAAGTTTATTTTTAAAAATAAATTTGGTAAGAATGGAAATGTGATAAAAAAAATAAGGAATGCCTAGTGTGTAAAGTCTATTCACAGATTGAAGGTGTCGATGTCGAAGAAATATTTTCTCTGGTGGCTAGACTGGTGTCAATAAGACTATTTCTTTCCATGGAAATTCAAATAGGATACAAAGTGTATCAAATGGATGTCAAAATAACTTTCTTAAATGGTGTTATTGAAGAATAATTCTACATTTAACAACTTAAGGGTTTTCTTCTTGGTAATTATTAACTGAAGTTTTTATGATTAAAGGAGGAACTATATGGTTTAAAGAAAGCACCATGTTCATGGTATTCCCGACTCGATTCTTATCTAAATAAATTTGAATTTAAAATAGGAGGTGTGGATCACAATATTTATGTGATGAATTATCATAATGATCAGTTCATGGTACTACTATATATAGATGATATAATATTTAGTGGAAGTAGGAAGAGATTAGTGGATGAATTTACCAATCACATGAAATCAGAATTTGAAATGTATATGATTGGTGAGATCACATACTTCTTGGGGCTACAAGTGATTTAGAGGAAATACTACACTTTTATTTCTTAGTATATGTATACGAGAGAGTTACTGAATAAATTCTATATGCATGACTCCAAACCAATGTTGAATATGATTGTGCTTGGAACTAAACTTGGAAAGCATGAGGATGGGAATTATGTGGATCCCACCATGTATAAAAGAATCATCATAATCTTATTTTACTTAAATGAAATGATGCCATATATTGTCTTCGCAATGTTCTTAGAGGCCCTCTTTTAAATTAATCCTAATGAGAAACATATGGTGGTAGTTAAAAGAATCATGAGGTATATTCAAGGTATTCTCAATTATAGATTATACTTTTCTATAGGAAGAGATAGTGAACTATCATCATTTTCTGATGTCGACAGGGATGGAGATGTGGTTGAAATAAAGTCCACAAGTTGTGGAGCATTATTTATTAGAAATAAATGTGTTGTATGTTTGAGTAAGAAACAAAAAAATTACTTCTCTTAGTATTACTGAAGCAGAGTATATATCTGCTACAAAGGCATACACTCTACTATTGTGGATGGAGCAACAATTGACTGATATTGGTGATGAGGTGAAATAGCCTATGGTGATTCACTGTGATAATAAGAGAACAGTTTACCTTACTAAGAATCTTGTTCAGAATTCTCATATAAAAAACATTGAAATCATATAACACTTTATCAAGGAAAAGGTTGAATAAGGCATGATTAAAATTGATCATGTTAGAATTGATGACCAAGTGGCTAAAATTATTACAAATTCATTGTCATCACATGTGTTTGAGAAATATTTGTTGAACCTCAGTGTTCTACCACATCCCAATGCATGAGGAGGTTCCTTTTGTTAAAAAAGTGTTTTAATCTATTTGTGGAAATGATGTAGTTTTATAGGGAATATACGATCTAGGGGGAGTGTGTTTTGAAATCCACGCATTCAATAACAGGTTATTTGGTTTTATTTCTATTGGGGGAGATGAATGGATAAATTTAATTCTTTGAGGTTGGAGGAGAAATAGAGGACAAATGAAAATCTACATGAGAGTTAGTAAACAAAGTCTGAGAATATAAAATATGGTTTTTTAGTTGTAATGTTTTTACAAATATATTAGACATATTTAAGATTTCTGAGATATTAGAACTCAATTCATGCTTAACCTATTGTTTTATACACCAAGATTTTCTCACATAGACTTAGAGTGATGGTCTAGTTGTTTCTTGTGCATCAGGTTATGATAGTTGTAAGTGCCTTATTAAATTTATCTACAGATTTCCAACAAACCCAAAGGGGGATATTTTTGGACCCAAGGGTGTTCTTTGCTGGAACAGGAGTATGGTTTTTGTTTTTTTTCATTCAAATTGGGTTTATCACAGAGTTTTCATGACTAGGATTCTTACAGTATAGGTCGAATAAAGTGTTTAAGGTGGTGCAGTTTCCCAATGTTTACCAAATTTTTGGGCCTCAAAATCAGGAGTTTATTATTTTAGAAAATAAAGGTTTTATGCAATGGAGTTCTCAAATCTTGGTTCATAAACAGTGAATCACAGTTTACGGAATGCATCAGAGGTATGCAGGTCGGTGAGGAAAAACAAAAAAAAGTAGGATTTCTGCATAGCAATGCTATATAGACTACGAAGGGAACTACGCAGACTACGAAGGGTGTTATGTGGATTTTGAATGAAAACTAGTATTCGGTACGAATATGGTTTGTGGGAAGGTTCATAGTATGCATAAGGAAAATGGTTCACATAATGGATCATCGTTTGTAGAAAAGAGGTGGTTATTTTTGAAGCCATGAAGGGAGAGAGGTGGTACGTGGGCCCCATAGGAAAAACAGTTTGTGGAAGGAGAAATAGATGGTGAAGGCTATAACACATCAAATATTTGGGTAAAATGAATTAGTGAGATTTTTTTATCTATTTTCCTATATAAGGAGTTATAATCCCTTCATTAATTTTACAAAAATTATTTAGAAATTTGGGAGCAATTCAGTGAAGTCTAGAGTGGTTCATGGGAAGACAACTCTATGAAGGAGAATAGGTTCGCAAGGAGGATTCTATGAAAGGGGAATTGGTCCATAGAGAAATAACACAGAAGGGGTTTTGTGGAGGAACTGTAGCCCACAAAGGAAAATAGTTCACAAAGTAGGAACGGTTTGTGGAAGACGGTTCATGGAAGATAGCTCGTGGAGGAGGAGTTGGTCTGTAGAGAAGAAGTAGTTCATGGACACAGTTTGTGACGGCTATACATGGTCACGGTTTACAGAGGTAGTACATAGAGGTGATATGCAAAGTAGTGCAGCTTGCAGAAGAACGGTTCGCAAACTATCAATGTGTAGAAAATTGGATTACATATACAGGTAAAAATAGGACATCAACGGAGTATCTATTTATAGTTGATTATTCATGCTTCAATAAAAATAAAGGGACCTACAAGTCCATGAACTGTGTGTGAATTTCTCATAAGGTAGTGAGGTAGGGGGAGTAGATGGAAGTAATCCAAGGGACGCAGTGAGTTATCCCTAGAATATTGTAAAGGCAGTGTGTCTGGAACAATGTTATTGTGTACAAAATTTTGTGCTTTACAACTAGTGAAGATTAGTGTACTTAGTTATGACTGACACACTATCATCATAGGCTCTTTGGACTAGCCCTTAGTGGTGAACCAAGTAAAATTATTTTGTTTCTCCTTTGCAAGTGATTGTTTGTTTACTACTTGTACTCATCAGATAAGTTTAGTAGCCTCCTACCAATATGGGAATAGTATCCGTCACTTTAGAAGAAAATTATGACACCCTGATTCATCCCTCCCCTCTAAGGGTGTTCCAGGTTCTTTTAGAGAGTTTTGATTAAGTTATAGAATGTTTTCCTTTTTACAGTGGAGGGGGAGTGGCACTCTTATAAATACTAAAAGGTAACCAATAATAGAAGGTCTCATTTACCTAATGTGCCTAAAAATGGAAAACTAATGGATTAATGTAAAATTATGGTCTAAAAAAATATACACCATAAAAAAATATGTTCATTTTAATAATTTGGTTCCTTAACTACTAGGATTCCCTAATTTTATTATTTTTGTTTTTATTAAAGCATCTTGTTTTTTAACCAAAGTAATTTAAAAATTAAGACTAAAATAAAGTTATATTTATTATATAATATAGATACAATTAATTATAAATATTATACCTAATTTATAAAATAAAAATCTCAAGTTTTTTTCAAATCAATATTTAAAATAAGCGCATATAATTCACAAAACATTGCTTAAACCCGGACTGTGCTGATAATGTTTTTACAATCTATGGGTCAATATGTTAAATATAAAAGATAAATTGGTTTGTTTATAGTCCATATTTAATATTTTTTAACCCTTAAAAATCACTTGTAAGAATATAGTATTTTTATTAGTTTTAAATCATTTAATAAAATATCATTTATTGTAAAATAACAATAACATCAATTTTGACATTATTTATTTAATTTTATTTTTAAAATATAAAAATAATTTTGGAATTAAAATAAATTAAGTTTAAAGATGTTTAAAATTATACATTAATATTAAAAAAATTAAATTAAATAATTAAATTAATTCACTTCACTTTTAACATTTATAGTGTCATTTATTTTAGTTAATTATTAACAAAATAATCACTACGTTGGAGTTTTGTAAGAATTTTAAGTAACTAAATCATATCTTAAAATTATTGATAAATTATTATGATAACAATAACCTATTTATATTTCAAAAGGATATATATAACCAAAAATATTAAGTTTTTTACATATCTCAAGGTTTTATAAATGTTAAAGGTAAGGAAATTCAATTTTTTGTCTTTTTCCTTAACATTTTATATAGGGAACTTCCATTTAATAATATCAAAATAACCCATTAAATTAGAATCAAAAGGGTATATGGTCAAATTATTGGAATCAAATGTTTTTTGGACAATTATCATGGTCATTTTGGTCCTTTTGGTTAAGTTTTAGTCCTTAATTAAGTTTAATCTTACTTTAATCGTTGTGATTAATTTCAATTGCTTTCACTAATCTTTTTGAAAATAAATTAAGTTGATATTTTTATACTATAAATAAGATATTGATTATAACCATGTGTGTTTGTTTTTCAAAATTCAAATCACAAAAGTGGGAAAATCAAGTTTAACGCTAATCTCGTAGACGTGGCCAGAAAGCGGGTTTTTAAAGTAAAAACATTCAAAAGATTAATAAGTTGTTATATCTAATTTTATTAAAAAAATGATCACAATAAACTAAAATATATTTATATATATATATAGTTTATCTATTGTGACTTTATAAACCAATATAAAATATAATTTAACATTAATAATTTTTTAAATGAAGAGGTGTTTTTTAAGTAAAACGCAAAAAAAATCACCATTCATCAATAAATGAAGTTTCTCCGAAAAATCCAAAACAAATATCCCTAAGATAATTTAAACAATATAAATACAAAAATGAAGTTTATTTTATCAAAATAAATTTATAAAGGTGTCTAAAATTAATTTCATTTTATTTTTACAAAAGGTCATTAAAAGCAGTTCATTTGAGAAATGGTATTTTTAAACATATAAGGACTTTACCAAAAATTATATATTTCATCATCAATAAGTTTTATTTATATAAAACCATTATAAAAAATATTTGAAAATTATTTATCACTATTCATATTACTACTTTTAATGGTAAGATTATAATTATATCGTTTAAATAATTATAACAATAAAAAGACATTTCATAGAAACATAGTGTTGCATGTAAAGTATGCCAATTCAGTGTTGCATATTGTCAAGATAAAATTTATGTTGTGTGTAGTGCATGATTAACTTGATTTTTTCGTATAACACAAACCAAAAATAATTCTTTAAAATAAAATAAATTATTTTCAGTGTTATATGAAATGAAAAATATCACAAAGGTTAAATTAATTCGAAAAATAATAATTCACAAAATATCGGGGTGTTACATTCTACCCCCCTTGAAATGAAATTTCCCTCAAAATTGGTCTGGGTTATCAAAGTTTTAATACTTGAAGGTTTCATTCATAGAAACCCACATCATAAAAATTAAGACTAAAACATCCTTTAAAAAAGGAAAGTTCAAAACATAGTGGTTACCTGAAGTAACATAAAACTGGGTTTACATAAAGGGGAACATTGGTGGGAAGTGAAAACATAGATATAGAATAAAAATATAACTATCAAGTTCATATGGAGAGTGATAGATAAAAATTTCAGGATAAAGTTAACAATCATAAATCCATAAATTTATTATGAACTAAGGGACCATCTGATTCCTCATAAATAGAGATACTAGGATAAGAAATTTTGTGGTATCAAGATCCTTTTTCTTAAAGTTAAATAATTTTCATTAAAGATATACTTTCATGATTTTAGGAAAACATCACCCTTTCTATTCCTTGATCCAATTCACCTCTTCCTCCAAAAAGTAAGTTGAATTTTTCATTCCCAAAGCACTAATAGCTCATGAGATCCATGATATTCCATTCCATCCATCATCAGTTATCATCATCAAAAATTAGTTTGAACAAGCTATCCAATATGCATAAATCCTTATATGGAGAGATAACACTTTAATCTTACTAACTTCATCTGAAGCATATCTTAAACTTTCCATAAATGGTTAACCATATAACTCTTCTGAGAGATTACAATTCAAAGATTTAGAAATAATTTCATGAAGTCATCTTAAATTTTATCCCCATCTATCACAACGTTCCAATAAGACCCAGAATTTATATGTAATTTTTTTTAAAATAAATGTAAATTTGACGAGTATGTGAAAATTTACGGCGCGTGATTCCAAGGCCTAGAGTGCCCGGAATTAATTTCTAAACTTTCTTTTCAGGTACGTTCAGTAAACGTGTGAGTGGGTTTTTCTAAATTTTAAACCAGGGCTCGGAATTAAAATCTAAGGGAACCATTGAACTCGCAGTTCCGGTATTCACTTAAGAATACTTTCACCTTGACAGCAGTTGGTCGAGGGTGAAAGTTATTTTATGGGTTTTTCATGAAAAGAATAAAATAAAATAAAGTTTGTAACATTTTATTTTATTTTGTTTTGAAACTCCCATGTGGAAGTTTCATAGGTGGGGACCACCTAAATTAACCTCCCATTAGAGGTTATGGTGGTGGGGACCACCCGAGGCTTAAACCTCTTGAACTCCCCTTTTAATGAGGGAGAAACCTCTCAACTCCCTCTTTAATGTGGAGGATACTCTTGAGATTCCTCCACATTAATTATGCCAACACCATACATTAATTTGTGCCAAAAAACTAAATAATAGATATCATAATCTATTATCTTGGGCTACCTTTTCATTTTGGTGGAATTGGAGAAAAGTCTTGGCAAAAGAGAGAGCCTTGGAGAACTTGGGAGAAAGATCTCCAACGAAGAACGCCGACAATGACTTCGACTTTATTCCTCGGGATATCCTCCAATGTGGGACATCTTCAATCGACGATCATCTTCCCCTCCCCAACGACGTCATATTCTCCCTCACGATCTCCATCGATGAATCAAATGAGGTAGGGGGTTTTTGTTAAATTATTGAATTCTCTCGATTAACTTCCTCGTTCTTGGAAAGCATAGAGAACATGGATCAACCAAAATGATTTGATCCAAGATTCATATTAAATTTAAGAGTTTTTCATTATTGAGTACTATTTTTGTTGATCCAATTGCTACCACTCTAACGCAGAGAGTGCAGGCCAAACAAACATGGCCCGACCCCTCCGTCATTCTTCTTTATTGTGTTCTTCGTGATGGAAGAAAGTGGCATACACCACGACGAAAAAAAAAGAGAGAGGTTAGCTAAATTGGCCGCCGACAAAGGCACGGTGCCCCGCCGCCCAGCAGTCATTGCTGCCCCACAGCGTCCGCTGCTCCGCGTCGTCCGTAGCCGAGCCGACCCGAGTCACCACCATCGTCTGAGCCGTCACCGCCAGGCTGAACCGCCACCACTGTCCGAGCCACCGCCACCAGGTCGAGTCGCCATCGACGTCGATCCACCACAGCCACCGTCGTCCGGGCTGAGTCTCCACCATCGTCTGAGATGTCGGTGTCGTCCGGTTTGAGGAGTCGCCACTGTCTGAGCCACCGTCACCACCGTCTGAGCCAAGCCGCTGCCTGAGCCGCCACTTCCCTTCCAGTCGAACCGCCCCGGCTGAGCCACCCCATGGACTCGCACCCTCACGGCACCCTCCAGGGCCTCGCGGCCATCCGTGGCCCCTCGCGGCCAACTGGGCTGGACCTTGCGGGTCATGCCGAACCCAACAAGCCGGTCCAGACCCATCAGGTCAGGCCAGCTCGACCTGAACCGGTTCGTCCCAAGCCAGGTCAGGTCGGGTCAGTTCAACCAGGTCGGACCGGACCCGGGCCCACTACGACCCATTTACATTCTTTTGACCATAACTTTGGCACCGGACATCCATTTGAAGAACTGTCAATAGAACTAGAAATCTTGGAGTGACACGGTCCCTTTGAGTATACCCCACTAAAGATTTGTGTTAATATGGGGTACGGTCCGGTTGGATCAAGCACGAATCCAACCGGCCCCCCGGGACTAAAAGTATAATAACTCACAGATCAGGCATTCGATTGACATGTCTTCTATTGTGTTGAGACCCCTATGACGTCGAAAACCTTTGAGATACTTCTTCATGGGACATTGTGGCAGTTGGAGAGTTGACCAGTGGCTTGGGGAGTGGAATCTCTCGGAGATGAGTAAGCCTAGTGCGAAAACCCAGTAGCTTGCTGTGACGAGAAGAGTGCTCCTAGAAAACATGTGCGGGTCAGCTCCTAGAGAACCTGTGCGAGTCATATCCTAGCGATCCTATGTGGGTTAGCTCTAGTGATCCTGTGTGGGTCAGCTCATAGCGATCATGTGTGGGTCATCTCCTAAAGATCCTGTGTGGGTCAGCTCCAACGATCCTATATGGGTCAGCTCCTAGCGATCCTGTGTGAGTCAGCTCCAACGATCATGTGTGGGTAATCTCCTAGAGATCCTATGTGGGTCATATCCAGCGATCCTGTGTGGGTTATATCGTAGAGATCCTATGTGGGTCAGCTCCTTGAGATCATGTGTGGGTCAGCTCATAGAGATCCTGTGTGGGTCATCTCTAGCGATCATGTGTGGGTTAGCTCCTAGCGATTCTGTGTAGGTTAGGGGAAGAGCCTCTTAATGGAGTAATATGATTTATTAGTTACATATAATCATCTCTACTACTATACCTAAAGATATACCTGGTGTGATTTGAGTCAGTACCTCTGTGTTTTCCTCATTATTCTTGAAAACATAGGTATATGAATGGTCATATATCTAAGTAGGGTTATCTGTTGACTTCATACTTTGTGGTTTATACTTAGTGGATTTTGTGAGACCTTGAGGGTCTCAGGGTCCCTACTGAGTATCGTTATACTCACCCCTACATGGGTTATGCCCGCACCTTGTTGTGTTGGATGAAAACGATGGACAGTGCTGACTGAGGACGAGGGTACCAGGACTGTAGGTACCTTGGAGGTGGACCTAGATGAGGCGTACTACAGAGATGAACATTCGAGAGTTTTACCTTCCCGTAAAGTAGGATCCTTGGAGGATGATCACAGGAGCTATTCTAGTTTAATTTTACGTTCATCTATCTTGTACTTTCCAGTTTTTCCTTGTACTTTCCAGTTGGGCTTGTATTCTAGCCCCTTTTCACTTACTATACTCACTTGTTTACTATTCAGTTTACTTGAGTTTGTATCTTGTTATGTTCTTGTTTATGTGTGCTACAGTTTATAAAGGGAATGCCTTCCTATTTTTAGGGAATATGCCTTCAGTGCTAGTCGCCAACCCTGGGCCTATGGAAGGCGGGCTTGGGGTAGTCACAGAACAGGCCCCGGGGGATGGGTCATGAAAAATTGGTATCAGAGGAGTCGGTTCTACCATAGAACATAGGACTCTGATATTTTTAACTGTAATAGTGTTAAGTGTAGTGAGTGTGGTTATCAGTTTAGGGAATCCAGTGTTGGTGTGGCGGCCGACGTAACCATACACCAAGACCCTGACTTCTGATTTCTGACTTAGTGCACAAAAACATTGATTGTGTGTGTATTTCCAATATTTTTCTTTGTGATCTCTTGATTCAGCTCACCAAGTATAACTTATTAACCATGGCGCACCTGTTTCTTTTCAGGATTCCTCCTCGCAGACAGCTAGCTAGGGTTTCAAGAGTTGTACGCACGGATAGCCCACCGAGCGACAAGGCCTCGGTGCAGGGCACTTTTCCAGTAGAGGCACTAGCGGAGGCCCAAGTGGTACCATTCCCCCATTGGGACACAGATGCCACCAGGCCCAACAGAAGATGGTGCAGTCGTTTGAGTGTGTTGCATGAGTTCCAGCGCCAGAGGCCACCCAGGTTCAGGGGAGAGACGGACCCACAGGCAGATGAGGATTGGTTGGAGGTTGTATCAAGAGTCTTCTGACTGGTAGGGACACCAGCCAATCTCATGGTGATCCTTGTCTCCAGCCTTCTATGGGCAGCAGTAGGAAGATGGTGGAGCTTGATGCTCCAAGCTCACTATGACGTGACACTTCTCTGGGCAGACTTCGAGAGCCTCTTTCAGGCAGAGTTTGTCCCAGCGACTCTTCGTGCAGTGCACATATAAGAGCTCCTTCATCTACAGCAGGGTAGCATGATTGTGGCTCAGTATATATCTAGGTTCACTAAAATCTCACTTTACTCCATATATATGTTGTGATACTCATTATTCAGGGCACGGACCTTCAATCAAGGGCTCATGTGAGAGATCAGGGCTTCAATGATTTCACTCAGCATCCCGATGCAAGAAGGTGTGTTAGAGAGAGCCCTCTTAGTGGAGAGATTTCTTACTAAGCAGTCACCAGAAGTGAGACCCACCACCATTCATCACATAGTGGAGTCTTCTATAGCTGGCAGCAGACATATGACACAGAGTTCCAAGAGGGCCAGACCTACAGGTGGACGACCACATGATTAAGGGTCGGTTGTGCGGGGCACCCGAGACAGAGCCAGTCCTTCTAGGAGCGGGCAGTGTTACGCATGCGGCGGGCAGGGTCATATGGATCCTGATTATCCAACCCTCCATATATATGATCATCATATAGTCAAAGGACTGCCCAGGTAGAGACATATATTCGACCGAGGAGGTCCATAGGGAGCAAGCGGACGTGGCAGAGTAGCTAGTCATGTAGCTAGCAGTGGGTGATGATTCGAGATGTTACTGCCACCACCACTAGGAGGTCCACCACGACTGCAGTGAGCAGGTGGATAGGGGCGAGCTCAGCTCTAGGTAGCTGAGTCCTACGATCACGGTGCTCTGGAGATGATACGAGGTACGATCTGTGTCTACTCCACCGTAGTTGCAGTACTTATAGACACAGGTTCCAGTCATTCTTTTATTACCACTACCCTCATTTGGAGCTGATAGATTCCTATAGATCCATTAGCTTGATCCTTACGTCTAGAGACTCCTATGGGAGTGGATTCAATGATTATGCACTGGTGCCGGCAGTGTGAGCTTATTCTAGAAGGTGAGAGCTTCGGCTGGGATCTCCTAGTAGTGGCGTCAAGGACTTACGATGTCATCCTGGGTATAGATTGGTTATCTACAGTCCATGATAATATTGACTATATTAGGCGCAAATTGTGGTGTGTCCACATGGATGGGACCAGCTTTACCTTCACTGGTGATAAGGGATCATTTTCAGCATAGGATGGACTTACCCGAAGGAGGGTGTAGCCGATCACTCATCAGTTGGCTAGCCTTACCCTCAGAGCGGTTGATGTGGAGAGTCCAAGCTATCTTGTAGTGGTGGACCATTATGCGGATGTCTTCCCTAATGATGTTTCGAGTCTACCTCCTCACAGAGAGGTGGACTTTTACATTAACTTGTACCCTAGGACGACACTGATATCTACAACAGCATATCTAATGGCTCCCACAGAGATTCGTGAGCTGCAGGTATAGCTAGAGGACTTATAGGGGAAGGGAATCATTTGGCCCAGTGTTTCACCTTGGGTAGCTCTGATTTTGTTCTCCAATAAGGCAGATGGGAGCTTGTGACTTTGTGTCAACTATCGGTGCTTGAACCAGGTGACCGTGAAGAAAAAGTACTGACTTCCGAGGATTGATGACCTCTTTGATCAGCAGAAAGGAGAACGACGGTTTTCAAAGATATACCTCATATCTTTCTATCACCAGCTCATAGTATGAGATGAGGATGTGCAGAAGACTACTTTCAGATGTCGGTACGGCCACTACGAGCTCTTGATTATGCCATTCGGTGTAACCAATGATCCAAAAGTGTTCATGGGACTCATGAACATGATCTTTCAGTAATACCTTGATCTCTTTGTAGTAGTCTTCATCGAAGACATTCTGATCTACTCGGCTACTAAGAAGGAGCATGCCTATCATTTACAGGTAGTACTTGACACACTTCGAGAGCACCATCTTTATTGTAAGCTCTCGAAGTGCTAGTTCTGGATCCAATAGTTTCACTTTCTGGTACATGTCATCTCGAAGGCTGTAGTTGTAGTGGATCTAGCGAAGATTGAGGCAGTACTTGCTTGGGAGCCACCTAGAAGTGTGATAGAGGTACGAAGTTTCCTGGGCATGGTTGGATACTACCGGAGGTTTGTTCCAGACTTCTTCAGAGTTGCAGCACCACTATCAGTATTGATGAAGAAGGGGAAACCCTTCATTTGGTCAGAGAAATGCCATAAGAGTTTTTAGGAGCTAAAGAAAAGGCTGACTAGTGACCCCATCTTGAGGATTCCATAGTAGGTCGTAGGGTACGTACTCTACTGTGATGCATCAGGGACTGGACTCAGATGTGTCCTGATACAGGAGCAAGTGGTGATCCCATATGGTTCTTCATAGCTGAGATAGCATTAGATGAACTACACTACCCATGCCCTGTAGTTAGCAGCAGTGGTATTCGTCTTGAAGATGTGGCGGCACTATCTGGTGGGCGAATGTTTTACAGTGCACTCTAATCACAAGAGTCTCAGGTATATCTTCTCTCAGAAGGACTTGAACCTGAGACAGCGAAGTTGGTTTGAGTTCTTCCAGGACTATGACTTCGATATATTCTATACTCCTAGGAAGGGGAAAGTTGTTACAGATGCACTCAGCAGGAGGTCTAGTATACAACTGTTAGGAGAGGAGACCGAGTAGCTGGATACTTTTCATATATCCTTTGTGGATAGAGATGGTGCAGTTTTCCTTCAGTCTCTTTCAGTCACTCCCCCACTTCTTCATTGAGTCAGGTAGGCGTTGTGTGGGGGTGCTGACTGCGAGGCTCGATGTGCTCAGTATCCACAGGGCAGGGACCTGAGGGATTTTCTAAAGGTGGGGATCATGTCATCCTCTTTAGATAATGTACCATGTACCAGTGTCTCTTTGGGAGGAAGTGATGAGGGAGTTTCATACAGCCCTACTAGCAGTACATCAAGGAGTGGCGAATATGTGCTAGGATCTATGATGACAACACTGGTGGCCAGGAATGAAGAAATCAGTAGCAGAGTTTTTTTCCCAGTGCCTCACTTGTCAGCAAGTGAAGGCACAGCATCAGGTACCAGCAGGCTTGGTTCATCCATTAGAGGTCCTAGAGTGGAAGTGGGACGGGATATCCATGGACTTAGTGACGGGACTTCCATGTACATCCAGGGGTCATGACTCGATTTTGGTGATCATCGACTGACTCACCAAGTCATCCCACTTCCTACCGATTAGAGAGCAGGGTTTAGTAGAGAGCTTGGGAAGCCTCTAAGTGGAAGAGATTTTACGACTACATGGAGTACCCTCAACGATTTTCTCTGATCGAGATGCATGTTTTACTTCCCAGCTATGGAAGGGGTTGCCAGAGGCTTTCAGGACGCAGCTTCATTTGAGCACCGTCTACTATCCTCAGACAGATGGTCAGACTGATCAGACCATTTAGACCCTCGAGGACATGTTGTGTGCTTGTGTCCTCAACTTTGGTTATAGCTGGGAGGATCACTTGACTTTGGTGAAGTTTTCTTACAAAAACATCTATCACTCCACAATTTGGATGGAACCTTTCGAGGCGTTGTACGGGCGACCTTGAAGATCACCTTTGTGATGGACAGACCCAGGGGAGTCAACACTAGTGGGACCAGAGATGGTACAGGCTACCACAGAGAAATTGCAGATCATATAGGAGCGAATTAAGACTACACAGAGCAGGCATAAGTCTTATGCTGATAGGAGACGGAGACCTCTGTAGTTTGAGGATGGAGACCACATCTTTTTAAGGGTCTCACCTTGATGAGGTTTCCAGAGATTTAGTTGAGGCGGAAATTTATCTCTGATATTCATTGGACCTTTTCAGGTCCTTAGCAGAGTTGGCGAGGTGGCTTACCGCTTAACTCTTCCACCTCAGTTGCACCTGGTGCATGAAGCCTTCCACGTATCCCAGCTAAGGAGATACGTGCACGACCCTTCTCACATCATCAACCATGGCGATATAGATGTTGATGATGGATCAATTTTTACGAAGGTTCCAGTAGAGATTTAGGATCTATAGGAGTGGGTCCTTCGTGGATGGTCAATACCTCTGGAGTGGACTCTTTGGTAGAACGGGAACCTCCAAGAGAGAACATGGGAGCGGGAGGCTCAGATGTGTGCACAGTTCTCCCCACTTGTTTACCTAGTTTGAGTTGTGGCTTACGGGGACATAAATCCCTGAGGTGTGGAGAATGTAAAGACCCAAAATTTCTAAGTAATTTTTTTTAAATAAATGGAAATTTTATGAGTCCATGAGAATTTACGGTGCATGATTCCGAGGCCCGGAGTGCCCGGAATGAATTTCTGAACATTTGTTTCAGTTACGTTCAGTAAACTTGTGAGTGGGTTTTTCTAACTTTTAAACCAATGCTCGAAATTAAAATCTTATGGTACGGTTGAACTCGCAGTGCTGGTATTTTCTTAAGAATACATTCACCTCGACGGAAGTTGGTTGAGGTTGAAAGTTATTTTTTGGGTTTTTCGTGAAAAGAATAAAATAAAATAAAGTGTGTAACATTTTATTTTATTTTATTTGGAAACTCCCATATGGAAGCTTCATAGGTGGGGACCACTTGAATTAACCTCCCATGAGAGGTTATGGTGGTGGGGACCACCCGAGGCTTAAACCTATTGAACTACCCTTTTAATGAGGGAGAAACCTCTCAACTCCCTCTTTAATGTGGAGGAGCCTCTTGATCTTCCTCCACATTAATTGTGCCAACACCATACATTAATTTGTGCCAAAAAACTAAATAATAGATATCATAATCTGTTATCTTGGGCTACCTTTTCATTTTGGTGGAATTGGAGAAAAGTCTTGGAAAATGAGAGAGCGTTGGAGAACTTGGTAGAAAGCTCTCCAATGAAGAATGTCGACCTTGACTTCGACTTTCTTCCTCGGGACATCCTCCAATGTGGTATGTCTTCAATCAACGACCATCTTCCCCTCACCAACGACATCATCTTCTCCCTCATGATCTCCGTCAATGAATCAAACGAGGTGGGGGTTTATTATTAAATTCTTGAATTCTCTCGATTAACTTCCTCATTCTTGGAAAGCATGGAGAATGTGGACCAACCAAAACAAGTTGATCCACGATTCATATTAAATTGAAGATTTTTCCATTCTTAACTCTTGTTTTTTTTTGAGCTGCTTGCTACCACTCTAACGTAGAGGGTGCGGGCCAAACAAACATGGCCCAACCCCTCTTTAGTTCTTCCTTATTGTGTTCCTTGTGATGGAAGAAAGTGGCTAACACCATGATGACGAACGAAGAGGGAGACCAGCTAAACCGGCTACCGGCTAAACTGGTTGCTGGCTAAACCGGTCGTTGGTGAAGGCACGACACCCTACCGCCCTGTGGCCTCCGTGCCCCATGACGCTCTGTTGTCCGCGGACACCACTTCCCCATGGCCATCCACGCCCCGCGGCCTCCGCCGCTCGGCACCGTCCATAGCTGAGCCCACCCAAGTCTTCGCTGTTGTCTGAGCTTCCACCGCAGATCTGAGTCGCCACCGATGCCTGACCCACCACCGCCGCCACTGGGTTGAGCCGCCGCTATCGTCTGAGCCACCACCACAGGGTCGAGCCACCACCGCCATCTGGGCTGAGTCATCGTCGTCGTCCGAGCCGCTGCCACCGTCGGGGCTGAGTCGTCGTCGCCGTCTGAGCCGCCGCCACCATCTGAGCTGAGTCGTCCCCGCCATTCGGGCTGAGTCTCTACCCTTCCAACCAAACCGCCCTGGCCAAGCTGCCTCATGGCCTCGTTCCCTCGGGCACCCTTCGCGACCTCGTGGCCAGACACAGCCCTTCGCATCCCCTTGCGGCCTGCTAGGCTGGACCCAGCAGGCCAGGTAGAACCCAATGGGCCGGGCTAGACCCAGCGGGTCAGGTCGAGTTGACCCAAACCAGGTCGGCCTAGGCTGGGTCGGGTTGGGTCGGTTTGACAGGGTTGGACCGGACCCGGACCCACTATAACCCATTTACATTCTTTTGACCATAACTTTGGCACCGGACATCCGTTTAACGAACCATCAGTGGAGTTGGAAATCATGGAGCGTGACAATACCTTTGAGTATACCACACTGTAGATTTTGGTTAAGATGGGGTATGGTGAGGTTAGATCAAGCACGAATCCAACCGGGCCCCCATGACTAAAAGTCTAATAACTCACAGACCGGGAATTCGATTGATGTGTTGTATATTGCGTTGAGACCCCTATGACATAGCGAACCATTGAGATACTACTTCTTGGGACATCATGGAAGTTGGGAAATCGAATAGTGGCTTGGGGAGAGGAATCTCCGGAAAACGAGAAAGCCTAGTGCAGAAACCCATTAGTTCGTTATGACTAGAAGAGTGCTCCTAGCGAACCTGTGTGGGTCAGCTCCTAGCGAACCTATAAGGGTAAGATCTTATATATATTGTGTGGGTCAGCTCCAGTGATCCTGTGTGGGTCAGATCCTAGCAAATCCTATGTGGTTCAGCTCCTAGAGATCCTATGTAGGTCAGCTCCAGTGATCCTATGTGGGTCAGCTCCTAGAGATCCTGTGTGGGTCAGCTCCAGCGATCCTGTGTGGGTGAGCTCCTAGCGATCCTGTGTAGGTGAGCTCCAGCGATCCTCTGTGGGTCACCTCATAGAGATCCTATGTGGGTCATCTCCTAGCGATCCTATGTAGGTCAGCTCCCAGCGATCCTGTTTGGGTCATCTCCAGCAATCATGTGTGGGTCAGCTCCTAGCGATTTTATGTAGGTTAGCAACAGAGACTTTTAATGGAGTAAGATGATTTAGTAGTTACATCTAATCATCTCTACTAATGTACCTAAAGATATACCTTGTGTGAGCTGAGTCAGTACCTCAGTGTTTTCCTCATGATTGAGATTGATTACTTGAAAACTTAGGTATATGTATGGGCATATACCTAAGTAGGGTTATCTATTGACTTCATACTTTTTGGTTTATCCTTGGTGGATTTTGTTAGACCTTAATGGTCTTGGGGTCCCAACTGAGTATCGTTATACTCACCCCTACACGGGTTATTCCCGCACCATGTTGTGTTGGATGCAGATGACGGACAGCACTAACTGAGGACGAGGGTACCAGGACTGGAGGTAGCTCAAAGGTGGAACTAAAGGAGGCATACCACAGAGACGACTATTCAAGAGTTGTACCTACCCTTCAGGTAGGATCCTTAGCGGGTGATCATAGAAGATGTTCCAGTTTACTTGTAATTTCATTTGTCTTGTACTTTCCAGTTTTTCCTTGTACTTTCAAATTGGGCTTGTATTATGGCCCCTATTCACTTACTGTACTCACTTGTTAACTATGCAGTTTACTTGAGTTTTTATCTTGTTGTGTTCTTGGTTGTGTGTGTTGCAAGTTATAAAGGCAATGTGTTCCCAGTTTTACGGAATACGCCTTCAGTGCTAGTTGACAGCCCCTGGCCTATGGAAGGCAGGCTTGGGGTAGTCACGACACAAGCCCTGGGGGATGGGTCGTGACAGTGCAACATGGTTTTCACATTCTAAACATGTGAATAACCTCATCATATATTCCCTTAATTAACATAAATCCTTTCGGAAAACATACATGCTTCCTTATTCTAATGATTATTGTAAATATTCTTTAAATCCAAGAAGTTATAAACTTCATCCCTGATGGCATTGAATACTTTGTCAACAAACATTTTTAGGGTAACTTGTACCATCTAATTTACTTATTTATATCTAAAATATCTTTATCCAAACCTCATTATCTCAATGTTAATCATTAATTAAGGGTTGCCTTCCCTTAATCAAAATATCCCATTTCCATGAAATCACTTTTCTGTGTCTTTATCACCATTCAACATGTCCTTTTCAATCCTTAATGAAAAATTATACTAAAAATACTTATACATTTCATGATTCATTTAACATAATCTCTAAATTCCAAAACATAAATACAAAATTCATCCCACATTTTTCTTAAGAAATTACCCCGGATTCATCAATTTATTCTTTAATACCTCTTTCCTAGAATATGAAATATGAATCTTGTATTCAGGTTCCTTGTAGAGACCCAAATCCTGATGTACATGGTCATTACATTACTTTTACGGAATACTTAAAACATAACAAAAATAGACACACAAGGACCGTAATAGTTTAGTGTCTTTGGAAACTCGGAATATAAACTTCTAATCATGTTGAAATATCTTCAACATCTCCCATAACGATCTTCCCCTTTTTTTTTCCTTACCTAAAACCTTTCTTTATTTCTTGGGGAAAATAAAACATAAAAAGGGTGAGCTCAAATGCTCAGTAAGGGTAAACATAGATAACATAAAACAATCCATAAACATTTGGAAGCAAAAACTTGAACATGAAATTTAAACATCAAAATCTAGAGCAAAGACATAAATCGTGGAAGTACGTAAGGCATATATCATAATGGAACATCAATTATGATAAAATATAATGGGAATAAAACATGTAATTGTGGAAACCATTCAGCACATGTTATGATTTCCATAGTAGACAATCCATTGCTGCCAAGACCATCTTAGTGGACAAAGTCCCTTTCTGAATCGAGTTCACTCCTCGTTTCAGTCCTGTAACACTGAACCGGATTAACTTACCATTCCAGCCATGTCTATCTCATGAGATATAAATCTTTACCCAATGAATTGGAGGGATATATAGGTCCCACCCATCTAATAATGAAATCATTCTTACTTGTGCCACAAAATAAACATACATCATTCATAATAACCCAATGAATAGAATGGGTTTCATAAACATCATCCCATCATCACATAATCCATATAAAAGAAATGGATATCATTTCATAATAATAAAAGTGAAACCATGTAAATAATAGTGAAATTATACTTGAATCATACACATATTAAATAATGTCATTTTAGATGGAAAATGGTTTTGATAAAACACTTGAAATGAATTCTTGAGGAAAATATCCTTTCTTCTTTAAAATCATTTTCTTTTCACAAAATGTCATGAATTTTTTAAAGAAAAGTATTTTGTTGAAAATAGTCATGAAATATTTTGGAGGAATATTCATGAAAATAAGGCTTTATAAAACCGTCAAAATCCTTTCATGTCGTATAAGTTTAAAAAAACATTTTTCTCGTACTTTTGCCGGAAAAGTCAAAAAAATACCTCGTAACGTAAACAAAAGAAATATTCCTTACATACCATGTAGTAAAAGTCAAAAATTGGTAAAAAGTAATTTAAACATACATGAAAACATTTCTAGACAACATGTACATGGATGATAAAAATAACCACAGTAAATACTTACGAATAAACAATCTCGGATAAAAACGAGATTGGAAAAGATATCCCTTACCTTAGGTCTGATATGCTTCGTATGTATCTAAACCTCCTGTATAATGATTTAAATAATGTCATTGACTTATTAAAGAATCATATTCTTTGTTATGATATCATATATGGTTCACTTATGACTTTATATTACCCGTTCTTTTGTAAATTCTATGTTAAAGAGTGTTTTGGGTAAAATCGTTTCATTTGTCGTCTGTGTTTTGACTTGTAATTATTCATATGATTACTTAGATAATGAATACTTAATTCCAGAATATAATACATGATTTATATATAATATATATTCATAATATACATATATATAATAGATCGATAAATGGAAATAAATACACCGTTCATGGAGACGGTAGGTCGTACGTACGCATGAACGCTGTTTTCGTTTCCTTATTGAATTGAATGGAATTAAGTGGATGACATACATATATATATATAAATAAATCCAGTATCATTATTATGTCATATATTTCATGATTACTTATTATATATACTTTATAATCATTTATGAATTATTAATCATTGAGAATGAATCTCATCGCGTCGTGGAGACGGTAGTCCGTACGTACGCACGAGCGATGATATCATTCCCATAATTATTCAATTGAATTGGAGTGGATTATAAAATATATCATAATCAGTATGATGTTATAATAACTATGTATAGTTATTCTTTACACCATTATACCCATCCAAGTAAGGTGTGTTGGAAAAAACAGATTACGCCACGGCGTGGAGACGGTATTCCGTACGTACGCACGCGCGGTGATTTCGTTTTCTGTAGGATGGATAGAAGGTTAAATGGGGTTGTTTAATATTTATAATAACATATCAGTATATTAGTTATACTTATGTCATTACTTTATAATGAAACAACTAAATAATAATAAGTTGAAGAAGAAAGAAGCTTGAAAGAATCGGTAGAAGAAATTACCTCTTCTTCGATGCACCTCCTTTAAAATTCTTATTAAGGCACTAGGGTTGGACTTTTGAGAAGACCAGTACCTCTATAAGGTTTATAGGGAAGTGGGTAAGTGAAATTGGAAGAGTTTTGACGAGCATCAAGGCTCAAAATGGTGTGAGGAATAGAGGGAGGAGGTGCCCTTTTATAAGGGAGGAGAGGGGCACCTTTGGAAAAACTAAAAATATTATTTTATTATAAAGTCAAATTTGGTTTTTAATAGCTTTAAATTGATTTATTTAGAATCTAAGGTGGGGATGGGTCGAAATACTCTCATCCAATAGAATTTAGAAAAGTTTAGGTTACTATTTTAACCTTATCATTTAGATTTAACTTTAAGTTAAATAATTTTTCTTTTACCGTGTCTTCTTGTTTTCTTACAATACAAGGTTAATAAACATACTATAACAAGCCAAAAGAACCCAAAGTTCTTTATTATTAATATATATAACCTTATCTAAGTAATTTGTCCAAAACTTATAATTTTAGGAATAAAATAACAATTAATAATATAATATTTGTTTTAAAAACTATTTAATGTCAATTTTGACACTATTTGGTAATTCGTTTTTGTGAAACTCCTAACAGAATGATTAGTTCGAAAAAAGTTAACTAAATCACTAATAACATGTCATATTAACCTATAAAATTTGTTTAATTCATAAAAAGTCTCAAATTAAATTTATCTGAGTATTTATAATATCAATTATGTTAATATTTAATTAATAGGATAATTACTGCATCATCATTGTGTCATAAATAAATTAAATTATTTAATGTCTAAAAATTATAAATAAAATACCATTATTTAGGAACTATTTTTATATTTATAATTAATATTTATAGTCTAATTTATCTTATGTATAACCCTATATTAAAAATGTTTTAGTTATTAAACATTGATTTTAACTATTTTAACTATTCTTTAGATAAAATAATATTAAATGTCCTAATCTAATCCAAGTGGGCCTAAATGGTCATATTTTATTTCTAAGGTTGTTTTTGGTTGAATTAAACTTATCCAATAGAATTAGGACATGTGTTAGGGTAATAATAATATCATTTTTACCCTTAATTACCCTATTTACTTTTAACTGTGGTAAAAAAAGTAAAAAGTTATTATTCACCAAAAATTATTTTCATCTCATTGAACCGAATTTTAGTCCTTGATATTAACCCTATCTCTCGGATTTTCGAAATTCCACTCACAGAAGCGGTAAAATTAGGTTTTATGTGAATTTGCAAATTCTCCTAGGAGATGGGTAAAAGACGGTGAAAAGTTCAATAAAATTTTTATATATCTAAAATTATTCTAAAATGACTCCAATGAATTAATTTGAACTTATATAAGTATTATGTATCAATTTTGACCTAAAATAAATTTAAATAAAATAAATAATTATTTAAATAAAAAGTCGGTTTTTAAATAGTAACCCAGTGATTTCACTATTCATTGAAAATTCAAAGTTTTCAGAAAAATACCAAAATTTCACCCTATGATAATTTCGATATTCCGAATCCAAAAATGAAGTCCATTTTAAAAGTTAAAATTTACAAAATTTCAAAAAGTGGTTATTACTATTCATAATGGCTAGTTTTAATAATATTTTAATAGCATATCGTTGTTTAGTGAAACTCGGTATTGCATACAACACACGCTATCGTGGAAGGTCGCGATTGCGTGTAATGCAAGCCAAGTCAAGGATGTGTGTAGTGCAAGATCCTTTTGGTGTAGCGTATAACACAATACATCAATAAAATTAAAAAGAATATTTTTCATAAAATCTCGTGGTGTTACATTCTACCCCCCTTAAAATGAATTTCACCCTCGAAATTCAACGGGGTTATAAATGGTTTACTACTTGAAAGCTTCTTTAATAGAAACCCACATCGTAAAAAGGAATACCAAAACTAATCTTTAAAAACTAAAGTATGAAATGTAATGGTTACCCAAATTAACTAATCAATGGGTTTCCACATAGGTGAAAATATGGATATGGAAGAGAAATCTAACCATCATGCTCTGATGGAGAGTGGTAGAGAACATGGTTATGGAAAAGATAGTAATCACAAAGCCATAGATTTGTGATGATCTAAGGTACCATCTGATTAATCGGATATAAGGGCACTAGGAAAACATTTTTTGTTTTCAATATCATTTCCTTAAAGTTGAAAATTTTGAATTAGAAGAAATACTTGCTTGATTTTGGTACAATCTCACTGTTGTTCGTGCTTTGAAAAATTTCCACTTCATCTCTTAAATAAATGAAGTTGAATTTGTTATTCGTGAAGTGTTAACAGATCATGTGATAGAATGATGGGTCATTCCATCTGTTTCAAACAAAAGGTTAGAAAAAGTTATCAAATATACATAAGTCCATCTATGGTGAGGTTAATCATACACGATTCCAAAAATGAACTTACACTTCATATATCATACCACTTAATAAAATAAAACTAGTTTCTACTAACCAGGGACTTCCTGTAGCCCAGTGGTAGGCGATAAAGGCCAGTCGCACTTCGGTTGTGGGTTCGATTCCCACAGCCTTGTCCGACGCGATGGGCTGTCACCCGTCCTGTAGGTTTTCCTTTTTATAAAACTACATTACTACAACATCCCATCAATAATATCGAAAAAAGTTCTATCCTTAAACAATACTAACTTATGTCCAACATAATCCATTCCAATCTTTAGGCTTTTCTAAAATACTTCGGTCTAAGCTCATAGTATAAAGAAAACAATTACTAGAAATTTTATCTACAAATAATGTGAATAAAATCATTTATCCCACATATATCATAAGATATATATTTTTGGTTGCATTCCAAACACATGAATACCTTAGTCATATATTCTCTTGAAACATAAATTACCATAGAACCTTAGTGAAAACATTAATACTGTCAAAAGGTAACTCTTTCCACATACCAAAATCCCAAAAAAATCTATATGATCAAACCATAATATCACTTAGTCCTTATATCAGTCATGAGCTCATGAATACAATCAAACATCTCATTATCTTCTTATCCATTAATTATGCGCATATCATCTACTTTCCAAAAATATCTGAATAACCTTCCATGGTTACCGGTACCATTCAACATATACTTTAAAATACTTTAGGAAAAACAATAGTGTAAAAATCCTTAGATGATTCTTTATTCCATAGTACCATACATTATTCTTTATAAACATACAATCATTCCACTAACTTCTTAAACCACTGACTGAGCTTCATTATTTCTTTCATCTCATATTTCATTTGTAGTCTCTTCATCATCATCCACATAAATACTAATCATATGACCATGCTGATTCTCTTCATGAGATTTTACCTTAGGGAATTGGTTTGCATAGTGACCATACATTCCACATTTAAAACATCTAATCATTGTTGATGTCGTAGAAATACCATTATCCTTGTCCATGGTGTTAACTGAACCTTTTCCTTTGCACATACTGTCTTTGTGTCCTTCTTTTCTACACCCAAAGAATCTTCCAGATCCTTTGAAACAATATCCCCAATGCCTCTTCCCACATGATTTACATGAGGGAAATTGAAATTTCTTTCCTCTATGATCATCATGAAACTCCATCTTTCTCTTATTATCTGAGTCGGGAAACTTACCAAAGTTTAGATTATTGATCATATTATGTGATTGCTGATTAGTCATAATAACGATGTTTGGACTTCCAAATCCCGTTTCATTTGGTTTCTTATGAAGAATATCATTCCAGTGTTCGTCATATCATCCATTATCGTGAATATTCCTGTTTCCAGCCATTTTCTAAAACCCAAAAAGAATAGTGTGAGAGGAAAAAATCATGCTAGAGAAAACAACATAGTAAAGAGGGAGTTCCCTCAATATCTAACATCTTAGGTTAAATTCTAAGATCGTTACCGTAGTTCTAGGACTATATCCTATACGTATACTTATCCTTAGGGACATCCCTAGACATACCTTAGAAATATCTCTAGGGATCTCACTAACGTTTTCGTAACCTAGTTTCCAAAGGTTGACTAAACCTTTCCTATGATACCAACTGTAGAGACCCAAATCCTGACGTACATGGTCATTACATTACTTTTGCGGAATACTTAATACATAACAAAAACATACAAACAAGGACCGTAATAGTTTAGTGTCTTTGGAAACTCAGAATATAAACTTTTAATCATGTTGAAATATCTTCAACATCTCCCATAACGATCTTTCCCTTTTTGTTTCTTTACCTAAAACCTTTCATTATTTCCTGGGGAAAATAAAAAATAAAAATTGTGAGCTCAAATTCTCAGTAAGGGCGAACATAGATAACATAAAACAATCCATAAACATTTGGAAGCAAAAACTTGAACATGAAATTTAAACATCAAAATCTTGAGCAAAGACATAAATCGTGTAAGTACGTAAGGAATATATCATAATGGAACATAAAATATGATAAAATATAATGGGAATAAAACATGTAATTGTGGAAACCATTTATAACATGTTATGATTTCCATAGTAGCCAAGGCATTGCTGCCAAGACCATCTTAGTGGACAAAGTCCCTTTCTGAATCGAGTTCACTCCTCGTTTCAGTCCTGTAACACTGAACCAGATTAACTTACCATTCCATCCATGTCTATCTCATGAGATATAAATCTTTACCCAATGCATTATAGGGAGATATAGGTCCCACCCATCTCATAATAAAATCATTCTTACTTGTGCCACAAAATAAACATACATCATTCATAATAACCCAACGAATAGAATGGGTTTTATAAACATCATCACATCATCACATAATCCATATAAAAGAAATGGATATCATTTCATAATAAGAAAAGTGAAACCATGTAAATCATAGTGACATTATACTTGAAACATACACATATGAAATAATTTCATTTTATATGGAAAATGGTTTTGATAAAACACTTGAAATGAATTCTTGAGGAAAATATCCTTTCTTCTTTAAAATCATTTTCTTTTCACAAAATGTCATGCATTTTTAAAATAAAATTATTTTTTTGAAAATAGTCATGAAATATTTTGGAGGAATCTTCATGAAAATAAGGCTTTATAAAACCGTAAAAATCATTTCATGCCGTATAAGTTAAAAAAACATTATTCTCGTACTTTAGCCGGAAAAGTCAAAAAAATACCTCGTAACGTAAACAAAAGAAATATTCCTTACATACCATGTATTAAAAGTCAAAAATGGGTAAAAATGACTTTAAACATACATGAAAACATTTCTAGAAAACATGTACATGGATGATAACAATAACCCCAGTAAATACTTACGAATAAACAATCTCGGATAAAAATGAGATTGGAAAGAATATCCCTTACCTTAGGTCTGATATTCTTCATACGTATACGAACCTCCTGTATGATGATTTAAATAATGTCATTGACTTATTATAGAATCATATTCATTGTTATGATATCATATACGGTTCACTTATGACTTTATATTACATGTTCTTTTGTAAATTCCATGTTAAAGAGCGTTTTGGGTAAAATCGTTTCATTTGTCGTCCGTGTTTTGACTTGTAATTATTCATATGATTACTTAGATCATGATTACTTAATTTCAGAATATAATACATGATTTATATATAATATATATTCAGATTATACATATATATATTACATCGATAAATGGAAAGAAATACACCGTTCATGGAGACGGTAGGCCGTACGTACGCATGAATGCTGTTTTCGTTTCCTTATTGAATTGAATGGAATTAAGTGGATTGCCATACATATATATATATATATATAAATCCAGTATAATTATTATGTCATATATTTCATGATTACTTATTATATATACTTTATAATCATTTATGAATGATTAATCATTGAGAATGAATCTCATCGCATCGTGGAGACGGTGGTCCGTATGTACGCACGAGCGATGATATCATTCCCATAATTATTGAATTGAATTTGAGTGGATGATAAAATATATCAGAATCAGTATGATGTTATAATAACTATGTACAGTTATTCTTTACACCATTATACCCATCCAAGTAAGGTGGTGTTGGAAAAATAGATTACACCACGGCGTTGAGACGGTATTCCGTACGTACGCACGTGCAGTGATTTTGTTTTCTGTAGGATGTATAGAAGGTGAAATGGGGTTTTTTCATATTTATAATAACATATCAGTATATTAGTGATACTTATGTCATTACTTTATAATGAAAAAACTAAATAAGAAGAAGTTGAAGAAGAAAGAAGCTTGAAAGAATCGGTAGAAGAAATTACCTCTTCTTCGACGCACCTCCTTTAAACTTCTTCTTAGGGCACTAGGGTTGGTATTTTTGAGAAGACCAGTACCTCTATAAGGTTTATAGGGAAGTGAGGAAGTGAAATGGGCAGAGTTTGGCCGAGCTTCAAGGCTCAAAATGGTGTGAGGAAGAGAGGGAGGAGGTTCCCTTTTATAAGGGAGGAGAGGGGCACCTTTGGAAAAACTACAACAATTATTTTATTATAATGTCATATTCGGTTTTTAATAGCTCCAAATTTATTTATTTAGAATATAAGATGGGTATGGGTAGAAAAAATCTCATAAAATAGAATTTAGACAAGTTTAGGTTTCTATTTTAACCTTTCATTTAGATTTAACTTTAAGTTAAATAATTTTTCTTTTACCGTGTCTTCTTGTTTTCTTACATTATAAGGTTAATAAACTTTCTATAAAAATACAAAATAACCCCAATATGTTTATTATTAATATATATAACCTTATCTAAGTCATGTGGCTGAACCTTAGATTTTTAGGAATAAAATAACAATTAATAATATAATATTTGTTTTAAAAACTTTTTTATGTCAATTTTGACACTATTTGGTAATTGATTTTTGTGAAAATTCTAATAGAATGATTAGTTAGAAAAAAGTTAACTAAATCAATAATAACATGTCATATTAACCTATAAAATTTGTGGAATTCATAAAAAGTCTCAAATTAAATTTATTGGAGTATTTATAACATCCATTATGTTAATATTTCATTAATAGGATAATTACTGCATCATCATTGTGTCATAAATAAATTAAATTATTTAATGTCTAAAAATTATAAATAAAATACCATTATTTAGGAAATTGTTTTATATTTATAATGAATATTTATAGTAGAATTTATTTTATGTATAACTCTATATTAAAAATGTTTTAGTTATTAAACATTGATTTTAACTATTTTAACTATTCTTTAAATAAAATAATATTAAATGTCCTAATCTAATCCAAGTGGTCCTAAATGGTCATATTTTTTTCCTAAGGTTGTTTTCTGTCGAATTACACTTATCCAATAGAATTAGGACATGTGTTAGGGTAACAATAATATCATTTTTACCCTTAATTACCCTATTTACTTTTAACCGTGGTAAAAAAAAGTAAAAAGTTATTGTTCACCAAAAATTATTTTCATCTCATTGAACCACATTTTAGTCCTTGATATTAACTGTGTCTCTCGGATTTTCGTAATTCCACTCACATAAGCGGTAAAATTAAGTTTTATGTTAATTTTCAAATTCTCCTAGGAGATGGGTAAAAGACGGTGAAAAGTTCAATAAAATTTTTATATATCTAAAATTATTATAAAATGACTCCAATGAATTACTTTGAACTTATATAAGTATTATGTATCAATTTTGACCTAAAATAAATTTAAATAAAATAAATAATTATTTAAATAAAATGTCGGTTTTTAAATAGTAAACCAGTGATTTCACTATTCATCGAAAATTGAACGTTTTCAGAAAAATACCAAAATTTCACCCTAGGCTAATTCTGATATTCCGAATCCAAAAATGAAGTCCATTTTGAACGATGAAATTTAAAAAACTTCAAAAAGTGGTTATTACTATTCATAACGGCTAGTTTTAATAATATTTTAATAGCATATCATTGTTTAGTGAAACTCAGTATTACGTACAACACACGCTATCGTGGAAGGTCACGATTGTGTGTAATGAAAGCCAAGTCAGATTTTCGTGTAGTGAAAGATCCTTTTGGTATAGAGTACAACACAAGACATCAATAAAATTAAAAAGAATATTTTTCATAAAATCTTGGGGTGTTACATTCCTCAACTTCAATATAATCATGCTTCTTATGTTTAATGTAAACAATACCGGATGAATATGATATACCTTTCCCATTTCATTTGCAGCCTCTATAAATTTAGAAGTATAACCAATACTCGTACCACCTTCTGGATTCTCTTTATAATATTTACACTTGAGAAATTGATTTGAATAATGCCCATACTTTCCACATCTAAAAAATTAAATACTAACCATGTTCCTTATAGTTAAATCCATTGACTATAATCATACAGGATAGTGTGAGAAACATTTTTCATATTGGGAAAATACAACAAAACACCCATATAACAGTGTCGGCATTTATCAATGCTCGAAAAATTTGCTGATAAAGTCAATATTTATCAGCTCTAAAATAAGCATTGATAAAGGTCACCCTTTATTAGCACTGATAAAAGGTAACATTTATCAGGGATTTATTTTAACGCTGATAAAGAAAACCTTTATCAGCACTTTATTTTTTACTCTGATAAAAGGTGCCTTTTATCGACACGTTTTTAGCACTGATAAAAGTTTCCATTTATCAATGCTTTTTTACCATTGATAAAGATCTAGAATAAAATGAAAAATTAAACAAATAAAAATAAAATGATTAAATTAAGAAAAATATGAAACATTTTATTAATTAAATAATTTTTGATAAAAATGAATAAATTTAATATACATATATATTGATTATAAATATTAATAAATACTATATAATAAATATAGATATATAAAATGAATAAGTATTGTATATATATAATGTTAATTAAAAACATATGAATATATTATTCATTTTTAATGTTGTTTGATTTTTTCAATTTAACCTATATCAAATGTTGAGTGTTTCATTTATTTCACGTACATATATATATTTATATGTTAATTCATTTTTATACACAAACTCACACACCAATATATTTATACAGTATATAGAGACACATACACCTAATATCTATGTAATTTATTCAAATTTTAGTATATTTTAGAATTTCATTATAACATGATACATTTAATATATATTATGTTTTTAATCATTCAATTTTATTTATTTATTTTTAATACTAACATTAGGGTATTAACTTTTAATATTTTTTATTTTTTATTTTATTTTTAAATTTGATCATTTTATATTATTTATTTATATTTATTTATTTACTATGTTTTAGTATTTTCAATATGTATTCACCCGCTTTAATATATATATATATATATTTATATATCCATATATTTTAATAACTTATATTTAATTAATAAAACTTATCCATTTTTTCAATATTTTTAAAGTGTACTCATTTTGAATTATTCAATTTAACTCATTTTTTAAATGCATGTATTTAAGATTATATATGCATTAATAATGTTAAAAACATATTTTTAAATAAATATTTATAAATAAATATATCTATAAATGGAAATTTACTATATTTATAATTATTATAAATAATTAATTATTTTTTTAATAAGTAATTATATAATTATTTAAAAATAATTATATATATTTAAATAATTATAAAATTATAATAAATTTATTTAAATAATTATAAAATTATAATAAATTTATTTAAATAATTATAATTATAAAACTTTTATCAATGATTTTTAGTGCTGATAAAGCTCAAGATTTATCAATGCTAAAAAAGCGCTGGTAAATATTCATTTTATCAGCACTTATAAATTTAGCACTGATAAAAGGGATCTTTATCAGTGATTTTTTGAAAGAATTGTGAAAAGTGTTCCTGGTCTATTTAAAAAAACCCTAACCACGACTCAGTCACTTGAGATTCTCAAGTTCTCGCAGAACTCCTCTACTGTCGGTGTGACTCCTTACGTTCCCTCAGATTAATCAAGGCTATAATAAAATATATATTATTTTATACTTTTATTCTATCATTGTTTAATGTCATGGGTTCCTTGTTTTGAATTTTTTTCATTGTTCTTAACCATGGAGAACCCTACATCTCTTATCCTTTCTACTGAAGTAAAATAAGTTGTTTTATTTCATCATTTTCCTCCATAAACAATGGTTTCGAAGAGAGATGAGGATGTTTTGATATGGTAAGGTTAGTCAACATATGTGTATGAGCCTGTATGGTTAAATAAAATAAATTTTTTCCCAAACGCTAATATAAATTTGATGTTATCTTTATAGAATGATAAAATTGAGTTGAGTTAAAAATTGAAGAGGTTAACCCATTTCCCAAACATGTTATCTATATCCCTTAGCATTGACACATTACTTTGGATAGTTTGCAAAAAATGGTATCTGAGCATAGGTTTTTCAGAGTTCCTAAGCTTCAAATTGCACTTTTTTATTTTAATAGTAAGGTTAGTGTGGAGTTAAGTTGTCAGAACTTGATAGGTACATGCGAGGGAGAGTTTCACGAACTCTCTTCCATTTAGAGAAGTGATTTTTCAAGGAACTTTGGTATTGAGTCTTGGAATTGGATTAATATTTTGACTAGTTTGATGTGTTTGATATGAGAATTTATATTTAAATTTACAATGATTTTTAATTGATTTTGGGATGTGGTTGAGCTTGGGGTGATAGTGTATGAAGAGATGGATCTACACGGCTAATCTATGTGGTTTATCCAACCATGTGGAGCCCATATGGATAGTTTTAAGGACTCCACTAAAACCAAAAGAAGTTTTTCATTTCGTTTTAGACTTCTTTCAACCACTTTTAATTATTTTATTACTCTTAAAGTGAATTATCACTTGTAGGAGATTAATTAAAGAGGTTTTGGTATTTTTTGACATTATTGAAATGAATTTGATCTAGTGTTATGTAGTATTTTGGAAATTTTAAGTGTTTTTTTGGGTTAAAATGTGTTTTTATTATTTTATAAAAAAATATAGGTTCTTAAATATTTTTAATGGTCTATTTTGAAATTTATTTATTATATCATAAAATGTATTTAAAAAATTGGTTGATTTAATTATGGGTTTTGATAAAAATACTTTCTAAAAAATGTAGATTTTTATGTAAATGATTTAAAATGAACTATCTTTATTTAAAAATATATTTAACTATTAATAAACTCTAAAAATGTTTTTGTTTTATTTTTAATAAAGTGTACTGTTTTAAAACTCTTTATTTAAATTTAGTGATTTTAAATAAAAATAATTTTTACAATTTGTTGATGTTGTGTTTTCTGGGTATTTATGCTTTTGGATTTGTCATGTGGTCTTGGAAGGACTTTTTAGTTTGATATATTGGAAATTAACTAGTTGAGTTCATGTCTTGTGTAATTTAAATTCTTTCTCCTGAAATGCTAAAAGAAATAGTAGATGGTTTTTCTCCTTGGATAACCCTCTTAGTGATTTATCCCTTCATTTATAGGAGACTCATATTGTTTCAATATCTACCCAAACTCTAAATTGATTGGGGAACATAGAACCTTCTTTCTCTTAAACCCCAAATTAGGATAATTATTTTGTAGATGTAGAGTTGGTTGAGGCTTGGAAATCTAGTGGTTAGTTCTTTTATTGATTTTGATAGGTTTTGTTTTCCTTGATGATCCTTATTGTTTGGATATACCCTTCTTCAATTTTGTGGTTGTATTGATGGTCTTAATGAAATTTTAGAATGGGACACATAATTTTTGGTATTTTTTATTTTTTATTGTGGAATGGTGGTTTATTTTTATCAAGTTTGGGTGTATTTTTTGATTTTTTTCTTGACTTATCTTCTCGAGTATCATGCCTCTCTTATTTAGGAGTTTATAGGTAAGAATCGGTAAGAATATATGAAATTTAATCTTCTTATGTGTCTTTATTTTTTTCTAGAATCAATTATAATTTTATATTAAAATAAACATGAATAGAAAATACATAGTGCATTCTAATTTACTTATTATTGATTATTAGGTTTATATAACTTATTAATTGATTGAGTTTATTTAGTAACCCTCTTTATTGATACTATTAGTTAGTTGTTTCATACTTCTATTTAAAAGAATGCTTCTAACGTATTTTAAATTATATATAAAGTATGAAAATACTTATTAAAAAGGAAATGAATAAGAGAGAGGGGTAGGGGTTTCACATTTAATATATATTATTTTGTGCCTATTTATGAAATATTATTTTTTTTAGAAGGGGTAATTATGTGAATCTATACATTAATATAGAATATGTCACCACTCAAACCCCAATATCTCTATAGGAAGGATCCAATGAACATCCTCTGAATGCAATAACTTATATTTATCCTCATGTCCTAGAGGTAATTTTAGATCTACTTCAAGCTATGTGGTATGATTTTCAATAATGGGAAGTATCTATGGTTCCTCTAAGATTTTATAGTAATATATCATAATAATAAATTTAGGATTTCATTGAATATATTTATTTCATTTATAAGAGTAAAAAATATAGATAAATACCGATCATAAGTTGAAAAATTCACCATTTAAATAGATGTGTGTTATTGGATAGATCTTATCGTGGATTAAAAAAATATCCAAAATCAGAAGGTGGGGAATCCTTGAGTAGAAAAAAGTGATTTCTAATGTAGGTGGGGTGAGATTAATTTCTTTAAGACCATTAGAGTGGAGGTATCCCAATTCCTCTTTAATTGAGGATAATTTTTGAGTGATTCCATTAATATGGGTTCCTAGGACACTTTAATCCTTAGACGCTTCATTTTATTCCATATCTTGATGGTGGATTGGAATCCCTCTTTAAAACTAGCCTTCTTCCCATCATTGTGGTTCTAATGTTCATTGATGACATACCTCCTAAACAGTGATGGGAGGAAGGTAAGTTTTAAAGAGGGAATGAGTATCCTAAAATCCATCATCGAGAGATGGAAGGAAATCGAGCATCTAAGGATGGATTAAATAAAGGTATTAAAGGTTAGTTGTACTATAGTATTGAAGTATTATATCTATATTCAAGACAATAACAATTTCCATAAAATATGCATTAAATTGGGGAATTTTATGCATGGAGTGTATTGTATTATTCTTATTCAAGAAAAATTAAATGTTTGACTACTCATGCAGATAATGTCTTCTAAACATGATGATGCTACCAATCCAGAGGAAGAATAAACTTTTGATGATGAAACTGAGGAATTATTAGGGGATCATTAACATATTTATGAAAAAAACAACAATGACACAACATCATAGTTTTGAATTAAATTATCAAGGCAAGAAGTCAGGGTATAAAATTCGAGGTTGGTTGGAATCAATGCAGCCAGCCTATTAACCCCAACAATTCAACGTTCATTAGTTATCTTGGGGTCATAATGAGGATGAATATACCAATTGATAATGACTCATGGAACTGCGTCCTGCCTGTAATAAAGTAAATCCTTTGGAAGGATATAATGGTAATGTTACAATATATTTTCTATATTTAATTGAAAAATAATATATTTAAATGTTGATTTAATTTTCATTATTCCTTGCAGACTTCATTTATTTTACAATATTTCCATAAGAAATTTGCCTTAATGGCTGCTGGAAAATCCCATAGAGTCTTCTATACTCTTCTAACAAAGTTTCATCTTAGGGATGTTGAGGGGAAAATAGATCCCCACCCACCACTTAGTTATACGCACATTATAAAGCAAGAAACATGGAATGATTTCTAAAATTTTATCAATGATAAATCATTTAAGGTAAATTGTGGTCAATAATATATTATTTTTCATTATTTATTTTATCCAACTTGATTCAAAATTGTTAATTTATGAAACAACAAAAGAGTGCCGAAAATAAAGAATGTGCATAAAAACCAATATACCCCTATCACAAAATAAGAATGCGGTATGCTTCATTATATAATAAATTGATATGTGTTTTAAATCAACAATTAAAGTTTAATTATGTGATATAAAAAAACATATATTCCATTGTATATATGCAGATAGATGAATCAAAATCTGACGCCACTTTTATCTCACGTCATGTGCTATGGAAGGAGGCATGTGTAAATAAGGAGGGTATATTAGTTGATGAAAACACAAAAGCAGTATATGATGCATGTGTAAGTATGAAATAATTTTAATTCATTATTATTTATAACAATATTAAACAAAAATAAATATGTTCATATTTTTTTATATAGTTTAGACACAAGAATCGGAAATGACCATACCATAAGAAAAGCATCTTTCAGTAGCTTTGAAGCAGCCTGAACAATATGGTCACATTAGAGGATTAGTTTTTGGAGTCTCTCCTCGAACATATTTCGAGAAGATAAAACCACATGAAGATTCATATAATATTATGAGATGATTGAAAACATAAATAGACTCACTGAAAAATATTATTTTTCAGTCTGTTTTGGCATACCAATGTATAAAAAGGGTCAAAGTGAACTTGCAGTAGAGAAAAGATCCACATATTAACCAATTGATTGCAATATCTTTGAGGATAGTCATTCCCCCAACCACATTCCTTACACAGATTAATCAATTTTTTCATTACTCTTTCTCTTAAATGTGAATCAAACAACTTCTAGTAACTTTATATTACTAAAATTATGTTGGGTATAGTTGTATGTGATTTTTACCTGTTAACACACATGTACCACTGTGTTGTGATGGGTACAATTTATAATATCTTGAGAGACCAGCTACATAATCAACCCCTCCGAAAAAATCACAAGAGAGTGGGTATTGAGGTATCTTGTGAGCTGACTGCTGAGTTTCTTATTCCACTTGATGGTCCAGATATTACAATGGTCGAAGCTGCTATTAGAACTTTTATAGTATGGTCATATAATCTTATAAAGATACATGAGGTAAGTATTTAATAAAATTTTCATATAAAAAACATGTAACAGTTGATGATAAGATTTATATAGTGAGGTATGATATTATAGATGGATAAAGTGGCAGAGAAACAAATGGTTGAATCAAGAAAATCTAGTGAATAGACCAAGAAAAAAAATGACCATTCGAGAGTACCTTCTCCCTTCCAGTTCTAGAGAAACACATATCATCATTACAACTTCCTGTAGAGACAAAATTTAAATATAAAACTATGTCTTAAATTAAATATGAAGAAAACATATATGGATATTCCATAATGGATGTAATTGGTCTCGAAATTCTAACGGACATTCTCAATCATGAATGGTTAGGTGTCTTAGTTATGAATACATACATAAGGTACATTTTCATAATATGTCTATCCAAATAGTGAGATAAATATGTTTATTAAAGTTAATAACTATTCATATTTTGTACATGTTTTTATATTAAAACTATATAAAGTGAAGATCGTGCAAAGAACAATTTGGATTTATTAATCCTTATATCATTTCTATGCTAGAATTTACTTTGAATGAGGAAGAAATTAACCAGAAAAAAGGTGGATTACTCAAGGTGTTTAATAAAAAAGAATCATAAGATAGAAACTTTTTTATTCCTATATTTAAAGGGTAAAACTCTATGCTCTAATCACATAAAATATATTTTTCATTTTTTTTATTACTTAATTATTTTTTAGGAGGCACTGGATACTGATAGTAGTCAATATAAACACCCTGAATATTTATTTTTTGGATTCAATGCGTGGATATGCAACCAACCTACCACACATTATGTGAATTTTGAATATGTAACATGATAAAATCAATATTTTATAGATAAACTTTGAATTATATGTCAATTATATGTTTTAACATTAATTTTTTTATGATAGGTCGATCACTCAATATAGGCTAGATCAGGGCATGGAGTTAGTGTCTAAAAAGATAAAACCTGTGGATTACTAAAAATGGAAACAAATTAAGGTATATATAGAAATATTTAACTATCAAACATTTCAAAACAATTTACTTATTTTAGTTAATTTTTCTACAATTTCTGGAACAAGATAATTAAATCGTTTATGGATATTATGTTTGAACATTTTTGAGAAAAATCATAAAGCATAAAAAGACCAGCATCCCCAAATAGGTAATTTAAAAATATAACTATAATTTGATTAAATATATTTTATAATCATTTGTTTTTCTATATTTTCTAATTACTATCAATATTCCTCACAATAAAGTTACTCAAAAGAAGAAATCAATTTGTTTAGAGATGAGTGGGAAACATACTTTTTGTCAGAATGTATGATGAAAACAAATTTAAGTGATTACCTATTATTTTGTGATATAGTATGATTTATGACCTTCTAAAGATATTTTTTGGTGTGAATAATTAGTGTCATAATACTTATATATTATTTTTGATCTCTTTATCAAAGAGAAGAATAATGGAGGAAATCAATTTTTTAGAAGTGATGACCTGAAAACAATAAATTAATTTGTGAAATTACAGAGGTAGAGGTAGAGGTGGAGGTGGATGAAAAGTTAGAGGTAGAGGAAAAGATATAGTAGAGGCAGAGTCAGAATCAAAGAGCGACATGGAGAAGGAGGCAGAGGTGGAGACCGAGTTGGAGACTGAGGTGGAGGAGGATAAGAAGCACTGGCTTGAAAAAAATAAAATTTTCAAACAATTAACTAGAATATGGATCATACAATGATTTTGTTGGATAAAAATTGTTTAAAAGTTCACACAACACTTTTCACTTAAGATAATATCCATTGCATGTTTTTTTAGTTTAAAATGACATTTTAGTAAAAATCACACATGGCGTACTCAAAAACCGAGGAAACACATTCCAATTGTTTTGATAATTTATGAAAATAATCAATGAGTCATTTGGGACATTTAGGGATTATTCTTTCCTCAATATGATGCATGGTGTGACCGTTGTGACTCTAAGTGCATCTTTTTATTCAAAATTAACATTAATTTTAGTGAAAAAAATAACTAACATACTCAAAACCAAGAAATTTAATTAGGATTAGTTTTTTTACTTTATTAAAATGATCCATATGTCATTTGGGATGTATAGGGATTAGAAACACCTTAATATAATGCACGGTGTGACCTGTATGACCCCAGGTGTGTCTTTTTATTTAAAATTGACATTAATTTTAGTGAAAAAACAACTAACATACTAAAAACCAATAAAATTCATTTTTATTGTTTTGGTACTTTATTAAAATGATCCATATATCATTTGGGTCATGTATGGATTAGTCTCACCTCAATAGAACGCATGGTGTGACAGGTATGACTCCAAGGGCGTGTTTTTATTCAAAATTGACATTAATCTTAGTGAAAAAACAAATAACATACTCAAAACTAAGAAAAATAGTTCATGTTATTTTGGTAATTTATGAAAATAATCCATACATCATTTTTTACATGTAGGGATCATCCTCACCTCAATTTGATGCATGGTGTGACCAGTATGACTCCAAGTGTCTGTTATAAGTTTAAAATTGACATTTTAGTACAAAAAAGTAACACTCACTGAAAAATGAGAAAATGCGCTTGAATTTTCATGATAATTTGGTAAAATGATTCATATTTCATTTATAATGTGTATAAATCGGTCTCATATCAAACCCACACTTGAATGGCTAAAAGTGTGTGTTTCTAGTTTAAAATGACATTTTATTAAAAAAACACGCATGGTGTAATCGAAACTAATAAAATGCATTAATATTGTTTTGATAATTCATTAAAATGATCCATTATTCATTTGGGATTTTTAGGTATCAGTCGCGCCTCAATCTGATGCACGGTGTGACCGGTATGACTCCAAGTGCATCTTTTTATTCAAAGTTGATATTAATTTTAGTAAAAAAAACCATTGACATATTCAAAATCAAGAAAAAGAATTATGATTATTTTGGTAATTTAGTAAAATATTACATATGTCATTTTGGATGTTTATGGATTATCTACACCTCAATCTGATACACGATGTGATCGATGTGACTTCAAGTGTCTGTTATCAATTTAAAATTGATATTTTAATACAAAAAAGTGTCACTCACTAAAAATTGAGAAAACACACTAGGATTGTATTGATAATTTTGGAAAAATATTAATAATTAATTTATGAAGTGTATGAAATAGTCTCGTGTCAAACCCACACATGATTTTACATGTATGTCTTAGAGCACGTGTTTCCAGTTTAAAATGACATTTTAGTGAAAAACACACATTGCTTACTCAAAACTGATGAAACACATTTCGATTCTTTTTTAATAATTGATGAAAATGATACATGAGTCATTTTGGATGTTTATAGATCATGTTTTCCTCAACATGATGTACAATGTGACTGGTATGACTCCAAGTGTGTCTTTTTATTCAAAATTGACATTAATTTTAGTGAAAAAAACAACTGACATACTAAAAACTGAGAAAACACATTCTAATTGTTTTTTTACTTTAGTAAAATGATAAATATTTTATTTGGGACGTTTGGGGATTAGTTTGACCTCAATATAACACATGGTATGACCGGTATGACTCCAAGTACATATTTTTATTCAAATTTGACATTAATTTTAGTGAAAAAAACAACTGACATACTCAAAACTGAGAAAACTCATTTGGGTTGTTTTGGTACTTTAAAAAAATTATCCATACATAATTTTTGATGTTTAAGGATCATTATAACCTTAATATAATGCACTATGTGACCGGTATGACTCTAAGTGTCTGTTATCAGTTTAAAATTGACATTTTAATACAAAAAAGTGTCACTCACTAAAAACCAAGAAAACAAGCTCAGATTATCTTGATAATTTGTGAAAATGATTCATAATTCATTTTTGATGTGTATGAATCAGTCTCATGTAAAACCAACACATGGTTCCACCTTTATGGCTCAAAGTGCGTGTTTCTAGTTTCAAATGATATTTTAGTAAAAAACACACATTATGCACTCAAAACTGATAAACCACATTCCGATTGTTTTTATACTTTACGAAAATTATACATGAGTCATTTGGGACATGTAGAGATTATTTGTTGCATAATCTAACGCATTTTGTGATCGGTATGACTCTAAGTGCATCTTTTTATTCAAAATTAACATTAATTTTAGTGAAAAAAAATAACTGACATACTCAAAACTAAGAAAACACATTTGGATTGTTTTGGTACTTTAGTAAAATGATTCATACATCATTTGGGATGTGTAAGGATACTAAAAATCTCAGTCTGATGCATGATGTGATTGTTATTAGTCCAAATTCATATTTTTATTCAAAATTGACATTAATTTTAGTGAAAAAATAATCATCATACTATATAATAGTGTTTTCCTTTTATTTTATTTGTGTTAGAAAATTTATTTCATTTAAATTCAGTATTTGAATCTTATTTTGGTAATTTATGTTTTTGTTTCTGGTGATGCAGTGTGTTGTTGCAGCACACTACACCTTTTTCTAGTGATGTAGTGTGTTGCAGCATCACACTATAGTTTTAACCTTTATCAGTGCTACTAAATGCACTGATAAAAGTATGATTTATTAGTGCTTTTAAAGGATCTCATAAATCTAGCCTTTATTAGTGCTTATACAAGTGTTGATATAATCTATCTTTTTCAATGATTTTAAATGCACTGATAAATCATTCTACTATCAACACAAATAAAATTGTTGATAAATCATAATTTTAACTACGCTTTGAATAGTGCTGATAAAAGGCCCCATTTATCAGCCCTTTTCAAAGCGCTAATAAATGGTCTATTTATTAGCACTAAATAAAAACACTGATAAATGGTGTATTTTATTAGAACTTTTAAAATCACTAATAAAATTATGATTTATCATCTCTTTTTTTATCTCTAATAAAATCAATGGACTTTTAACCATTCTAAGGTTGGCATCACTTTTCAAGCGCTAATAAAGGTCAATTATAGTGTTGTTAAAGGCGTGTTTTGTAGTAGTGGGATACCATATAATCATGAAAAATTACTTATAAGGTGACTGAATCATGGATCCTACTTATTTAATATATGAAAACATATTTTTATCCGAGGTTATTCATAGATAACTTATATTTAAATCTTTCATGATGGTTTGTGAAGAGTTTGTGAATTTCTAAATCATATCTCCTATGATTGTTAAACTAGGTGTGTACCAAGGACCATTGTCGTGTACCATATTACCCCGATTCAAGCTCGGAACATCTTGTCAAAGTTATCATTCCTAGGTACATCTATTCTAGAGCCACATCCACATTTATTATCGAGATAGGTATGTATTTCTAGGAAACCACTAACTTATTATTTACCGATATTCCAAGACATTTTCAAAAACTTTAACTCATCATTATACTTATCCTTAGTAACTTCCCTTGATATATCCTTCAAAATATACCTAGGGATCACACTAAAGTTTTCTAATCCTAGTTTCTAATGGTTGAATAAACCTTTCATTTGATACCAACTATAGTGACCCATGATTAATATACATGGAAATTACACTATTTTAGATGAATATTAAATACATTACAATAATATATGCCCGAGGACCATAATAGTTTTGTGTCTTTGAAAAATTGGAAACAAAATCCTCTATCCTAGTGAAATATTTTAAACATCACCCATAAATATCTCTACCTTTAGTACTTGTACCTAAAACCATTTTTCATAACCTAAGGAAAGGAAACATAAGAATGGGTGAGCTCTGATGCTCAGTAAAGGTTAATAGTGAAAACATGTAAGCATAAATATAGTCATAGGGGTATGAAAATTTGATCCTGAAAATAAAATATCATACCCTAAATATCAAATATCACAAATAGAAACCATAGAATAAATATTGGTAAATCATAAGACATGAATTATAAGGAAATAAACAACCTAATCTATGAAATCATAACATGGGAATAAAATATGGAATTCTGGGAAACACATAAGTATATAATATTATTTCCATAATATCAATGTAATCACTTCCAAGATCATCTTATTAGTATGTGTTCACTCCCCATACCATCTTGGTAGTCATGGTTCACTCTCATGGCAATATTAGTAGCATGAGTTCACTCCTCATACCATCTTGGTAGTCATGGTTTACTCACATGGCCATCTTGGTAGTCAAGGTTCAATCTCAAGTCCATCTTAGTCTATCTCATAAGATATAAATCTTTAACCAATGCATCGGAGGGAGATATAGGTCCCACCCATTTCATAATTAAATCATACATACATGTTCCACAAGATCATAAATAATCATATCATAATACATGAAATTAAATGGGTATTATAAACATGTAATCATATCACAACCTATGTAAAAAAATATAGGTTTCATAATCATTTCATCATAAACATAACCCATGAAAATAAGAAGGTTTCAAAAAGAATATAACTCTTGAAAGAGAAATTGGTCTCATAAACATCGTACCAACAAAACATAATCCATTTATATAAATAATATGAATGGAAACATTACATTATTTCCTATAAGTGAATGAGTAATATCAACGGATGTCATATTAGAATAAAAATAACATGGGAGGATATTTTGAAAACATTTCTTGAAGAAAATATCCTTTCTTCTTTGAAAAAATCTATTTAAAACAAAAAAACTTTTGAAAACCATTTCCTCTGAAAATACCTTGAATATATAGAAATAATTCTTGAATTTTTTTTAAAAAACTTCTTCCTTGAAAAGTTATAAAATAATCTTGAAAACATTTTGAAAACAATTTTTATTGAAAACTTATAAAAGAAGATAGAAAATGTCTTGAAAAGAATTTTCCTTGAAAAATTTTAAAAGGATCCTAAAAACATTTTGAAAAAAAAAATTATTTGAAAACTTATAAAATAATCTTGAAAACATTTTTAAAACCATTTTCCTTGAAAATTTATAAAATACACTTCAAAACATTTTGAAAACCATTTTCCTTAAAAACTTGTTAAAGGAGCCTGAAAATTTTTTGAATAACTTTTTACTTGAAAACTTATGAAATAAGATTGAAAATGTTTTGAAACCCATTTCTTTGAAAATAATTTTAAAAACACTTTATTAAAAATTAACCTTTTAAATATGAAAATTAAGCTTCACATAAATGATGACAAGTAAATCTGTACATTTCATATGAGGTAAAAAGAACATTCCTTTAATACGGTAAAAAGGGTAGAAAAATGCCTTGTTCATAAAGAAATAAGATTATTCCTTCAAAACATTAGTAAAAGAAAAAAATGGGGAAATTCTATTTTAATTATTATATTATAATAGTATAATGTTCTTGGAAACCCTTTTTAGAAAACATGGTCTTGATGGAACGTAAATTTCTAACTGAAGAGAGGGTAAAGTCGAGCTTTTTTTAAACACATTCTTAACTATATTACATACCAAAGAGTGTAATAATGGGTAAAATACATGAATATATCCTGAAATAATATATTATAAGTAAAGTCATGAGTATTCTTGAGATAGAGATCATAATATTTCATGAAAGGAAGCATAATCATTAACAATCTTAAACAAAGATGAGATTGTTTCAATAAACTCTTACTACTTGGTAACTTGGGATCACAATATCCATGTAAGAAATTTAAATTAAATGAAGCATAAAATATCATGAAAATAATTATATTCATGACATAACATGTAAAATGCAAGTATATACACCTTGGAAAAAAATTATGTGCATAATAAAACATGAGTCTCAAAGAAGGAAAATTGAGACAAAACTATCTTACTGATTTGGTAAATTTTGAAACATAAACCCTATGAAATAAAGTTCATAAAATTTATATGTTAATACCCCTAAATTTCAGTATAATATAAAAATAATACATTCATGTTCAGTACATACACTGCCCAAAATAAGTGAGCGGTGAATAAGGCATGTATCTCACAGAAATAAAAGTGAGATAAAATTTACCTTGCCTTATATCTTGACTCTCATCATACTCATTCAAAACACCTGTATAATAAATATAAATTTATTATTAATATTTTATAGAATAATATTCTTATATATAATATGATATATTTTTTTATTATGGTCTTATATTACCCACTTGTTAACCATCCTATGTTAAGGTTTCACTACGGATAATATTCTCTTTGTTCTTCGTATATGTTTTAATTTGTTATATCAATGGTACTTATAATTATATAATAATTATATAATTTAAAATATGATATAAATATCATTTATATATAGTATATTTTTATTATAATATTCTATATAATATATAATTATGAAATGGAATACACCGTTCATGGAGACGGTATGTCGTACGTACACATGAACATTGTTTTCGTTTTTATTGTCGTATTAAAAGAAAGAAAGAAAATAACCTATATTTATATATTTAAATAATATCATTACATTAGAATTAGAATTTTATATATATCATATAACTTTACTAAAAACATTCTTTAATACATTCCGTGTAGTGTGTGAATGAATCACATCGCTTTGATGGCGTGGTAGTCTACACTTCCTCAAACGAAATTATCATATGTACACCAAATGAAAAGTAAAAAAGATATGTGTTGTAAAATGAATAAATAATATTAAATACATAATAAATATAATTTATAACATTTATAAATATATTTTCCATCATAATATCTTCCATGAGAGGCAATAAAGGAAAAATGAGCAATCATCATTTAGTGAGGTGGTAGTTCGTTGTACACATAAACAGTATGTTTGTTACCCATCAGATTGATGTTTTTGTAAGATTAGGTAAAAACATTAGCATAAAAACATCATATTATATTTAAGATACTATTTTTTATACAATCATGGAATAAATAGAGTGAATGGGGTGGAGAAAGAAAATAAAATAAAGAAGCTTGAGGGAATTCGTTACCTCTTAATTGGGTAAATCCTTTTGGTTTGTGCGAAAAGCATTCCTTGGATTGATTCCTTACCAAAGTGAGGATTCAAGTAGTAATTGAGGTATTTTTTTAGACTACTTTTTCAGAGTTTGGATGAGCCAATGTGGCGTGATAGTTGTGAGTAAGTGGTATAATGTTTGCCTTTTTATAGTGGAGGGGGAGTGACACTCTTGTAAATACCATAAGGTATTCAATAATGGGATGTTTCATTAACCTAATGTGCCTAAAAATGGAAAAATAATGTATTAATGTGAAATTATGTTCTAAAAAATCTACACCACACAAAAATATGTTCATTTTAATAATTTGGTTCCATAACTTCTAAGATTCTCCAATTTTATTATTTTTGTTTTTTTTAAAGCATCTAGTTTTTTAACCTAAGTAATTTAACCATTATGTATAAAATAAAGTTAGATTTATTATATAATATAGATACATTTAATTATAAATATTATACCTAATTTATAAAATAAAAATCTCAAGTTTTTTGGAAGTTAATTTTTAAAACAAGCGCATGTGATACACAAAACACTACTTAAACTCAGATTGTGCTAACAATGTTTTTACAATCTATGGGTCAATATATTAATTATAAAAGATAAATAGGTTTTTTTATATTCCATATTTAATATTTATTAAACATAAAAAATAAATTTCCATGACATAGCATTTTTATTTATTTCAAATCCTTTAATAAAATATCATTTATTGTAAAATAATAATAACATAAATTTTGAAATTATTTATTTAATTTTAATTTTAAAAAATCAAATTAATATTATAATTAAAATAAATTAATATTAAAGATTTTCAAAATGATATAATAATCTTAAAAATAATTAAATATATTAATTCAACTAATTCACTTGACTTTTAACATTTATAGTATCATTTATTTTAGTTAATTATTAACTAAATAATCACTATGTTTGAGTTCTGTAAGCATTTTAATTTACTAAATCATATCTAAAAATTATTGATAAATTAAGATGATAAAAATAACTCATTTATATTTCAAAAGGACATGTATAACCTAAAATATTATATTTTTTACATATCTCAAAGTTTTATAAATGTTAAAGGTAAGGAAAATCCCTTTTTGTCTTTTTCTTTACTTAACCTTTTATATAGAGAACTTCCATTTTATAATAACACAATAACCCATAAAATTATAACCAAGAGTGGATATGGTAAAATTATTAGCATACAATGTTCTTTGGACAAGTATCCAGGTCATTTTGGTTCTTATGGTAAAGGTTTAGTCCTTAATTAATCATAATCTTACCTTAATCGTTGTGATTAATTTTAATCACTTTCACTAATCATTTTGGTAAACAAATTAAGTTGATATTATTAGAATATAAATATTATAATAATTAGAACAATTTATTTCCTTTTTTTTAATTCAAAATCACATAAGTGGGAAAAATATTTTTAACGCTAATCTCGCACACAAGGCGAGAAAGCGGGGTTTTTAAGTAAAAACATTCAAAAGTTCAATAGTTATTATATTTAATTTCTATATAAAATTGATTCCAATAACCTAAATTATATATATATATATATATATAATTTATCTATTTTGATTTTATAAACCAATTTAAAATATAATTTAACATTAATGAATATTTAAACGAAGAGGCGGTTTTTAGATAAAATGCAAAATTTGTCACTATTCATCAAAAATTGAAGTTTCTCAGAAAAATCCCAAAAATTATCCCTGAGCTAATTTAGAAATTATAAATTCAAAAATGAAGTTTATTTTATCAAATTAAATTTATAAATGTGACTAAAATTAATTTTATTATTTTTTACATAAGGTCATTAAAAGTAGTTCATTTGAGAAAATAGCATTTTTAAACATATAAGGACTTTACCAAAAATTATATATTTCATTATAAATAAGTTTTATTTATATAAAAACATTATAAAAAATATTTTAAAAGTATTTATCACTATTCTTATTAATATGTTTAATAGCTACATTATAATTATATCATTCAAATAATTATAATAAAAAAAATGTTTCATAGAAACTTAGTGTTACATGTAAAGTATACTAAGTCGATGTTGCATATTGTCAAGCTAAAATTTATATTGTGTGTAGTTCCTGATTAACTTAGTGTTTCATATAACTCAATCCAAACAAAGTTCTTTAATATAAAATAAACTATTTTCAGTTTTACTTGAAATGTAAAATATCACAAAGGTTAAATTAATTTGAAAAAAAATCACAAAATCTCAAGATGTTACATTCTACTCCCCTTAAAATTAATTTCATCCTCAAAATTAGTATGGTTTATCAAAGGTTTAATAATTTAAAGTTTCATTCATAGAAACCCAAATCTTAAAAAGTAATATTGAAACATCCTTTAAAAAGGGAAAGTTGGAAACATAGTGGTTACTTTAAGTAACATATAATTCGGTTTCCACATAGGGGAACATAGGTGGGAAATGAAAATATAGACATAGAAGAAAAATATAACTATCATGTTCTGATGGAGAGTGATATAGAAAAATGTCGGTATAAATTTAACAATCAGAAATCCGTCAATCTTTGATGAACTAAGGGACCATCTAATTCATCATAAATAGTGGTACTAGGATAAAATTTATTTTGGTATCAAGATCCTTTTTCCTAAAGTTAAAGAGTTTTCATAAAAATATATACTTTCATGATTTCAGGACAACCATGCCCTTTTTTCCTTGATCCACTCCACCTATTCCTCCAAAAAGTAAGGTGGATTTTTTATTCATGAATCACTAACAGCTCAAGAGATCCATGATATGCCATCTCATCTATCATCAGTTATCATCATCACAAATTAGATTGAATAGGCTATCCAATATGCATAAATTATCATATGGAGAGATAATACTTTAATCTTACTAACTTCATCTGAAGCTTAACTTAAACTCTCCATAAATGGTTAACCACATAACCCTTCTAAAAGATAAAAATTCAAATCTTTAGAAATAACGTCATGAAATCATATTAACATTGATCCATATATATCACAAAGTACCACTTAGTTGTCACATTCCAAACATGTGAATACCCTCATCATATATTCCCTTAATTACCATAAATCCTTTTAGAAAAAATGTATGCTTCCTTATTCCAAGTATTACTGTAAATATTATTTAAATCTAAGAAGTTTTAAACTTCATCCCTGGTGACATAGAACACTTTGTCAATAATAATTTCTAGGGTAATCTGTAACATCCAATTCACTTATTCATATCTAACATATCTTTATCCAAACATCATTATCTCAATGTCAGACATTAATTAAGAGTTACCATACCTTAATCAAAATATAACCTTTCTATTAAATCTCTTTTATATTTATTTATCACCATTCAACATGTTCTTTTCAATCCTTAATGAAAAAATATACTAAAAATATTTATATATTTCAGGGTTCATATAACATAATCTCTGAATTCTAAAACATAAATACTTCATTCATCTAAAATTATTCTTAAGACATTACTCAAGCTTCTTCAACTTATTCATTAATACCTATTTCCTAGAATGTGAAATATGAATCATGTATTAAGATTCTTCAACCACAATATAATCATGCTTCTTATTTTTAATGTTATCAATACTAGATGAATATTGCATACCTTTCAAAGGTCCTTTTTGATCTCTAGAACTTCATAAGTATAACCAATACTCATACCACCTTCTATATTCTCTTTATGAGATTTTCACTTGGAAAATTAATTCGAACAATCCTAATACATTACAAATCTGAAACATTAAATGCTAACTATTTTCCTTCTATTTCTCTCCATTGACTACAACCAAAAATCATAGTGTGAGAAACATATTTCATATTAGGATACCATATAATCATGAAAAATTACTTATAGGGTGCCTAAATCATCAATCCTTCTTCTTTAATCTATGAAAACATAGGTTTATCCTTCTTTATTCATAGACAACTTATTTTTAAATCATTCATGATGGTTAGTGAAGAGTTTGTGAATTTCCAAATCATATCCCCCAGGAGGGTCAAACCATGTGTGCAGCAATTCATGTACTATACTACCCTAAGTCAGGCTCGGAACATTTTATTGGAGTTGTTATCCCTAGTTATATTTGTGTCAGATCCACATCCACATATAGAATCCACACAAGGATGTATTTCTAGAGAACCACTTATTTTATCCTTTAAAAAATTTCCAAGACATTTTACTAAATGTTAACTCATAATTATACTTATCCTTAGAGACATCCCTTGATATATCCTTAGAAATATACCTAGGGATATCACTAAAGTGTTCTCATCCAAGTTCTTAAAGGGTGACTAATCCTTTCCTTTGATACCAATTATAGAGAACCAGGCTTAATATGTAACACCCCAAGTTTTTCTAAAAATAAATGGAAATGCATGGAACTTTGTTTTAAGTATATATTTTTTTAACTAGCCTTTAAAACATAACTTTTCCTCTTCTATGTTTTGAATTTCAAGAAACTGTCATCTACAATTGTGTTCAATATGTTATTTGGAGTCTATTGGAACCAACATTTTTTTGGTGAATTGTAACATACCCTTATGAATAGTAGTTTGACCCTAATTAATAGTAAATTGTATTATTATTTTATTTTATTAATCTTTTAAGATAATTACATCTTGATTAATTTTTTAATTTGATATAAAAGCAGTTATAGTTTTTAAATAAATAATTTGTGAATTAAGTATTCTTTTATTTAAAAATTAAATTAATAATATTTAGAAAATTATTTTCAAAAAATTAAGTTCATTTTTTAAATCTACACGTCAATAAATGGTTAGGGTTAATTTTAGGAATTTTTTTGAAACAGTTGATTTTTCAATGAATAGTAAAAACTACAGTTTTTAGTTTCGGTGTGTTAATGACATCATTAATTATTTAATAATGATGTCATGAATATGGTAGACTTTTGTATAGTTAAATAATATTAGAGGTGTCCCAAGTATCTTATACCATGGTAAAATACCATGGGCAAGCCCATGGTCTTGCAAATACCACTCATGAGGTGTCCCTTGAAAATTATTAAAATAATCCCTCACTTTTCCTATAAATACCAACTCTTACCTTTATTTAATTAATTACCAATTCTCCCTCAACGAATCTCTGGCCTACTTAACTTCATAGTATTCCTCCCAAGGTTTCCTCAATCCCCCAAGGTCCCAACCTTCAAGTTCTAAGGGTTATTCTACAAGGTAAGAAAATTCTCAATTTCTTTCTTTTTCTATTCAAGTTCTCTTTTATGTGGTATAACTTTCAAGTTTTCATACCATGTTCTTATTTTCTTATAATTATTGATCTAATATATAATATGATTTATTTCTGGATGGGTGACCCCTGTCCTCTCTCTTTTTAATATTTTCTAAATCCATGATGCTTAGCCGTTAGACTGCCGAATTTTTGTAAGAGATTTCTCCCTTTTTCTTTTATTTTGAGTTCCTTCCTAATTATTTCTTCATATATCCTTACACAAGAGGCATGAAGTCTTCATAAATCATATATATTATGGATTTTATCATGTTTATGGAAAATTACTCATCATTATTCTTCTCCTCTCCCACTTATTTAAGGAATAAAAACATTGTCTGTGATGTGTCGAATTACCGACATCGTAGAAAATGTGATTTAATTTTCCATTAATTATTTCAAGTCTGGTCATGAAACCATTTATATGGTTGAACTAGGTTATAATATATTCATTATGACTCACCCACAGTTCTGTAATTCTTTTTTACTCATGCTTCTAATTTATAAAATGAAATGAGGTCGTTATTATCAAAGAACCACTAAAATGATCTAAACAAACATCATTAATGTTTTAACTTATGAATGATCCTCATATTAAACATAAAAATGATAAATGGTATAAATTATGGTATTGGAAATATTTAAATACCTTTCCATTCCAATTCTTTAATTTCACTTCCAATCGACAAGAACATCCAAAATGAACAAATCATGAAAATCATTTCAAGAACTCACCCAAAAACAGTGCAAGGAGAAAAATACAAACAATTAAAGGGTGAAATGATGTTATGAAATGATAATATAAGATGTTATAAACATGAAAATGTTTCTTTAAACTACTAATGACACTCTTTTAACCATTATACAGGAAGTTTAAACAAGTTTTAAGTAAGACATACCCAAGGTAAGGGAATTCTTAACCCGATTTCCATTCTTTGGGTTAACCTTCTACTTCATTATTTATGTGCTATTTAAATTGTTTCTGTGATGTTTTATGTTTATATTATGTTTTATTATGTTTATTTACAGTATATATACATACTCCATCCACTCTATTAAATCTCTCTTCAATTTTATGATATTTATAAGGGTATTTTCTTTAAAAATCTTCTTTTTAAATTCGGTTTTACGAAATTCCAAAGCAATGTTTTATGGAATTATTCATGTTGTATGATTATGTTTTGGTTATTTGGAATTATTTATGAAGAATATTTGGACCTATATCTCCCTCCAATGCATTGTGTATGAGTAATTTAGAGGTCGGCTATATGGTTACTCCAAGTGTAACTATGATGGTTATACAAAGTAAGGTAGTTGTGAGGGTTACAGATTATAAAGTATCCAAGAATGGTTACAAGATTATGTAAGTAATTCCCTAAGATACCTTTATGATTATATTTATGTTCTAATGTTTTTTTTATATTTTGTAAATCTCATGTTACATGAAGTAAGTATATATGGGTGACAAGCATGTCTTTTGAAAATGTTTTCATACGTTACAAGTATTCATGGACTAATGTGCTCTTTCCTTCTTTTATATCCCTTACTGAGCTTTTGTGATCATATCATGTTTTTAAAAGATTTTTAACAGGTTAATGGATGTGTAATACAAGGAAGTAATCCATATTAAATGTTGAATAATTGTCAAGGAGTCTTATTTTATCTTTTAATGTTTTATATTTTGAAAAAAATAGAAACTGTTTTTATGGTATCCACTCTGTAATAATGTGTTATGTTATGAATGTATTTTCCCAATTCTCTAAATCTATAAACTTGAAAAGATACTCAATGTAAAAGGAAGTTTTTTCTTGACTAAATTCAAGATTATACATGTAAAAAAGTTTGGGTCCTTATATAATATACATGGATATTACACCATTTTAGATGAATATTAAGTACATTACAATAATTTGTGCCTGAGGAATGAAATAGTTTAGTGTTATTGGAAACTTGGAAACAAAATCTTATATCCCCATAAAATATCTTAAACATATCCCATAAATATATCCACCTTTTGTAATTCTACCTAAAACATTTCTTTATAACCTAGGGAAAGGAAATATAAGAAGGGGTGAGCTTAGATGCTCAGTAATGGTAAACAAGGGAAACATGTAAGAATAAATATGTGAATTGGGGTGTGAAAAAATGATCCTGAAAATAGAATATCATACTCTGCATAGAAAAGATCATAAATATAAATTCTAGCAAAAATATTGGTAGTTCATAAGACCTAAATCATAAGTAAATAAAAAACACAATCCATGAAAGCATAACATAGGAATAAAACATGGAATTTTTGAAAACACATAATCATATAATATGATTTCCATAGTATCCAAGCTATAACTACCAAGACCATATTAGTAGTATGGGTTCACTCCCTATACCATATTGATAGTCATGGTTCACTTCCATGTCCATATTTGTAGCATGAGTTTACTCCTCATACCATCTTGGTAGTCATGGTTTACTCCAATAGCTATCATAGTAGTCAAGGTTCAATCCAAAGACCATCTTAGTCTATCTCATGAGATATAAATCTTTACCCAATGAATTGTAGGGAGATATAGGTCCCACTCATCTCATAATGAAATAATACATACATGTTCCAAAAGATCATAAATAATCATATCATAACCCATGAAATGAAATGGGTATTATAAACATGAAATCATATCATAACTTGTGGAAAAATATAGGTTACATAATAACTTTATCATAGACATAACACATGAAAAGAATTGGGTTTCAAAAATTATATAACCCTTGAAATAGAAATGGGTTTCATAAACATCATTCCATTAAAACATAATCCATTTATAGAAATAATATGAATGGAAAAATTGAATTATTTCATATAAATTCATGATTAACATCAACAGGTGTCATCTTAGAAGGAAAATAACAAGGAAGGATATTTTTAAAACATTTCTTGAGGAAAATATTCTTTATTATTTGAAAAAATATTTTTAAAACATAAAACCTTTTGAAAACCATTTCCTTTTAAAATACTTTAAAAATGTATAAATAATTCTTGAAAACCTTTTGAAAACCTTTTTCCTTGAAAAATTATAAAATAATCTTAAAAACATTTTGAAAATCATTTTTATTGAAAAATCATAAAAGGATATTGAAAATTTTTTAAAAACCATTTTTCTTGAAATCATATAAAAGGATCCTAAAAAAATTTTAAAACATTTTTTATAGAAAACATATAAAATAATCTTGAAAATATTTTTAAATCCATTTTTCTTTAAAACTTATAAAAATAACTTGAAAATGTTTTAAAAACCTTTTTACTTAAAAACTTGTGAAAGAAAATTGAAAATGTTTTGAAACATATTTTTTTAAATACTTTTAAAAACAATTTATTAAAAATTAACCATTTAACACATGAAAGGTAAACTTTAGGGAAATGATGATGGGTAAATCGAAACATGCAATATGAGGTAAAAAAGAAAATTCTTTTTGGATAGTAAAAAGGGTAGAAAAAATCCTTATTCAGAAAGCGAAAAAAATATTCCTTTGAAAACATTAGTAAAAAAAAGAGAAAAAAATTATTTTAATGATTATAGGATAATAGTATAATATTCTTGGAAACCCTTGTTAGAAAACATGGTTTTTATAGAACACATATTCCTGGACAAAGAGAAGGTAAAGTCGAGCTTTCTTAAAAAAACACATTCATAACTATATTATGTATGATAGAGTGGAATAATGGTACCAATAATTGAATATATAATGAAAAAAAATGGAATAAGGAAACTCATTAGCCTTTTTGAGATATGTATAACAATATTTTATCAAGGGAAGCATAATAATTAAGAATATCGAAAAATGATGAGATTATTTCAATAAACTCTTACTACTTGGTAACTTGGGATAAAAATATCAATGTGAGAAAATAAAAATTACATAAAGCATAAAATGTCATCAAAAGAAGGATATTTATGATATAAAATGTACAATTTAAGTATATACACCTCGAAAAATATTTTAGGTACATAAAAAAACATGAGTCTTAAAGAAAGAAAATTGAGACAAAACTATCTTACCAATTTGATGACTTTTAAAAATTAAACCCTATGAAATAAATTCCATAAAATATATATGTAAATAACCATAAATTTAATTATAAGATATATATAATAAATTCATGGGTAGTACATATACCACACAAAATAAGTTATTGGTGAATAAGGCATGTATCTCACAGAAATAAAAGTGAGATGAAATTTCCCTTACCTTGTGTCATGACTCTCATCATACTCATTAAAAACACCTATATAATAAATATAAATTTATTTTAAATATTTTAAAAAACCATATTATTATATCTAATACCATGTATGGTTTGATTATTACCTTATATTACCCTTTTTTTAACCATCCTATGTTAAGGTTTCCCTTCGGATAATATTCGTTTTGTTCTTCGTATGTGTCTTAATTTGTTATATTGTTGGTACTTATAATTATATCCTGATTCCAGAATTTAAACAATGATATAAATATAATTTATATCCATTATATTTTTATTATAATAATCTATATAATATAGAATTATTAAATGGAATACACCATTCATGGAGACGGTAATCCGTACGTACGCATGAACATTGTTTCTATTTTCATTGTCGTATTGAAAGAAATAAAAAAACCTATATGTATATATGTATATATGTATATAATATCATTATAGTTTCATTATAATGTTATATATATCATATAAGTTCACTAAATTCACCCTTAATACATTCCAAGTTGTGTTTGAATGAATCACATCGCTTTGAGGGGGCGGCAGTCCACACTTCCCCAAACAAAATTATCATATTTACACCAAATGGAAAGTAAAAAATAAATTTGTTTTAAAAGGAATAAATAAGCTTAAAAACGTAATAAATATAATATATAACATATATAAATATATTTTTTATTATAATTTCCACCATTCAATGTGATAAAGGAAAAATGAACAATCATTTTTTAGTGAGGCGGTAGTTTGTCGTACATGTAAATAGTATGTTCGTTACAAATTATATGGAAGAGTTTGTAATTTTAGGTAGAAAAATTAGAATAATAAAATCTTGGTATATTTAATATAATTTTTATGTTATAAAAGCATGGAATAAATATATTTATGTGGGTGGAGAAAAAAAATAAAAGAAAGGATCTTGAGAGAAGTTGTTACCTCTTAATCAGGTAACTCCTTTTTGTTTGTTCCAAAAGGCTTCCTTGAATTTATTCCTTACCAAAGTTAGGATTCAAGTATGAAGGTAGGTATGTTGGGAGATAATTTGGGTAGAGGTTTGATGAGCCAATGTGTCTTGATATGTGTGAGGAATTGGTAGAATGCTTTCCTTTTTATAGTAGAGGGGAGTGACACTCTTGTAAATACCAAAACGTATTAAATAATGGGAAGTCTAATTTACCTAATGTTCCTAAAAATGGACTAATAATGGATTAATATGTAATTATGGTTGAAAAAAATCTACACCCCACAAAAATATGTTCATTTTAATAATTTTGTTCCTTAACTTCTAAGATTCCTCAATTTTTTTATTTTGGTTTTTATCGAAGCTCTAAATTTTTAACCTAAGTAATTTAACCATTAAGACTAAAATAAAGTGATATTTTTTATATAAAATAGATAAACTTAATTATAAATATTATACAAAATTTATAAAATAAAAAACTCGTGTGTTTTTTAAATTAATTTTTAAAACAAGCGCATGTGACGTGCAAAACACTACTTAAACCCAGACCGTGATAACAATGTTTTTACAATCTATGGGTAAATATGTTAATTATAAAAGATCAATTAGTTATTTAATAGTAAATATTTAATTTTTTAACCCTTAAAAATAAATTTGTAGAATATAGTATTTTTATTAATTTTAAATCATTTATTAAAATATCATTTATTGTAAAATAACAATAATGTCAATTTTGACATTATTTATTTAATTTTAATTTTAAAATATCAAAATAATATTGGAATTAAAATAAATTAAGTTTAAATATATGTAAAATGATATATTAATCTTAAAAAATAATTAAAAACCACAATTTTATCAATTCACTTCACTTTTAATATTTATAGTATCATTTATTTTAGTTAATTATTAACTAAATAATCACTACATTGACATTTCATAAGACTTTTAAGTAACTAAATCATATATAAAAATTATTTATAAATTATTATGATAAAAATAACCCATTTATATTTCAAAATGATATGTATAACCAAAAATATGATGTTTTGTACGTATCTTAAAGTTTTATAAATGTTAAAGGTAAAAAATTCAATTTTTGTCTTTATTCTTACATAACCTTTTACATAGGGAAATTCCTTTTAATAATATCACAATAACCCATAAAATTTGAATCAAGAGGTTATATGGTCAAATTATTGGTATCCAATTTCTTTTGGACAAGTTTTTAGGTTATTTTTATAACACCTCAAGCATTTTATAGTTTGTGTCTCTTAAATACTTTCAATTCATTAGATAGTCTATATTGCATGAAACA